>OZ010654.1:23097645-24347645 GCA_963932375.1 Phania funesta | reverse complement strand
CATAAACCGCAGCGCATAAGCGTCGTAACTTCCACACGGCGTTACTACGTAATCTGCTGGCGAACAGTATAGCTGCAGCAGAAACTATCGTTTTTTTTAATATAATTTATAATAAACACTTATTATAACGTTTATATATCAGTGTCCTTTAGTCCACGACTCTGAACTTCGCTGAGCATACCCCAGCAACCAGCGGAAACGTGTCGTTACAAGGGTTATAAGCACCCATTTTACCAACCAACCGTTTCTTAATGTAGTATATGAACGCCAATGTTAAAATGAAATATTTTTCAGTAAATCGCAACTGTTTTTGTCACAGCTCATCCATATTACAGATACCCAGTTGAAACTCAGTCAAGAGTATGAAACTTCCATTCAATTTTTAAAAAAATTAAAGAGATAAATAGTTTTAACTGCTTCTAAATACTCCGAACCTCTTTTAAAGAAACTACTTTTAATATTCAAAATTTAAACTGTTTTCTCGCCTTCTTATATTACTTACTTTACCTCAACTTATTTAACCAATTAATTTAAGTAAATAAGCTGTCAACACTGTAAAATTTATTTATGTTTTTTTAGCAAAACAAAAAAAAAAAAAAAACGAGTTGCATGTAAATATCACTGCACATTTTTAGCATGAACAAGTGTCCTTTAAATAAATTTTATTTAAAGGCGCAAAAATTAAAATGTATGATGATACATTTTTTCATAAATATTTTTAAAACGTGTTGTATAAAAAATAATATATTACTTTAAAGCCTCTTTTTCGCTTTTTTATTTTCAGACACTATTATACAAAATACAACACACACACACGCAAACAAGAGGAAAGGTTAACACACAAAATCCGCTTAATAGTAACTAGTTAGCGCCATAAGGTACGCAACAGAAGTTCTCAAATTGTTTATATAAGACTAAGCATTTGAGAAGTGATAGTGATATAATCATTCTTAATCGTGTATTCTAATTAATCATACGTCTAGGTTCACAATATATCTAAGGCCTGAATCTATTTGTATGATTAATATTTAATAATAACTGAAGAATAATAATACTTATACACCCAAAAACTTTCATAATTGCAAACCAGATACTTGGAGAGAGAGAGAGAGAGAGAGAGAGAGCAAAAACATTTTTTTAACTACGCGGTCGCGAAGAAATTTTTTTTCTTCAGCCATGTAAGTTAAGAGGGAGATCTAAGCGAAGGAAAAAACTCAAGAATTTACAGGGTCTAAAAGTGTGTAAAATAAAACACTCAACGATATTTATATCTTCTAATAAGCTAAAATAAATTTAAATTTATGTGTGAGGTTATAACAACGTATGTGCGTGTGCATTTTTTACACGTCAATTATTCGATACTTTGAAGAAAAAAACTTCTTTTAAAAATAAGCACTTTATGTAATTACAATAATGTTTTTTTTTCTAAGAATTAGAAAAAAAGGCAATAAAATATTGTATATAATTTGGATTCTGTAAAAATAACTATTTTGACTATAACTGAGGAGAGATTTAAAACCTTACTCAGCAAACATTTACAGTACCAAGCAGTGCGCTAAACTGCTTTAGATTTTTAGACGTCTATGGCGTGTATGAAGCTAGATTATTAAGAGCCCCTTAATGCTTTAACTAAAATACACGCAAGATACAAGTATGATTAAGGTAACCATAATCCGAGAACAACATAACAATTTATTTATGCGGTTGTAATCAAAACGAATTAGTTTCCACTATTGTACTGTCATAGAACGAAGCCTTATCATAATAGTAACCTTTGTACATATATATTTTTAAATACGATTATTTCAAAAAGTATTAAGCGGTGCGGAGGGGGTTTGCGCCTTTGAAATTATCGATTGTGCAGATTTGTCAGTCACGATGTCGCAGTGGTCGAGTGAGCATCGCGCGCTCGCTGTGGAGACATTTTTTAAGAGTAATGATTCTTACGTAATTGCTCGCCGACAATTTTTTTCAAAGTTCGGTATTCGGCGAATACGTAATGGACCGATAGTAAATTTAATTCGTTCGTGGTTGCAGAGATTCCACGCAACTGTTTTGGCTACGAATGGCCCACGGCCAGGGCCCAGCATTTACGTGAAAATCCGCGAATTTCAGTATAGAAAAGAGCAGCCTCACTGCGATTTCCAAGAGCGATTATTCATGAAATTTTAAAAAGGATCTGAAGTTCCATCCTTTCAAAATTCAAATCGTTCAAGAACTGAGAGCAAGTGACTTTGATTTACGCAAAAATTTTTGTGAAACGGTGTTGGAGCGCTTTTGCAATGTAAATCCCATTTTCTTTAGCGACGAGGCTCATTTTCACTTAAACGGCCACCTCATGAAATAAAACTGCCGTTACTGATCTCTAAGCACTTGCACCCCATGGCTGAAATATCAAAACCCATTGCATTGCCCCAGGGTAACTATTTCGTATGCCTTATCCACGCATGAGATAATTGGACCATTTTTCGAAAATTCTCGAGGCCAGGCGACGAATGTCAACGGTGAGAATTATCCACTCATGATTATGGAATTCGTTTTGTCAAACCTGCGAGTCATACATCGTACTCTTTACTCTTTACAGCCAGAGCTTCGATAAATTTGCTTCGGGAAAATTTCGCCAAAAAACTGATCAGTCGCTTTGGGGACATCCCATGGCCAACGAGGTCGCCCGAGCTAACTCCCATGGATTTTTTTTATGGGGCTACCTCAAAGAGAGGGTTTATAATGACAAACCTCAATCTCTTGTGGATTTAAAGGAAAATATTTGTCGAGAAATTAGCTCAATTGAACCAAGTTTACTGCAGAACACAAGGATCCATTTTGAACAGTGTGTTCACACGACGGAAGACATCTGGATGACATACTCTTTAAAAAATAAAATCCGAATTTCCATTCTATAGTTAAATGTTGTTACTAAAACTTTGTGTCACTTATTACGTTTTTTATTTAAGTTTAAAAATATAAATCTGCTACCAGACACCCTGTATTTGTAATTTCTTCGCTACATTTTTAAGCTTAATGACTATGTTAAATATCTTGGCTTGTACATGGATCGTCGACTTACATGGAAACAACATATAAAAAATAAGCGACAGCACTTAAATTTAACAAATAAAAAACTCTACTGGTTAATTGGTCATAAATCTCAACTTAATATTTAAAACAAATTAAAACTTTATAAAGCTATTTTAAAACCTGTGTGGACCTAGGGAATTCAGTTATGGGGAACTGCAAGTCATTCAAATATTGAAATAATACAAAGATACCAGTCCAAGACGCTAAGACTCATAATTCAATCACCTTGGTGATTGCTAACGAAGCAATTCACAATGACCTCAAGATTAAAACGGTAAAAGATACAATTAATTCCTTTAGTGAAAAATATTTATTAAGACTTAGTAATCATGTAAACCCCTTGGTAATTACTCTGCTAGATGAAACTGATGAAATAAATAGACTTAAGGGATATCATATCTTAGATCTTCCATTCCGGAACTAACAAAGATAATGTTAATACATATTTATTTATTTATTTTTTTTATTTTATTTTTTTTTTTTTATTAACTTTTGGTTTTTCTTTTTAGTTTAATTGTTGTTAACACTTAATATTATACGATATATATATAATTTTGTTATAAATTAATCATTTGAAAGTAATATTCATACAAATATATTTATTTTTGTTAATTTTGTTAACCATAAGATTTTTTTTTTCTAGTTGTACTTGTATGTAAAAGTTCAACTTCAATTGCCATATTTATGTTTCAACAAATTTGCTTATTATCGGTATATACTGATAGATTGCAATTTAAATGAAAATATAAAAAAAAAAAAATTTAAGCTTGTCACTATTATATAGACCTTTTATTCTAGATTAGAAAGCAAAAGGCAAGGTAATACGAAAGCATTCTACCAAGCTATTAATTTGATATCCTGAAAATGTAAAAATGGACACTGTGCAAGAATTAATTTTTTCAAATGCATTATCATTTGTTTGCTTCATAGTCATAATTTTATGAATTACGAAAAACTTTATCCAATATGTTTTCAATAAAATTTTATGCTGAATCTAATTAAAGTAACATTTTTATGATAGGTAATTATTCTGTGATCAAATATAAAGAAGAGTTGCTCGTCGTTATTGAAGTAATGTTGAAAATATTTAAAAATGACCACAATCATATATTGTTGCCGAGAACATAATGTAGTTATCGTGGCAATGTCACCACCATATTTTTCTCCTTGTCTATTAAATTGAAAAGTATAATGCAAGGTCACACAAGTTGCTCCCATCGTTGTTTCCTTAGCAAGCGGGTTGAATCGTTGGCCATATACAATTTAAATACACAACTTTTAATAAAGTTTAAGACTCCCTTCCTAACATTATAAAAAATATGCTACAAGTAGCGAATATAATATGTTGAAAAAACCATATTTTTTAGTAGCCGCGACGACGTGATGCATATGCAAATATCTTTGTTACCAGAAATATGTAATTCATTGTATGTTGCTGGGTACCCTAGTCTGTGGCACAGAAATAATTTTGTTATACTTTGTAGATTTTTGTGGTGAACAGCACCATACAATATTTAAGTTTTCTCTTTATATATAGAATTTCAGTTCTGGCTAGAAAATGAATAATAAATAAAAGAAATTGCAGGAAAAATATTACACAAGTAATTTCAGCAATTTGTCAAGCGGTTGAGAGAGAATTTGCATATGAAAGAAATTCGAAATTAGTAAAATAAACTAATTTATGAAAAGTGCGAAAAATATTATAAACGAGGCCAAGTAAGTATAAGTGCTATTTAAACAAGATGGGATATAGATTATGTTTAATGTGATATTTAATTTTCAAAGAGCCTTTTGTTTAGATTAAGTACCCTCTTGCAAAGTAGTACGAGTACAAAAGCAGGAAAAAGAAATATTTGTTTTTCCTTTTGGCAATTAAAGCCTAGCTAACGAAACTGAAACTTAAACATTGTTCTAAATTCTGTTTACAAAAGTAGAGATTTTATGTAAGTAGAAATCTTAATTCTGCTTCGCAAATTTTATACATCTTTGAAATGTTAGAAAAGGATTTGATGACGGAAGTTCACAAAAAATGGAGAAAAATCTTATCTATTCGGCTTCAGTGATTACTAGGGATCGATTTTTGTAGACAAAAAAATGTGTTTTATCACCAGCTCGGTGCACTGCGAATTTATTATGCACATTTTCGCGAAATAAATACAAGCTTACTGACAACAACCCGTTAGTCATGTACCATACTTGCAGGTTAATAGACTTCAAATGTTGGATATATCAGCCCCCCAGCATGATTCCAGATTTATGTAGCAAGCAAACAACTGCGTCACACGGAGTTGGAATTTCTATAGCCGTCACTCATAATAACCTTCTTTAATGCATCTCCCAATCACACAAATTTCTTTTCCCTTAATTGCTTTATTGTTTTCGGATTCTTTTGTAGCAACTAAGTGTTAGTTAGATTCTTCCTTTCCGCTATCGTTTACCCTTATTCCAACAACTGACCTTTCGAACCTTTTAAGGGTTTATTGTTTATCGTGCTAGTTACTCAGAGAGTAACTACCAACTAAGCTCTTCTTGGAGTTACATATTTCTTTGCTCCGATTCATATAGCCAGCATCCAATCCAAGATTTTGCCTACTAGGAGATAAACGTCACAGGATACACTGCCCCTTGAAGGAATAGGCGGTTTTCTGCCAATGTATATATGGCATAATTTCAAGTCAAGCAAATCTGATAAACCAAGAACATTTGAGTCCTCTAGCTTCTTTATTATTCATTATATAGGCTCTGGTTAATTTGAAGACAGGTTTGATCATGATTATACGATAAGTAGTCCATGCGAAAAGTCATATTTCGAAAAATTAGTTCATATTTTATTACTACAATTGACATTGGTTCACCGATAAAGAAGAGAAACTTCTTATTACTTTGGACACGCAAAATTGTACAGATGTGGTCTCGATTAAAATGATTACCTGCCTATTGGCCTGAGGCCATGGTGCTCTTAACACAAAGTGCAAACTAATGGTTCACTGCACGTGTCACAAGTTACCACAATTGCATTGGACACGGCATAGACAATTGTATGCAGTGAAATCTATATAAAGCATCTTTTTATCTAAGGGACACGGCACTTGATTGTTAGGCATACTCAAGTTCATGTTCTGTCCCCTTAAAACAGCTTTACATATCCGGTCGGTGTTCGCAGCTGAAACTACTATCACAAGAAAACTGACTTAGCGGAAATAATTATCATAAAGAAAAATAAAATCCACCATGAATATTTACGAAGATCAGAAACAGAACAAATTAAACCAACGGCTTCCAAGAACACCCTTCAAGGACTGCCTTGTTGCGTATAACATCTCTTCTTGAGCTTGAAAATCAAAGATTATTACTACAAATCGGACTTAAAATGTTACGGAATCCCAAAACATAAGAAGATATGTTCGTCAATATCATTATTTCATGTACTGTCTTGTTTAGACCACCATATATACTTACGTCTTTCCTTCTATTGTGAAAAGGTCGAGGTCATGCAACGATAGTGATTACCGATGATGATAACATTAGCGGCAACGGCATCTCTAACTAATATTGATTGATATCCTTCGCATGATACATTGACGAAATGCATAACATTCTTGTGGCCCGTAGAACCAGATATTACAATTCTTTTACAGGCCCATTCAGCTTCGTCACTGAAATAAACTACGTCACCGATCATCTACATGTTTTCCTAAAGTGTATTAACTGAATCACATAGCCAGTTTATTCTTAGATTTCCTGCCACTTAACATATGTTTACAATCGCTACGGAAGGCAACGGATAGAGAACTCTGGAGGCGAAGTTAGTTTTATTTTCCATTGTTCGCACTGAGTGCCTACCTAATACTACGGCTTAAATATAAGAGTATTGTTCTGTAAGTCGACGACAACAGCTATACTTTTGATAATTTGATAACTTCAACTATGTGTAGGCGTCTTTCTTGTAATTTAGTAGCCGTTCCTGCAACAGATAAAATATTTCAACATTTTTATACATTTTATACCAAATATGAAATCTTTAAACATTACGTTTGTAGCCGAATCATTTCATCGAAAACATATTTTAAAATTTGTAAAAAATCAATGGTGTTATTTCGTTTACATAAAATTATTTTCCTCAAGAATTTTATGCTTCGGAATTTTATTATATTTATTTTTGTTGCCGCTACCTTTTGTAAATTGCCTGTACATCGTACAACGGCGTATGGTATGTTTATTGGCAACATGCTGACATTAATTGACCACAACAATTTGCAAGTGCAGTAAATTATAATAAAAATGGATGTGGTTCGGTGTTTTACTTTAAAGTATTTTACTTTTTGTTGCATCAATTTGTTTTTAGTTCGCTGCTGCAGTTATTGTTTTCAATATGTGTTTTGTCCGCTCAGCAACAACGCATATAGGGTTCCTTTCCGTTAACGTCGATAAAAAATAAACTACAATTTGTTGCTGTCGTAGCTACAATGACGGACGTTGTATGTACATTTATGTAACGTAGTTTTTTTTTCCAAATAAACGCGTTAAAGCATATTTTAAAATAAACTGGCGATTTGTTTGAAATATCAGAAACAAAATACCCTTCACCACAGGCAAAAAAAAAAAAAATAATAATAATATGTTTGCAATTTAGTTAGTGCTTTATATAAAATATTTACAGGTATTTAAGCCATCCGTTTATCTGTTTTCTGTTCTCAAATATAGCATTTGAGGGTCCCGCTATTTCAGATGAATTTCCAAAAGAAGACATCGTTACGTTAATTTAATATTCAGCATTCCAAAACAGGGTTGTAGAGTACACACGCATCCAGTAAATACTTCAAAGCTATAATTTTTTTTATACCTTATTTTATTTTATTGAATCTTTCTATTAAAAGAAATTCACAATAAGTATTCAAATCTTATTTCTAAATTATTATTTACTAGTTAGTACCAACGTAATAACTAATTTTTTGTGTTCAAATCTTAAAAATCTATCTTCTATTGTGTAGAGAGAGAGCCGCCTTGCCAGGCTCAATGTGTCAGTTCTTTTTAGTTTAGTTTGGACGTTTTAGATCCCTATGGATGTTTTCGTTTCTTATATACCAGGAGGCGCATATGAAAAGACGTAAAACCCTAGACTGTCTTCTCTGTAACTTCTGGATGTTTGATGCACATGCAGTACCCCACAGCTGAATGCCATATGTCCATATTGGCTTTATAACGGATTTGTATAAAAGGACTCCAAAGCCAAAGTTGAGTTAGGAATTATTTGCCAATGCAGTTGATTTGTTCGAAGCTTTATGGACGTTATTTTTGCCTCAATGTGACGGGACCAAGTTAGGCGCCGATCTAGGTGGATACCTAAATATTTAACGTGCGTTTCCGCTGGAACCGTGGTATTAGTTATTGTGATTGGTGGACAATTTTGCCTTCTAAGGGAAAACGTTACATGAGCACATTTTGATGGATTTACCTTTATTCTCCACTGTTTTAGCCAGTCTTCTAACTTATGAATATGGGACTGCAGTTTTTCAAATGCATCCTTTGGATAATTACTGACACTTATAATTGCAGTGTCGTTTGCAAAGGTTGATGTATATGTATGTGGGCTTGTCGGCATATCCGCTGTAATAGCGGCCCTAGCACACTACCTTGAGGTACTCCTGCACTGATTTTCCCATTTCTTGAAAGCTGATCCTTTGACCTTACTTTAAAAGTTCTATCTTACAAATAGATTTTTATAAGCTTGTGGGTGTTTTCAGGAAGAACCCGAGCTATTTTTGTAACTCGAGACGAATAATTTTTCAAATATCTTTGACAAAACTGGCAATAGGCTAATAGGGCTGTAGGATGTAATCTGGCTTAAGTACGTTCCTGGATTCGGGATCATAACAATTTCCAACATCTTCCAAGAGCATGGGAAAAAGCCGACGCGCAACATGGCATTAAATATGTAAAGTAAAATTTTTACAGCTGAATTAGGTAAATTTTGTGATCATTTTTACAGCGCTGTATGCACAGTTGGTGCCAAATGCGGTATCACTCTTTATTATTATTGAAGCAATTATCATTGAAACAATATTATAAAAGCCTTGGTTGTAGATAAAATTCGTTCAACTGAACCATTAAAAATAAGGAAATTATATTTGAGAAAAGTAAACTTATTAATAAACATTTGAATTGATTGTAGTATTATATTTGACATTATTACCAACATTTATATATTATAGTCTAACTGAGGCCTTTATAATTTTCTCGTATAGAAAATATGTACGCTTTGATATTAATTAGTCGATATTAATTAGTAGAATTTCAGTGTATCCAAGTGATTCTTTACACTCTGCATATGTACTTGTTTTTCTTTATTTAGTAATTCCATTTATTTGAGATATGACTATTTTTTCCAGTTTCGCGTGATTACCAATTGATTACGATTACAAATAATGTAAAATTAATCAGGATTACTTGCCAGTACTACTGAAAAAACTAAAAGACGCAAAATTAAAAAAAAAATAATTCGACTACTTCCAAAAATCACTTAAATAATCAAAAGGAATCTTTGAAAGTAGTCAACTTATTTTACGATTACTTTTGATTCTTTATGAATATACGATTCTAGTCGGAAATAATCCGGTTTATTAATGGATTACTTGTAATTTAAATCAATTAGTAATTTCTTACAAGAGAATTGTGTAATATAATTAATTATTAACTGTAATCGCAATTTAACAACTATGTTTAATAAAACACGAAAAATTCCTTAAAAAACAAAAAACTCATAAAAACCAGTAATTGTTACTCAAACATTTTTCGAGGTCCTTAAAATAGGCATTTGTTTGGTCAATAATTTAATCGTTGGAGCCAAATCTCTTTCCACCGAGCCATTTCTTTAGGTTTGGAAATAGGACGTAGTCACTGGGGCTAAATCCGGAGAATACGGCAGATGAGGTATCAATTCGTAGTCCAATTCATAGAGTTTTGCCATTGAGACCGCACACGTGCATTATCTTGGACAAATGGGGTCGTTTTCTGCTTATATCCTCATTAAATCGGTCTAATAAGTTGGCATAGTATTCGCCGTTTATTGTTTTTCCCTGTTAAAGGTAATCGATGTAGATTATCCCGCGTGCATCCCAAAAAACTGTTGCCATCACCTTATTGGCCGACAAACTTACCTTGGCCTTCTCCGGAGCAGGTTCACCCGGGAAACCCATTCTTTAGGCTGCAGCTTGGTCTGCGGAGTAGAGTAACGGATCCATGTTTCATCTACAGTTAAAAAACGCCGCAAAAACTAATTCGGATTGCGGTTAAACAACTTCAAATAATCCTTTGAAGTTGACACACGTTTGCGTTTATTGAGAGCAAACGCGGTACCCATCTTGCAGACAACTTTCTTAAATCCAGCTGAACATTTAAAATCGAAACCACAATGCCATATGAAATGCCTATGGCCTCAACAATCTCACGCACTTTTACTCTTCGATCGGCCAACACAATATCGTGGATTTTTTCTACATTTTCGGGTGCACTGACCTCAATTGGCCGTCCAGAACGTTCAGCGCAATTTGTACTTGTGCGACCACAAGGAAAGTCACTAAACTGCTTTTTTACCATTGAAAATACTTTTGTGTAGGACATTTCAAGTCGCATATTGACTATTAAGCCTTTTAAAAAATTAATAACTCGTTTGGTTTTTCTTTTGCTTTTTGTATCGTTGACAAGCCACTATATCGTTGTATAACAAATAAAAGTGTTGATAATATTCTTTTTTTTGTGGTGCTAATTTTTGCTGCTGTAGCCTTTCTTGTAGACACGGTCCATATTGACGTTGTAAATTTTTATTGAATTATTATATATAATTTTTTTATATGCTGGCATATTTTATATGCTGCTGGTGACAATTAATTTTTCATTAGAAATTTTTTATGTTGTCGCCTGCTGCAGTTAGTTGGATAAAAGTGTTGACGACATAACTGTCAACAAGACACTTGGATAATTATATGCCATTGCGTGTTTAAAAGAAATTAGATAATTTATGTCGTTAGAAGCCAGGCAGACAACGGCGACAAAAGCATTTCTAATTAGCAATCATAATATTTTTAAAGCTTAAAAACCTAAAATTTTAGCGAATCCCAGCTAAAGTTGACAACCTGTTTCATTATTAAGTTTATTGATGGTTTTAATAGCTTCCTGTCAGTCTAAAACACTTAGTTCTATATTAGTTCCTATGAAAATAAGTTTATAGCATAGGTCATCGCTGAAACGATATGATTAAAAAAGCTACATAATAGCATCAAATTCATTCACATTTCTTAAAATAAAAAATTCTCACCAACTTTATATTTTTCCTGATTTTTAATAAAGAAATAAGATTTCTTTAAAATAAAATTTGAATGGGAAATTACTTTCGCTAAAGCCTGTACTGAAAACTGTGACTACTTATAAAGAGATTTTTATTGCGAATAATTAAGAAATAATGTTCAATTTATTCTTGGTATTTCAATAAATATGAATCAAAATCAAATTATATCAATAATTGTGATACATGGTACAATGAGGAGAGATAAGTTACCATTATTGCCGATCTCAGTGACGCTTAGCAAAATTTATAAGTGATTGCGCCAATATGTTCTTTATATCAAAAATTATCAAAATATACAAACTGCCATCAAGCGCGGATGAGATTCGCCCAATTACTATTGAAATTAATTCCAATTAATTAGTTAGAAGCTTTTTCTCTAACTGTAATTTTAAATCAAATTTGTTGCGACGACATTCATTCATTCATTTCGCTTAACTTCTTAGCAAAAAATATTTTTTTTATTCTCCTAACGAAAAGAACAGGTTCTCAAAACGTGTTGTGCGCAAGGGGCCAAATAAAAAAGAATATTGAGCAAGATTTTAAATTCAAAATAATCCAAAGTAATTAAAAAAATTGTTCAGATAATTCAGCGCATGTAATTGTATGTGTAAGTAAGGATCCCTACGTCTGTCAAGTATTGTGTAACAGATCTGTATAAATTGTCTATAACTTCATACTTTTATAAATAATTAATTTCTTTTCAGCCGTATAAGGTACTTGTGGATTTATCATCTTTAATATGAAAATCCAAAATTAGTCTCTTTCATTTTTACACATGGCCTTTTTGCGAGACTTCTGCATATAAAAAGTCAATTTAAAACTATGTCCAATCACCTGATCACCCTTTTCCAATACGAAAAACCTTGAAAAGCTTTCACTTGACAGACAAATGAAATGTTTATTTGGCATCTTTACTGTTTTCCTAAACCTATTCAATGGACAACCTTATAAAATATATTCCTTTTGCTTAAGGCGGTTGCGTGAAATCTTAATGACTTTTTTTGACTTTTATTCAAATTTGTATACGGCTGTTTGTTTATTAAATATTGAGCATAAACAAATAATTAAATCCTTTCGCAGTTAAACCTGAGAGTAATTTGTAGTTTACTTTTTTTGATGTCTGACTATTAATTTACGATTTAAAAGTGGGCGTTTTTAATTATTTTTTCGGCACTAGAACACAAACTCTACAAAAAATAATAAAAATTTTATAAAAGATGTATTGCGGAGCCTAAAAATTCATAAGAAAATATAAAAAAATATTAAGAAATAAAAGTAAGAAAAGGTCAAAAAGCGTGGAATGGGAGTCAATTATTATTCTACTCTGTGGTTTTGTATGATCCGCATTTCGAAATAATCCACAACTCCTTAAGTAGTAGGTATTTCAACGGGTAAGAGAACGTCCAATGCAGGAAAGCAACAAATAAACTGTGGTTGTTGGTTTTGTTTACTTAAAAAATAAACAATGCAAAGATACAAAGGTATGGTTTACAAAGCAACGAAGAAAAAACCTCAGTTCAATAATGAAATCAATGCGACTACTTGTTAAGCACAGTTAACAACACCCTCATTTGCCAATTGTAAAAGGGAAGACCAGTATGGTCAGACCGCGGTTGAAATGAAATAAAACAATTTATGTGAGGTAGTAAAAAGCTATAGTTTCTAGTGAATTTGTCGCTTAGATACGGCTAAATCTGAGCGATGGCGTAGACTATGTCGACTTTAATGGCAACCGTCACTTGTAACGCATTGTTAAATATCTAGGACTCCAGAAAAACCCTAAAAGAATGAGTATAGCGTGGTCGAATCCCACGATGTTGGTGGCCACTTCCACCTCCGTGTGATGTTACTATACCCTCAAATCGTTAATCCACAATTTTTATCATAGCAAGTAGAACCATTCTGCCAATTTAAACCGGCATTTTCTTTTTAGCTCACTAGCCTATGAGCTAGGGAAAACCATAAAACGAAAACATATACCAAATGATGTTGAGTACCGACGGGTGATATCGCTCAGTCACAGTCCACAGGAGCATTTTTACTTAGTGACCCTGCTGTGATGAGGAATAGCCCATTGGAGAACTTGATAAAAAAACTCTTCATCTCTTTCTTTGTCCTGCTTACCGATAAAAGACGTATTTAGAATATGAAAAGCACTATCAGTTTTTCCAATTTTCAAATTGAAAATAAGTATGAAAAACACTTTTATTAGAAATTTATTCTATACTTATTTCTTACTGTAGATAAACATTTTAAAATAAATATGTAGGTGTGAGTGATGGCATACCGTCATGATATTGTTTATTTTTATATAATATATTATAGATATTATCTATGTGTATGCATTTACTTCGTTGTACTGCATTTCTACTTGTTTTAAAACAGTCACTATTATATTGCCATTTTGGTAATTGCAATTGCACCACTGCTTCCTTCCGTTGCATTTTTTTTATGTGAATTGCCTTTCAATTTTACCAAACCAAATTTTTTTGCTGGTTAAATACGTTTTCAGTCAAGAGTGTATAAAACATTAAAAATTAATAATTATAACAGTATGGAGGGATGATGAAGCAGAACCCTTCATGCTTTAGTCCTTATTCAACCTTATTCGATTGATAGACAAACCTCATTATTTGTCTTTGAGTACCACGCAAACATCAAGCTATTATCTTCCCTTTAGAAATCTCTAACTATCGGCTGGTAAAACTTGGCCTGTTTTTTAGCCTCTAAGCTCCGTGTAACCACATTTGCGTTAGCCTTAGATTTCTTACGACTTTCAAGTGATTTTCACCCAAAGCCTGCTGAAGAAAAATTAAAGCCAATATGGCAGAGTTTCTTTATATTCGGGCGCATCAGTATTAAACTGGAGGTCAACTGGTAACCTAAGTCCGCGTACTAGCGACATAACTCCGCTGCGCCATGAGTGATCCGTATTTTCGGTATTTTGTTTAGCGAAACATAACTGCCACTTTGGGAAGAAAATAGTAATCAAGCTATCGTGAAAAGTCATTGTGTTAGGCTCCATTGATTAATGTAATTAATGGAAACTGCTGCAGAGCAATAAGGAATGAATTATTTGTTCCTTAACGGAGCCTAGTCTTACCTAGTAGTGCTTATGTAGCCCAGATAGTACTGTACCGGTCTATCCCTCCAAAGACTCTGCCCTGTTTCGCTGCCACAAATATGTCAAATCACAAGTTTGCTAAGTATGTAGACACATCTGATAATTTGGAAGTCAGTATTGATTAACATATTTAAGACATATAGTATAGCGCCTAATACGACAAAAAGTCAACGAATATTCGAAAATTTTTCTAAAGACTCAGGCAACAAGTAACTATTTTTGGAATACTTGTGCTACTCTCTTAGACTGTTGAACATAGATAGTGAAGTAGGTAGGATAGAAAAGCTTCAAATGTTTACAACTCTGCAATTGCGCGTTATGTTTATTTTTAGTACAGTGTCGCAGCGCCTTTGGTGTTATGTAGGCACATTACATGGCAGTGTAGCCATTTCCATAATTATGTTACTTTGCCGACCATTTAGTGTGCTATAGGGAAGGCGCTGTGATATATACTAGTATGAGTAGAAGCACGGCAGCGTTCGGGAAACGAACCCAGGCGCCTAAAGCAATCGAAAGCATAATATTTAACACGCTAAATGCTTAAACCACATCAAACAAAAAGTCCTTCATATAAAAGTTAGCTATTCAACATTCCTGTTATTTTTATCCAAAACAACAGATAAAAAGTCATCTTTTTCTTAAAAAAGTAACAAAAAATATTATTTGCTAAACAGTTTGGATAATAAATAACCTGTACGGGATATATAGTATGACAGATGGACGGTTGGGTGACGGCCTGTCTTATATTTACATATTACGTTACAGTAAATTATTATTGGAAACTAAATGATTAAAATAAAGAGGAGATGTTTGTTTAAGAAAATAGTGTGCACAAATTTTCTAATATTTCTGAGTATATTAGCTTTAATTATATATTAATATATTTTTAATTACGTTTCCTTGATAATTTGTACCATTACTGATAACTTACAAATGCAATGCTAATCATGATAGCAAAATTAGATGGATATTAATCATTTACAATTTGAAGGCTTCGAAGTCAATCAGTATGAGAGGGATGTGTTGTAGGGATGTGTTTGAATTAAATTTGCCTAATTACAATCTTTAAGTAAATCGTTTTATTAAGGCCGCAGTATTTGAACTTTTTTCATCAAATTGATAAAGTTCCTCCACTTAGAGTTCTCATAACTACTTGTTATTGTTTTATACGTTTTTTAACTAGAAAGTTTTTTATTTTAAATTATTTGTTCGAAAGGCACTTCTCGGTTTGTTTCTTAGAGCAGACTCCACTTGCCTTTAGATTATGAAGGGTCGATTCTATTTGTTACTGTTTTCTCACAGTATAGTAAAGGCAACACGTTGATAACTTTCCTATTTTTAAACTTGAATAAAACCTAATCTCGTAATATTACGTAATTTTTTCGATGTAATATAATCTTTATGATCAGAAAATGTGCATGGATTAGACAAGCTAAGTTACCTTGTGAGTGATAAATTGAAATCACTTCTACCATCACGTAGAATTCGCCCTTGCGGATTTTTACCCGAGAATTAGAAAACAAGTTTCTCAATTGTTAAAAAAAACTTCAATGCTTTCCCTACAACTAAAACTTCAAACAATAATTCATTCACACTTCTTCTATTATCCATGTGAAGGTTCATTAGTGTTGTCAGTATCCTGAAATATTAATTTGAATATTACGGAAGTATTCTGTCAAATCGTAAATCTGGATTTAAGATATCTGGAATGCGTGGATCCAGACGAATTTAAACATAAGTTGTCAACTTACTACAGTAAAGTTGATTAGAGATCATTAGCAATATGGACTAAATCGAAAAAGAAAAAGAAGTATGTTATATTTCCTATAACAATATTTGGTTTTGACAAACACATTTTGGGGTATTTAAAAGTATTTTAAACATGACACTGTTCCCATCAAGTACCGCCTGTTAATAGACTACTGTCAAATTTTGATCAAGCGTCGTTATTTACTTTGCGTTTAACAGCTGTTTAAAACATACAACCTCAATTATTTGTTCAAAAATGGAAAAAATTGAATTTCGTGTGCTCATTAAGCATTATTTTTTGAAAAAAAAAATCGTCAATAAAACGAAGGAAAGCTCGATAAATACTATGGGGACTTTGCACCATCGATTTCAGTGGTAAAAAAGTAGCTTAGTGACTTTGCTTGTGGTCGCACAAGTACAAGTGGCGCTGAACGTTCTGGACGGCCAATTGAGGTCAGTACACCCGAAAATGTCGAAAAAATCAACGATATAGCGTTGGCCGATCGAAGAGTAAAAATGCGTGAGATTATTGATGCCATAGGCATTTCATATGGCCGTGTGGTTTTGATTTTAAATGATCAGCTGGCTTTAAGAAAGTTGTCTCCAAGACGGGTGTCGCGTTTGCTCTCAATTGACCATAAACGTAAACATGTGACAACTTTAAAGGATTGTTTGAAATTGTTTACCCGCAATCCGAATGAGTTTTTGCGGCGATTTGTAACTGTGGATGAAACAAGGATCCATTACTGTACTCCGCAGACTAAGCAGCAATGGGTTTCACCGGGTGGAGGCCAAGGTAAATTTGTCAGCCAATAAGATAATGGCAACAGCAGGATAATCCTCATCGATTACCTTCAAAAGGGAAAAACAATTGACGGCGAATATGATGCCAACTTCTCAGACCGATTTAATGAGAATTTAAAAAGAAAACGACTCCATATGGCCCAGAAAAAATGTCTTTTTCATTAAAGATTATCGTAATACACGGGTGCACACTCGTGCAGTCTCAATGGGAAAACTCTAAGAATTGGGCTACAAATTGGTAGTGGCTACTTTCTATTTCCAAACCTAAAGAAATGGTTCGGTGGAAAGAGATTCAGCTGCAATGATGAAATTATTGTCCAAATAAATGCCTATTTTAAGGACCTCGAAAAATCCTATTTTTTGGAAGGGATACAAAAACTGGAGAAACATTGGACTAAGTGTATTGAATTAAAAGGAGATTATGTTGCAAAAAAACTGTGTTTCATTCAAAAAGAAACGGACTTATTGATCCGGCCTCGTAAATAACTGTAATAAATTTATAAAATTTGAAGATCAAACTGCACAGGCCTGATAACCACAAGACATTACAATCATTGCTGAGCACATGTCATTGAAACTTTGGTAGATGCAATGTTTAAAGATATTAAACAAAATAGTTCTAGCGTAATACTCATTGCTTTGAATGGGAGTTAAAAAAATTTCTCAGCATGTTAAAGATTTTTTTTTTCACTTTGTGTCTTAAAATGTCAAAACTCAAAGAGAAATAACCCATAAATCTTAAAATATTCACATATGTCAAGCAGAAATCGCAAACTGAACACTAAAACTAAATAATTCATAAAAATGTTTCCCTTAGCTTAAGCGTTATTTTAATTAAGATTCTAAAAAAATAACACTGGTACTTAAATTATATACATCAAAATTTAATTGATTTATTTTCCAAAATGATATTTTACACATTGAAAGACAGTTTAGGAAGGAGAATGCCTTTGTTTGAGCAAGTGAACAATTCAAAGTGCTCTAGCTTTCAACAACCCGTATTAAATTTGGTTCACTTAAAAACATTTACGTTATTCTAGTCAAGGAATTGTTAAACATAAACATAAGAAGATATCCAAATTTATTGTAGGACAGTAACGTAATTTTTTTAACAGCTTCTTAATGAATTATGTAAACAAAAAACCCTGGAGGAAGATTCTCTGATAAAAACAAGTGATAAATGAAAATTGCTCTCATGTATACACACACACACACATGGATATATTTATTAATTAGTATGCTAAAGGCGATATCATGATACTAGAAACGTTACAATCGCGCATAATTAATGTTAAAATAAACGTCACAATATAAATGACGACATTTTTTCCTTTATTTTAAATTAAAGCTCTAATTTAACGTTTACGCTTCTTTGAATTGCCCACTCGAAAATTGGCCACTTAAAGATTCTTGCAAATAAGATCACAAGCAAAAGATATATGCAGCTACTCAAGAACAAATACTTGTGGTGGGTTAAACGAGAGTTTTTGAGGCTGTTGTTTTTGAAGGCCATTCTTTAAGTGCATATAACTTTTTGCTTTCTTTGCCTATATTTTATTTTTGTAACACATTCCGCGAATAATCATATGAAGTATCATAAAAACATAATTTATGATCGACAAACTGACATGCTGTATTTCAGTGATTGAGTAGAATAAGAGGCTCCACTTATATTTTGTGTTACTATATCATTTTTTTAATTTTTACTTTAGTGGCAAAAGAGTTGTTACATGTAGACGTAGATATATTAATGTGAATAGTAAAATAATTATTATTTATGCAAAAATTAACGCATTACGTGAAGTCCCTAATGCCATTGGACTTATTAGCGTAGAGGTTCGCTATTTTTTTTAAATATAGAAGCCAACGCTTTTTAAAGATTCCTGTTAGTAACACAGACTTTTAAAAATGGCAGCGTGTAATTAAATTCACTGTAGAAGCACTTATGACTTCCCTGTGGGCAATATTCGACACGTCCAAAATGGGTAGTGGGGTTGTGCTTGTATTGCGAAGAATATCGGAATATCGTTAGGGCAATGCATAGAAAATTCGGATGTTGGAAAATATCTAACCAACTTCGCAATTTAAAAAGCAATGCCAGCCGCAATCTGTTAGAGATGAAGAGATGATCGAAGAAGTAAGGGCTTCGGTTTGCCAAAATTCATCATTATCACTCCGCAAACGAACATCAAAAGGTCATTTTTGCAGTGAATTTTATAGAAGTACATATATCTAAAACCCTATTAAGTGCAATTAATCGAAAAACTTAAGGATAATCATTGCGCTACTTGACTGAGATTCGTAATGAAATACTAAAGAGATTCACTTGCATTGTAAACAGTCTGCATTGCAACAAGTTCAACTTCCAGTTGAACGAACATATTAACAACTACAATTGTCGCTACTGGGCAGAGAAAAATGGAAAACAGAAATATAAGGGACCACTCATAGCTCAGAGACCACTGTTAATAAGTCTGATCTGCAATGTCTGGTGAATGTATCATCGATTCGTATTTTTACGTTGCTGCGAAGCGTTAACAAGCTTTTTGGCACAAGTGTGTCAGGGATGCAACTGAAGAACTTCATTTCATAATTTTGTCTTACCAATTGCAAGAATAATTCATAAGCAAAGTGATTTTTTTTTTATAGTTGTGTATATTTTTTATTTACAAGACTTACACGCTAATAAGGTACATAGTATGAGAATTTACTTAGAAGTACTACAACACTTAAATCTGTTAATTGAATAAAAAAAGCTGTTAATAATACTAACTTGAGGAAAATTTGTCCTAAAAACCTCTAACAAACCTTTAAAAAATTTTATAATGAAATTACAAAAAGCAACCACAAAAGTTTCTTTCAGGCGAAAGAATTCTAGTGATTGCTTAATAAATTTCTTATTGCTTCAAAATTAGACTCTCTGCATCTTTTATTGAATGACAGGGTCAGATCGTTGGCGAATTTATCAATCTTTTTAAAATGAAATCTGCAGTGCAGTAAGTCGGTAAGGAATCTTGGAGGAAGATTATAAATTATTTTTAGATTTTTATTTTGAATAATTTGAACCTTTTTCGTATGGGTTTTGGCAGTTCTGAGAAACCAGACTGGACAACCATAGGTGAGTATCGGTCGAATACACATACTATACGGCAGTAATTTGTTTTTCAGATTTAGCTTAGACCTTCTATTGAGAATGGGGTACAGCGCGCGACCACATTTTATGGCTTTATAACAGGAGTGCCTGACATGTTGCATGAACAACAGCTTTCTATCTAACACAAAACCTAAATATTTAACTTCATCCCTAATAGGGATTTTATGTAGAAGAATCTAACGTAATTAGAGTAAAGAACTTTTTCGATTATTTATATTTTTTGTAAAGTACTATTAAATACCCGGTTCGTACTTTATACGCCTTGTGTATGGAACATAAATGATTATGTTAAGCTGCAGAATCGATCAAAAAATTTAGGAATCAATTTCAGTAACAACTTTTCCAGACTATCTTGTTATTCTTAATTTTTTATTATATTTGAGACTGACGTGACTGACGCTTGTGTCACTTTTAAATATTTTTTTCAATCAAGATCTGTTATCTACGAATCTGCGATTTTGCAAAAATTAATTTATAAATTTTAACTAATTTGAATAATTGCATAAAAATCAACTTGTATGCAAATATTGTACTGTTGACTATCAAAATAAACAACTACAACGCTTTTCGGCGTTATTAGGCGTTTTTCGAAAAATTACTGTTGATTCTTAGAACAACCGGATTCTGCCAAATTTAATTTGTTAATATAAACTAGATAACATAGTTTATCAAATAGTGTTAACAGACTGTGAATTTGGGAGTCCAAATTTAACCGAGGGCCTTTGAAAATAAGATTTTCCAAAAAAATTAAACTATTTTCTACTAAAGAACTCCGACGGCTTATACTGGGGACAAAATTACGTAGAAACAAAATGTTAATCAGATGGCCTAAAAAGCGCCCAATTTAAGAAGTTTTGTGCTAAAAGTGTTGTGGTGAAGGTGGCTATTGATACAATATTTGCATAAAAGTTGCTTTTTATACTCAATATATCAGAAACTGCAGGTAGAGCGGATAGAAAACACCTTTTAAGTCCCATACATTTTTGGATAGTCTAATCTGCCTCTTTTCTAAACTTGAAGAAAACACAGTTTTCTATAAATACTTGAAGAATTTATTATGATCAGTGGCATTTTTAATTTGTAAGAACTTTTTGAAAGCGTTGCAAACATTAACACAAACACAAGATACGTTTGTGTAGCATTTGGAACAATTTTAACAAGACTTATGAGACGGTAGGTTTCTCCATCTTATTGTTGTTATTTATTATAAACACATTGAGTCTTTTTTTAATATAGAACAAACAATACATATTCCATAAGTGTGCAACAAAGAGATGGGAACACACGTATTTTAAACTTTTGTTTCTGCATCCAAACTGCTGCGCTTTTTTCAACAAGGGGGCGCTAGTATATCTCATGCTTTTGTTGTCATAAGAGTAGTAGTCTTTAATTTTTTCTTTTTTGTATTTTAATTTTCTCACTTCTTTATATTAAACATGAGACAAGAAAATGGAAGTACGAGTACCTCCAGCTTTTCGAAGAATCTTAGCTGTGAAGCAGCAGTGGCAGCAACACCTCTATCCATTCACCACAATATTTGTGCAAGTGGGTGCTTTAGTTATTGCTTATAGCTTAAGGCAATCTTGAAAAAAATATTTCAATTTATTCACTCAAGTATTTCTTGGCAGTCATTGGTTTGATTTTGCTAAAGCAATTTTTTTAACTTCTTTCTTTTATTTCTTACCGTGCATAGTAATGGCCATTTAAGAGTTGATTGAAGAAGTGCCAAGTTAGTGCATCTGCCTCTTGAAGAAGGAGTTGTAACAGGCAGACTTTTGTTCCGGTAGTTAGCGCTGTTGCTGCTAAATTGCTAGATGAAAGACTAAATGCATATTCGCTAGATTGAATAAATGCAAAGAAGACTACATTTTTAATTTAAAGTCAACTATAACCTTAAACGAAAGGTTAAATTAAAGCAAATTAGTTTTTGTTTAAATTACAATTTTAGTGCACCGAGTTTGTTGAAAATTTATTTATATGCAACACTGACTATGAGAATATCATTAAGGGCATTGATAGTATGTCGCAGCTTTCTTACTTAGGGTCGTACCAAATATATAACTTCCGATTTAAGAACCACCAAAAACAAAGTAGAAACTGTTTTTAAAATATTAACGATATAAAATAAGCTATGATTGGATTACCAGTGGCGGTGCTGGGTATAAGAAACAAGATGTATGTAAACCATAGCTGTGCAGTAATGATAAGTACTCTTAGATTACTTTTAATTAAAAGGTGAAATAATTAAATAAATTACGATTACTTTCAGTTTTGCACGATTAGGCAATTGATTTTGATTGCAAATAAATTTAATATACATACATAATTTGGATTACTTGAGATTGTTATTAAATAATCACAAAGAATCAAAAGTAAGCAAAAAAAAATAATTTATCTACTTTCATGGTTATTTTTGATTCTTTTTGATTATTTTAAAAGTGGTAAAATCCATATAAATTGATAAATCCTACTGACTAATTTACCAGCTTTTTAGCTTTGGATACTTTGACAGCTTTATTGCTATTTGACAGCTTTTGCCAGGGAAACATTTTCATTAAAACACGCATAGAACCACATACGTTGATTATATTTTAGTCTTCTAGAACTAAGAATCAATTGGGGATGGCGGGGTACATTTAAGTAAAATGATATACATATGTTGTTTTATTCGTACACGCGACTTTTATTTTGTATTTACTCTTACTACCAACGGATGCTAATTTGTAGGATTTTTGTCTGAAAATTTTCTATAAAGCTTACTTGCCTAATATTAACGTGAGTGCTACCAACAGAGCTGAAATGATTTCACACGGTTCTTCGTGCAAGTGTGTACGGTGATTTTTGAAAATTGAAACCCAGGAAATTCACAAATGTGAATGAGATATTTATTTGGGCCGATAAATAAATACCTGCCATTTACTTTTTAAAGAGAGACTTTACGTATCCACACAAATGGCATGATTTCGGCGGTCAGTGGATGGACATCTCTAAAACGTGAGATTAAATGCTCACGAAGCTCGCTTCTCAATTGGTTCGTAATATCGCGTGTCGTGTAGCATGTGGTTCAATTTTTTCATTTTGAGCTAAAACTGTCGGTATTTATCACACGGTGGGTTGGTTATGACGTTTATGAAATATATCACGGATTGTGATAATAAAATTTTATAATTTGCAAACGCTGTTCCTTTGTGAATCTAATCATGGTGAAATAGCACACCTTACCGAGCATTGTTGGTATTGCCACATGTCTCGAGTTTTTTTTATATTGACAAACCAAGTAGCAAAGAAATCGCCCATTTTATTAGTTTGCAAATAAATTTTGCGTAAATTAGAGATTAAAATTTAATACGAAATATTTGATATATTTTTGCATACAAAAAATATTCAATCAAACTATTTCATCACTATTTTTTTTTTTTTGTTGAGGATCAGATCTGTGACAAACGCAAGAAATATCTGGTGCATGGCCATTTTTTGAACTTCATTAATTTTTTATCAAAGTAATTATAAATATTTTTTTATCAGTAAAGATTATGACAAGTACTGTATCAGGAGTTGTTCACAATACAATCAAAGAATACTAGTGCATTGTTCTATAGATAAGACAACAGTAGTGCATTAGTTCACGTAGTGCTAATGCAAAAGTAATGCAGAATTTTGATACAAACATAATGTAGTGTAAAAGCAAATGTACTAAAAGTATTAAAGTTAGTAGTAATTCAAAAATGTTGCACTACAATATTATTTGCGAGTAAAAGTAGGGCAAATTGCCGAGGGGGTATTCAGAGTAATACCTAATTGTTAAAAAATTATTTTTTACTCGCTATTTTGCCAATTTTTGAAAAAAAAATCGGTGGATTTAAAAACAATTGACGAGTCATAATTTGAAGATTAAACATTTGATTTCGCAAGTGGCTTCCGGTTGTGTATTAAATGACAGACTTAACTATTTGTAGACTAACTAATTTATAACCAATGCGAGAGATGCTGAAATAACAATAGAGTTTTAGTGACTACATCGTCATGATAAGCATCTAAAACCAATGAATAGGAAAAACATTACCAGGGATATATGAGCAACACATTTGTTAAAGCTTGGCCGAGTAGTAAACGAAATTCAATCTCACTACTACTGCAGGCATGACAAAATTTTTCTTCTTCATGTTCATAACGAAAATGACAGATGGCACATAACCGCAACCGGTTTGACTCCAAACCAAACTTGAGAAGGGATGATGGATATTCGGTCCAAAAATTTAAATGAAATCGCCCTGTCGGAATATCAAATCAAGAATTAGAAGACGATATTCATAGTTTGCATGCCTCATGATCTCTGAAGATATGAGTACATAAGCAAGTGTACATAAAAGTATAAACAAAAACCCTGCAACCCTGAGTTTTTTACAAAAATACTAGTAACTGAAGTAGTTCCAGAACACCACTTGCAGATTGATAGAATTTCTGTGCATCTATGCCAAAAAGCCATTCCCAATTTCATTATTTATACTCTATTGTGAATAATTTTATTAATTTGTCAAATGTCACCAATGTTGCCAACACAAAGACCCTCCCTTGAGATTTCCCACAGAGCAGGACATTTTAAGGTTTTAATACAAAAATGTTGATGTCTCGTGCACATGTTTCTTCTAAAACTTTTTTGTTTTATTATTCAAATGTTACAATTACACAACAATAAAATGAAAAATGAAAAGAAAATCTCAAATGTTGCCACACACAAACAAAATTCATTTATTTCGGTTGGAAACACCCACTGTTCTGTGGCAAAAAATAAAAATGTCAAACACATTTTTCGGTATTGAATAGAAAACGCACTAAGAAGACAAAGGAGTCTCGCCTCCTTGCAAAATGGATTAATTAAGAATTCAACAATGACAATATGGCTGATGCTAGCGGTGATGATGCTGATGATAGTGGTCATGCATGTTACTATTGTTCATGAATTTTGTTACGGCACGTGTATTAAGTATGTGTAGGGGTGCTGAGAAGTTATGTGTAAGTATGTGTATAATTCGACGATATAAGCAAAAAGGGCTTCAGTATTCATTATGATTTTCGTTGTGTAGCTCTAAGACCTAAGACATGGAAATAATTAATGTGAAGATCACCAATATTAGTTTTAGTCAAAATAATATTTTAGAATAAAAAAGTAGGAAACTTAAGTTCAAATTTTTCTAGTCCTTTAAAGCAACCACTATCTAATCGCGTAATACTCGTAATATTAACTTTGTAGGGGAATTACGGCTGTATATGTGACTACGGTTTTTGTTTCTTTGTAATTTCAGCGTTTTCAAATGAAATTGGTAGAGCTTTTTTTCATCGCGTAGTCTGCAGGTGGATATCTACCAAAGAATATTATAAGTCTGCTAGTGGTCTTCAGTATAACGCAGGTCGTTGAATGATATTTAGACTTGTGCGGCTTATTGCACACGTGTGCTTTGTAGCAAACATTCTCTTAATTGATTTTTATGGTTGTCAGCAGTTTAGCTATTCCGTTGTGGGTACTCCAACTTTATTAAAAAACTCTATCTCTATCAAAAAAAACTCTAACTCTATCATATTCTTTGTTTGGGTCTGCCCACAAGTACCTGCCTTTTGCATTATTTCTAGTCTTATAGAATCAAAGACCCCTACATAACCTTTCGTAAATGCGAATCCTGGTTCTAAATCTTCTCTTTCTTTAGTAAGATTGAGTTGTAGTTAACTAAGTCGCTCCACAAAGCCCCCTTTTCTAATCGTTTCACTTGCAAAGTTGTCTTTTGATTTTCTGACTCATCAGTTGCAGTTATACTTATTCCGTTTTCAACTAGAATTGCTTCAGGCACTAAGCTCGCGGAGTCCATTCTGTTCGATTGTTACCAGTCCAGTCAGAGAACTATTACGCCAGGTAAGTCTGCAATGAACTTTTATTACTCGTACTCCCTTTGCCGGGATTATTTAGTCAGTAGCCGAATTAAGAGCTAACTTCAACAATGAAAGAATAGGCCCCTATCATATTTGATTTATTCTATATCAGTAATTGCCTGCCTTCTAAGATAATAGTATTACTAATTACTTGAATATTTAATGTTTAATACATCATAATAATAATAATAATGATTATTATTCTCATGCCATATAGAAAAATATGCTTTTAGTCTAATTAACTAAAATTGCTTATATTTTTCAAAGTATTTTATTTCAGAATAATAAATGCGTACATCAGATGGAATTCTTTAGAAAAGCCACAGACGAATGAGTAGTTTTGTATTTGTACGAAAAATGTTTGGTTTCCCATATAATACCAATACTAGTGTAACATACCTTGCTACTTTTTTAGATAACAAAAAAAATCCATTATAGAACGAGAGCAAGTATTATTTTGCTATGAAATTTTTCCATAAGTTTGGAACTTAACAAAATTTTAAAATTTTCCACAAAATCAAACTATAGTCTAAGAAGTAAGAGAGCTATATTTGTCGAATCTTAAGTACCCTTTTTTTACATTTGATCGAATTAAGAGGTTTCGGTGCAATTTAAATTTTGTCGTGAATTTTAAATTATGGTTAAATTTGTTTTTCTTTTCTTTTTTATGAAAATTGGGTTTTTTGAACATTGGGTTTTTGGTGAAATTAAAATTTAGTTTTAAAATTTTAAAAGTTCGTAAACTTCGGTTTTGGTGGTATTATTGGAATTATTTTGTTTTACTCCAGATTTTAGATCTTGTGGTGAAGTTTTTGTGTATATAAAACTTATTTGTGCGATTTCGTTTTTTTGTTTAACTTTGTTCTTTTAATTTGGTAATTTATACCTTTTTATACTCTTCGCAAAAATTAAAAGAGTATATATAATTAGGTTTGTCATTCCGCTTGCAATTTCTGTAATATACATTTCCGTCCCAACAAAGTATATATATATTCTGGATCCTTATATTTGGATCCTCAATTAACATTGTCCGCTTGTTCGATGTTTAAATCAACTTTCTGGCGGCACTAGAAAAACTAGGATCTTGAAACGTGGAAGACTTCATCAGTAATCTTGGCGAATTTTCGATATCTAAAGTTCGCGATATATATTTCACTCCTCCGCGGAAGCGCTTATATCGAAGCGAAGATATTTTAAATCCGTAGTAAATTTTCTATGAAGTCTCCCAGGAGAAGTTGTCATCCCGATGTCTACGGCGAAACTACCGACCTAAATGTTAGACTGAATTGAAAGATTTTTACATAAGCTTCAAAATTTCAAAAACGAATTACAAAGACCGTGTTCCCTCAAAAAATCAGATTTATTACCAACATTTTTAATTCGCCACAAATTCGGAAATTAACCTCAAAATCAAAAAACTATAATGAATTTTTTTTTCAAAATATTAAAACAAATCAAAACTTTACGAAAAACCCAACAAATCAAAATTCACCAAATTATTCTTCACACTAATTTCACCAGAATTTTGTAATTTTGGCAAAAAGCCGAAATATCACAAAAAACATATATTGTACCTATATTGTAAAAATAATAGTTAAAAATACACCATAAGTAGTGAATTCCCGGAAAAATTAAACACTCCCCAAAATAATTAAAAATTCAAAATTTTTTTAAAATTTTAATATGAAAAAACGATAATTTACCATAATTTGGGAACTCACCAAAATCCGAAAATTAACCACAATCGAACTATAGTTCAAATATTTTAAATTACCAAAGTATTATAATTTTGCAAAAGTTCTAAGAAAACCAAAGCTGAACGAAAAAATTAAAAAAAATTTAAATTTTGCCAAATTTTTAAGTTCACCACAAATTCTTAAATTCAACATAAAATCGAAAAACTGAATTAAAGAACTTTTTTTGTGCAAATGTCAAAATTCAATTAAATACCGAAATTTTGCGAAAAAAATTTATTAAGTTTTCAATATTCGTCAAAAAATTAAAAATTCACCAAAGAATTACAAATTTTTTCAATAATCTAAATTAACCTGATAACAGCAAACAACCTAATTTTACCATTATTTGAAAATCACAAATTTGCCAACATTTAAGATTCACCAAAATTCCCAAATTATATCATAAATCTAAAAACTGTAATAAAATAACTTAACTCCTACAATATCACTAAAAACAAACATTTTACTAACAATACTATAAAAACCAAAATTAACAAAATTTGGGAGATTATATATTAGTAAGCTTCTATAACATAACCAAACTATAGCCGAAAAATTTTTAAATTATCAAAAAAAAAAAAATAAAAAATTAAAAAAACTAAAATTGCACCAAGAATTTTTATGTCCACCAAAAGTTCCAAAAACGAAATCGAAAAACTGCAATAAAACAAAATAATTCCAAAAATACTAACAAAACCAATTCTTAAATTGCAAATTCACCAATTTTTCAGTTTCACCAAAAGTTTCCAAAAAATATGTATTGTATAAATAAAATGAAGCAATTTTAACCTGCCGAATTTTAAGGCTGAAATTGCAATAAAATGTTGTACGGGGGAAAATCTGTAGTATATATTTAGCAGTTCATTCTTTTGTAAAGTGTATATTAGATTCGGCACAGCCGAATATAGCTCTTTTACTTGTAGTATCTTTTCGAATTTTCGTTGAATTTATATTGTAGCAGTTTCGTAATTTTTGCTGCAATTTCGGTTTCTTTTTGCAAGGTAAATATTTATTTTTGAAAATGTTGTTATTTTTGTAATTTAAAATTTTTGGACTACAGTGTGGGTTTATGGTGAATTTTCGAATTGTGGTAAATTATTATTATTTTTTTTATGTGTTCTTTATTTGCAATCTATCTTAAAATATTAAGCAAATGTGCTCAAAGCTTAAAACTATCACATGCATATTGATTTTCACTAAAATCAATAATATTATCCATATACATTTTTACAATGTTTTTTGTTAATTTTATGTTCAAAATTATAACGATACAATTTTAATACATTTATACATTTATAAAATTCAGTTATTCTATATATATTTTATTTACAAAAGCAAAATGTTAAAATAAGTCGGGAAAAATATAAAGTAACAAAAGTTATTGAGAATTTATGATCTGAGTGGAAAATCTAAAATATGAGTTCTTTTCAGTCTTCTTATGTCTTCACTTTCATCTAACAACGAAATAGCCAATGGGTTGATGTGGTCGCTTAACCTCTGAAGGTATCGACTACTGAACTTATTAATCTCTTCTTTAACTTTTGGAATATGTAAATCTCTGTGTAGCGCGTTATTTGTAATGTACCACGGTGCGCTAGCTATCGCTCGCAACGTTTTAGATCGAAACCGCTGAAGAATTTCAATATTTGAATGACTGGCTGTTCCCCATAATTCAATACCGTAAGTCCATATTGGTTTTATAATACTCTTATAGAGTCGGATTTTATTTTCTAAACTTAATTTAGACTTTGCGCCAAGTAACCAATACATTTTTTTAAATTTATTGTCTAATTGTACTCTCTTTGCTTTTATGTGAGATTTCCATGTTAATCGCCGGTCTAAACACATGCCTAAATATTTTACAGAGTCACTGCTAGGGATTTGCGATCCATTCATATTTATTGATGGGCAATGCTTAGACCAAAGGTTACCTGTCTAGATTTATTTTCGTTTACTTGTATATTCCAACAGGTTAACCATGATTGAAGTTTATCAATCTGCTGCTGAGTCAAGTTGGAGGCTTCTGCTGCAGATGTGCTCGTTGCCAGGAATGCTGTGCCATCAGCATATGTGGCTACTGTTACTTCATTAACACTCGGCATATCTGAAGTAAATATGGTATATAACAGTGGTCCCAAAACACTACCTTGCGGGACTCCGGCTGCCGTTTTACAAAGATCCGACATCGTATTATTTACCCTTACGTAAAAGTACCGTTCATTTAAAAACGATTTCAAAACCAAATAATAAGGCGCTGGTAAAAGACTTTTAAATTTATAAAGAAGGCCATAGTGCCAGACTCTATCGAATGCCTGTTGAACATCTAAGAATACAGCTGAACAGTATTTTTTTGCTTCAATTGTATACATTATTTCTTTTACTAATCGATGACACTGTTCAGGTGTGCCGTGTTTTAGACGAAATCCAAACTGATATTGCGGTATTATAGAATACTGCTCTAAAGTAGGTAACACTCTTTTAAGAAATAGTCTTTCAAATATTTTAGAGAATGTTGACGGCAACTTATAGGTCTATACGATGCGATGCTATTTTCTGGTTTATTTGGCTAACGAATCATTATTATCTCGGCACATTTCCATTGAATAGGGAAATGTTGTAGCCTTAATATTGAGTTTAACACGACTGTATGAAATATAATGCCCTTACTTGGTAAATTTTTAAGTACGGCAGAATCAATCTTATCATATCCCGGTGACTTTTTAGTGTTTAGCACTTTAATTTCTTGACGTACTTCCGCAGGTGTAAAATGTTTAATTGGTAAGTCCATCTGACAAGCAACATCTAGGAAAGACTTGATTTCGTTATCATTTTGGTTGAAGCAGAAAGGTTTAAATGTTTTCTCCAAATGAACTGAAAAAGTTTTGGCCTTTTCTTTATCAGACTTGCACCACTGACCACCAGAGTCTTTTATTGGGACGTTCCTTTTAATTGGCCCTTTTAAGTACTTAGTCGCTTTCCAAAGACTGTATTCACTTTTCGATGTGTTAGCGTCTAATTTCTGAAGGTAGTTGCCTATTTCATGGTTCTTGTGCTGCGATAGTTGTTCTTTTAAGAGCCTGTTTGCCAAATTAAGGATCGTTTTATCTCTTGGGTTCCTAGATTGTTGCCAAATACGACGCAGTCTTCTCTTATTTGTAATGAGATCTCTTATCTCTTGGGAAACATTCACGTTTGAGTTGTTCGACGAAGGCGGTGTGTCGCATGGTGTTGAAAGAAAAGCAGATTCGTGGATTAAATTGGTGAACCTTTCTACATAATCTTCTAGTTCATCAGGAGTTTTAATTGAAATCTTCAGGTCTAAGTTCTTGTCGATTCAATAACCGAAAGATCTTAGGTCAGTTCTAGGTGATAATAATTTAAACGTGTTGTTAACAAGTTCTATTGCCGAATTAAGATTAATTATTAAGGGGGTATGGTCGGAGTCTAGACCGTCATCATTTATTATATCTAGTGATATTCTCGGAATACCACAAAATACAGCAAAATCCATGAGATCCGGGATTTTGTTAGGGTCCGTTGGCCAGTACGTTGGTCTTCCTCCAGAAACCGTCTACCAATATTGTTAAAAAAAATTTCAAAATCACTACAAGAAACATTGTGTTTTGGTGGGAAATAGATTGCATAAACGGATAGGGTATTGTTGTTGCATTTTATATTTACACCAGCAGCTTGCAAGTACGGTTTGCTTATATTTTCAGCTAATTCATATCTGATAGACCTTTTGATAAGTACAGCTGCCCCAGCATGACAACGGTTGTCTGGATGATTTGTAGTAATTAAGTCATAGCCATTTATTTTAAAATGTGGTAAATTATGGTGAAATAATTTTTTTTCTTTCAACTCATTGACATTTGAATGTCATGCTTAATTTTAGGTTTTTCGTAAATTTTTATGGTTTCTCGTTGAAATATTAAATTATTGAAGATTTTCGAGTAGTTGATGTCTCGCTCATATCCCGTGTCAAATGAATTTCAAACGTGCTATGACACTGGTCTTAAGACACATGGAATAATGCTCATACATCTCTATCAAAATACTCAAGCCACGTAATCTAGATTGATAATTTACTGACCTTTAAAATTACATAAATTATTCGTCGAATTCATTTCTTAGAAGCAAATTTGTTTCTCGTACGAAGCGCCATGTAACGCCGTTTTGTAAAATTGACGACAATTTGATGTCTAGCGGTTTTTGAAAGCAAGAACGTATTCGCTACCTTTGATAATATTTATTTTGTATCATCATTGCAAATGCCACATTTTCGCCTCTTAAAGTGCCTCAAGAGAGCTTCGCTGGTGCACACAATTTTCCGGCGAATAATTATTACCAGACACAACCGTATTTTAATAATTTAAAATAACCTTTTATGATCATTAACCACATGATGAAGTAGCAACAATGACTGGTAATAAATTGACGCATGTTAAAAGACGCAAGGAAATTGTTTAAGTTCCTCCATTGAACAAGTAAACAGCAAGAGTTCACCCCATATAAATCCATTAATTTCACATTTAACCTGAAGGTTATTCAATTTTTAGGTGAAAAGTTGATCAAATAATTGTATTCCTGGCCACTGTTTTTTGAACAGTTCAGTTGATGCTGATTTTATCTTTTTTATTTCCTTTTTATAGTCTCAACAGCAACAGATTAATAAATCTTGTTTATTTTTATGTTACACTTTTTGTTGGCAGAGCTTAAAATCTTTTATTGACCGTGTTATTGTTGTGTACAAAAAAAAAGTAAAAAACAAACACGACATTATTATTTAGTTTTTTTGGTATCCAAAAATAAAGAGGAATTGCGCTCTTGGCAATAATTTCCCTTTTTTTCAATATGCAATTTTTAGCTACTAGTTAAAGCTTTTTTTAATAAATAAAACACAAAAGACACAGTTTAGGAACTTGTTTCGTTGTTTGGCAATGCACTTCATATCATTCCTTTGCTTATGTTTTAAATGGGTATTTTTTACATGCATAAAAAAGGGAACAGAACAGACACAAACAACAACCAAATGTAATTTATTTAAGAGCTTTTTATTGTTCCTCTTTTTGACACCATCTAACACAGTGTAAAACGTATATAAGCTCCTTATTTGGTTTGTACTTTTAAAAATAATAATTTGAACTCATAAACAATTTATATTAGGGATCGTTATGTAAAAATATCTGGATTAACCGAATGCAATCTGTGCACCGAAAAATTTCAGATTTTGTCTGTTTTCAACGTGAAATTTATGTAAGTTTTTAATCAATCAGATAAGTAACTTTTTTCTGCGTATAGTTCCAGAAACTCCATAAATATTAAAGATTGATAAATCTCTCAATTATTGTTTAAGATTTTTTTTAGATCACAAAAATTGTTACGATTTAAAAATAAAACAATTTTTAACTTTAATCGCAAAATATCCAAAAAAAATTCAATTTCACCAAACAAATCAAAAAGTAGCTAAAAAATTAAAACTAAACTTCTTTTTAGATCGTTAATTTCTTCACACAAATTTGGCTAATAATAAAATTGGGAACTGAAAAAAAGAAAAAAAAATAGCAAGAGTACTAAAAGATTTTAACATTAAGGGAATACAGTAACTGATTCCTTAGGTGACTGAATTTGAGTATAAAGCAAAAAGTAAATGTTATTATTGACGCAATGTGTTCCAAAACTACCCACCATAGAATTTCAAGAAGTAAGAATTATCTTGTGAAGCAGTCAAAGACAATGTTCTGTTTAATTGATCATGCTCCGAAATTAAATGAAATTCTGTTAACTGAGTCACTATATCATCAGAGTAGCGGATAAATGATTTTCCGTCAATTACATACAAATCTGTGCATTTTGGGAAAATAAATTAAGCAAAAATTAAAGTAATTAAAATTTAGCTGGTTATTCCAAACAAAAAGTATCAAATTCACCAAATATTGTCCAAATTTGAAAAAAAAAATTATAAACACTTAGAAACCGAAATTTCACCGAAAAGCGAACACTCGACAAAAATTCGAAATTTCAACACAGAAATCCTTTAACTTCATAGCGGAAATTTTTTCGAAAAATTTGAAAATACTTCAAATCGTAAAATATTGAACATACAGATGTATATTAGTTTTGCAAAAAATTTTAAAAACTACACTTTCTATAACTTTACTACAAAAAAATTTCCTTAAAACTGCGCTGAATATTCTATACATCCAAATACGTATCTCTTGATTCATGTGTTTTTTTTTTTTTTGCTGTTCTACACATTTTAGCAATGAGCGCTTATTTAATCTGAAAATTAATTTTGTGACAAGCATTTGCTACATCTGCCATTCGAAGCCACACATGTGTATGTACATGGTGTCGTATGGTTTAAAAATAGCATTGTTGGACACCGAACTTAAAATTATTATTTCGTCCGATGGTAACATCCTACAAGGCTTTTTAGGTACTCGTATTTTATATGAGAAACGTACGTTATATAGCTTAATAACACCTGAGAGTGTAAACGAAATTTTAAAAAAATTATTGACAGCATATTGGCTCATGCTGAATAATTCAGACATACACGCAATTATGAAATGTAGTGTATATAATCAAAAAATACCCTTCTAAAATCAATAACATGCTCTAAATTCTATTTCTTGTCTCCTAAATGCTGAGAACAGGAACAGCGTAACGAAAGCAAATAGTTCATGAACACTTTTCCTCATGTTTAAGGAGTAGCTGCTCCATGAATATCATGCCAGTCGACTTTCATCTATTAAGAGATGACGGTATTGCCATTTCCGTAATATATATTTTTAAATTATATTTTTACTAAGGCCAAATCGTATGTGAAAAATTTCCTTTTTTTTTTATTTACATGTCATATTACAAGCAGAGATTTTAAAATGTTATTGAAAAGACCGAGGTTATTAAAACAAGTCTTATAAAAACAGCTGTGGAAAATATTTTAACATACCCACAATATATTAATGTGCAAAAATACTAATTGATGCCTTTACATAAATTCAACTCGGTTTCACTTATTTGGATGGCATTAAACCCATTTTTGGAAATTTCATTTTTAAAAAATTTACTTCCAATTTTATTTTCAGGCTTTTCATTTCGATTTATTAAAAATACCTTTTTAAATATTTAAATTAAAATAAAAACAATGCGAGAATGGTTTTCTTGGCCACAAAGTTTTGCACTTTTGTTTTCTGTTTATTTGTCTTTTATTTCGATTTTTTCGCGCAAAATCAAAAATAGACATGCACAGTCATGAATTATTCAACGTTAGCCGCAACCACTTACAAAAATGCAATAGGGCAACAACTCAAAAATACATGCACAGTAAAATATTGCTATATAGGAATCGACAAAAAAAAAACCTTTGACTGGGCTGTTATTTCTCTGCGTAAAGAATTTATTAAATAACGTGAAATATATAACAGTAAGGTAAACTTGTATTGGGTGTGTCAAGAAGAGTGCACTATGGAAAACATTGCTGTATTAGGTCGATTGTTTCCATGCCGTCCAGTAAAGGCCAAAGGGATTCTATTGTTTCCTCCCTGGAAAGAATATCGTTCCCAGTCACAACCTAATGTTTTCAATAGACCGACCTCTACTTCGACGCAAAGAAGATCATAATCGACCCAGTTGCTGCAAATTAGTTTGATTGGCATTTTATTGACCGGGAACTCCAAGCAGTTTGAGTGTACTTTCAGAGCAAATTTAATTAGTGCATTATTGTTAAGTCACCCTACATAATCTCAAGCCATTTGAGGCTAATAGATCAGAGTTAAAAAATTGGGCTTTATATCGCACTGCTAAAAAAAACGAATCGATGGAAAAATTATTATGATCTTGTGGGGTGACCAAAAGGCAGGTAAAACGTAGAGCCTGCTGAAACTGATCAAGGCCGAAACTAGCAAGATGCAGATATTAAACAGTTCAAGCTTAAAAGCGCATCTGCTCTGAACAGAAAGAACGATAAATAGTGTCTGCCTGCAATGAGTTCATCGAAATGAGGTCACTGCCCAGCTTTCCCACAAATAAAATACCCATATATTTCACGGTTTTTACCTTAGCAGTTTTAAGTCACCTGAGAGATATTGACCGGAAATCTCCGATGAATTTCGTTCAGAGCACTGAGACATTATAACATGCCGCTAAGTAGGAGAAGCGATTAAATCACGTTTCTTGCTTTTGGTATCAAAAAGTAGAGAGTAAAGGGCTTCTGAACGATTTGATGAATTAAAAAGAGACCAAACTCTTAAAGCATTCCATTAATGAATTATAAACACTTGAAAATGATACTGAATCCTCATTTTTGTATAATTTCGATAGAAGGTATACGATATTTTAAGCTAATTTAAAAGTAAGACATACTAATGCTTGCTGACCACTAAATTTTGATTAGACTCACATTTGGGTTCTATTTAATTGTGTTACAAGGGATGACAAAGTGTTTAAGGTGTTCTACCAATTAAAAGTTTTTTTATTCAAATCAATCTATATAATGTGGCGTATTGTGCTATATATTTATTTATTTATAAAGTGACAAATTAAATTAAGAATATATATATTTAATTTTAACAAAACTCTTCTCTTTTAAACAAAATCTATTAGGTGACAGATACATCTATTTATGGACCCGATTGCAACTGTTTATGAACGTTAAAGATTTCCTAAAAAATTAAAATTCTTTTTAAAGAAACATATGAACGACAATTGCTTAACTACAATAAATAAATAATTTATTTCAAAATAGTAGAGACATCTGCAAGTTAGGAGTTTGCAGATACAAACTGGTAGCAAAGTCATTTGAATTTCTTATCTCGGTACAGATCACTATGTCTCTACAGACAGTAAATAATCATTTATCGAACGATTCAACTTTATCATTGCAGAAACTAGATTTTGAATAATTTTTAAAATTCCTTTATTTGCTCCAACCAGCTTTGCGATCTGTTGTACGCCGACTAGTTATCTGTATTTTATGCCACTATAGAGGACAGCTTCGAGCATTTGTGGCAATGAGCGTGAGATGGTAAAGAAATGGTTTTACTTCCAATACTGAGTAGCAATTTTATCAGTTTGCGATCTAGTGATTGGTTGATATATCCTATAGATCTGTAAACTAATTATGTCAGATGGTAACGAATAAAGTATTTATATCAATTTTCTTTCCTCTTCCAGCGACTAATGTGTAATATGTAAAATTATCTCAGTAATGTGGCAAAACGAAAAGCAAAACGAAAGAATTCAAAGAAATGAACTGAATACAAGTTTTCTAAATGGGATTAAGATCTCCCTAAAACTTTGTGACCAGAAAATAAAAAAAGAAATTTTCGCCCTGAGTGTTTCTTTGTTTATATACCTTCAGCTTGTATAAGCAGCTGTTATGAGTTAAAGTACACAATGGCATCAAATGTAGTCACAAATAAATATTATGAAAATTTCTTTGAAGAAAGTACTAACAACTATTAGCAGTAGACACTGCTCTAATTGCAAATTAAATTTCGTAATGCTGGCGACTAAATGCAAGCTCCTAGCTCGGGTAATAACTAAATATGTCTTGGGGTGGGAAGCATATCCCTTGAAGAAATTATTATAACTGCCGTAAACCAGCACACGTCATAGGATGCCTGACCAAGAAAAGCTTGGTCTATTGGCCCCAGATTTAATACATTCGTAGCTGATTAGAAGGAATCTATGTACTGGTGGACTTTATCACTTCCGTACTGGATTCGAGAGGACAGAATAGAAAAATTTACAAAGAGTGGAGAGCTTACATCCATGGACACTACTGCCTAATAGATGAATCTAACTAATTAGATTCAACAAAAAGAAAGCAGACAACCCCAGAAGCGCCAGACGTTTAATAATTTTAATCATGTGCTGAGCTCTCTGTAATTACCTGCAAACCTGAATCCAGATTAAATTTTAAAAGTCAGTTATTGTGAGCAAGAGACTCATGAAATTTTTTATCTGCATTACAGAAAGAAGTTTAGATGAAGTTTTGAGTCTCAGATGGTTACCAGCCAACTTTTTTGGACTTGACACAACTTCTATCGAAGGAGAAAATCAAGGTACGTGATGGCTGTTGGTGTTATCAGAAAAAGACGGCGATAGCAAACGCGTGGAGTCCAGACCTTGATTGCAAATGTACGCGTTAGCTACCATGTTGGCAATTGCGCGCACTGAATCATCGATACTCGGTAGTCAGCACAGCCGAAGGCCAATTAATTCGTGGAATGAGGTGTTGTGGGTAGCGATGAGGATGCTTGGCAAGCAATTTAATACACTCTCTCTGAAATTATTTTGATCCAATGTAAATGGGATAATCCATTTTCTACAGCAAAATAACATATTTACCTTGAGCTTTGGTTAATTATGACACTTAAACTTTGACACTCACCTCTTTTTCTACAACACAAGCTGCTTTCTCTGTCTGTTTGTTACAGTTTATTATTATTACTTCCTTTCTCTCTCTCTCGCTACTCTATGAAATATTTATATTCAGTTAAGTAAGCTGAGACTTTTATTATACTTGATCATTTCTTTTTTAATAAGTAGACTTTGTGTACGTACTATAATATTTTCATCAGACTGCTGGGTGAAATATGAAAAATTTCCGCGACTCAGTGCGTCCTTGCCTTTCAGGCTGCCACGTAAAAGGTTAATAGGGTATAGTAGCACCCCCTACTCCTCTACGCTACAACAGGCTATAGAAATTAAAAAAAACGACTTTTCTATTTGCGATTTAAATATCAAATTCTGCTGAGTAAATACATTTCACTATTTTATTCTGTGTTGACGATGATTAAGTTCTCGTTACTATTGTTGTTTTGTTACCCTTACCAATTTAAGCTGAAAAGATTACACTCAAACATTTGGAAAGTACTTGCGTTTAGTTGTTGTCTTCTTTTTTATTGCTGTTATTTTTGCTACTGCTGCAACAGTAGCTAGTATCGTTGTGGTGCCCGTAGCAGTGACTAGTGCATCACAAATTACGTCTTGGTGGTATGCTTGTTTTTATCTCAATGTTGACCCTTGTATGTCGATTTTTTTACCCACAACCATTTTAAGAGTTGTTTTATTGCATTCTTTTTGTTGCATGATTCATTGGTAGTGAGTTTTTAAATTCCTTTTTTTTAGTTGTAGATTTCAGTTTAGTTCTGTCCAAATGGTTTGTTTAAAGAATAGTGTCGTATCATAGGATTTGCATAGTTTATGGGAAAAATACGATAGTAGAAGTTAGGTTCCTGCAGCATAGATTTGTTAATTTGTTACAATTCTTTTCATAGTTTGTAATATTTCAATTCAAGAGCTAGATATTTCACAAGCGTTTTATCATAAAAAGTTGGTGGTTAGGATTTTATTTAGAATAAAAAATAGAGTGTTTTTATATCTTTAGTAAAAACAAAAATATTTTACTACGTTAGTTGTAAAATAAAAGGCAATAAATAATTTTATGCAGTAATCAAACCCATTGTGCAACTTATTAATAGATAGTTAAGCGTTTTTATGGCTTTTAACATTCAATAAAATAAGTTTTTAAAGGATTCTTCCATTTTGGCTGCCCAAGAGCATTCTGATCACAATGCTAAACAATATAACTAAATACATGGTTTATTCAAAAGAAGAGGTAATTTTGAATTTTCGTGGGCTGTGTACATTCGATAATCGAATTTTTTTTGTTATGTTGGTATACTTGTGTAAGTGATATGTTGCCATTATCAGCCAATTTGGATTAGTAGTTTGTTGTTGGCAAATGAAAAAGTTAGTCTCGTTTGTGTGTGTTCTTCGATATTTGAGTTTTGACAAAAATGAATCGAAGAATGTGATTTTTTGGCCAAAACCATGCATCAACCGCCTTATTCACTACATTTGGCTCTCTGCGACTTTTTCCTATTCCCAGAACAGCGCATTTAAGAAGTGCTTCCAGGATTGGAATTGGATTTTGATAATTACACAGGGATTCAAAAGTAAAAAAAAATATGCAGGTGTTCTCATAAAGCCATTCTGTTTTGTTGGTGTTCACAGAGCAAGGAGACACTTATACTTTTTCCCGATCACTTCGTTTTTGTCGGATTTAGTAAAATACCACTATTTTTTAAGTGTTCTAAATCCGATCTTCAATATTTTTTTTTTTTTATAGGGATAGTCTTTCCAAAATTTTTTATTAACTCAAATGGATTGGACTGAATACCAGAAAGAACAGGAAACAAGCTCTTACTCCCAGCATCATTTGGGAGACTCTATGTTGTATGATGTTGCAGTTAATATTTCCAACGAAGGTTCTTAAGCATCACTTTTAACAAGTGGTAGAAGTATTGCGTTGATTGAGTGTGGAAATGGCTATTGAAAACATTCTGCGTTTTGTTAGAGTTTTATTTTAGGGTCTTTGAAATTTACTTCTATTTCCAGTGAAGTAAATTTCCTTCCATTAAATAGTACAAAGTTTTGTAATGTAATAATAAGAGGCAAATAAACAAACGAAATTAAATTAGATAAATTAGAACGATAGCAGCAGAAAATTTTTTCGTATTTTGTTTTCTTTTTGTTTTTCGTATAGAGAAGTATTAAGTTATTATATGCACAGACCAATTTGAATAGTTAAATGTATTTGTTTATAAAACTTATACACAAGTTAACTTGATGGTATTCAAGATTAGAGGTCTCCGAAATCGATATTTAAATTTAGTTTTGACTTAAAATTGGTTAGATAATTAATTTACAAAGGAAACAAATGTGAATGCTAATGCGCATGTAAATTTTTCTTCAAATTAAACGATTAATAAGCGATATTGTATTTAAAACGATGAAAGATATGTAATTAAGGTTTAAAATAGGTAAATACTTACAATAACCCTATAATAAGTGGGAGTGTTAATTTTTTGTTTCAGCAGCAATATTCTTTTTTATTGGGTTTCCAGAAAGAAAAACCTATTTATAAATCGGAATTATAAGATTAATTGAAAAATTGTTGATCAACATTTGCTTCATAATGTGATGTGTGTGTTGCCAGTACAGAAATTTAAAAGTATATATTTGTTTTTGTTGGCATTAACCTGCTTTAGTCATAAAGTTTTATGTGGAAGTTAACGTGATACCCTCTGTTAACCCAAGAAAAGATACACACAATTCTTTAATTTATAAATGAAAAATTAATTTAGTTTATTATACTTGTTTATAGACTTGAAAAAGATTAAGAAAAGGAATGAATAATATCAGTTATATTAACAAACTGTTATACATATGTATATAAGATTTGTTGTATGCATTTAGGTTGCAAAGTAAGGTTCCATTTTTTCCTACAATTTTAAACTGTTTAAGAATACATTTTCATATTAAAGTTGCAATAGCAGTAATTTATTTGTTAACTATGATGTGCTTTAAGCCTAAAATAATTTTTTTATGAATACGGAAGTTTTTAAGGCGGATTAAGATCATGCGGGCAGAAAAATCATACTGGAATAGAACAAAAGGGGAACCGAATACGTCCTTTTCGCCTTTGACCTCAGGTTTATAGGTCTACAGCAACTTTAACTACATTATAAAACTAAATAAATGCTAACATTTTCGATATTAAATGAACGACAGATTTATTAATAAGAATTATAAAGTTCCCTAACTCGCCAAAGGTACATATTAGTATTTTCCTCTATGACTACAAACTAAAGCTATTGAGACTTTTATATTACGGCTGGAACTGTTTGCCCCTATGTTCTATTATGACGACTATAAAATGTTCAAGGCGAGCGAAAAATATTTTTGCAATATAAAATTCAACAGTTTCCTAAGCTTTGGCGATAAAGTCTCCAATTTGGCACCAATACTAAATATAATTGGAATTGGAAGTTGCCCGACGGTCTGCCTATGCCTTTACGCTCAAAATAAAGTTGGCGGCTTAGATGGTGTTTGTACAGATTATAGCTCAAGAGGCCAAGAAATTAATATTTGAATCGATATAAATTTTTAGCGTACGACGCACGGTGGTTCAGAATCAAATTTCATTGGCCAAAATTGATACTTTTTTTTAACGTAGATTCTTGAAATTTTTATGCAATCAGAAAGAAAGCATATCAAAATTAAGGTAGTCAAAAAAGTTGGTAAAAATATTCACAGTAGTAGAATAATTATTCCTCGTAAACTATTATCAATAACGGCCTGCGGTTATTTTGTTATGTTGGGAAAACTGTTGTTTTTAATAAATTGTATGTGCACACCCTGTATATATTGTAGCTAGGGTGGTATGTAATAAATTGTAAGCCCCCATATTTTCGTATGTTTAGTACGAATAAATTTACCTTAGAAACCACGTGAACGCCATTCTACCTGAACAAAATAAAAAGAATAATGGCAAACCAATTTTTATATAACTTTGAAGTAAACAAATAAAGATGCATATTTAAATTCGAATACAGTAAACTCCAAATAAACAATAAATTGCCTGCAATTGTGCATAGTTAAACCAAGAACTGACAAAGTCTGTAGATAGCACTAATGCATATGAATTTGGATTATCACCGATACATTCGAGAATAAGGTTTATGAAATACATACTGAAAATCAGCTGTGATTTGGACTTCAGCTTTTCAGGATCAGTATGAAAAACGTTACCAACAAAGAACTAAGAGAATTAAAAAAGGAATATGTCCAAGATTTCTCAAACTTGCGTTGAAACTTCATCTAATATAACAGGTATCAATTTAATCTTATTTCAAGACTTAAAACAATTTATGATGTACTTGCTTACAACTAGCAAATGAATGCTATGAAATTTGGTGATTATGCCAAGGAAGCCGCTAATATACACACAACCAAATACCAAAAGTTCTTTATCATGGAGAAGATATCATTAAGCACCATTTATTACCAATTGGAGATTTATCAGAGGAAGCCCAAGAAAAAAGAAATAAGGGCTACAAATTCCACAAAAATGTCACGAAGCACTACAAATGAAGATTTATTTACTATATTATTGGCAACGTCAGATCCCTCATCTCTAGAAATCAATGGAAATTAGATTATTCAGACTTGCATGGCAAAGCTAAGGGCAGCTATACGACATTAGTAATACAGAACTGAATATGGAATATTTACAAGCAATAAAATATTCTAGCCAAATGAATAATAATTATAATTTGCATTTACTATTCTTTGAGTGAGATAAAAACGTTAATGAATAAATTTAAAATAAAGAAATGAAAATGAAATAATGTGTTCATCTGCCTTTATGATCTTGACTTATGGTGTGAGATCTTTTTTTGTCTCACTAAATGATAATTGACCAAATATTAGCGCCAGTTGTTCTATCCCTTCCATTACCTTTTGTACTTTCTTTATTGACGCATAAAACAACCTTTTAGCTATTTGCACTAGTGCATTTTTGGTACGACCTTGTTAAGAAGTGTAGTGTCATATTATACGCTGATATGCTTGTTATATATTTTTTATTTTAATTTTATACATATATAGTTTTAATGACTCACTTAAGGTTTATCTTTTCAAACTTGGCTTTTGAATTTTCGATTAAGGAATTAATTTTTTGTGTAATAAAATTTAATAAATTTAATAAATTAAAAAAATTTTAAAAGTTAAAATTGCTTTGCGTAAGTAGAAAACGCCTGTTTTGTTCCTCTTAGTTTTTAATCAATTCTACTAATTTATTGATAATGACTTTCCTGTGAAATCCATCAAACATTGTTTAAAAGGCAACATTTAAAGGTACCCTATATTTAAGATTTTAAACATGTGTATTAACAATCACTAAATGGTATGCTTGCAACAAGTTGCATTTGCATTTAAGAGAATTGGTTGTATTACACATGCAACATGTATCATATCGTGCTATAATATGATAACTTGATTGAAACATGTTGTATTTTTCAAAGTATACAAATGTTATTGTAAAGAATTAATATTTTAACAATTTCGAAGTTAACATACATGTTATTTAACGGGTTAACAGAGCAAGTATAAAAAGTTACTTTAAAGAAGTACTCATATGTAAATGTATAATTTGGACAACTATAGTTGCTTTTAACTACTTGCTGACGTATTATTTAAATGATTTTCTTTTAGTTCAAAATAAATATTAATTATGGGGAAAAATTAGGGTGGCATTCGATAGGGATATATCGGCTATATTTCGGGGCTTACGACATCTCCGTATCAACGATACTTTTATTTGCCGATACAACGATATATCAACATACGTATTGCACTCCAAATCAAAAAAACCCAAAATGTTTTTTAGTTGACGATGGAAGCGAGGCGAGTAACATCAAAATTGGGTATGAATCGATACACCATTTTATTGATACGATACCGATACTCAAACAAAACAATCGGCGACACCGATATCGATACGAATAAAACTCAAAGAAAATTCAATGAAATGTTTAATGCATGATCTATATATCGTACACTAAATCAAAAAGAGTAACCGGTATGTATGTTCTTATGTTACTTGCCTCGTTTACCTCGTCAGTGAAAGAACATTTTTTTTACCGATCAATCGGTATCGGATACGTTCCTAGAAAAAACGCCCAGAAATTGAACCCTAAAGATTCGCTGTTATGCTCCCTAGTTTTCCTATTTTATTGATTGATCATTTTTTTGGTCGGGTATTATGTACTTGAATAATGTTACAATTGTGATTAGAAGTCAAGGCAAAGGCAGGGTTGTATTGTTTTAATATCGTTATTGATTCGGAATTTTTACAAAATCTGGCATTTTTCAGCTTTTGCATTTCCATATTTAAACTTTTAGTTAACATTTTACATGCAGCATATTTTAAAATGTTAAGTAACGTGACTACATAATAGGGTGAATAGGTGTTGAGATGAAATGAAACAATATGTGTGTGAGGCATTAATGAGATTCTAATGCCTGCTAAATTTGAGAAATGGCCTGTGTATCGATTGAAACTTATCCACGTTGCCTTGACACGTCAGACGACCCCACAAGAGCCCCTTTAAATAAGGTGCAGCCAGGTATAATCGCATGATGTTGATGTCATTTCCACGAGAGATGGCAGCAATTTTCTCTAAATGCATTGCGACCTAGTGAATGGCATATGGATTGGCGACACTTTTTTGGTAATTTTGATCGCCAAAATAGTTATTCATACAAAAAAATATTGTAGAATATTTACCATGTGTTAGTCACTACCTCAAGTCATTGACTAGAACTTAACGTAGTTGCGGTGTGAATGTCATATGATGGTGTCCCATTATTTATATTTATTTATATGGAAATTTCAAAGGGTATCAAAGGGTACAAACGTTGGGAGTTAGCCTAAATGTGAATCACTTTTAACAGATATATTTACAGTTTTTAGGACAAGCAGAATTTGCTTATATTCATCAGAGTTTACAACAAATAAAAAGTGAAAATTATTTTCATAAATTTATAAATATTTATTTACTATCAATGATGATTGTTTGAAAGCCTTCGTCAATAATTATTTACAACAATCAACATTTGCGCGTCAATGCCGTTACATAGTGCCTCATATATAACAACTTCCTATATCGGTAACAATTTCATAGTATTTAATAATCATCACACATTTTTACTACTATGAAATGAGTTAAATTTGCGCCCAATGCCCAAAGAGTAAACCCTTCATGTTATTAGAAAACTCCTGTTTTAACTTCAAAGTTTAAAGTTCTCCAAAACTTTGCCACTTCCACTATCTCTCTTTTTCACACGCTCCTCTCACTTTGCTTTCTCATGAGCTGCGTGAAAGAGGACTCTGCACATTTTTAAAAACAATAAGTGAGAATGAATCCACATTTTGTTACTCAATAATCCAGAGAATTTTATTAAAAACATACAATCCACATAAATCTCTCTACCCTAAACAAAGTATGTGCATGAGAGATGAGCAAGAGATCAACTTGTATGAGTTGGGAGAACAAGTATATTGTTCAAATTGTATGCTCTTCACACAGCCCTACCACTAAAATACAACTCAAAAGCGTAGTAATTCAATGTTGCCGGAACACTCAGAGTGTTAGGTGCACCAAAGCAAAAATGTGTAAAATATAAATTTAAGGAAACCGTTGGATTAGCAAATAAATATACGAAAAAAGTAAATTTACGAAATTATTTAAGTCAAATTATAGGACGAATTGAGGTGTGATAAAAATGAGAAAACAATATTTTGTTTAAACAAAATATTAAAGCAAACCGTACAATTATTCGTTATTTACAATTACATATTTCAAAACAAACTTAACAAATATTTTATTTTCAATTCTCTGCAATAAGAACAAGCCAAAGAATTCAATGTAAAACAAAAACCTAAAAGAAAAATTTATAAATATTATAAGCCTAATATTTAATAAAAAAAAAAAAACAATATTAAATAAATTTATAAAATTTAAGAAGAATTATTTAGTTTAGAGTTTAACCATTTGTTTCTCGAGACTCCACCGTCGTTTAAAAATTTGTTTGTTCAATGTCCTCCCTCGCTAATCCAACTACATTCTGATTTGTCTTATGTTACCATGAACTAATGTGGCCTGAATTATTAATGTTTGCAATGTTTCGTCAAATACTTTTCTGGCTTTATTAAAACTGTCTTTCCAAACTAGAATAGGTTCTATTTTGAATTAAGCTCCAAAGAAAAATTATTAGACACACTTTAGATATTTAAATTGGACGAGAACTAAAATAAAGACAGCTAGAAGGTTTATATAAAATTTTTGTAGGATAATTAGATATTTTTGCGCTGTTCAGCAATTAGGTCGAAATAGGTCTGTGTGGTAAAAGTACTTCAAACGATTTTAGACTTACTTTCCGATAAGATAAGCACATGAAAATTTTATAAGGCCTTTGAGACTGGATGAGTACAAACTCTCTCGATGTACTATTTTTGAAACATAATGGCCTGTGTTCTTTTCATTTTTAATTTTAAATTTTTTGCTGCCTTGTTATACTCGAAATACATATATTTAGGGCCACAAAAGGTGGTGTTTTTCAGATTTTACATTTATTAATGCAAAAGGGCATTTCGCTTTATGATCTGTATAAATTCCTAAATAATAAGTGTATGTGAAAGTTATACGCTATAATAAGGCAACATTTTCTTTAAGAAAGGAAAACGACGTTAGATTTGTTAAACGGGCTTGCTCCGACACTCGCATCTCACACAAAATTTGCGATTGTGATTTCAACTCGCATGTGAGGTGTTCTGTAACTCGCATTCGCAAGAGTTTTGGTGAGTTCAAGTCGCAAGAGTATACTGAAGTGAAGTGAACAGTATTTAAACTAAACTAGTTTTTAACGAAACTACAAAGTTATGAATAAATTAAATTAATAGTGTTTTGTTTTTATTTTAGTCAAAACTACTGACATTTTGTAACAATTTTTAAAGTCTCTTATAGATCAGGCTCCTCACATTCATTGTGATGAGAATATAAAAACTCATTTCTTCAGATCTAGATTATATTTTAAAATAAGAAATCTTAATCAAGATTTAGTCGATAGCGCTAGGTCTCGAAAAAGAAAAATAAAAAAAAATTATAAATTGAAATACTTGTTTTATTTATTGGTTTTACCCTTAGGTAACAACAAATATGGTGGGAAAGAGTGTTTAATTATGAACTCAGTCCATTTCTATAAAATATAATGCATTTTCGCTTCATTATATTGTTATACTTTCATTATATTTACAACTTTCGCGTTTTCTACAAGAAATCACATACTATTGCTATAGCACACACACACACACTGGCCACTTGTGACGTATATGCGCAGTAGATTTCAATTTTGTACAATCGTCTGCGTCATCTGTATTTCTTGCTTCATGCCATCTACTCTGGTTATCGAAGTGTCTAAACAATATAATTAATTATATATTTTAGAAAACAAATCCACAGCCAAAAATTAATATTTTTTCATTTTAATGGCAACAATCTCAGAAGTTGAACCGAAATTAACCAGTGATTTATAAAGACAAAGTGACTGGCAATTAGTTTCAGAAATGAAAAACAGAATGCAAAATAGATTTTAAATAGGAAAACGCAAAATTCCTGCTCATCATGTTTTCAAAGTAGGAAAAATGAGGCAAGTAATACTTTTATTCTGTTTTCACAAACTACAGAAATTATTTGTTAAATGTGGGGAGGCTTAACAATTTTAAACAAATGTCAGTTCACGAACTTGTAATTTTTTGGATCCTAAAAATATTCCAGTGCGAAGGGAGGTGGGCAGTGAGAAATTTTCTGGTTTTACAATACATTATGATATGAAACAATTGGAAGTAAAAGTTCCAAGAACCCAATCTCAACGGCACCTGCACACAAAAAAGTTCATCATAATTAGTCCAGTCGTTTAGAAGAAGTCCAGTCGCATTACACAGAGGTCTAGAAGAATTTCATAAAAAAGAGATAATTCGCCAGTAAGTTCATGTTGTCAGAACAATATCTATACCCAACTGTCATAGTTAAAGTATCCTTCTATTAACTATTGTTGTAGGTATTAAAATTGTAAACATTTTTGGCAATTCAGTACAAGAGATATTCGTGTATGACTGACGTACAAACATATATTAAAAAATTAGCGTAGGGCCACAATTTGTATGGCTTGTCTGTAGACGTTCTAACAAAAAGCATGTACAAACTGTGACAGATAGCAAATACCATTTTATTAACTCTTATTTTTTATGCATCGTAAGTATTTTTAGAAATTATTAAGTAAGTTTTAAACTTGTGCAAATATTTATCCAAAGTGTAATATAACTTTTTATCGGATGGAACGACAAGAGTATAAAAATATTTGGAATAGTAACTTCGAATTTATTCACTACTAAAGTGAAATCAGTGTTTCTTATGAAATTTTATTGGCACATAGTAGAACAGCACCCTGAGATGGCTCTTAAACCAAGACAGTCTACAGTCAACAAAGCAATAGTAAGGAAACGACTATTTTTCAAATCGGTAACTAATTTTATTCTTCAAAAAGTTGGTTCAAATTCTAATTAAAACAGAGTTATGTTCTACAGGACAATATATGCTTGCGGCAAATATCTTATGGTTATTTGAAAATTTATTTTAGTTGCGAAGAAGTTGTTGATTATATTTAATCATCAAATGATTAGCATTTATAAAAATTGCACCATACGAGTATTTTAACAATTTAATTTCTAAAGAATTCCGGGTAGGCTTCCTCTTATGTACATCAAATTAAAAAAATTTTTGTTAGATTTATTTGTATATACATTAGAGTTGGAATTGTTAATATGCATCTATTTTTAGTCGGTTGTTTTTTTTATGCAATCAAATATATTTCTTGGGATTCCTATCAACAGTTATGAAAAATATTAGAAAGGAAAAACAAACAACAAAATATGTCTTTCCATTTTCTAGCTACTAAAAACAAAAAACAAAAACACAAGAAGATGTATTAATTCGCTACGGGTTTCTAGGCTAATGTGTAATGGGTGTAATGATCATGATGATGATGGCGCCAACATTTGTATTAGTTAGATTAATCAAAGCGCTGGAAAAAGATTGAACAATAAGAGAGAAAAGTATTTATTTGCCTGTGGTTTTTTATGATGATGAAAGAACATAAAACCTTAGCGATGATGTGTGACAAATATATGTGTAATGCAAAAACAAATAGAAGTCAGCAAGTATTCTAATACACATTCCATGGTTATGATGTCTACAACTATCAATTCTGCAGCAGAGGGAGGCATTAGTAGTAAGCTCATACAAGAACTATAATTTTGTTGACGAGGTGTGTTCAAAACATTACGGGCTCCACGAATTTATATGCAAAATCATCTTTTCATATGTTTATTAAAGTATACGTAATCTTATTTCCAAACTTGTTTTAACTGTATACGTTAGTTACGGTAGTGAGGACGTCAAAATATAATTTAGTTTGATCAGCGAGTTACGCCCCTACACTATTTAGCGACTTCCCTTCGCTAATGAACTTTCCTACCTATAAGGATCCAGGATATATGTATTTAGTGTGTTGAGTCGAAAGTATACATATATGATAGAAGTTACAAATGGAACGACAAACCAACAAATAGCCTTTTGAAATCTTTTATACCCTTCAAAAAAATGAAAACGGTATTATTCCGTTTGTAATTTGTATAATATTCATAGGTAGAGAATTTCAATAAGCGATGTTCATTTGTCGAATGCTGAAATCAACTTTCAGATGGCACTAAACAATCTAGGGCCTTAAAACATGTATCACTTGATCAGTGAGTTTGGCAAAAATTAGCATTTTTTGAAATTAGCCATATAGGCCCACTATTTACTGAGGTATGGGCCAAAAGCAATTATTCTGTCTTTAGTTTTGTTATTTTCACTCATGCGGGGAAACGCTTATACACATGCCCGTAAAACTTACATACTTGTAAAAACCAGATTACCTACGAACCTAGTTACTGGAACGAATAGAAACACCTCAAAATTTCAAAAACTAACTATGGCTCCAAAACCCGAAATTTCACAAAAAAAAAAAATTCAAATCTTGCAGAAATTAACCACAAAATTTAAAAACTGGAATACAATTTTTCTTTTGTAAAAAATTCAACGCAAAAATAAAGTTCACCAAATTTTGCATATTTATCACAAAAATTATAATTTCACCACAATTTTGTAATTTTATCGAAAAGCCAAAAAATAACAAATAAATATTTCATGAAAACCGACGAAATTTTCACAAACTGGATAAACACACAAAAATCTAAAATTCATCAATTAAAATTTAAAAATTTGCATAAATACTAAATTATAAATTTTATTAAAAATCTAAAATTTTTTCAAAAAATAACCACTAAAACCGAAATTCCCAAGTTTTGAAAATTCTCCAATAAGCCGAAAATGCTAAAAGTAAAAATTATAAAAAATTCAAGATAGAATATATCTTACACAGTTATATAAACAATTTCTAATTTCACCACAATTTGGGAATTCACAAAAAAAAAAAAATAATTAATTTACCTAAGCACTTAAAAAACTTGAAATTTTAACACAATTTAGGAATTCAATAAAATTAAAAATTCGTCACACAACGAAACTTTATTATACAAATATTTAAACTAGCAAAATAACAAAATTTTTTAAACAAGTAAAGTTTAAACAATTCGAAACATAAAATCGAAAAACTGGAATAAAACGAATTCTAAAAATACTAACCAAAACTAAAATTTACCAAATTTTAAAATTTCAAAACTAAATTTCGATTCCTTGAAAATTTTTCAGTTGTACTAAAAATTAAAAAAAATCAATATTTTATGGAATTTAAAAAAAACCGACTTGACACAAGTTTCAAAAGACCTATATCTACAAAAAAAAACGTATTTTTCACAAATAAGTAACCAAATACAAGTTTCACCAAACTTTGAAATTTTACTCAAAGTCTGAAATTGCACCGAATATATTGAAAATTTTACTACAAACCCAATTCCGCTATTACCTGCATCCGGAGAAAATAAAAACACACCGATCGAATTAAAACGAAAGGAGTAAACTTTCTCTCTCCTCTTATAATTAAATATCTAACACAATTGTTTGCACCGGCAAAAATCTGTAGTACTTTTGTAAAGGGAATGTATGATTCGGCACAACTGAATATATCTCTTTTAATTGTTTTCCTTTAGTTTTTGCACAACTTTAAGAAGTTGACAGCCTGTGTAATAATTTAACATGTCGTTTCCTTTGTAACACAAGCCTCAACCAGTAATGCCGTTTTGATTTTGTGCTTGTACATAAAAAAAACACATAAATAAAATGCGGCAAAAAGGAATAACTGGAGCGTTATTTAATTATGGTAAATTTTCGCATAAGCACATACGTTTGTAGTTTTCAATAGTAATTTCTGCATTGAAGGGATTTATACAAAAGTCGAGACTCACACAAGAGACCCTCTTAGTGCTTTTATAAAAACCCAGTTTTATGTCATTAAAATGTGGCAAGTTTCGAAAATAAAAGTAACACCCTAAAAAAGGCAATTGAACTTAGGAACTTCTGAATTGCTATTGTATGTTGCACAATGGTACTGATTGCTAAAACAATTATTTTTAAAATCAAGTGAAAATATTTTTGAAATTCAGCTTGTCGCCTGCTTTATAAAAATCATTAAAATGCTGCAGCGATAGATAAACTTTCACTTCAGGTCGCTTACGTTGCATATAACCAAGGTATGCAGAAATATACTTTTGTGAAGGCTTATGCCCTCATCTGTAATTCTCATATTCATTATATTACAATGTGATCTGAACACATACACTTTTTAAATTGGCCGCAATCCGTGCCGTTATTATAACAAAATTCTATCAGTTGGCCAGATGGAAAAATCCGTAGCTTTTTTCCACATAGGCAGCCTGTTTTATTTATACAAACTGATCAACATAAATGCCTTTAGGAGTTAATTAAAAAAAAAGACACAAGTTGTGGTGACAGAAGTTCTTTTTTTAATTTTTTTAGGACTGATAAGTTTAAATTGGCAACACTGGTTTCTGTGTCTGCCAATATTATGGTTTTTTTGTTTTACAGTCACTCTGCCTAAGCGCTTGATTATTAGTAAGCTTATATAGGAGAAGCGACTGCGAATTTTTTAAATATATTTTTAAAAACGTTTAGTCAGGGATACTCAGCGGGATTAATAATACCTAAATTTGTGTCAATGAAAATCCAGATTTAGAAGAAGTTTAGTGCGCTTTATATACCAGTGAAATCATTGATCCAGTCAACGGCGAACGGTAAAGACGTAGGATTACAAATAGCACATTTATAACAAATATCATACTATAGTATTCATTTGACAAAAAAACCTTTAATTACCATTTAGTTTTACGATATGCGCCTGTAAGCTGACCGTGTAAGACCGAATGTCCACGTCAATAAGTCCGTAAAAAATACACTCCGACGAGCAGAAATTTGCCATATTGTAAATGAAATACAGCCTCATTGACTACGAAGAAATTCACTGCCATGGCAACCGAATGTCCCAAACAATATAATATTTATTTAAAATTACGGAAACAACACGATGACAAGTTTAGGAGTTTTTAAACATGGAATTTAATTTGGTAACACTGGTTTCAATGTCAATAATTTTCAAGGGACTTACGTTTAGTATAATTCGGGCAAAATTAACAGTTGAACCAGATTTTCATAAGAGAGTTTTATTCAAGAAAGAAGTTCATTCTCCATTAATTTTCCACATCAGTAAATAAAAGTAGATTCTTAATTTAACCATTTTGTTGTGGGAGAACTAAGAAAACTTTAGACGACTCTAATTATTATTTTGCAGCGGGCTACTTCATAGAAAAAAGACTGATAAACGCATATTTTCGTGACTTGAACTTATAAACTTTCCTATAAACAAGTTGTGGATTCAAAACTGCTAGACTGTCTTCTCTTCGGGAATAAAATCGCTAGTCCACAATAATAAGCAATAAAAAAGTGACAACTTGAAAGACAACATGACCCTAGTAAGTATCAATAGACGGCTCCATATGTAAACTTCCTAGAGGAACACGCGCGGATTCCAAAAATGATAGTGTGATTTGACTTATGCCAAATGAGATAAGGACTAAATAAGTCAGAGTTTTAAATGTCATGACTTGGTGTAGTTCATTTTAAAAACAATCTTTTCAGGTTGTGCTCGTAGTAGGGCTGAGAAGGTGATAAGTATTTTTTATTTATTAAAAAATGAAACACAGAAAAAATTTTTTTTAAATATATTGATATGAGGTTGTTTTTTTTAATACGACAATGGGTGTCTTATTCACTTGTCATTTGCTTATATAAATTATTAAACAGTGTGAAAGTGTGTGTGTGCTGAAATATGTTCCATTCAACTCATGTTAACTAAAACTCAGTTGTGTTTTTTATTCTTGTGTTGCATTTGTAGTGCTGTTATTTGCCACTTGTTGATTGTTTGCATTCGCATTCGCATGCTCCATGCATTCCAATTAATTAAAGTGCTGCATTCCAATCATTTTCATCATTGTCGTCTCCTTTTCCTTTTATGTTAAAATGAATGTCTATGTACAGGGTATCCACCGGGAAGGTATACTACTTTGTTTGTTTATAATTTTTGATTAAATGAAAGAGAATGGATGGTCGGCAACTATGTATGGAATACAATATCAGATAAATGTTCGCCTCTGTTAGCCTCACAAATGCGAGCACTTTTGAACACATTTTTCATTACATTCTCACAGATTTCATGCAGTATTTCATTAATTTCATCACAAATATTTTGTTTGAGTTGCTCCAGCGTTTCTGAGTTGTTTGCATAAACCTTCCTTTTCAGATATCCCCACAAAAAGAAGTCCGGAGCAGCCAATCGACATCACTATTTCTTGAGATAACTTGTTGTGAAGAGATCTCGCTGGCTGTATGTGATGTGGCACCGTCTTCTTGAAACCACATGTAGTCAAGCCCAAAGCATACAATCGTTAAAAAGTTTTCAATCATATTACTATATCGCTCCCCATTGGCAGTTACCGGTAGGCCGTTTTCAGTTTCAAAGAAGTAAGGTCCAATGATTCCTCCTGACCAAATTGCACACCAGACTGTCACTTTTAATAGATGCGAAGGTGACTGATAAATAATTTGAGAGTTTTCCATTGTCCTGAAACTATTCTGTTTATTCACATATCCATTCAAATGAAAATTATAATTTTTTCATGAAAATCGGGGTTGTCATGGGTGAGCTGTAGCATCCTATTGGTATATGTACCGCGGCGTAAATGGTCTTCTGGAAGAAGCTCTTGTGTCAACTGAATATTAAATGGAAACAAGTGCAAATATTTGTGCAAAATTGTGGCCAAAGTTGTTCTTTGAAGACCAAGCTCCTGAGCACGGTGTTGAATTGAGGTTAATGGATTGTTTTGAACACTTTCTTGAACAGCAGTAAAACAAAGTAGTATACCTTCCCGGCAGACACCCTCTACTTGGCTACGTAGCCCACAATAGCTAAAAAAGTTGCACTAGTTGCACCCTTTAGGATGAAAGACATTTTAATGAAGATTTTAAAATGCTAATTTAAATATTTTGCCACGCCCCTTAATAGAGCCGATTTAGTCTTTTGTTTATTATGTCGCAGTTTAAAGTCTGATCATGTTTAATTTTGTTCTTGGATACCAAATTACATAAACGAACTCTGATATCTCGGATCTTACCTCTTAAAAACCTATTCTATGACGAACCATCCGCTATCCTGCTAACTCTTAAAACCCTGGCCTCTTCTATATCTCCTTGTTTTATTATCGATTTAATTGTTTAACATATTATTTTCTTTTACGGTAAAATCAAAATTAAAAATTGTTTGGTTTTATTTCATTTTAAAAATTATATGCTCAAGTTATACGCACTAATTAGTGTCAGTAGTAATCGAGAATGTGAGCATTATGCGCTCTAGTCATTAACTTGTAAGATTGATTTGATTAATAGAGCATCACCAGCCAGCATCCAAGTACTTTAGCGGGTTTTTGTTCTTTTATGGCTCTTGTATCACAATATTCTTTGTTATTTGTCGTCTCTCTCTGCTCGTTGACTATCCCTTAGTCATTTTTGCTTGATATCAATGAAGTGTGTCCCCCCTGCTTTGTGAACATTTAAATGCGTGCAAAATGTATGTGTTGCATGCATGAGCAATACTTCTCAGTAGATGTTATTTAAATTCTGTTGCAAATCGTAATATTTTTTCAGTAGGGGACAGGGAGAAACACAGCTAAAAGCATAAACACAAAAGCACACATCCATGTTTTTGTAAGCATATGGAAGCACATGTCTTTAGAAATAGCAGGAACATAATGTTACACATCTGGTTAAACAAATTCAGCATTTTATTATTTTGTGTTTGTAATTCTTTTTATTTTCTTTTTTCTATAAAATGTTGAAAATCATGTGTCACGTGGATTTTAAGCTGGCACGGCGCAAGTTAAGGTCTGCGAAAGGTTTTGGGCGAAGTATCGACTTCACGCTATCAAAGATAGCGGTTGTATTCACGACAGACATCGCATTCCTTGACGTACGAGTATTTGGCAACACAACGTGGGACAGATGAATTTAAAATCTGGCGAATGTTTGACCTAACGAATGCTGTTTTGCTATTAAACTGCTACTCACTTAATTTGTTTTTGTATCAGTGACTGAATTATAAAGACAGACACCGCTAAACCAACATGTCTGCTACAGATGGTCTTCTTAAAAATTGCAATAAAAAAGTTTGTAATAAACAAAACCCATAAAAATATTTAAAATAATATAAACTTATAGTTTTGCGTGATGTGTAAAATATATATTTCTTACACATAATGTTTCCACTTATTAATGTAATGTAAGGGAGATATCGGGTCGGACCGCTAACTTCATAAGTCCCTTTTGGACCCCTTATTTCCGCGAATAGAATTTAGCCAACCGATTTGTAATTTAAGGCCACCTTACTCTTATTCAAGTCAGTGCTACCTCTAGATTTACTCTCGACAGTTGTGATTTCATACTGTCGACTGGTGACTGTCCTCATCACGGTGACTTTCCCGGAGGCTTAGGTCCACCATGGCATTCGCAATGAACAAACGACCGTGGACCTAAGCCTTTTGCTAGCCAGGGCTGGACAATCACACATAGTGTCCGCTACCGTCTAAGCCTCTTCCACTGGAGGTTTTTTGCCCATCTCTTCAGAATTCTTCCATTGGCCTATAAACACCGGATTTTCTACAGTGATAAACCTCTCCACCGCTTGCGAGCTTCATTGTTCATCCCTATCGGAATCTCATAGTCTGACGCTTTAGAAGTACCTTTAGAGATTGACCTGCCCACCGCTCGCGAAGCAGCCTTTTGCATCTTTTTCATTTTCCTTCCTTGGCCAATTAAAACCGTAGTTTCTGCAGAGATTAACCTCTCCGGTTCTTGCGAGGCTTCCTGATTCATCCCTCTAATAGAGAAAAAGCACTAATGGAGTAACGGGTAAGTCTGTATTAAAACTAGTGAACTACTGGTATCCGGAGTTTGCATACTAAAAACCACCGTGGATTAAGGACTTTTTATAAGAGAGCGTTAACATGTCTTCGCTCGACTTATTTAGCCAGAATTCTAGCAGAGTCATGAACCAGTTACCAGAAATTCTGACAGTGCACTCAGTTACGGCATGTTAATAGTTATTGATATTGTGGTTTTTTCATGTTCTCAATTGAATATTTTCTAAATAGATACAGATGTAATGACTAGTTTAATGACAGACTACTCCTATTTAATAAATAGCAAAAAATAAAATATCTAATATACTTAGCATTTATTTTTATTTTTACGCTATAATTATATAGAGTCGATGGACGTACATATATGTATGTAATTTAAATACTACCGTTGTTAAACTTAATCACAATTTAACTGACTATTACAATATAGGAAGAATAAAGTTGAAAATAGGAAATTGGTTTATAAAATCATTCTGATAAAATTAAAATTCTGCTTAACTTAAAATAAGGTATATAACATCCAATGACCTGGTCACCACTTTGTGTTGAACTTCATTCTTTCTCCAAGTGTTTCAAATTGTAACGAAATATATATCGGTTGATGTTGTATTTTCCTATTATCACTCAAGAACCAAGGAAAACTCATTTTTACACAACGAATGGAAAACGTTAGATGTTCATGCTCATCATTTGAAATGTAGCATATTTGGCTACGAAATGAGTTTCATCGGTAGCCTGCAATTTTTTTGTTTATAATAAAATGGGATTTTCACCAAGTTTTCTGATTTCTCTTTTTATTTTAACTTTTTAAAGACTGTATTTCGAATGCTTTTGTCATTGTCAGTATGTAAATTCTTTTTCGTGGTGAAGAAACAAGATTTTAATGGATGCAAACAGCAGCGGATGTATAAATCATGTTTCTTAGCAATATTTTCGTTTTCAGTAGCAATATCTCTTTCTCAAGGGGCACTCTTCACATACGGGTGGAGCAATTGATATTCAGCAGCTTCATATTTTATTACTACTCTACGAATTTCTTGCTCTGTAAGTTGCTTACGGCAACCACAAAACAATAAAAGCTCACAAAAAGCATTTCTCATACAACTTGAATTCTAATAATAAATTTTAATAGTTCTTTATTCTCGTACAGGACTTGGCAAAATAATATGAAAATTAACGTGAGCATGTTGCATTTTGACACATCCCGCAAATGGTTGGTTTGTAAAATACCAAACCTGCAAACATCACCCTTTTATAAAATTTGTTCAATAAAACAACTGTCTCCCTCTCTTTTTAAACTTTTAGAAACCAAGACGAAATATATTACGAGGGCAGTTTCAACATTCTTTGACTTTATAAATTAAATACATAATTTACAAAAAAACCTAATGCTAAAGGAAAACGAATAATGAGACCAAAAGTAAAACAAAGCAAATATATGTGCTCCGGTTTTATTCCAAACGGAATAGAAATTTTAAAATCGTTCATGATATGTACTTTAAGTTCGTTTGCAAAAAAATAAGAAATTACTTTGGAGAAAATGTTCCGAACTTATCCTAAAAGTTACGTGCGAAAATCAAATCACCGAAAGGACTAAATAGTTATAGCATACAATAATTTTTTTATATGACGTACATATAAATATTTTTTGTCAATCAGTCCATTTGTCTGTTTTAATCCGCTTTTTCAAGACCCCAAGTGTTTTTATAATTTCACCAAAAAAAAAACAAATATCTTAAAATGATCAGATATTAAATTTCACAAAAAGATCTGAAGATTGCTACAAACAAAATTAATTTTATTCAAAGATCCAACTTTCTCAACGAAAAACTGAAAACTCAGCAAAGTATAATTTTTTTCACCGAAAATCTTAATTATTGAAGAAAAGCAAATTTTAGCATAAATTCGAAATTGCCCTGTATTTATGTAAAAAATATAAATTTTAAACATTTTAAATTAATTTTTATAATTTTAATTTAATAATAAGGAATAAGAAATTCTGTAATATTTTAATCATCAGCCACAATCGGATTCTCATACAAATTGAAATATCTTAATTCTTAAAAACCTAAATAGAGATTCAACAATCTTCAACAGTTATTTTTATAGGGAAAAATGTACAATTTTGCCTTCGAAAAATTTTAGTTCCCTACAAAAAATCAAATAAAATAATATCCAACATTAAACTGAACAATACTGAAATTATGTTCCCACTAGAAAAAGTTTTTTACATCAGAGTTGGGTGAAAAGGGTTAGTGGCATACATCCCTCTTTCCTTGCCTAGATTTGTAATGTCAAAGTGATGAAAGTGTATAATTCTTTTCTTTTATATCTTTGGAAATAATAATTGTTTTCTTTTACTTACATATTCGTTTGATAGGGGAAAATTAATATTTCCCCTTTCTCTACTTGGTTTTCACATGCTGGGACTTTCTAGTGCTTTCCTTTGTTACTGTATGCAACTTTATACCGATGCTCTTTCCTTTACTGTTTTATAATGTTTTTATCGAGTTAGAACTTTTACACTTATATTGTTTGCAATTACGAAAGCAGGTGCTTAAGTAATGTATTTAATAAAAAATATAAAAATCGAACTCATTAGTTATATGAAGGGAAGGAACCGAATGAGAGGGGTAGATATATAATCATTGGAAAAATATGCAAATTTTTTGTAGCACTAGAATAGCAAAATCAAATTTAAAATACCAAATATAGAATCCTCATTTTAGCTCTAGAGCCTGAAACAAAAATGGCGATACGTCCCCGGCTGTGATTCTATTGCTATTGAACCTCCGCGATGTGGTGTGCATCCCTATCCATACCCTGCGCCCTCCACACCAACTGTTTACAACGATATTACAAAAAAAACCCCAATGCCGATAATAAGATGTTACTCGTAGTACAACCATATAATTCAATCATAATATATTGCATTAAGATTATGTTACCGCAACCATAGTTTTTGCTACTATTAAAAGCAATGATGTCGCCAGGAAGTATAAACTTCAGCTAAAAGTTCACTGTCCACCAATACCACCTTGTCAAATAAAGTGTTAGTAGTTTTAATAGGTGTGATAAATTGCATTTAATACGTGCAGTAAAAATTGTTTCATTGCGAGGATATAACAAGGCGTGTCGTGGGCAGCTTGTAAGATTTAAAAAATATTAAAATATATTTTCTTTTTTGTTTATGGATATATTTATGAATTTTAGTAATTTCTTTCCTTCTTGTAAACTAATTCTTTAATAAATTTATCACAGAATAAGTCTTATTAATATTCTATTCTACTGTACCAAGGATGTTGCCTGCAAATAGCGCTGCTTGAAAGAGCCTAACTGTTGCCTTTACTTATTCACATTTACTTCAATCGATAAACCCAAATACCAACACTTTATGAATTAGGTTTAAGCAGCAATACACAAATCAATAAAGTCGATAAATTGGCATTAATTGTGGCTAGCAATTATTAAATTAATAACTTTCTGCATAGGTCTGGGTATTAATAAAAACCAATAAAGTACAAATTTATGTCTGTGTTATTTTATTATCTGTATCTTATTATATGCCGCAATTATAATTAGCTTCGCAAGGATTTTTTACAATAATAAGAGTAAATTAATATTTTTATTTAATTGAGAATGTGTGTGTGTGTGGGTGGCTGGAAAAACGCTTCTATCCATTTCCTCTTTCCTTTAGGTGCTATTTGTTACTGTAAATAACAAAGTTTGTAATAACCTCTCTAACAATTCGCCTGTGGCTACGTGGGGCTCCACCAAGGAAGCTACTGTTTAACTCTAAAGTAATGCGACTGCAGTCATTGACTCTGCTGGTTACATTGGCTCAGCGTGAGCGTGACTGTTAAACCTGCCCTGCATGAATTTGTGTGTATGAACTATGAGAGAACTTTAATAATTCCTCAAAGGCTGTTAAAAAGTTAATGGTTTTTTATGTGTTTAATAAAATAAAAAATGTTCTTGTGTGCTTTTGCAAATTTTAGCATTTAATAAAATTGTAACTGTGGATGGCAGCGAAAAAATCGCAAAATCAAAAGGCAATAGAAATAATTCAATAAATAAGATGAGAAGTGAAATGAAAAAATACACAGAACAAAAGAAGCGAAAAATGTTTATATTTCTTCTGTCATTTTTTCTTTACAAGGTGTTTGCAACTGTTATGAAATAGTATTGAATCAAATGGGACTTTGTTTTAATAAAAAAGTTTTTCCAGTACTGCATATTTTAAGGTTTTTATAAAATAGTGCTTTTTTAAACCATTGAGCTTATAAATATTTTCCTTTAAAGTTTAAGCGCCTGAACCACACCACCCTTCCTATCGAATGTACTTTTGGCAGACATGATTTTTCTGGTACACTATTTTATAATCAATTTCCTTTTGTTAAAATAAAATCGTAATTCTCTTTATTTAAATTCAAGGAAATATATTCAATATATTTCAAAGGTTCATTACGCAAAATTCTCTTGCTAACGTCCTTGTATTAAGTGCATTGTGTTCATATAGAATAATTTTTCTTCAAAAAGTTAAACAAAACAAAATGAACACAAAGTAACGCAAAAAGTAACAAGAAGAAAAGCAATAAGAAATATCTATTAAAGCAAATGCAAAATATGACATCTTATAATAATGAATATATATCGGTTTTTGGGTAGCAAATCGTACGCTTTCGAGCAGGCAAATATTTGTTGAACTCTTAACAATTGATGGAATTTTTCACATGGGCTGAGGTTTACATGACATAACACAGCGTTTTATGTCCTTTATAAAATTGACTATTAAAACCAATAATTAAAAGTAAAAATTACAAATGCATGCTCTAAAGTTTACAATCTTCTATCTCATATTTCGACAGGAGCATTAAATTAAACTTGAAAAAAAGAACGCTATTTTTATTTTATTTGAAAGGCGTGTGCGTTTCTTTATATATTACATTCGAGAGGTCTTGTTTTCGATGTCTATAACATAGATTATGAATGATAACGCAGGCTATTTTGACTTTAAGAACACCAGTAGTTTTTATTTTTTGGTCATAGACATAAGCCTTTGAAGAGGGAAGTTCACAAGAAATAGTTTAACGAATAAAGCTACACCTTGCCATACCAACTCTTCCTTTAACTCTGTGAAAAATAAAGTCTAACTACGTGGACTTTATTTTCATTTTGTCATCAAAATATCAAAGCCAACTATTATATGGAATCTGATAAAACAATTAAACATAATTCGAAGTGTGGCTACATGGAGTAAATATTACTAAAATATCACCAAACATTTTAATTTCAAATAAAGGATTCATAAAAAAATTACTAAAAAAATTATTTCACCAAAAATCTAAAGTCAAAAATAAGGCCGTATCTCAAAGATTTTAGGTTTTTGCACACTTGCACACTGGCTGTTTTAATAAAATTTTTTTGTCAGAATGTAAATAATTAATTGAATTTTGACCTAAACTTATTTTATCAAATATTTAACGTCGACTCCAACATATGCATATACATTATCGTGGATCGAAAAAACTTGCGCCATTCATCTTTTAAGATAAAAATTATTTCAATGACTTTTAAACCCCTCCTTAATTATTTTCACCACGCCACTTAATATAGGCTATTTAGTCTTTTGTATATTGTGCCGTCATATTAAGTCCGATCAGAACACATAGTAAACCGTTTTTGGTGGATATTTCAATCGGACGTCAAATTCTAAAACGAGTTCTAATCTAGTTCTATCTCGAATCGTACCCCTTTAACAACCATCTAACACCATCGGATACTCTTCACAAGCAACAGCTTAGAGCGTTGTACAGAAAAGAACACACAGCTTTGCGGACTTCTTTCGAAATATTTTATAAGCGATTGGTTAATGTACTCTTGGCTATAAACTGTTGGCGCAGAGCTTTAAGTTCAATTAACTTTGTGTAAAGAAATCCAATGATCTTGAAGAAAAAATCTGATCGCCGAAGCGGAGAAGGTGCACTACCGGAAACATCCCATGCAATAATTGAATTTTGTTACGAGATAATTGCCATCGTATACTTTAATGTCTTTCAAGTTAGGCAGAGAGAACTTCGTTGACAACTGATTGTTGATTTGATAATACGAACTAAAAATGACACTAAAGTTGGCACATAGCTGAAACCGGCTTGTCATCAAACCAAACTTGACAAGGAGTGACGAAAATTCGTTCCAAAAATCTATATCAATTATGACGCTTAAAGGACACTGCTTCAACAGCCTTAGTTTAAAATAATTATAATTCAATGGTGTCTTCAACTAAAACGCAGCATTGAGGAGCTACACAAAATAAAAGCCGCATGTACTAAAAAAGGAATTTTATTGATCAGAACGATTTCACTGGAAAAATTTGCATTAATTTGAAATATCGTTTAATATTAAACTTTGTATCTTCGCGAGTGCTAGCTGTGAAATATTTTTTTGTTGACAAGATTTTACCACTGCCATTTTTAATGGATGCAAAGACGACTGATGAATAAAATGAGGGTTTTCCATTGCTCAGAACCGACTATTCTGTTTATTTACATATAGATTCAAATGAAAATGTGCCTCGTCACTCATTATGATTTTTTCATGAAAATCGGGGTTGTCATGGGCGATCTGTAGCATATGTACGGCGGCGTGAATGGTCTTCTGGAAGAAGCTCTTGTGTCAACTGAATCTTAAATGGAAACAAATGCAAATCTTTGTGCAAAATTGTGGCCAAAGCTGTTCTTTGAAGACAAAGCTCCTGAGCACGTTATCGAATTGAAGTTGATGGATTGTTTGGAACACTTTCTTGAACAGCAGTAATGTTTTCAGCCGATCTTGCGGTACGTTGTGGTCCATGCTTGGGCCTATCAGCTTCAGTCCCTCTTTCTTCGACATCATTCACGACACGATAAATAGAGCGTCTTGTTGGCACGTTGTTTCTTCCCAAAATTGTACGTAACTTTCTCATCGTCACAGTAATCGATAATTGATTTTGATAAAATTCAACGATAACGATTAAAACACGCTAGTTTAGGGAATATTTTTCCATAATAAATTTGCCACGTCTCTACTTCACGACTGCCAAATATGAACTGTCAAGACTAATGTTTACCAAAATGGCAGCAAAACAAATTACTATACCTTGCCGGCGGACACCTTGTATAAAATAATATGTGTATTTTGGGTTCCTTTTTTAGATGACAGGTAGAGGAGCCTATTCAAAGTGATTGACATTTCTATATTGCCCTATTAAACTACTTCTCCTAGTAAAATACTGCCTTGTAAGAACAACATTTTAGGAATTTAGGGCATGCTATTCTGTTATGAATTTAAAATGATGAAATAATGACTTAAATAAATACAAATAATTGCCTTTGAATATATTGTAACAAAATGATCTATATATGTGTAATTTAATTTATTATTTAAACTGAAAATATAAATGACAAGAATTTATACTTAAATGCAGAATAAATGAATAATCCACTTAGTTCATTTATCTGTATGTAATTTATGTGTTCTTGTTAAATGAATGTAGCAAATAATTGTAAGAAGTCTAAAAGTATAATACATTTATATTCAGAATACAGCCCCTAACATATGATACATCTTTGTAAACTATTTGTGACCAAATATGACAATTATTTAAGAGAAATTCCTGTTTGTACAAAACATAAGTTTCAGAACTATGATGAGATACTGACTTTATGAAATAAGTCCTTGTAATAATTTGAGGCATTAATTAATGATAAGAAAAACATATTTACAAACATAAAACACAAGCATTTTTATTCTTACGAATGTTTACTGTTATAAATATTTAAGTTACATATTTCAAATGCTACATACATACGTTGTGTATGAACAAATTTAAAAAGATGTTGAAATGTAAATAATTGAAGTATTTGTAAATTTTAAAATAAATTTTAATTTTAAGTTCGTCTACTTTTTAATATGTATTTGTCATTTGCCATTAATAATATATTGTCTACTTGATTTAGTAACTTTTAAAGGACCACTTATTGAAATGTTAGTGCTATAAAGTTATATTGTCAATATATTTTTTCTTAGGATTACGAAATTAAATTCAGTTGATTATAGTTGATTGCTTGGCCTGACTTTTGGAACAGCTCAATCCTTCTTTAATGTAATTTTTATTAAGTGAATACTTTTAATTATCACGCATAAGTTCGTGAGACTTTCTGTTATGAAAGACATTTTTATTTTATTCGGTATAAAAACTTTACGAAGAAAATATCAATGTGAAATTTAAGAGGGAAAAAATTAAGAAAAAATAATTTGTCATAAGAATCAGTCAAAATATATCATAATTATTCAAAGGTTCTTCTAGACATACGTGTGCATAAGTAATAACCGTTTATATATTTGAAAATTGGCTTCTTTTCAAACGTTTTGACTACTACCATCAATCAATTATAATATGTTGCTTTTAAATTATGGTCACTTCAGCCACGGTTTTCTATGCGTATATAGTGCAATTGTTTTTGCAGAAGAACATTTCAAATAAAATGAAATAATAATAATACTATATATAAACGTAAACAGGATGTTGTTATGTAGAACAATATCAAGAGTGGAAAGTTATAAGCATATAACATAATGACTATTACTGCAGCGTATCGTTCCTTTATCATTTTATACAGGAACTAATAATACAATAGTACAAAAGAAAACTTTTACACATATGACAAATGCACTGATAGATATGACTGAAGTCCAGTGATTGTGAAAATGTTGTAATCAAAGTAAGATTTAAAAATCGTTTTCCCAAAGTCAAGGTTTTTTGAGATTTATTTGCTAAACACCTATTATTGCACATGCCTTGTTTGTATTCAAATATATGCATTTACACTACGCGATATTTCAGTATATGTTCTGTATATGCACACGAATTGGTTTTTTGCTTTTATTATTATAACTGGATACATATAAATGTTGCATACTTCTGGTCAATGCTCATCCAGAAACCATCTGTCATTGTTTGAAAATAAACCATTATCACTCACGCGTGGGCAGAAAGGAGCCACTTCTTAGTAGGGTTTATAAAAGATAAGGGTGGACTATGCACAAAAGTATCAAGACCAAGATGTTTTCTGTGCATACACTCTTGTTCAATTGATTATACCCATATAACTTTTGTTACTTAAAATGGGATGTATTTTGATATATAATAAATTAAATTAAACTAAATTGTTAAATCAGCGGGTACTATATTTGATGGAGCTCAAAAGCGTAGCAAAAATATTTCAAAAGTAAAATGTATTATTAGCTTAATATTTTTCAAAGAATTAGAAAAAAATTTTTGTTTGTTCATATAAATACCCATTAATTAATTTTACCTAAGAATTTATTTATTCATAATTTAACAAAGAATTAATAATAATTTTTATTTTTTTATAGAATTTGACATATGTCCTCCACAGTTTATATAGTTTAAGTACCCAGTTTAAATAGCCCAATGATGTTTCGTTTAAACATTTTTTAATGGCTTCAATAAAATACTACTCGTCATTGAATTGCCTTCCTTCTCCGTATTTCTCCCGAGAAATTCTGTTCAGATCAACAGAATCAAGCGGCCAGACAAACGATTTTAGGATTGAAATAAATTCTTCATCTCAAATCACGGAAATAATAGTTATATCCATCTGATCCGTCCAGTTTGAACTTCTTATCGAACTATATAATTAGGTGACTTCTTTCTTGTACGCTGTACAATATGGTCTCTGGCAAACTGTAATCGATTTTAGGCTTGTTCAAGTGTTTACAGGTTATGATGGCTCTACGAACTCTTCCGTCCTAATTTGGGTTAATGAAGTGATTAAGTTCGATAAATACTGTGAACTGTACCTGTTTCTTTCTTTGTAGTTTTTTCATACATTTGTTTGTACTTCATGTATACGATCAGAGTTTTGTGGTCAAAGGCACGATATAAATCATTTAAAATAAAATAACATTGATTTAAAATCTTTTCGCTTCACTTAGAATTTTGTGTCAATCCATATTTACCAATTGTTATTAAAAAATTTTGTCAACCAATAGTTTTAAACTTAATTAAAAAAAAATGATAAAAATACTATTGCATTTGGTTTGAAAAATTTTGTCGATATGGTTTTAAGCTTAAGTGATTGCTCTATCCGCTGCAAGCAAAATTTTTGTTCGCTCATAAAAGGAAGATATTTCTTCTTGCCGAATGAAGATGTGTCTACGAAAACTTCTGGCATCTGTGCTACAGAATCGGATTTTCATCGAGAAAACGAAACTTACAAACTATGTAGATATGTATAAGGCATCATCGATAATATCTGAATACCAAGCTTTCAAGATCTGAAACTGGCTTTTAAGGAATAAATAATTACAATTGTTGTAACTATAGTATTTTATAGTAAATATAGTATTTTATCTAAAAAAGAGACTACTTTTACGTAGAAATTTCAAACCTTTTACCTTTTTCCTTTCTGCTCTAATTTTTTAATTGTTTTTTAGAACTTTTTTTTTACAGTTTTTAAAAAACTGTATTTCTGCTACTATTTTTACAATATGTATTAACGAAATATGCAGACGGAGGTGTATGAGCAATTTTATTTGTATGTAACTAATATGACTCATACGACCAGGAGCTTATGCAATAACTTACACATGTGTATACTTTTTGCGGGGTTTTTAAATTAAAATAACACTGTTTGCATTTGTAAAAATGTTTAGCAACACCTGCTGTAATAAAGACCCCTGTCTTTAAGATAGAAGAAAGACAATTAAAAAAATGTTTTGCATATATACTATATATTATGAGGAAATACTTGTTATGAGGAAATATTTGTGTGCGTTAGTGGAATTACATGAAACAGTGTTTGTTTGAATTTACGTTAACTTTGTCTATGTCACATCAGCAGGTTACACAAGAAACATGTACAAGACAAAAAATTTCTAAATAAACCATATTTGGTTATAATTTATATCATGTAATTAATAATTTTAATAGAAACTGTTTATAAGTCACAATTTATTTATAATTTATATAAAATGTGTTTTTATTTTTATTAATGCTATTCACAGATTTCAAAATAATCATATCATAGTTGAAGATAAGGTCGTTGGAGTATCAAGCAATAACCAGGTAGATTAATACCTTGATAACCCACAACCTCAAAGTAACCTGTAAGCTACGATACAACTCTAATCGCGGAAAGGAACTGGGAACACCTATATACTACAATGCTCAGAACAGCGCGTTCTTAAATAAAAAAAAAACATCCACCGAACCCAATCGAGAACAGCAAACGTGCAAATTTATTTTTAATAGTTATTAATTACTTCTCTGAGCTAAAGTTTATTGTAATTGCATAATATACTACAATTTTACCGAACTTTATTTTCAAATAAAACAAGAAATACTCTAAAAATTAACTTTTACGGTTTTTCGTATTTAATGCTGTTTGCTGTTTAAAAAAGTTGGATATAAACACATGTTCGAACAATTTTTGTTAACTTTTAGTGAAAATTATAAATTAGTTTTCAAATTAAGTTCCAAATATGAAACTATAAATCTAAAAATGCAAGTGTATATTCGGAAAGTTTATTTTTAGTAATTTACACTTTTTATTTTATAAACTTATTTTTACAATCAAGGATGTACAGTGTACACCCTTCTTGCGAGTTGGAATTCTGCAGAATAACAATGATATTGTTTCACTTGGTTCTTTATCAAGAATGAGAGTTTATTATTTTTTTAAATCATAGCATATTCGTTCGTTCAATTCGGAAGCCAAAAAAAATTTATAATGCTTCTTGTGGTTCTCAGTTAACTTTGAATTATATGTGTTGGTTTTGAGGCTTACCTATCGCTCACCACTCTGCCAATGCCATTTATAATATTTATTTTTCTCTGCCCAATATCTATTTATTTCAAGTTAACTTTATAATAAATTGTAATTTGAAATTTGCTTTGTACAAACCACTTAAGAGAAAAAATGACAATACAGTGTCAATATTGACAGACACCACCTAGACCAACAACTCTAGCATTAGTATCAATGTTTCCACCGCCGCCACCATCACCACACAATTATCATCATTAAAATTGTCACCATGTCAATTGTAATGGGAATATGAAATGAGTAAGTACATTTGCTCATTTGTACAGCAGTAAAAATTAGTACGTGTTTATGAGAGGATTGTTTTATTTAAATTACAGCTGCTTAACAAACAATCCAAACACAGACACGCGCAGATATATGTACTTGCCCGTTAACAGCAATAGCTTTATGGAGAAGAAAACAAGAAAAGAATAAATAATGAACAATAAGAGCAATAACAGAATGTGATACAACTAACTAGAAAAACACGAATTTATTATTCACAGGCTGTCACCATTGGCTTTGTCGCAGTGCACAGTTTGCGAAAACTAAAAAACTATATTTTGGGGAAAATTGAATACGGAACGTAATTTTATTAATAATAAAAATATTTAATAGTCTTGTTATAAAAATATAAATTTTTCGTATAAGAAAATGTTGACTTTTCGCCGTTATAAAGGGAAAAATTCCCTTTTTTGTCCCGAGCATGCACTCTTGTGCTGTTATCAAGTTCGTAATTTTATGCGCTAAATTGGCATGGAGCTACGATAAGCATATTCATGTGATCAGCTTAAAATAGCCAGAAATTATATTTCAATGAAATCTTTTCAGTTTAACTTTCATAATTAAAATAAAACATCAGCTTAGGGAAAATGAGCCAAGTCATTAGCTATTACTCGATATTTTCCACGATGCTTCATGTAAACACAAATGTGTTCCTTTTGAGTAAATATGTCTGATTATTTTGCAATTATACTAATTGGACAGAGCGTATCAGTAAGATAATCTAAGGACTTACTAATTAATTAGATATTAGACAATTTTAAAAGACAGAAAAAAATGTAACAGCAGAAATTCTACAAACCGACAATAATTTCCTTTGGGAAACAAAAAATTTAAATACAAACACCGATCATGCAAGATTTTTTCTTAGAAGCAAGAAACCTTGTACCTGTAACAGCCAGAGCTGCAATGCTAACAATACCAACAGATTAAAGAAATGTTTAATATATATATTTTTGGAACGATTTTCCGTCATCCCTTGTCAATTTTGGTTTGGAGACAAACCGGTTTCGGCTAGTTGCCATCTTCAGTGCCATTTTTATCGATTAAAATGGCACTGAAGATGGCCGAAACCGGTTTGTCTCGAAACCAAAATTGACAAGGGATGACGGAAAATCGTTCCAAACATATGTATCAGAGCACCCTGTCGGAAAAACAAATCAACAAGCAAATGTTTACCAGTTCATTACCTTATATACACATTATTGCCAAGGAGAAGAGAATGCTTAGAAGGTGATGGGGGAATAGTCGCTCTACACACATAAAGACCCAAATGAACTTATGCCAGACAATATTATATAAGCAGAACCATGCGTTCGCTATCGAAAGTTATTTTAAAAACGTGGATACAACAAAATGCACTGATTATAGCCCATTAGCTCATTCACAGTTTAATCCAAGTTATTTGAGAAATTTTTCGTCTTGAGCTTAAAGCCCTATCTCCACGAAAGACACATTATCCTATAGCATCAGTTTAGTTTTCGAGAACGACATAGTATCATTGAGCAAGTTCATGGAATTGGTATTGCTATTAAATCGACACTTGAAAATAAGAAATTCTGCTCAGCTTTACTTACTGACTTTTGTCAGGCGTTTGATAAAGTCTGGCATTATGGCCCTTTCACGAAAATTACTCGAGTTCTACCTGAGAACTCCTACAAATTCCTAAAGACCTATTTGACAGATACTCGTAGAAAGAAGACCAAAGGATGAATTTTATAAAAAAGGGAAAATCTTTGCAGGAGTCGCTCAAGGTAGTATGTTCGGACTGCTATTATATCTCATTTAAACAGCATTTTTGCCAACAACCACAAATACATTTACGTCAACGTTTGCACTTGGCACTGCATTTATCAGTGTTAACCAAGATCCGAAAGTATCATCCGTACAATTTCATGCTCATACTAATGAGGACTGGCTAGAAAAGTGGAGAGTAAATGTAAATCCATCGAACTGCGTTCATTTAGCGTTCTCCCTTATAAGGAAAAACTGTCCACGCATAACAATAACAAATACCACTGTTTTCGCGAAAACCCAGCTCACATGTTTGAACATCCATCGGCGCCTCACCTGGTCCTGCCATATTGAGACAAAAATAACGGCCATAAAATTAAGAAAAAAGTATCTACACTGGTCAATAAGTGTTACCTCAACCTCGAATAAGACTTGGATTAGGAACTTCATATATGTAATTCCCTAATACTTTCTTATTTATATTAACGAATAACTTATTTTGATCGAAAGCTCAAAACAGCCATGTATATTCAATAAATTATCCACCATTATCTATGGAACAGAAATACATACTTACTTATAACAAGTCTCTAATAAGATAAATGTGTGTATAAGATAAGAAGACATTTCTCCAGTTGCAATTCCCATAATGCAAATCTCAATATTTTAGGTTTCCTCTAATCCTCACAATAATAAATACCAAAAATATACAATCGTGCAAATTGTATACAATCCAAACAACATTGTGGTCTAACCCAATACTCTAGTCCGCAATTTACTACAAGTTCATGGGCTCTAGAAAAACAGACACGTTAAGGCAGACGAGACGTCTCACCCTTCACAATATTAAATAGTTTATTAAGAATTTAGAGATAAGATTTGAAATTATTAGTAGTTCGGGAAAAAACAATAAAAACTTGATAAGATTTGAATATTTATTGTAAGTTTCTTGTAGTGGAAAGATTCAATAAAATAAAATTAAAGTTAATTCTGATATTGAAGTAATAAATTTTCTGCCCCAGTTATTAAGTGCAGTAACCAGTGTTTGACAAAAAAAAAAAAAAAACAAACCTAGTAAAAAACCATCTTACGGAAGTCTTGATTTTAAGATAGAGAATACGTACTTAAAAATTAGGTTTAATATTAAAAAATTTAAGCTTCGCTCAATATAAAAATGATTTTATAGGTTTTATTTATTTATAATTTTTTTTATGAAAGATACTCGTAATTCTGTTATGAACTTTCTGGTTAAAAAATAAAATTTTAATATTGGGCAGTGACACAAAATACTTAATGAAGGAAGTATACATACTTTACTACGTAACATATAATTTACACCAGGATATTCTAAACTTTTTGCCCAAATTGTTTTCCAATTTTTCGACTAATATATTTTGTAGATTGTTTAGGTTGCATATAAACTACCCATGTAGCAAAGTAACAGTCACTTTACATCATTTACTCAGCCTGCAGTAAACTTTCTTTCTCTTCCTAGAATTTACCCACAAGGCAACTAAACATTTTTGCATTTCTGAGTTCTTACATGTTCACCTACTACCATATCAACCGACATGAAATTGTAAGAAATACAAATAATTGACTTTGAGTTGTTTTGTGCTGAACAGTTTCTATACCGTGTTCACAAGAAGTATAATTTTAGGCAACATTTATGGTTTTTTAACAAGCACTACAAACAACAACACGCAATTTCACATGCAAGTGCATTAATTTGAGTAGTTTCACTATCTAGCTCTGCAATATCGGCTAATAACTGTCTATCTTAAAGACGTGTACAGATAACTCGATGATTATTGAAAGCGTGTTTTCCTATACGCTAACAAGTACCTGGTCAAGATTCTGGTGCGTGTGACGATAACTCCTTGTCTTTCAGTATTCTTTTTCTGATTTTGATAACTGTATCAATCGATTTGTGATCGCAACGCGGTTAACATTCTCGGGGACCATGAGACGGCAAAAAGTTATGCTGTAAAACTTACAAGTGATTAAAATCTTTTGTGATGGGTATCATAAAAAACCAAGAAAAAAAGGACTACATTGAACCTTCTGTATGGTAACGCTCATAACAAAGTACTCACAAGAATAAAAAAACTGAATAAAATTATATTTATCTTATTAATCATCAAGGGTTTTTATACAATTTAAACAGACAACAATTCAATTAATTAATTTTCATTTGATACAGACTAAAATGCAAATATACTCCTAAGACTGAGCGAGCTAATAAATAATTCAATAGAGTTTGTGGGCTTAAAATAACATACATAAGCATGTGCGTATGTATTATATATATCTCAAAAAAGTACATAAGGTAATTTGTATCGTGGGTTTTGTAAGGAGTGGGTTTCATTCATTTACAAATTTATAATCCGACACATTAGTCTTGAGAACCCAGCCAAACCAATAACTTAAATTTAGTGCTCTTAAATTTCTTACACATAAGTGGCCAAGTTGTAAAATACATTAGTTAAAGAAATGTAAAGCTAAACCTCCTTAACATTCCATTCGAATTGAAGACTGCATTAATGAAATAAAAATTTTGTATGCGAAATAATGGCATTAAAATATTTGTTGTAAGGACTGCCGAATTTGGGTAAAGAATCGAATGACAAGCTGTTATTAAACGACTATGCGAACACCCAGACATATGTATTTAATACAAAATGAAAAATCTCCTGAACACTTTTCCTTAAAGCTAAACCTTGTTTTTCAAATTTGTATTTAGACTCTTACATTTTCCCCACTATTTGATATAATCATTCTGATATGGGAATTCCACTGACTGTGGCTTGTTATAAAATCATAACAAAGGAGCATAAGGTGGTCAAATTGGGAGACTTTGCCACTAACCAAAAGGATCCTGTAGGCAACCCGAAAACATATTACTGAATACTTTCATTGTGGTGCGAGCCGCAGCAACCTCTTGACACTAGTTCTAAAATCTAAACTGTGCCAAACGCACTATAAAGCTAATACACAGAGAAAAATATTTTCACTTATTTAAAACTTTGTTTGATTTTAAACTGGAATTTAATTATTTCACTGATTCAATAATTTATTTAATAAAAACTTTATAAAATAATTGATTGAATCAGTTTAAAACTCTTAAGTTTCAAACAAAACCCAAATACAACTTTTAATAGGTGTAAATATTTTTTCTGTGTACGTTAAGCAACAGCGACAAGTGTTCCACATTATTAACAAAAATCAAAATTGCTGTTGGCAAAAGTTTCGATTGGGTAAATAATTTCTGGCTACCATAAATAATATAGGGATTTCCAGTAAGAGTAGGTCGAGCTTGGAATCGGGCGAAACAAACTGTGTAAGGTATTATCGTCTTTTTATTTGTGTTTATTTGAAAGGCATATATATGTCCTTATTTTTGAAACATGATATCCTTAATGGCACAGGTCAAATTTTCAGTGACTCCGCTGCATTAATCCAACTGAATTTTAGCGATGCTTGCGGTTATATTGACTTTGAGGACTTCGATCTATTACAATCGCCACAGGAAGGTCCACAAGAAGAATTATAGCGACGTCAAATCGCGATACATAATTCAAGTCACGAACCTTTATTTGAAACCTCTTTAGTAACAAATGTTCATGTTTAGCTGTAAAATAGTATAGAGAGTATAAGAGCAGCTAACTCTTCGCAAGGATGTCTTATGTCTTACTAACAGCTAAGGGTTTTGTAATGCAGCGTCTTGTTTATTTCTTGACTCATTTTGCAATTCATTTACAAACTTTCACGTTTTACACATTTCAGTTCTTATTTTTATTGCTTCTTTATCTTATTTACATGAACTTTGCTACATTAAAAAACTAGAGTATCCTTTTTTGTAAAGGAGTTTATTCAATCTCTTTTTATTAGAAGGCCTATTGAATTGTATTAAAAATAGTTTAATTAGCCTTAAAGATAATTGAATTTAAATGCCGCCCTGTTCGCGAAATTTGTTTACGTTGCAGCTCAGAACGAAATTAGCCTCATCAGACATCAAAAGATAATTCAGCGAATTCTCGTCCTCTTCGATCTTTTCAAGCATCTTCTGCCTACTGGCACCCATTTGAGCAGATAATCTCCTTATCAAAACACTGGGGTTGCAGAGAATGTTAGCACGCTACGGCAGTAATAGTTTCAACTACAGACTCCAATGCGCGATAGTGTGGGGCAATCCAGGTCCATTTTTCTGTGTCCCAGTTTTCCATTTTATTAAGTCTAAGGATCAATCTACAAAAACAAAAAAAAAACTACAGATTAGTTAGCAAGACTTCTTTTGGTAGCGGCTTTCATCAGCCATCCTTAATTTAATTGGATGTCATTACATGTCCTTAATTTCCTTTAGAAACAATTGCCGAAATCGCCCTTATTGCTAACAATACTTATTGTTATTATTTTGATAGCATAGATTTGATTTTGTTATGTTTATTTCTGTAACTAAGTTGTATTTTCGTTGTTGTGGATTTGACATTAAATACAAAGCGGCGTTTAATTTTTTGTTATAAAATTTTTGAATAGTTTAAATTCGATTTTAATATTTATAACGAAGAGCATTATTGTTAACTATTCTGCAATGTTTCTAAATAAGTCAGAGCCAACGGGATTATACTTCTGTAAACCAGACCTAAAGTTCCAGAAAATTTCAAAGAATTAAAACACAAATAAGATTTGATTTTGGCCAAACTTGACGTTCCACACTAATGGAGTTTAAATGGAAAAATTAGAAATAAAAAAATTCAATTTGATCTATTTAGGATCTCGTCTAATGTAAAGTAAAAAAAAACAAATCTTTTTTTCTCGACGAAACTATTTAAACAGCATCCCTAGCAACCACAATACCAAAAATATTTTAGAACTGACAATGCCATTATAATTCGAAGCACAATATTCCTAATGAAAATCTCTTGTTTACTTCCATAATTTATTTTTGCTGTTGTTTTTGTGGCTAAAAATTATATAAATGGTTATATTTCTACTTTTAAGGAAACTTCAATATATCCATATTTTCAACTATCTCCAAAAACGTGAAAACTACAATAGATATGCATATGCTTCCTGCTGGTGGGGTAATGGGTGGAAGTTTAGATGGCCAAGAGAACAAGTGGCAAAAAAAGTTTTTAGTTGCAGTTTTGTTTTCGTATTTTAGTTTTTATTTTAAACTTTTTCGTTCATAAAAAATACTGTTGAAATCCTCAGTACAAACAGTGTGCACCAAAGTGATAAGGTTTGTTTATTTTTTTTGATGTATGAAGATGTAAATACGTAAATAAAGAGGATCTTGCAATCGAATGAATTGAAACTTGCAGCAACAAATGGTTTACACGAAGAGTACACGCCGAGCAGAAGAGAAACAAATCAATTGCCTCAAGTAGTCCTAAACAGCTTTCAGAACGCCCTAAAAGCTCGCAAAGCAAATGAACGGTTAAGGTTTTTGAAGACTGTATGCGGAACACGATTTTAAGTCACTATAAGAAGAAAGGGAAACTATCTAGTTCAGATGCTACCATGATGGCGACCACATGTATGTTTAGGCTTAAAATTATCGGGAATATTTAGTTAATATCATTATACAATGGTAGCACTTTTCAATACAACACTACAATGACAATGATCAGCTGGCATTAATCGTATTATGGTGTGTATATGTGAGACTCAGTCAAGCAAGTACAATAGCAATGCGTATACTGTATAATCAGTCAGCATGTGGCTTGCACAGCAGTAAGACCTACTTAATAATTTTAGATTTTTATTCAATCTTATTATTTAAGTCTTTGGCAGACAGCAAATAGTTCGGCCAGACTTTTATTCGACTCAACTACTTATAGCTTAATTATTTTAGAGTATTATTCAACTTAATTAAGCTAGTCTCTCGCGCCACCAACTGAAACTACTAATGTTTTCGTGTCAGGCCAGAATCTTATTCGCCCTGACAAGGGAAGCCAGTGAGTAAGGTGACGCCAAACCACTTGGGGCAGAATCTTATTCGCTCCAAAAGGTGTAGGCGAGTAGTTGCTAAACAATCCTCAGGCGGTAAACGGTTGAGCCAGAATTTTATTCGCCCCAACCGAGTGCGGTCGGAGTTGAGTAAGCAGAGGAAACATGTCTTAGCTTCGGACCAGCATTTTATTTCCCCCGACTAGAGACTCAATTCTTGTCCGTTTACCTAGATCAGCAGCCAGACGAAAACACACCCATCTGAGTGAGAGGCTCAGAGCTTTTGGTATTGTCAAATCAGGCCAGAATATAATTCGCCCTGAAAAGAGAAACCAGAGCGGGAAGTGACCATGTACCTTTGGGCCAGAATTTTATTCGTCCTAATTTGGTAGGCGCTCTGTGAGTAAACAAGCTCTGAAACGGCCATCGGTTGAGCCAAAACTTTATTAGCCTCAATCGGGAGAAAAGATTTCTCTCACCTTTGGGCCAGAATTTTATTCGCCGCGAAGAGAGAATCGGCTCGTGTGCACTCGCAACGAATAATGGAGATATCTTCTGTGGGCGTCGTATGGTGTGAGAATCTGATGAGAATATGTCAGTGGCCACCGAAGGCCTCTTGTGTATTCCGTGCCGTGCTTAATAGTTTCAGTTAAACAATAAAGATTATAACGTTTATTGAAAACAATAAAATAAGCTGTCTCGTCTCTCTCTCTCTCTCTCTTGTAAAACAAATAAATATTTTGTTTTACCGAACCCTGCGAGCCGCGATCTATACTCCAGCTTACTGTGAAAACACATTGTTACAAACTTCAAGGTTGATTCCACATCGCCACAGTTATATTTATTGAAATGGTTTTTATAGCTAAAGAAGTATGTTGATTTTCATTTGAGATTTACCAAACTATTACCGTATTAACACACGACTTAACTTTAACTGTCAGCCAACAGGTCGTAAATTCAATTCCTAGCAAAGCCTCTGGTGTGTTTCAGTACAGCCAGCAAAATTCTACGTGGCATTGTGATATTGTCGGTTTGTGACATAGACTTGGGATGCCTGCAAAAAGGGTCTGTGATCGCTAGCGTAGCCTGACCAAAATTCTTTTCGAAAAACTATGGACTTCTAGTGCTCCAGAGCAGAAATCCACACGGAATATTAAATCTTTTTTATACCCTCTGGTGAATCTCGTGTGGTTTGGCGGCGCCTCTTATGTGGCAATTTACTTAACGTATCTAATTATCTAAAAACTAGCTAAAATTGACTTTTGGACCGCTATTAGAGTCGTCTTTTAAACGCATAAAGTGAACAAGCAAATTAAGTGACCTTAGTAGTTTGACGTGCACACTATTATTTGCTTCTGTCGGTTAGCATTGTTATTGTTACAGGTTCTGTTAGTTTTACTATAGTTTTTTCTTTTTTTTTGGTTATAACAATATGGTTGATGTGATGGAAGTATTTTTAGGTATTTTTTTTTTTCATCCGCTCATAGTGTATAATTTTCGCTTTGCTTTTCATTTTATTTGTTTATTTAGTAGACCGACAAAGGGGTCAACCAAACTTTGTTATTGTGCTTGTAGTTTGCAGGAATCCAGTATAAAACTCAGTCAACCAAATGCATACTAAATTATTTTGTGTCCATGTTGGAAATATCTACAGGGAACCAATATACAAACTTCAAGTTAATTATGAATTTGCAATAATTAAAATTGTTGTTGTTGCTAAACGAAGACAAAAAATGTTATGCTAAAATAATGATTGTAAATAAAATAAACTAAATGAAAACAACTTAATTTTAAAAATGTTAATTTACCTTTTTCAAATAAGAGAAATATCAAAAGTTTTTCGCCAACTCATATTTTTGGCATTTAATTGATTAAAAAATATGTCTGTCTATACCACGATAGAAGTAACTTCTAAAAGCCCAATTATTTTACTGGATAGGTTATCACTTACTCAGTGAAACTGTGTTTCACAAGCGGAGCTTAATTAACATTTAGCACATTTAGCGTACGGCAAACTGAAAAAGAGAAAAGCAATATATTATAATGATCCTTCTATGAATGTACCTTAAAAAGGAATCACAAAAAGACAAACTTTTTGCTAAAACGACCTTAACTTCTTTCTCTTAATATTCTAAGCTGCATATTGAGCATTAATTCTTTTAATAGTTTGTGTTTTTGTATTCTCTTCATCAAATGGGTAAATGGATATTGAAGAAGGATAAAATCTAACGCTCTTATGAAGAGCTATTATTAAAAGCTTCTGAAACCTTAAGAGTTATGTCAGCCATACGTATCGACAGCCTGGATTGAAATTAATACGCATCGTTTTTAAAATTAAATTCAAACAGTCTGAAATACAGAAGAAGAGAGAATAAGTCTCAACACTGACCAACCATTTTTAGATCCCATCTACAAATACACGTACAGTGCAATCCGTAAAAATGTTCAATCTAATTCTAAAGAAGTTAGTAGACCGTACTTGAGAGCACTGTCAGAAGTTCTGATTTATACCTCCACGTGGTGGCGGCCGGTAACAGGTTTCTGTCTATGCAAAGAGTCTGGCTAAATAAGTCGAGCGGAGAGAAGTTAACACTCTCATAAAAAAACCCCTAATCCACGGTGGAACAGTATACGCCAGAGATGCTTGGTCTCAAGTATGCGAACTCTGGATATAATTCGATCTCCATTTTTATTACAAACTTACCCGTGAATTTGGAGCTCTGTGTGGATGAACATATTTTTCTCCATTAGAGAAATGAATCAGGAAGCGTCGCAAGAGGCGGAGAGGTTAATATCTGCAGAAAGTACGAAGGAATCCTAAAAAATGAACAAAAATCCCTCGCGAGGGGTGGTCGACGGGTCAATCATTAAAAGTACTTCTAAAGCGTTATACCCTGAGCCTCCGACAGGGATGGTCAATGAAGCCTCGCATGGGTGGAGAGGTTAATCTCTGTAGAAACTCATGTGTTTATTGACCAATGGAGGAATTCTGAATAGTTGGACAAGAAATCCTCCTAAGTGGTGGACGGTACAGCTTTGAGAGATACTCCTGAGGAAGAGGCTGATACGGTAGCGCACATTGTGTGTGAATGCCTAGCACTGGCTAGCATGAGACTAAGGCCCACAGGTAGACACTTATTAACTGTAAAAGCCATGGTGGACCTAAACCTTAGCAATTAGAAGAGACTCCATGATTAGGAAGAAGGTCGAAAATCACCAGTCGATAGTAACACGAGACATGATTGAGTCTAAGGTAATCGTAAATTACAAATGGGTTGCCTGAAATCAATGCCTGGAAAGAAGGGGTTGAAAAGTGATCCATAAATTTAGCGGTCAGCTTCGACATCCCCCCTACATAAAAAAGAAGTTATTATATATTTATTTTTGGCAAAGCTGCAGCATAACACAAAAGATGCATGACTGGGCTGAAAAGCAGAGAAGTTTTGAATGTTGAGTTAATAAGAATGGAAAGATATGAAAACCAAGATGAATGTAAAGGTTGGAATTATCCTACCAAAGGGGAGTGTCAAAAAAGATAGATATTTAACGAGCAAACCACAAGAAATTTAATATTTTCAATTTATTAGAATTCGTGTCTCATATGTAACATATTGTGCGCGAGCACTATAATATTTTTTCTTGAAGGTTTTCTACAAAATCTTGAAGTATGCGCATCGGGATTATCAAAAGTGAGCAATTTTTAGACGATCAGAAAATTTGGTGAAAGTTTGAAAAAAAGAATAGATATGTACTTTCGTGTTCTTAATATGGCTTTGAATCCATATGTAGGAATATCTTGTAATATTCTGGGTTTGTTAGCTACCAATTATTTGTCCATTTGCCTTTTTTTTTTGTTATTTTGCTTCGTGCATCATCCGCTTCGTTACTCATGTTTACTCGTTAAAGCTTAAGCACTATCCCGCTTGACCATGACATTCGACAATAATATGGTTTTCGAAAGTTGCTATTGCTAGTGAAATCCACACACTGATATAGTTTGTGGAGCAAATCTTTTTATTTTGAAGAATTGCTGGTAATATAAAGAACGGTTCGTTAGCAATACTGATGTCACTAAATATGTCAGATCGAGAACAAAGCTTTAAATATTTTTCTTCCTTTACAATTACAATATCATTAATAATTGTATATAGATTTTGGAAGTAGTAAGCAAAGACAATACATTGAATATATTGTATTCGAAATTTTTATTGAATATTGCGAACGTTCGATTCGATTTAATTTTCGACAATTCGGCAAACAATTTAGTGTAGCAAAATCTTTGCTTTAGCGAACGTTTCCTTATCTTAAGTCAAACGGGATAATATTTGTTGCATGTGCAAGCAGAAATGGTATACAAGGAAGTCCCATGAACAAATTACATGTTTATGCCAAGCTTAACCAAACAATATAATGGAGATTGGAAATTAAATGCAAAACATTGAGTTTAATTTACACTTCTATAATACTCACATTCTTTCTGGGCGTGATCTGGTTTATATATAAACCCCTGTATGAATTTTACTTTTATTATTTCAAAGTACATATTAGGATACTGTGATAAAGTGAACAAGAGCTCTGAAATTAATTTGTAGTTGTTGGTTAAAAAAATTTATTTCGATTATTAAAAAATTCGAATTGAGTGTTAACTTCAAGAAGTAATAAAATTTATCCAGCAGATATCTAAATTTCCATAAAAATGTCCTAATCAATTTTACCAAACTTCAACAAAGTCCCACTAAACAGAATAACTGATCCATAAAGACAAAATGCTGTAAAAAAACCAAGCCGGGTTCCGAACGGGTAACTCGTACATCGACCATATATGTACAACTAAAATTATTGTATAGCAATCGATAGAATATTATGCAAGCCTGTATTTGGCGTTCGTAGACTACGAAAAAGCATACGACGACTTAAATAGAACATACATAAGGAGTGCACCCTTATAAAAAGAAAAATTGTATCGATATAAAGAAACAGCTATTAAGGAACGACTTCTGAGAGAGTTCTACACGAAGGCAATGTCTGCAAACCATTTGTTACGGTATTTTATATTCTCGACCCTATTTCAATTTGAGAATGTTCAAAAAACTCTGTGATCTGGAGTATTTCGATGCTGCGTTTCTTCTAAAAAGCGCCTATTCGGATATGCAGACCAAGGTAAATAAACTATGCGAAGAGTCCCTCCAAACTGGCTTAAATATAAATAGTGGCAAAATAGGAACCATGAGGATTAATGAACCCTTCTAGACAGCTTCCTATCAGCAACTATATGTGGTCATCAGAAATTATAGACCCCAAAAAATTAACATCTTTAATGTATGTGTGAAGTCGATTTTAATATACAAGCTCCATAACTAGCAAACTGTAAGTGTTTATGAACAGATTACTTCGAAGTATGTATATTAAACATATTGTGGACGCACATGAATGCCTTTGGAATATAACTGACCGACAGGAAATACGAGACGATATAACCAAACTAAAGTTCTGTTGGCTCAGACACACTCAGAAACCGAGAATGAAATCTTCAATTGAGTCCTCAAACTCGTTGAAACGGAGGCAGACCAAAAATTATATGGAGAAAAGCATTACCGACAGAAACCAAATCTTTCGTTCATGAACGAGGTACATGGATAAACTTTGTAAACGGACTAAGTATGTAATATGTCAATCAGATGTCATAATCATAATAATATACATGTGTATCAAATATTACACTGATTTTTTCGTTCATTTTTTTTCGATATTTTTGTACTATAGAAAGCAATTTTTTTGCCAACTTTTTTTTTATGCTTAATTTTTTTTATTGAATCTTTCTATTTAAAGAAATTTACAATAAGTATTCGAATCGTAATTCTTAATTATTATTTAACAGATATTACCCACGTAATACCTTATTTTTCGTATTAAAATAAACTATCTACTATTGTGTAGAGAGAGCCGCCTCGCCAGGCTCAATGGTCATTTTTCTTTAGTCGCTGGTGGCCATCAAATTGCAATAAATTGCGTGCAAGAGAGTTCGGATATAGGACTAGTTTGTTTACGTATTTTAACTTATTCCTGGATAGTGGGAACTTTTAGATCTGGATATTTTCATTTCTTATTGTATAACAAGGGGCGCAAACGATAAAATGTAAAATCTTAGACTGTCTTCTCTGTAACTTCTACATGTTTGATGCACAGGTAGTACTCCACAGCTAAATGTCATATGACCAAATTGACTTTTTAACGGATTTGCATAAACGGACTTTATATTCCAAAACCAAAGTTAAGTTAGGATTTATTAGCTAATGTAGTTGATTTGTTCGATGCTTTATGGACGTTATTTTTGTCTCAAGGTGACGGGACCAAGTTAGGCGCCGATCTAGGTGGATACCTAAATATTTAAGTGCGGTTCTTCTGGAACCATGGTATTAGATATCGTGATTGGTGGACAATTTTGCCTTTTAAGGGAAAACGTTACATGAGCTAATTTCGATGGATTTATCTTTATTCTCCACTTTTTTAGCCAGTCGTCTAGCTTATGAATATGGGACTGCAGCTTTTCAGATGCATCCTTTGGATATAATTGCAGTGTCATCTGCAAAGGTTGATGTATATGTATGTGGGCTTGTCGACATGTTCGCTGTATAGATGATATATAATAGCGGCCCTAGCACACTACCTTGAGGTACTCCTGCACTGATTTTCCCATTTCTTGAAAGCTGATCCTTTGACCTTACTTTAAACTTTCATCTGACAAATAGCTTTTTATAAGCTTGTGGGTGTTTTCAGGAAGAACCCGAGCTATATTAGTGAGTAGCCCACCATGGTAGACTTTATCAAATCCTTGGAAAATGTCTATAAATAAAGCTAAACAGTATAAATGGTAACGATTCAATGTACTTGCTTAATAGTACTATGCCTCGCACGAAAACCAAACTGATGGTCTGGGATAACTTTCTTTGCATTAAGAAAAGAAGATGCACTCGAGACGAATAATTTTTCGAATATCTTTGACAAAACTGAGAGAAGGCTAATGGGCCTGTATGATGTAACCTGGCTTAAGTCCTTTCCTGGTTTCGGGATCATAAATATTTCAGACATCTTCCAAGAGCATGGGAAGAAGTCGAGGCGCAACATGGCATTAAATATGTAAAGTAAAATTCTAATAGCTGAATTAGGTAAGTTTTTTATCGCTGATCCTGTAATACGATCAGGTCCGGGTGATTTCTTCATATCCGTAATTTTAATTGTCGATTTTAAAGAAGATAACCGAAATTTCCTAGGATCATTCACGGTGTCACTAATAATTGGAATAGTGGAACTATTTATATCATGTGATGCGGATACGGTCTACGGAATATGCTCTTCAAGTCTTAGTGGGGATTCGTAAGCAATAGGACATTGTAAGTGCTTTACAGCTTTCCACATACTATAATCCGTGTTTTTCATTGATTCCAAGTTTCTTCAAAAATGTCGATAACGAATTCGTGTTTCTGTCTGAATTTGCTGCGTAAGTTTTTCTTTTGGCATAAGTTCATTTACATTTTTATGTGTGGAGAACTTTATGACAGAAAGTAAAAGTTTGTTATTTGAGGTTTGATTTCGTTATATAAAGTGAAAATTTTTTTCAGAACATTACTATCACTTGACTTTATATTTTGATTCTCACAAAACAAGCAATACGTATTCCCTATGATGCCTTTAGATTAATTTGTAGGCTAGATTTTCCATAAAAAAAGAACATAAAAATGCTTTCAGCTTTTGATAAACAAATATTCTATATATTTCACAACTTTCCGTTGTTTTGTTCGATTTATAACAAAAGACACATGTATTCGACACGTTAGTGAAAAAGGCAGAACAAATTTTATTGAATCCTATTGGATACGACAAGCTGTCGGTATTTAATATTAATTTTAAAGCAATGCAAACCAATGATGAATTTTATTTACACAAAATAGAAAAAATGGGGCGAATTGAGATTAATAAAGGTGAAAGAGATTCATCAATCAAAAAGTCTGCACTTTGTTACTCACTTGTATTAAAATTGGCATTTTTTATTCACGCACTTGTGCAACAATAGTCAATTAATATAAAATTTAAAATGTTTCAGTGAAAGCAAAAAATTTGATTTTATATTGCAGGTATATTAAAGGGAAAATTTAAAGAATGCAATGAAAAGAACGGTTTGGGGGAAACCTTGAACAGCTTTGGGTAACAGTTCACTAATAAATCCATTCTAATAAACTTTTTACAGTATGCAAAGGACATTGTAATAAAGACCAAAAATGAACACATTAGTTACAAAAATAAAGTTTTAGAATACCACAAAAGCATGAAGTATTACCACATGGTTACAAGTGTTCACAAAAGACTTAATCAATTTGAAAATATTGCTTTAAAAACACACATTTTTGATTTACTTCTTAATATTTATTCAACATATTAGAATATTTTTAATTTGAGTTTAGAAGAATAAAAAATAAATTGAATCTATTATTGTATTTCGAAGCAATAGAAATAAAATTGTGGTTATTATTAATCATATTTTAAGTAAATGCAAATACGAAAGATACAACAACTGTAGCCAAAGTTGTGAAAGTCTTCCTGAAATTCTTTACAATGAATTCCGTATTATTTTCATTTAAGTTTGCTGTATTTAAGTTTCTTAAGTTATGTTCAGTTAAATATAAACTCTCTTACATGTATGCTTATTTAATATTATTCTTAAAGATAGTTTATTAAATAAACTTTGGATTGTTTTTGAAGACGAAAATGTGGGAAGAAAATTTGAAAATGCATATTTTACTAAAAGACTTGTTCAGTAATAAACACATATGAAACTTCTGGTAAGAATACAACACAAATCAGGTAGGGACCAAGAAATTTTAACTAAGGGCCATCATACGAGTAGTTAAAATCACATCAAAGACAAAGTGCTACATTTATCTCCTAGTAGGGACAACCGAAAGTATGTTTCTAGAAGAGTAGTGATTATATATACAACGGGCAAAGAACAATGAACCGTCAGAAAGTAATTACTCCAGGATGCGTGGAAAATAGAAGCATAATCAAAAATTCGTAGACTCAGTGACTTTAAGTGGCTATTTTGTCACAGTGAGAACCGTCTACGGGTCTCCAAACTTGGTTGTCAGCTACAGAGTTTTTAAAGTCATAAAATATAATTATACTTTTTAATATAAAACTTAGACTATGATGTAAGCAAGTTCCATGGCGATATATTTTCTGGCCAACCCTACTTAAACTTTGAGGCAATTTCGTAGCAGACTATGATTTTGTGAAACATTCTTTAAAACACAAAACAAAAGAATCTCTGCACTGGAGGACTCTTCTCTTTATCGTTCTGGAGAAAACCTAAGTAAATGGATAAACTCCTACGTGGTTTCAGTGGACTAGGTATACATTACAAACTAATGGAGGATACAGGCGAAGGCTTAAAATCAATATTTTTGGATACTAAAACACAGTTCAACCATTGAAAGTGAAAAGACCTTTCATATATATTCGAAACATCAGCTGATGTCGCTTTCTGTTGGTGTTAATAAGGTTTCAGCCGAATGCCGAGTGTACATAGTTTCGTATATCATCTGATTGAAATGAAAATCAAGAAACCTGATTATCGGCAGTGACTGTAAATTGCACTGCACGATATTTTCAAAGTGCTCAAATGACTGGCATTAGCCGGAGGAATATAGTAGCGTTGATGTAGCCATAGCGTCGATGTAGCCAGCTTTAAGGGTCACGATAACGCCGATTCAGTAAGGAGAAAAGGAGGTGAAAACTAGTACTGATGAATAAAGGGAAGAAAGGACGTACTAAACGCTGCAGGTGTTTTCTCATTATAATGTCTTAAAAATGCATCGTATTTTGGCAAAGGCTAAATAACGATAAAAAATATACTGGCCAAGCAGAAACCTAAAGTTCCCAATATTTAGTGAGATAAAATTAGTTACTAAAACCAATTGAAACAACAAGGGAGGAAATTACGGCATTCGATATAGATCGAAATTTCAATAGAGTGTATTTGACAAGCAAACGATTCTCCCGAGAACTTATATGAAAAACACTTGTTGATTTGTACACAAATTTTCTAGGATGTCATATCGAAACTGGAATAAATTTAAATTTTGGTTTATATCGAAAGCCGCAATTTTGAACCAAGGTCTTCAGCCTTAGAATTAAAGACATGCGAAATTTCTTGGCATTAAAATTTGACATCAAGCAAAAACTACAAATTTTAAAACGCTGTCAAAATATAACTTATCACTTATGAATTCCAGCCATTTATTGCGGATCTACTTGTATAGGAAAGAAGCAAGAGTTAATGCATTGGAAGTGAATAAAAAAACATCCTCTCTTACTCCAGACGGTAGTCGTATGATTTACGAAGTACAAGAAAAATACTGTTCGACAAAAATGAATAAATTCTTCATGTCACAATTGATCATGTAGGATCTTAGGTTGCCCAACACGACTTTTGTTGCTCTTTAATACGTAAAACTCAAATAAAAAAAAATCAAGAAAAAGAACAGCACAATGTATTCATAGATGACATAGTGTTGAATAGAGTGTAAAGCCACAATATATTTTATGTAAATCTTGTTGTTCTGGTTGCTGCTGCCTTTCACGGCTGCCAGCAGTGTTGCCAATTTTGACAGGCTAAAATCATAAATCAAATGCAAATAAAAACACAAGAGCTTAAATATAAAAAAATCTTAATGCTCAAAACTCTTATATAAATGCATTCGTTATGCTGACAGTCTTAAAACTGAAAGAAAAACAAAACACTGCAGACACTTCAGAAAAAAAATTTAAAAAATAAAAACAAATCAGGACTTTCGAAAGGGAAAAGACAATCCAGCCGCTCTTGTCTATGAAGTAGTTTTTGAAAAGATAAATTGCCTGCCAAGCGAAAGTGTGAAAGAACCAACAAAAACTTGTTAGAAATTGTATTCTTTGGATCTCTGGCGTTTTGCTTTATTTTTGTACAAAACTTTGAAAAGTTTTTAAGCCGTATTTATTGTAGAACTAGATGAAATTGTGGTATTATAAATTTAAGCAAAAGCTTGTCACAAACAACTCTTGCTAAAGATTATACTTCCCGTATTCCTCAAAAAAGTTTGAGCGTTATGTAATCCGTAGGATTTTTTGTTAATTTTACTTGAAATATTATAAAAACATCTTAAGCTTTTTAGTGCTTAGTTGCTGTTATTGTCTTCTCGTCATAAGGTTTTTTCTTACTCAGCGTATGCAGTCAGGTAACCGTGAATGCAAAAACTATCGAAAATAGTATTGTCAAATTTGTGCTAGATGTGATACGAATAAGAAATTATTATTTATTACATTTAAAAATTTATTTTATAAGTTCCTGAATAAAACTTTTCTTCAATTATAAATATGCAAGTATATTTGGCGATTGTCAACTCTTGACTAGTCCTCTATAGGTTTTATTTCTAGTGGTTAGCGACTTAAGGAAACAACTTATGTACACCGAGAAAACAAGTTGGCTATAACAATCGCATTTATTGGCAATAGGTAGGTTATGTTTATGGTGGGCCAGTGCCCACGTTATTCGTGCCGATGTAGATTCGCCGCTGTATGAGTGGCTGCTCCTGATCTCCCCCAGTTCAAGGTGAATTTATTTATATAAGTTATTCAGCCTGTGCAAATAAAACAATTTATTTTAAGTGCCAAACTGAACTGAACTTTAAAAAAATTTGCATATTTACTACAATTCTTAATTCTAATTTCTTACCATTTGCTTATCGCTATCTTATTACAATATTCCAGCAAATTCTCGTGGGAAGATTCGAACATTAATGCTAGGAATTATGCTTCTTCCCGTTATTACTTTAATTCAATGCAAAATTCTTGGCTGTCGCAGCTTTGCTGCAAAAGAAATAAAAATTCAAAACATCAATTCCGAGAATCGTTTTGATATTATTTAACGTTACACTTTAGCAAGTGTTCTTAATGGAAGTTGCCGGAGTGTCGGCCGTGTTAACTTATATAGTATATTTTGATAATATTGGCAATTAAAACCCTTTCCATTATTTGGCTTCTCTTATCGCATATTTGTATCAAGCCAAGAAAAAGCGAACGCCTGTTTTGCACGTATCGGTTGGGCGGTTTTATCTCATTCGCCTTATATTGTAAACATTGTACAGTTTACTACAGGGGGTGGGGTATCAAAAATTAGCCTAAAACGTTTTTACCTTAGAAGAGCAGTTCTTTTGGCGCAAAATAGGATTGTTGCTAGAAAGATGGAGTAAAATTACAGCTAACAGAAGCCAATATTTTATTTTTATTTTATATTTAAGATTACTGTTTTACATTTTATTATAAAGGATTTTTGTCAAATATATTACGAGATATTAATTTGAATTTTGCGGTTCTATAAATCAATTATTTAGTTACAATTAAAATAAAAATGACAGTGAACATGACACATAGCCGAAACCAGTTTGTCTCCAAGCCAAACTTGACAAGAGCTGACGGAATTTCTTTAAAAAAGTCTACAACTGAAACCGGTTTTTGTATAAAAACATAAATTATTTTCGTTTCCAATATTTTGATAGACGGAAGCGATTATAAATCACAGGATTTAATTGCATCTGCTATCTATATATTTCAATCAATCACAAATTGGTTGATCCAACTAATTTTTTGAACTGTATATATCTCGATACTTTTGCATACTTCTTTTATTATGCATAGAACCTACAACAATTGTCCATCCAAACTTTTTTCCACGTGTATATTTTCTTTTATTTTTTGTTCAACAAAAATTTTAAATGGCATTTAGAAATATTCAGTCTAAGATTGAATGTAAATGAGATAAATGGTTTGATAAAAAAAATCCTTCTCTCCATCTAAATTGTTAAAAACTGAATATTTATATACTTTCTTGGGTATAGAACGAACCACAGAAAAATAAACTTTTATATACAAGTTTTACATAGTTACTGGGATTACAAATCCTTCACAAATGATGAACCAATTTCGGCTTACGTTGATATTCTAAGAACTACAAAAATATTGATATAAATATATCTTTTTATTAAAGCAACTAATATTTGAGTCAAAATGTTGAACTATTTTTGTTCGTATGGGTGGGGGTCTAAAGTGTGTGGAAGGTACTTAACGCACAACGAAATATGTAAAATTCCATTGGCCATCTAAAATGTATTTAAAACTTGAAATAACTCTGAAAACCCATACATCATAGTATAACGTATTAAACGCTCAGAAAAAGCTATACAAGCATTTAATTATGGGTCTCTTTCAATATTTTATTAACAATGTTGTCGTAACCTTCAACTTTTAAATAAATATTTACAATTACAGATAAATAAGTTTTCCACACAATCACTTCAATTGGGAAAAATTAACAGCAATAAAAATAATAAATGCCGAAATGCAGCAACCAGTGAACAAAAGCAAAAATCAATATGAAAATGAATTATAATAAAATGGAAATAATGAAATCAGTTCCAGAGCTGGGATTTTGCATTTAAAATGAGCAGCAAGAAGACTGAATTTATTATTGTGCTGCATATTGAAATTAATATAATAAAATCGTGTGTACTTATGTGATCGAGTATAAAATCGATTAATTTCTTGCATGAATTAAAGCATACGAATCGTTAATTTATAGTTGAGTAGCAGCACACAGATTAAAAGAGAATATTTATAATTGTGGGTGAAGGCATATACATTCAATTTAACAAGAGATAGGATAGATAGCAATGTCTTCTACCTTTATTCGAATCATATAAAAAGAACAACACTTTGCTGCGCACTATGTGACATATGGCGCTACTGCTCTTCCACGTAAAAGTTTAATCATTAAACAAAATTTTGTTTTCAAAGTCGGTGTCCGGATTTCTATTCCAAATGGAATCAGGTTTAAATTTTCTCTAGAAGCTTGTCCTCGTCGTGATTTCTACCACCTTAAGATATTGTTGTTTTATTAGTAACGCAACTACTCCTGGACTGGATCTTGATGAGGGGTGTAGCAGGAACTATAGTTTCATTCCTATAGCTGAAAGCTGACAGCGCAATTTATGGTTCAGTCCAAACAGACGCAGTGCCAGGATTTCTTTATAAAACGTGTTTTTTTTAATCCGAGAGAACTTTCAAAAGGATTAACTGTCAAACAAGCTGCCATACTGTCCTCACTTTTTGACATTTATAATCAGTATAATATGACAAGAAGAGATTGACACGTGAACAACGCTACCAAATTATCCAGATTTAATTTAAAAATCAGGCTCCCTCATTTTTATGGTGCACAAAGTCGTCCACTTGAGCAAGTCATCCGTCGAACTGTGGTTAGATTACTTGCCACATACTTTTTAAACCATGCAATAACACCAACACGTCGAAGGAGTGTGTGTACTGATACACGTGTTTACGATCCAGCTGGTGCAGGGATTAAAGCCACTAGAACATTATATGCGTCGTTCTTTCGACCATTGGACTCTAGAGCAGTTGAAAACTGATCCGATGTTTTACCGCGAATACGAGTTCGTCAGTGATGATTCCATCAATGTTGACTTCGAGAAATGATCCTGTCAATTGAGCTCCAAGATTGTTCCAGTAGAGCCACGTGAAGATACTGATAAACTAATAACAATTGACTGTTTGAAGGTCAACATTTCTTATGTAATTCGAGAGATACGGTTAGCAATGTTCTAAAAAGTGGGCCAGAGTTGGATGTTGAGCACATGCTTCGTCCAGAACAACCATTTGAACAGCTCATTTGTCCAAATCATTTTTAAATGTTAATGCCATGTATTCAACTTTCGAATAAAAAAAGTTTCCTTTTTACAATTATATTTTGTTGTTGTTAATTTGTACAATTTAAATTTCTATCGGACCTAATAAAACACCAATTGTATGATAGAATGCACATATGAAGGGTACTAATATTCAAAGTCTCCAGAGCAGCGGGCGAAATTAATTTTGAATATATGTGTGCGTATATTGGTTTCTAAAAGGCTGTCAGCGAAACTTATTCTGGATCTTTTGCTTTACATTAGGTTTCTTATAAGGAAATGCCGATTTTGACAGCCTATGGTGGAAATGTCTTTTTGGCATGATCTGCATTATGTACTGTTAGTTATATTTTCACTGCTCCAAAATTAAAAGGTGTTAAGCAGCTACAATATAGTAGTGTTTGATGCGCGCTTTAAACCGACTTCATAATTGAACCATACTTTACTCGAAAACAACTTCGCTGAAGCCAACAATTACAACAACTTCATGTTGCGTCATATTGAATGATATGTGTAATGTAGTGAGGTGGGAGAGAAGAATGAGAACAACGTTTATTTAATGCAGTTGATCACCGAGTGAATCTTTATTTCATTATTCCTTAATCTCTACTTATTTTATTAGTTGACATACGAAAAGCGCTACCAGATTATTTACTTGTTCTTATACATTAATTCAGTTGATAAATATGTATATAACAATATGGATGTGAAAAATATGTGGTTTCAGCTAGTTGCTACACACTGAAGTCTATCAATGTCAACATAACCGAGCCATGGATCAAACTGATGCGGCAGAGTCATTGGAAGCTAAATCTCTCGTATCTATGACACCATTCTAATACGAGTATCTCACTCGTAACGCAATAATTATTTTTGAATTTTCAAAGAACACGTGCAAGTACAAAAAAAAAATATGGGAGAACCATATCAACCACACAATTTTCATCATTTCAAAGTAGATTTTTAGAAAATCATATGCTTTTATAAAATTTTATTCTTTTGATTTAATATTTATGTTGCAGAAGAAAACCCTTGCCTTCTGCAAATTCAAAGCTTAGAAAATGTGAGCTACGTTCAATTAAATCAACAAAAAAAATTTTTGCTGCAAAACAAATAAATAAATAAATAAAAAAACAACTATATTTTGACTCTTATTAAAAAATCCTATGCGGCCCCTGTTTTAAACTTAGGACTTAGTTTTAAGTGTACACTGTTACGCAATAATACCTTTAAGTACAAGTGTAAAATGTAACTTCAATAAACGACTGTTATAGTTCCAATTAACCTTAGTCATGCCTGCTTACATGCATAAACATGCCAACGAAAATGTCTATCACGTTTGTGGTTACATCATACTTTAGCAGAAATATTTACACAAGCCACACGACAGTATTGACATGTAAGTATGTGAGTATGTACAAACAGATGTATGTATTTTTTGCAAGGCTTTGTGCCACATGTGTAACAATAGCCAAAGTTCTGCAACCATCAATTTTCGCGTTGATCCTTTTTGAACGACTACGCTTCGCACGGTATGAATACAAAATTGTTTGTGACCGTATCAATCTTCATTTTGGTTAAACGTGTTTGGGTTAGTGTAGGCAGTTAGTTGCTAATGCGTGTGTGACAGATTTATATATCTAACAGTCCAGGTAGTGGAATTCGTATAAAGGAATTTCTGAGCCACTCAAAACTAGTGCAATCATACTACAGAGTATGGCGTTGTAGTGAGTCAGCCATTTGCTTGTTCTTTTTTTGGGAATGTTTAATTTCATTTATAAAACGACTTAATGGCCTTGATTAAGTAGACTGTATACTTTAACACAATATTGCATTCAACGGAAGTTCCCACCTTGGACGCTTAGTACACACGTAGACCGTATTTAACATTTACTTTACTAAGTAAAACTTTGCACCAAATGGTGCTGTGGTTAAAGAATTGACTATTAAGCATTCGATGGCTTTAAAACTCCTTAGTTCGTATCCCAGCTGCTGCAATTAATTAATATTTTTTTCTGTTATATGATAGCTTCTATTCATAATAGTATATATCGCATCGACCTCCTTCGTCGTTATACATATTACATACATATATGACACTAAACCGTCGTAGAAGTAAAATAAGTAATAAAATGACTGTACTATCTTCTATAAACATAACTCTCGATTGCAGAATTGTAAACACTAAAGCTTTTCTATTCCTATATTTTCTTACTGTCTTCTGTATCCTTATCCCTTTCCAAAGAAAGTAACACAATTATTTAAAAGATAATTAGGACCCTAGTTCTTCTGCAATATCATGCGCCAGGTCAGGTTTAGCATAATTATGGGGCACTTCCACTATAGTTACAGAGCTTATATTTGGTATACAGGTAGATCTTAGAGAATAAGTAAGCAGAAAAATCTGAACACGGGAACTTCTTATCTAGGGGGCTATGATGCGACTTTATTTGTATGGAATACTCACACTATAATGAGAGAGCTACTATTTGATATTCAGGTAGATCGTCTAGAATACATAATCAGAAGTATCTGAAAACCGGCGCTTTTTATCTAGGCGGACTAGTCTGCCCCCTTGTTTGTAGGGAACATTTTCACTATAGGTCTAAAGCTGCAATTTGATATAACCCTACCGTCTGTAAGATTTAAGTTAAAAGAAGTTTTTTTAAATCAAAAGGACAAAAACATAAATGTGAAAACATGGCCAAATTCCTATCCAAAAATGTCGGCGATTAAGACTACTGAGGACGAAATGAGTACCAAGTTCATCTATATATAACATCATCTCATTTTTATGTAACTTGTTAATATGGGAATGAATTATGGTAAAAATAGTAACAAACTTGCAAGTTGCCTAGAAATTAGATGGTACTGTACATATCAAGTACTTGATCCTCATTTTGTACTCTTAACGTCAGAAATTTTTGGGTAAGAACTTCGCCTTTTTTTCACATTTATGTTTTTTTTCATATCTTAGCCCTTTAACATGCGGCTTATGTAGACACTGGTAAATTTAATTGAGATGAAAGTGAAATAGACGAGTAACAGGAGTGCACTGATTACGACAAAGAAAAAAATTTATTAATGTAGACCAGCTTCATAGCTGTTCTCATAATTATTAGCATTCGCTAGAACCCATTCGCCGAAGACTTTCTTAACTGAACTTTGTACACATCGGCACTGAGATCATTAGCTTCTTGAAATTTCCAATTGTTTATTATGACACCTAATCGTCGTGCCTGTCTTTCATGACAGTGACACGTACTGATACAATTGTTGTTATATAATGTGAAACACTCTGTTTTCAACGAAATGAATTTAATCAAGTTTTTATTGTTTAATATGTTTTTATACCTTTTTGGATAAACATAACGTTGTTTTAATCACAATAACAATGATATGGTCAAGTTCATTGTTCCGAATTAATTTTTTAAGGAGTTTGCAACAACATGATCTAAATAATCATTTGTTTTGAAATGCTTTTTATTGGAACTCGGATCACTTTCGAATGCCATAATTTAACTTTGGAATTATAAATAATAATTTTTATAGGACTTTTGCTAATATTTTTGTATTAACTACAGGTGGATGTTTATTTCCACTATATTTTCAGGGTTCTTGTTTCATTATATTTTCTTTACCATTGCAATTTTCCTTAAATATTAAAACAAAAAAACATTGGAACTGGCGGCATACTCAGCCTTGTTATTTGTTTCAAAATACACTGTGTTTAACGTTTATTCACATATTGGAATTTAACCAAAGAAAAATACCAGTAGAAAGCACGACTTAAGTAAATAAGTTTGAATGAGATTCACAAAAGTGTAAAGAAAATTATTCCTCAAACAAATTTACATACTTAAATTTTCTTAGCAAATGCAACTGTTTGCTTTTGTAACCATTTTTGTTATTGTTTAAGAATAAATGTACGTGTTCCGAAGCACTCATACATACTCACGAGATGTTTCTCTAAACTTGGTTGTTGCATCTGGAATATACTAGAAAAACGATAACTATGAGCAGCTTTAGGTAGGAAGCCTACCTCACAACTGTCAAAAGATGGCGATTTGCAGGAGGCTAAAAACGCCACCAATCAGAAAAGGAACAGTATTTGTAAGATCATGATAATATAAAGCCGAAGTTTGATGCGAAAGTAGGATCTATATTTGCAAAAGTGGGAATTAAATATCCCACATCTATGGATCGAACTTTGGATAACACCAATGTGAACGCCTGTAAGGCATCAGTGCTGGGTGCTGTGTATAACTTTCGTAATGATGCAAAAACCAATCGAGAAAGCGCTGGGTGATCGAAATTGTGAAATCCCTGACCAGTATTAGCGAAGGCACTATGCTAAGAGCCGATAGCCTGCATACGCTTCGAAACGAAGTCAGGATGATGGTCGTTGCAATGGTTCTACCGAGGGTAATAGTATTATTCTAAGGAGGATGCAAAATAGATGCGTGAGAACATTTCCAAATGGAAAGATGCAACACTTTGATGAAAGGGAAAACTTGAATTCATGAAAACGAGCAGAAGAAAGGCCTTTAACCGTTACAGGAGAAAGTAAGTTCAAACTCATGGGACGCTTACAAGAAAAAAAGAGCTTTACGCCTTTATAAGGGAAGTACGCGGAGCAGCAGAAGAACTAGTAAAAAGGAGATCAGCAATAGTCTGGTGCAAGCAAAGGTTCGGTAGACTTATTAAACCTGAAAAGCTGTCGGAAGATTTCCACATGTCAACTACCGCGTTAGTGACAGGTCATTAAAACTTTAAGTAACATCTGGCCAAGATGATACTTGCAGAATGTGCCTGCAAGAAGCTGAGCATATCCAGCACTGGTTCGCCATAGATAAATGCTAAAAATTACGAGAGACTCCCTGATGAGCAAGAAGGTTGTATGTTAGCAGATCAAAATTATTACTATTAGGAGTAAAAGCTGGGTAGAAGTAAATTTGTTGAGAATAAAAAGTGGTTTGCCTAAAATCGGTTGCCTAAAAATTGGTTGTCACGTTCTCAAAAAGTTCTTATTTTTTTGCATATAGATCCTTTTATTAAAGCATAAAATTTCTATTTCGAAATTAATGACTTTTTTTTAGCAACTTTTAATTAACGGAAACTAAGTTTACGTTCTTCCACAATTTAAACACCTCCCACCAAAATGAAGAATACTTTGTCCATTTAATGCTTGTTGATAGTTAAGGGTTCCAAAATATGCCCTTTGAATGCAACCAAAGTAAATAAAAAGCTTTAGGAAACTTTTGTTTAAGGTTATAATAAAATAGTGAAATTTGCACTTTAAAATTTTGATGCCCATACAGCACTGATCGATCGTAATATGTTAAAATTTAATTTTTTGATAAGAAGAAGGAATAAAAAATCACCAATCGTAAACGTAAATTTTAGTGATGTCAAGTCTACCGTTTTTTGGCTGATCCAGATCTTTTTGGTCCTTTCCTTGAATTGAATTGAACTAAATTATTGTAACAAAACTGATTCAGTCTAACAGAAAATTGCTCGTTGTTCAATGTAGTAATACGAATGTTGAAAGAATAATTTCATATGATTAGTTTATTTTGAACTTCTAGTAGAATCAGACTATATACTGATACTATGCTACCACTAAAAGAGCTTTATAAATTATTTCATATAAATATGTATTAACTATAAGAATTTAAATAGTACATGCATCTTATTAAATGAGGATATGCATAATTGAAATTCTTAATTCCGTTTTTCTATTTCTATTATAATTAGTGATCTGTAGGTAATATTTATCACAGGCTCTCTTACAAAACATACCTTATCCATACGGTATAAATATCTTATTCCAAAAACTTTAAAAACTTTAAATATAATGCTGGCAGATATACAAGTTTACAAAGTAAGTTTGCATTAAACCACCTCTTTTTCAAACTGTATCTACTTTCAAGGCAAATTTTGGATTTGCATTACTGATTCCATTGTTTCTATAGGATAAATATGGTATCTTAAGAAATATTGCCACGAGTGTCTCTTCTTTTATGACTAGAATTATCAAAACATATTTGTAGATAAAAATAGTTCAATACAAGAAAGTACAGAAAAAAAACAGCCAATATATTTGTAAAAGATACAAACTCTAAAACATTTTCCGGTCCGCTTTGTCATACTATTGTTTATTTTCTCTTACAAGAGTGTAGCCAGGAGTTTTCTGAAAGCTTAGATTATCTCCTACGATTCTTAGGCAGATCTTACAACAACATTTTTTTTTTGTTCTGTCCGCACATCTAGGCGTGTGTTCAATATTAACGTATACTTCCGGTTCGTAGATAACAATCAGATAACCAGTGACGATGCATTAAAAATTATTAATTAATTCTTTAAAGTTTCTCCTTCATTCCAATTGTTTTTTGTCTAATTATTGTCACTTTATTAATTACTGAACATATATAAAATCGCTAGATACATTTGTTTAAATATTTTTACATTTAATTGATCCCTCTTTAGGAAAAGAAATTTTAACCGTTAAAAAAAATAAGCAACAACATCACAAGCAGAGATGTTATAGGGTTGATATTGAGGGTAGAAATTTATATTTTTCTTCTAGCGAAACGTTTATATTTTAACTTCGTTGGAGGGAGGATTTATGGTTTTTTTCTCCTAAATTAGCGGTTTTACGTATGTAGGGTATCGCAATACTATAAAATGTAATAAACTATATAAAATGAATTGTATGCGCATAGAGACTAGCTTATCAACACTCAACAAATAAATTGGTTTTTTTATAATAAAATGAGTTAGGATAAAATTAACTCGAAAAAATTTTAAAACAGTAGTAAACTATGGGTAATGTATGTTAGTTCTGATATTTGAAGGGTATGTGAAATCAAGCCATGCCGAATGCATTACACATCTCTCTTAATTAAGATCTGGCCATATTATGGTTCAAATATTTTCATTCCATTTTACATTTTATTACATTGCCTACAGATCTCTTATGTTTGGTTCAACCCATCGTTGTTTATTGAAACACTTTTACTAAGTTTCCTGTGTCTGAAGTGTTGCTGCCACGACAAAGTATTGCAATTACTTTTCTCCCTGTAATGGAAGGTTACGTTAATTAGCCCCTCATTATTATGCCTCATTGACTCAAAGTTAGTCAAGCGTCAATTAAACCAATAAATGTTTAGTGTTATGTAGGCATGTATGGTTGTATAAGAATTGAACTGTATCATTGTTTAAATTGTTTGTTGTAAAACCGTTTTCCTTTTTTTTATTTTTGTGTTGTAATTTTTTGTTTGAGAAATTAGGCGAGTTAAAGCGGGTGCAATTGTGGTACAACATCAATCTACTCGTATTTCGTTCCAATTTTTTTATTTGATTATACTTGACCTTCAAAAGAATTGTGGCTTGTAGCAACTCTATTTTATAAGAAGTTATAAATTGCGAATAATTAAAGTGAATTTTTTGAAAACGAAGTTGTATTCGGTTTTGCTAGAAATAGTATCTTTCAAAAATAAATTTTTATAAATAGAAGAGGATGAGATATCCAACTTAAGGTGGACTCCCTTCATATACGGATGACATTTATGAATACCTCCTGCAAAACTACTGATCAGGAACATATTACTTATCTGGAGTCCCATATACTGGTTTTTATAATTAAGCTTGCTCGCTTGACTTTATAATCCAAGCCTGCACAGAAAACTTACACAATTTCAGAAAAGAAATTGTGTATTTTAAAAGTATAAATTTTTGTACTGCAACTTAATTATTTTCAACTCATCGTTTATTAAACTTTTATATTTATTTCTTCCCTCCTTTTTGCATTAGTTTTGGTACAAATTTTATTATACCATTTTCAAATAATTTTATTTGTTTGATGGTGGTAACGAACAAGTGGAGTTTATAATATGAAAAATTTTAACAATACTTTGGAAAATACAAACATATCCCTTTCCTTTCTTGCGTTTGCACACAGTGGCTGCCAAACGTATGTGGACTTTCATAGACACATTTAAAATGTGTGAAGATTGTGAAAAAGTATAATTGTGTATGATTAAATTAAACCTCAATAAAGAAAAACTAAACATTTCCTGTATTTTATTTGTAGCCAGCGTATAGTTATTCCATAATTAAGGAATATTATATTTTACTTTCATAAAGTTCATGTTTTTTCAGCAACCTTATGTCAAAGGTCGATTTTAATTCAAAAAGATAATCTGTATTGACTTGTTTAAAAAGACTACGTTAGTTTCATCTTCTTTGAGGCCATTTTCTAGTTCTTGGCAGGACTAATCTCTTCCAATTTCCTCTTATAAGCTTTTTTGAACAATTTTTTATTTTCGGAAAAAACTTTTTCAGTGGTACTAAGCCCTTCCTTTTCATAATAAGCAACATATCTTTATATTACATCTAAAATTTAATTCAGGTTTCCACCTTTATTTGAATTTAAAAATTGAAGGAAGATTACCCCAGTTTTTAAATTCCGTCATAATAGCAAAAAAGTCCATAAAAATAATATAGAATAGTGCGCTTTTTCACACAAATCACAAAGTTTTGTTTCCCCGCTAGAATAATAATTTATGAAATTTTTACTATTGTTTAAAATAAATATTTATGTTTACATGACTTATTACGTGTGTTAAACCACAAAAGACTTTGTCTGTTGTTTGTTCAATTCAAACTTTTGTATGTATGTTTATGTATAAAAATACACTCATACCAGCATAAGGTAAAATCAATACCGCTGGAATTTTGTTCATTTTGTCAATATAATGCTTCTAAATCGTTTCTATTGCGGGATACGTTTTCTGTTGAGCCTACAGGTGGTAGGTGTCACATTAATGTTTCTTATATATATTCTGGTCTGGCGACAAGATAGACCATTTTACTAGGTTTTCTAAAGGTTTTTACAAGAAAGGAGAATAAGGTCTAGATAATTCTTTTTCTGTAATTAAATTAATTGATAAAATCAAATTCAAAAATAATGCGAAGACGGGATTATTCAAGCCAGGCTAGGAATTTAATATATATTTGTTTATTTTGTTTGAAGTGTATATGCTTGAATATTTTAAACATTTCTACTCTATTCTCAAATTATACTCATACTTCTTCCTTTATTATTTACGATCTAGCAATAAATGTATGAATTTAAATACTAACGATAGCAAAGAGTAATTTAAAAAATATAAAAAACCTAAATATTTTACCACATTGATAACCCCAGACAGAATAATTGCAACTTTAAATGAGAAACTGGGCAATATTAAGATTTAATGTTGATTTTTAAGAACACGATCGCATTTTACATATACATTTTAAAAAACAACTTATGTCAATTTAAGATCTTATTCCTAAGAAAATTGTTAGTTAAGTTAAGTCACTGTTCTAAATGACAAAGATAAGCCGAAATTCTATATAATAAAACTTCACGATAACTAGAGCTAAGTAAGGGAAATTATTCAAAATCCACACCATTGTTCTTTTGTAAAAAACTTGCTAGAAAATAAAGCATCTAAAGGGCCCAGAATAAAAACAGAAAATTGATAAACCTCAGCAATTGTTTGTACCAGAAAAAATTTAAGGAAATCTTTAAAATTGTGCTTTCATAACAGACATTTCTATTACCTCATACTTTAGTGGAAGGTATAAAAGATTCGACTAAGGCGAATTTAAGATTTTACTTGTTTTAGGTTATTTATGCTTCCTCCTGATAAGTATGGTTTTTGACCTTAGCTCCGCATGATATTTACTTTATTCTTGCAAAATCAAGTACATAGTACTTCGCAGGCAGGTGAGTGTAAAGCTTCTAAAATAACCAGGTTCATATTAGTAAATTAAATTGATTAATTTTAGAACATTATTATTTGGTAGTAAATTAAAATCAGGGTTGTGAATTTAAATTAATCATTTGAATTTACATAAAAGGTATTTGTATTCACTTAAGTGTCAATGTGGGTATAAACTTCCATATTATCAGTATCATAAACATTATTTGAAATCGTATTAACAAGTTGACCTGATTATTTGTTTATAATGATACAATATTTACTTGAAAATTTGTTGAAATAACAACAATAATAGATACAACTCAAAGATACAATATATAATTCGTAATGCAGATGTTTCCACAATCTACAGAAATGTGTGAAATGTAATCTTAGCCATCAAGAAATTAATTAAATACAAATATGTATTATTTGACATAAAGGAAAATATCTCTTACAGCAGGCGCGGATACAAGGGGCCGAAAAAGATAAATTTTACTATACAAATTCATTAAAAATTAATATTTCGCCATACAAAACGTTTAGAAAAATATAAGAAATGTTTGATTTCGTTAATATTTCTCCCTCCAGATTAAGCTTCTGGATTCGCACCTGGCTATAAACTTTACTTATTTTTGGGTTAAAAATTTTAAATTGTGTATTCACTCAATCTTTTGCGTATTAAATTCACCTTTGTAACCTGCATTCTGAAGTCATTAAACACAGCGCTACAGACGATGTGTAACGTTACAAGACAAGATTGCCCCCGAAACCCAACAAAAAGTATTTATCGAATTTTTATTAGGAAAGCGCAAAATGTTAGACATTTTGACATATATTGTTAATTATTGTTAAGAAAAAAACAACAAATAAATTTTCTATTATATTATACGGAAAGTTTTTTTTATTAATATTGATGAACAGCCAGTGTGTAAAGGATCCATAAGGCATATGACGAGAAAATTTATATCAATGCAGAAAGTTTTCGCTGAAGAAAAATGCAAAAAGCCACACCAAGTAATTACACGTATTTTTAAACTGAAAAATAAACAAAAATTATTTTGAAATGCGTTCGCAAATAACAACATAAGGGCTGATTTACCCTTTGTACCCGAAGAAATTATCAGGAAACAAAAATTAATGGACGTACTTCGTTGCTGCTGATAAATATTTGACACTACAGACACCTACCAAATGTATGCAATAAATTCTTTACAGTAAATAAACGAATATCTTTAAGAAACTAAAATATGTTTATCACAACCATATATTTTAGAAACATATTTATAGGTATCCTGACCATGGCACCATCTTGTTTTTGTTCGCTTCTAGGAATGGAATCTTATTATGAATTAGAGGTTATTCATATTCAATTCAAGGATTTGTTTTTAGCGAAAGATATTAACTGAAATCCAGGGCTTCAAGCTTCCTTAGTTTTCTGACTAAATAACGGCACAAAATGGTTGTAGAGTGTCAAAGTAGAGTGTTAAAGGCCTGCCTTACCAATTTCTGTAGCGAATCGAAACACACCAAAAAAATTTTTAAAACTTAAACATTCTAAATACGCGTTAAGTAATTTCGCCCAATTTTTTTGTACTTAAGATTCTGTATTAAATGTGTATAAGTATTGTAATCATTATGTTACGAGTAGGTCAGAAAATACCTTCATTTCGGTAACCCTCTTCATTATTTTACAAACCGTAAAATCTTCTAGAAATATATTTTGTTTTTTATTAAAGTATTAAAAATCAAATTCAAGACTGGCATTATTCGTGTCATTCCATTATAAGAAACCAGTTTGATAGGATGTGAAAATACTAGAGGAAGTAGCTTTGTTATATTCCTGGTATCCCACATATCTCCATCAAGCGCCTTTGGGCTGCTTTATTTAATTTCGTTTCTATATTTTTTTTTTAATTCCACGTTAGTTTTAATTTATATTTTTTACACTCTGACATTTTTTTGTAGTATGCTCTTTTTATTTTTGTAAAAAAATGTTACATTTTTTGTGTTCTTAATCAGCAAAAAGGCAAAATATAAGTTTAAAAACACTAAAAGAAGTTATGAATACTCATTCATGCAGCGTAAGCAAAATGCAATGTAAAGCCCATCTGGCATTACAATGACCAATTATATTTACTACATTTTATTTAGGGCACAACACAAAAAAATGCTACCTTTACTCGAATAAGAAAAGTGAAGAAAGGAGCCAAGTGCACAAACAAGCGCTTTTACAGTGTTAAGACTGTTGCTCTTCCTTGATAAATAATATGCTTTCAATTAACTATAACACAAACATTTTTTTACCATGGGTACTTTTAAGATTCAAAGAGAATAATCAAGAAAACTATCATTAATGTAAGAGTTAAAACATGCTACTATTCAGTTTATTTATTGCTTTCTTTGCTGTATGGGTTTATCAATGATTTTGAATCAAATCAACATGCAGTCATTAGGTCGCCTTTGCTAGTGCTCTTCCTCTCGGTTATTTGAAAATGTGTATTCAAACGAACGAAAAAAATAGTCAGATGCAACATCATAACCAGCCATTATTAAAAATTTTCGGGATTATTGATAACAGTGGAAAAATCCATTTAACAGCCTGAGTACTTGATATTTACAGAATATGTATTCTTAGATGTAGGCTTACAATTGTAAAAATTCATGATTAGCAAAATGTTCCCTTCCGATCCGATGAAAAAGAATAGACGCTCAAATTTTGGAGAATTAAGACCAATAGCTCGAGCAATGCTTAACAAAAAACCGAACTGTAAAAATAGTAAACTAAGACTGTATTGAGCCACTTTTCAATCCCTTCGCTCTGCAGTAATTTCGCTTTGACTTATCTTTCCATCACTGAGTACCGCGTAACCATTTAATTTCGGCTGTAGTGGTAATTCAATATCGACTTTAATATCGATTCGATGTTCTGAAATATATCTCTTTTTTCTTATTGCTCAGTCCGAATAGTTTCTGGCATTAATGATGATGTCTGCATTAGGCCTACGGTTTTTTATCAATAACCGAGTAAGTCTTAAGACTTTTTATAAGCTGCGGGTATTTGAAGATAAAACGTCTTTTGTCGAAATACGTAGGCGAGTATCGTTGAATAAAACAGAGAACAAAGCTAATAATTATGTTCAAATGTGTTCAGAAATAACAACTTATGTCCATGCGAAAATAGTTTGCCAAATCGAATATTTGGTTAGTGTCGCTGAAAATTTAAATTAGTTTAAAAGACTTATATTAAAAATATTCCGAATTGTTTAATATATTTCAGCCACATAAAACTTGGCATCTGTAACTCGAAGTCGGCAAAATTGGATATACACAGTTATTCATCAAAGCCGCACCAATAGTAAGTCTAGCCTTTCATCACCAGAAGACAACACAAGGCTGTCTCTAACTCTTGAAAAAAAAATTATATAAATGATGATTTACCTCAGCACAGCAAAAAAGCAAACCGACAAGGCAAAATTATAAATGTAAAAGAAACACATTATTCACTTAAACAGCCAATTAACGAAGATGTTAAGCACCACCTGTGTTATAATACGAGTAATACGGCAGAAAAGCAGCCAATAACAAAACCATCAACTGTATAAATATAAGAAATTAAATCAATTTTGCAGTGAAGCATCCAAAAAGCGATCTACAGCAATTTCATAAAAATATAAATAACTTTATAAATGTCTTCATGAATGTTTGTCATGAAACTGCAAGGCAAAGAATGTATCAACCGGATTGTAGAAAATCATTAAAACACTAAAACTTAGCGACAAAAAAACTTCATAATGAGCCACCAACTCAAAAAAAAAACACAGTCAAACTCAAATAAGTAAGAAGGATGTAGCTGGTTGTGCCGAATTTGATTTACCCTTTGCCTATAATGTGACAATTTTACAAACACCTAATGCGTAAAGTTGTCGGCCCTCTCTTCCATACAATAATGAAGAATAGTGATGACTTTAAAAAGGAAAATTGTGCAAAATAATTTGACAAACTGAAGCAACAGACAGATCCATGAATTATCTTGTACGTTCCGAAAATCTCTTTCAACAGTGAACACACGAATAAACAGTCATCGAGTTGAGTTCCCTGCATGAAGATTGCAGAAGTTACAACCTAATTTGGCAATCTTTCTCACCTAACAGCTCTACGTAGCGTGAAGACTCTAAAGAAGCATTGAAAAAGAAACAAACCGACAATCAAAAATACTGCTTCACAATCACGTATGACAATTGCAAAAACACAAAAACTGCTTTCAATATGTTGGAAAAAAGTAACTAGCTTAAAGCCCAGCCAAGTAAAACCGAATCACTATAGGAATGGGCAAAAGGAATTGATAAAATTTGACAATCAGAAAAACAGTTTAGAAATGTCTTAATCGAAACTGTCAAAGCTTGTTCAGTATGTCAAGTTGCTGACAGGCCAATCAAAGTGTTTTATAAGCATAATCTGCACATTGACAGATATGAGGAATAGTTTTATTGAAAGTAAAATAATCAGGTTGGAGACAATTAACTTATAGATAAATAAGCATGAACCCAGGGGCGTACAAGCGGGATTTTTTTTCAAAATGAAAAGCTGTTAGAAGAGTAACTATGTGAAATCTACTCACGGGTTAAGAAGATAATCGCCAATTAAAAATGTTTGCTTAAGTTATATTATAAATAACAATTTGGAATGCCTTACTTCCTTTCAAACAAAATACGTATTCGCCACAACAGCTTGTACGTTCAACTACATATAAAAATTTATTCTTGTATATTCAAAGCACGTTAGTTCGTAATAATTGTAGAGAACGTTATAGAAAATACTAATAGCTTTGCAGGGGGATACTAGCGATAATGACTTATTTATTTAATTCTCTTTTAAGGCCTTTTGCTTCTGAATAATTTTGAAGGGTTAATTGCCGAACTTCCTACTTGTCATTGCAGTTAGCCGTATTTGGTGAACTTCTTTCATACTACTGACGCAAGCACTTATAGACGCGCGGTGGTTGTTTGATGCATCAGACTATATGGAATACAAAAACAAGTAGATAAACTTAAATATAATTATGTTTCACTCATTAACCCGTATGTATGTGACACGGTACCCGTGTATCTCTTTCATTTTGAACTAAAATTTGTTTATGATTGCAGATTGCCTAAAAGTATTAAACGTTTTGAGAATTTTTATTTATGATTGAATTCTTATTAGCGTGATCAATTCATCTGTTTGGGAGAGTGTGACTAAACGGATAACATGTTACAACCTTAACAGGGTGACAGGGTACCCGGGTACTCGTGTGTAATTTATTCGAAATTAGATTAATTACTTCATATTGAACTTTAGAAACAGACATATTTTTATAAAAAATGATAAAACCGTACAATATTTTCTTTACTCTTCAAAAAAATTTATTTGTAATTTCTACAATATTCATATCCGACCCAACAAAGTATTCTAGATCCTTTTAGGTAGGGAAGTTCAATTAAGGATGTCTGTCTGCCCGATGTTAAAATCAACTCTCTGACGGCACTAGGAAAACTAGGATCTTGAAACTTGCACCACTTGATCAGTGAAATTTTACTTCTAAAAATTTTGCTGGGTTTTTTTGGAAGGTGCACTCTTGCGGGGAAACGCTTATAAACAAGCCCATAGAATTAGCATGTTCTGAATCACTATCAAATTTGCTATAAAACTTCGCTATAGGAATTCGGAATTTTATCAACATTTTAAATTCACCACTAATTTGAAAAATCAAAAAAAAAAATCGGAAAACTAGAATAAAATGAATTTGGGCAAAAAAAGTCAATGAAAACGCCACCTATTATTAAAACTTTTACTGTTCAAAAAAGAAAATTCACAAATTTTTGAGAATCTACCACAAATATTTATATTTCGCTCAAAAGCCGAAAAATCAGTATTTTAAGAAAAACGTCGCAATTTTTACAAAATCGTGTTTAGCAAATATATAAGGAAAAGTCAAATACTCACTACAAATGTTGACCTCTCCCCAAAAAAGTATTTAACAATTTTGAGAAAAAGTCTGAATTAATTTCAAAAAATATAAAAAAATTATTTTAGAATTTCACCCAAATTTGAAAATTCCCTATTAGAACGAATTATAGTTCAAAAATTGTGAATTACATAATTATTAATTGGCTTCAACTATCCGTAATGTGTTATCGAGGAATTCCTATGTGTCTTGTACTATGTACATCTTGAAGACATTACCAACTTGGTTATTATATGGTGGTGTATGTATAACAAACTCAATAAATTCAATAAAATTTTGAATTGAAATGCGTTTTAAGTATTCATAAAAAAGATTAAGAAGAAAAAAGTGCCTAACGCATGGAATAAAAAGCCTTAACACGTGCTGTGTGCCATCAACTTCGGTACTGCAAATTATTGTATATTCTGAATGGTAAAAATTTGTTTTATTAACATATACCCGTACATGGGAAGTCTCCAATAAAATATTGAAAACTCTTTCGTAATATAAATCTTTCATATAATATAATTTTTTTTAGCCAACTTTTAATACAACAGTATATAATTTAGCCATATATTCTATGTTGTACCCGGGTACCCTGTCACCCCGTTAAAGGTATTCCTTTTGTCACACGCATAATGGTTAAAGGCGTTTATTTAATTGCATTAATATTTGTTCTTCATAACGATGCTACACAATGACGTAACTAAATAGCTCTGGCGAATAAATATATTTAAGGAAAAATTTTAGATATATTTGCTGATTATAAAATATGTTCTTACGCTGCTAAAAAATTGCCTTAAAATTAACACTTATCTGCAAACGTAGACATGAGCAACGTAAATTATTAATTAGGGAAACGGAGAAATTGTAAAATCAAAGAAACATTTTCGTATCAACTCTCTTTATAGACTTGCCGATGACTTAAAACCCCAAAAAAACAAAAATAAATTGCGGGTTATAAATGGTTTGTTATTTAAGTAAATTATATCAGCAGGCAGGCGTAAGTTAAATCAACATAATAAAATGTTAACTAATAAACCAAGCGCAAATTGTAAAAAATATGATTGCACTCGCCATAAGAAGAAAATGACTGAAGGCTGTAAAATTAAGTGAAGCAGTTGAGTGGTTTTTAGTGCATTTTCACTCACTCACTCACTTCCTCTCTGTATAATTTGCGATAACGATTATTTGTTGTTTTCGATACAATTTTGACGTAGTATCATTTATTATTTAACTGATTATGGGTTTAGCAATAATCAAACTTGTGCAAACATATATTTGGCTTTAGACCGTTATACCCTATACTACAGTAGTGGTGATTTGTTTCTTTGAATGTCTGCTACACTATATGTTACGTTACCTTTAACATGAAACAATTTTAAGCCCTCTAACAAAAAATTTAGCGAATTTTTATCGAAGAAATCTTAGAAACATACGGCTTATGACAATGCATTTGCCACCGCCCATATGTAATTTTACGCATACGTGGCAATTTTAGCACCATGCTAAAATTAAGTATAATTATGCGACTTATTATTGTCCCAGTGACTACTGTATCTTGTGGTTCTATTTGTTCAATTACAGGTCAACCTCTGAAGATCCATATGCTCTGGGCCAGACCAGATCAGCCGCGGCGACTTAATACCCCATATTCTACAGAGAGATAGAAGCGAAAGACTTAACAAGTGGGGCGAACGTGCAGGCGCGTTAAATACTTATTTTGGAGCCATATGTCCTCCAGATCAATATTTTAATTTGCTTTATTAAAGCCTACCGTGACTTTAATGTTTGAGCATTAGTTTCAGTAGCCTGAATTCAGTATTACATGAAATATTGACCAACAATTAGATCTGTTCGCGTTCGTTCTCATGAAATTTAACAATTGCTGCAAAAGGGCTTACGTTGGTTGGTGCAAGGCGATGTGTATTTGACCATAGTGTTTTAAAAGGCTTAAATTTGTATTTTATGCCCCAAATTTTCATTTCCAGCGGCGTAACTATCAACGGATCAAATATTACAGTACTTTCCATCGCCTATCACAGCTAGTGCATCTTTGCACAGGTAGTGCACTTGTATTAAGTTGCGTAACACTCTTGCTAGTTACTATGCGGCCTACTGCCAGTAATTAGTTCAGATATAGCAATGCTATACGATGGATGCAAACATTAAGTAATTAAGGGGTAAAAAAATTTTATTATTTTCTTTCGGAAGAAAAGGTTTCACAAAATTTTCCTTTATATGTTATAGGGAATTTTTAATCATTATCGTAAAATATATATTATATTGGCCACCGGACCAATACAAATGTAAAATATATATTTAGTTTTGGTTGTGAATAACTGTTACAGTATTCAAAAAAATTTATCACCAATAACCATTATCGGAAGTAGTTTTATAGTTTGTCCTGAAAAACCCTTAAAAATGCAACCATTACATCTAAAATACGATTTGCATCCGGATAGCGATAGGCATAAATTAAAACTTTTTATTCATAGCAAAAAAAAAAATATTTGTCACTTATATTAGTGAAAAACTCCAAATCTAAATATGTTTTTCGATAATTATTGATTATAACCATTATTATAATTCATCAATGGTTAAATGCGAGATATTCGTGATATCTCTTATAACTGTTACATGCCTGAAATAAATATTTAAATTATTTTTGATAGCGAGAAATATTTCGTAAATAACTTTTCGGCTTGGAAGAGTTAATATTCTGGATTTTAGTTAGTAGGAGACGCAATTTAGTGATTTCCTTCCTTAAAACTACACTTTTCTCGTCGCCTCAGATATACCATTAATCTGCACGTGTGTGGACCTGATCTGTCAAGAATTTTGCAAAAACTATTCCTAATTCGAAGTTATTTTATAGAAAACTATTTTTTTAAATCTCAATATAAAAAGATTTAAAAAATTTGCCAAAGAGTGAATCCAATACAAAACTAAATTTACCAAAAATCTAGATTTCACCAATAAATCGCAAAGTTTGATTGACTCTTTTATATACTTGCGAATGAGTAATGAATGAATGATTCAAATTTGTGTCACATAACTATTAAGTCATCCCTTCAAAAATTCGAATGTGCCCTTTTATTTATAGATAATTGCAATTTTAGTAAAGAAAAATGGATTTGACAGAAAAATATAAATAAACGAATTCAAAAAGACTCTGTTTTACATGTCTATAGAAAATACACGGCCTCGTATTCATGTAATTGTCAGAATGTAAATGGGTGCATCGTTAATCAAATTATTGACAGTCGTTGTATCTTCTTATCCAAACACAGAAACGTAGCATGTAACAGTATGCAAATGATGAAAAATGTGGATATAAATACAGAGAAAAAAACACAATCAGTTAATAGTTTAAATAATTCCATTAAAAATAAACACACTTACAAACATTTGTTCAAACCCCCGAGTTACCGCTCTTAACAACTTTTCCTTCCAACCAATTCATGCAGAACCCAATAGAAGCCAGCCAAGTAAATTATGTGGAAAATAGCACCGACTTAAATAATTTTAAGATATAGTAGCTTCAATTGGATACATAATTAAAAGCCTTAATAGGTTCCTATCAAGACTAATTTTAATAGCTAAGCAAATTTAGATTTTTTAGAAGCTTAACGAAATAACCTGATCAAACTTCTGTCAAAATAATTTACAAACTACTGATGATGAAAATGAAATTATGTGTAAATATAACAAAGCAAAATCAACTATTCTTTCAATTAGACAGTTATAAAATCTTGTGTAACTGTAAAAAAATTAACATTTTAATCCAGGACACAAATTAATCTCAAATTGTTAGTTCGTTCAGCGGTTGTCGGGTGAAAATGCATATGTCTGTTTTTGTTAATTTAGAGTTACTGCTGACAAATGTCGTTAGTTTATACGCTCTTTACACGAGATTGAAAATATTTTCTAAAAATATGAAACGATTTAGATTTTTTATTACTTAAGATGATAAAACATTTCTTTAATTATTCAAGTATTAGTCACTTCTAACCAAGTCAATAGATAAGTAATTGAGTGCTAACATAAAAGTGTATACATTATTACTCCTCAACTAGTTAAAAAATAAATGCCTGTATATTTCCTAGCTTATAAAATTTTATAGTTACGTCTGACAGTTTATTGCTAGGTGTTCCATAATTGCTTAACAAAATTCTGCTGTGTTTTGACATAAGCTGTGTTATCTCCGCAAACTCTTCTTGCTCGCAGGATATTATTTACTGTTCCTTTGCTACTGTTTCATACTTAAGCGATTATTATCTCAATATTTGAAGTAAGCTGTATATTTTATTTATAAACAAAAAGCGATTTAATAGACTAGTCTATTAAGAGAAACAGATTGATATACGAGTATTACGACATTTAGACCGCTGCTTATTTTTTTTAGATTAAAAATTTGCTGAAAGTTGCAGTTTGTTCTCTTGGAATCAACAATATCTTTAGTCGTTACTTAGGGCTAACGTTTCAAAATTGCAAATGTCAGAGAAATAAATCTGAAATATAAATAAAAATCTTAAAATTATTCAAACCTAAGAAATCCAATAATTTACTTGAAAAATTGTACGCGATTTGATAAACCGAAAGTGATTGTCAGACATCAATATCGTTGGAATTGAGGTAGATTCAATTCTCCAACAACTTTTTCAAGAAAGACTCGTTTTGTCACCTTCTGTCTGACAGATATCCACCAGCCTTGCATTTTTCGCTTTTTCACTTAATGCCCACTTTCCCTGAGACTTATTTATTTTGCAGTGCACTAAAGACAGAAATGAATAGTAAGATTTTGTAAAAAACCATAAGAACGGTTTTAGAAATTTTAGTTAACCAATTTATATTGAATATTTTTAAAATTTGCGGAAAGGAAAATTCGTTAACAAAGTCGGTGAAAAATGGTTACGTAATATAATGCTGTTTGTTATGTGCACCGTTTAGGACCCACTTCACTGAAATGTTAACTCCCCAAGTTACAAAAAGCAGTTTTAAAGTTACATATCCATACCTAATTATTACGCCCTGTAATCGTATTAGATTTTTACCTTACTCGTGTTCACTTATCTGGCACAATGTTGCAATACTTATTTTCAGAAAAAATTGCCAGAGTGTAAATAAACACCATGTTCTTTTCCAAATATGCTGCATGAAAAAGTGTAAAAATACTATAATTTTCCGAGAACTGCGAGTAAACTTAAGAGAGAATTCACCAGTCATAAGTTCAATTTTTCTTTATGTAACAAAACGTTCCATCTTCGTATGTACCAGCCTCTCAGCTGTTTCCAAGCTTTCTTTGTTCGTTTAACTATTTCAAGTAGTGTTTAGTTGGTTATATTTTTCAAACAATGTAATCATTACGCAGGTACTTTGGATAAAGCATCAGTTCATAACAAGTGAATACACAATTGTTTCATTTATTGTCTGGAGTGGATGTTAGTTGAATATGAACACAAATATCTACAACGATATTGCAAATAGCATCCATAAATCTCCACATTTCTCTTAAACGGAAAATTAGCAAAGATATAAAAAACTGAATGACAAGAAAACAAAAATCCATTAATTTTCCATTTCCTTAATTCGAATTGTTCAAAAGGTAAAGGAAATTATGCTTTTTGTCATAAGGATAATTAACGTCATTTGGGGGTGAAAGTTTCAATGCCTAAATGTTTTCCCATGAGTTCTTTGGTGCCAAGTGTTAAAAGCTGAAGTCAAGTGAAAAAGTCATTTATAATTTTTCAAAATTTTAATAGTTGGTAGGCCATGGTGCGTTGCAAACAGTTATGTGAGTTTAAAATTTTATTTATTGCCTTTTCTTGGTTGGGGTTTGAGTACAGAAATATGCAAAAATTATTTGACTTTAGGCTTCAAATAATAAAATTGTTTGCATTATAAATTTTGTTTACAAATGAATGCTATAATTTCTGTGACAATGAAACATAGAAATTCTACTGCTATTGGATCAAGAACCAAATCTGGTCAAAAAAGACCAAACAACATAAAATAACGAATAGTAGGAACAAATCAGCCTTCTTTTACCATCACATGACATCATTCCATTAAAAGAATGGTCTTTTGACTCAGAGTGGTTTATAAATTTGAACTCACAGGATTTTAAAATACTTTCCATCGTGTTCTTGCATTGAACTTATACCATAACATTGCTAACGGCGACGCGTGCGATGCTCTGTTTCACTGCTGATGCCGTACTCCAATTTCATGTCACGTCGGTTGCACTTTGGGTATCTTTCCGAAAGTAAAACGCGTCAAGGGGTTTTAATATAATTTGCCTTGACATCTTCTCCAATTGAATTCTTGTTGATTAATTGAATATTAATCGTTTTTTTGCTAGCGATTCCATAGTTTGCTTCTTCAATAGCACTTGGGAGAGCCAATACGTTAAATTATTCGCAGCGTACTAATATTTCAAAAAAATGGGGAATTTCATGCGCTGAAGCTTCCAGCTTGAAATTCTGGCGCAAGTATGAGGTGAAAGGGTATGTATGTATGTAGCTCTTATTAGTTCGTATCAGAGTAATGCTTCTGACTACATTCGGCCTTAAGAACTACATACACTACCGAAATATATTTACGAAAAAGCTCGTTGGGCTGGTGCTAACGACTGTCATTTCTTAAAACAACTGTCCGGTGCGGAGAAGAAGTTTCAGTACATGAGAAAAGCTCCGATTTAGCAATTTGCTTTGAAAGAATTAGTTCTTTTTATATAATAGTAGTAATTCGCGAAAACAAATTTTCTACGAGCAAATTTTAATACAATTATATCTTGGATGCTACCTACCATCGCGTTTCAAAATGTACAGCGCAATCTGAATCCGAAATAAAGCGTGGTTCTTCTAAAGGCGTTACTATATAAGCGTATTATTCTCTAAGGCTGACGGATCAAGTAATTTAAGGTTCTCTATTTTTTTGTGTTTTTAGTGAACTTCTTTGTCGAACTCCATTACTATCGTTTATTTAAAAGAAACAGCTTTTACCATTCATTTTCACTCAGTAAAGATGGGAACCTTGGAGAAATATATTAAGTATACGCAAGATACTGTTAAAACATCTGAGCAGTACCGTAAGACCGAATGTGTTATTTGCTTAACCAGCGATGTACGACAGATTATTTTGTTTCACCCTTATTTGTGCGTAATAAGACGGTCTTGAAATTAAAATATAACGTGATGTACATAAGGTTCAACTTGCAATTCATACTTCATCTAATCTACTTACTAACAGCTTTTAGTCTTTCTATAAGACCGATTTGAAATTTAATGAAACTCCAACGCACGAGCCGGCAACTAAATATGATATTATGCAATCAATTGCCTTAAAAAGAACTTTCAGTAAGTTTTGTCGAACATAAAATTTATGAAAATCATATTTTTTGCTTTTGTGCATAAAATCCATCCTTTTAGTTTCACTTAACGCAATTTTTGGCAATACAACTTAAACTGGTTTGTGTCTTTAGCATCCTTCACAACTATTAAAAACAAGTTTAAAGGCATTCGTTTGTCACCGTTGTGGCCTATCGAATAACCAAAGTGGGTCATTGCACACAGAAAAATTATTTATATTTTTTCTTAATTTTGTCTCTACTTTCCAAATCATTGAATTTGTATGCAAAGTTCGTTGAGTTTCTTTAAAATGCTTATCCTTTTGCGTTTTTCATCTTGCTAGTTTTTTGAGGTCAGGTTGCCTATGATTTAGTAGTTTCGTGTGACCAAATTGGCAACATCTATAGATGGATAACCAAGTTAAAAATTTCAACTTGGCATTATTTATTTCTTTTTCATCTTATATATTGATAGATATGTGTGTCAAATGGTGTAGCACGTTTACTTTTTTTTTGGAGAAGTCAGTCCTTATAGGAATATAAATATATTAGTGCCAAGTTTCCACATTGTTTGACAGTGTTTGTTTTTACTTTGTATTGTATTAAATAATTTACCATGGCCATAGACGTATAAATATTAAACCAAATGGCGAAAAATAAGAGTTGAAATATTTAAAGATTTTTTAAACCATAAACTATCAGAACTATTGGAAAAAGTTTGTCCAAATGTAAACTTATATTGCTGTTCTGCTATTTTTTCAATTTGTGTTACAAAGCACAGCTTTTGGCCGTAATCATAAAATTTATTTCTATTGCTTTTCGAAAAGACATCGAAAAGTTTTATGGCAGTTTTGCTTTGTTTATTTTTTTCTTATTCCAGTTTTATAAAGTTAAATTGATCGAAACCTCAAGAGTAAAGCAAAAAACCAGTTGAAAACAAAAGTATACCCCAGAATGAACAGCATTTCTTTAAGTTTTGCGGAAAGAAAATCATGAATATTTATTTTGGCACTATTAAAACCGCTGACTAATTTAGTGACATTGAGATTAACTTAAACTTCTTAAAAACTACAAATTTACTTGAATGATATCCTACTAAAACCTAATTTCAAATGACAGTTTTTCAATCTCATGCGTTATATTTTTAAGTATACACCGACATATGTATACTTACCAATCAAAATAATAAAATTTAATGGTGACATTAACAAAGGCAGCATTAAAGGCCAACAATAAAAATTCCTTAAATCCCAAGTATGATATTTTCGATTACTGATACATAAAATTTTGCCATAAAAACTAAAATTGAAAACCAAAACATTACAGTCACATTAAATCAGCCACGATATTAAAGTTAAAGCAATTATTTTATTACAGTTGGGTAGTTCAATCTGTTGTAAAAATTTCTTTTTCGCATTAAAAACACGAACATTACGTCTTCATTGTAATCATATTTTGTGTCGTTTGGCTCTGAGAGAAATGACTCTAAAAGATGAAGGCATAAAGACACTTAGAAATGTTATTTGCTTTCTAAAACTATAAATTATTCAATCACTGCACAAGGAAAAGCTATTGTTTAAAAGAAGTATATTTTTTGTCTATCTCAAACGAAGTACTATCATAGGAGTTCGTATGTTTATATTAAATTGTTAAATACGACCCCAAAAAATAAGCTGCACTGACTACTAGAGACCGATTTCATTACTTGTAAGTACTCAAGTTATAAGTTGCTTATTACCTGATATATAACTACATTTTTGGAAGCTGTCTTTTAAGCGGCGATAATTTAATCTCACATATATTAAAAGTTTCCTGATCGTTGTTGTTGTAACAGGTCTGCTGCTGTCGAAAGTTCTTCTCTGAAAAGATAAATTTATATGAATATGTACATTATTTTTAAGTCACATTAGTGGAATTCGTAACTGGAGAAATTGTGCAACCTATTGGGACAATTAAATAAATGCACTGCATGAGTGCTTTTTAAACACCGGGCAACGGTTTAGGGTGCCAGGAACTATTCGTGCACGGTAGCAGTTGAGTATACTGCACCATCCGGCTCTGAATTGTGCTAAAATTGACCGCCTGGTGAGGCAATAATTTTTGGGCGTTCGCTATGGACATGCTGTCAGTTTGCAAGTGGAATAGCTTCCCGGACGTCATCGAGATAGCGGTGGAAGTCCTGCCGGATATGTCCAGGGTGAAGAAGTATTCGAGGGTTGGAATGACTAGCCAATTGACATCCCCTCAAGAATTGCTTCCTAATCGTAGTTATATGAGGATGTTCTATCATCTGTCTGATGGCTAGCCTGCAACTTTGAAAATATTTGAAACGATTATTACAGTTTAAAACTGATTAATATTGTACAGAATCCTTAAAAGTTTTGCCGTACCTATTGTTTAAATATTTGTAAAAATTCCCCTTTTAACGGAATCAATATTAAGGTTTATATAATATTAAAATTTGGATACTTGAGTTGCAAGTCCAACGACGAACTAAACTTCATTAAAATCGATTCAGCCATGCAGACATGAATGACGCAAAAACAACGAAACGCGCACACAATTGCAAGGTAGGGCCGTATAGATTTTTAGACGATTGTAAGGCGTTAATTTTTTCTTACTCTTCAAAAGAATTCTTGTTGAACAAATTGCTATGTAATCAATTTGTTAGATTGTATTTCAGCGTTTTACAATTTTACTTTTTACTTCACGCCTTAAATTGAAAGCCACAAACTAAAAGTCCCAACTTGCATATGAATTTGTTTAAGTCAACTACTATTGATACAATTTGCAACAACAAGACATCAAATTTATTTGCATGATTATCTCTGATTCTATTCTGAGAGGTTTTAAAGGTTTAAAAATTTTCTGAATTTATTTTAAGTATTTTGAGGCTTGTCTTTCGCTATAAGTTTATGTCTCAATTTATATCTGATGACTGGTACAACTTAATTCACAGAAGTTACAGATCAGATCGTAAGTATGTATTTTTGTAGAGAAAAAGCAAGCGCAGTGCATTCATAGTTACCATGTCGTATTTCCGAGCTAATACATATACATTTTAATTTATAAATGCTTTTAATTCCTCAGGCAAAGCGTAAAATGTTATGCACAGTTGAGGTTTGATCGCAACCCGTGGCCGTTGGATTAGAAAATGGAAAGTATTTCCAATGATTTTTTCTCATCCATCATGGGGCGATGGTACTAAACAACATAAAATTTTACGTTGCCACTGCACCGATGACGATGATGAAGCCGTTCTTTTTATGACGGACACCTTGGAAATGCAAAATTATGAACTCGTAGAAGTCGTCATAGAATGCTATTAGCATGTGTTTAAACAGGTTCCTAAACCAGAGATATGGATGAAGAAATTCCATTTGCATACGGAGTCAGTCTTATTCTCAGGGTAGGTTTTTGCAATAGCATTATATTGTGCTTTTTTTAACAAGTTACTTTCAATTATTATTTCTCAGGAAACTGTGCGCCACACAGTGGTTGAGTTTAAGGCTAATACAAACGTTAATATGTCTTCAAATCAATCTCTTGTCTCCAAACCAAACTTGAAAATTTATTTCAAAAATCTACATCAAAACACCCTGTCGGAATATCAAATCGAATCACTACTATACGTCTGTTTAACTCTAAAGATCACCAAATTTAAATTGGAAGTGTCATACGCCTGCTCCGATTCGGAGACTTGTGAACATAATACACAGAAAGCTTGTGTTGGACAACAGCCTTGAAATCATCGTGAAAGTGGGTGGTCCGCAAACAGAGGACATCAAATCTCAAAGAGTTAGTGGTACATAACCGATGTGGCGTTGCATTGTAACATAAGCTGTCCAAAACCATACTGTGGCGGTGGACGGATTGCGCTTAGCCGGTGGTAAGCATCGTCGCATTAGTCGTGAAACTTGTTCCGGCATACGACTCTCACTTATTGTCCTCAGGATTTTGTAGTAGTTGTGTTTTAAACTCAAATCGCGGGTAGAGCGTAAGCTTAATAAGCAGTTGCATTGCAACCGGGTGCTGTGACCCATAGATCGGTAGGAGTTTTAGATAGGCTCCACCCTTTACCAATGGCAGAATGAGAGCATAATGGTGTTGGGCCGTAGTGGCAGGTAGCCACCAATTATCTGCGGCATATCTGCCCTTACTAATCTGGATTTTAGTGATCCAAGCAGTTTAGTGCATAGGTACTGGGGGAGATGGGGATACCATTTGCCGAGACTTGTTGGGGCCTAAAACTCGAAGGTTATGAACATTCTGAGTTCGACCAGTAACAGTATGTACAATGGAACCACGGGAACTGTAGGTTCAACGGACTCCTGGGATGCAGGTCCCAGACACGCTGTTGGTGAGGCTCATTATACCCAAACCACGAAAAGAATGTTGCTGGTAAAGGAAGGCTCTTGACAGCAGGAGAATGGGTAGCTTCAAAATCCTCAACAAGAGGTGGGATCTTCAATTCCTCCCTAAACGCATGTGTATAGAGGAATTTGTGGTTGCATTTTAATACACCCAGTGCTAAGAACACCATAAGCTTGTGCCAGCCTTAGCGGGTACTCATGTAAATTTTCGATAACTTGTTCTCACTAATTGTACGATCTCCATCCGATTAAGATTAGGCTGTACCTTGCAAGTATGAACGGATGCCTAATATAAGGGGGTTTAAATCGAAAAGTTGTTATAAAAGATTCTGTGGAAATTGTTTACTAAAGCCCTCTTCGCAACGTTCGAATTCTATACCAGCGAGTTGCTGTTTAATCAACCGCTCCAAATTGAGAAATCTATAAAAAAACATGTATATTTTTAGAATCTTCTCATTCTCATTCTTATCAAAATTTTCATATTTTTTATAGTTATAGCATTTGACAATAATAAATACATTAAACATTTCAATTATAGTAACACAATGATTGAAATTCCTTTTTGACAACTTTGATCTTTATATAATAAGAATCGTTTAGCTCGTTTTCACTCCACTAATTTTCAACTTACGGCTTCAATTATAATTTTCTTTACTCTTGAGTAAAATAGAATCACAGGAGAATAAATTAATAAAATTCTTCGAAAACGAACTGCTTTTCAATGCGGTTTTATATAGTGTTTAACTTTCATTTATCCCAGATACTCGTCATTTATTTTCATTTATTAATTTTGAATGAAGTTCATTGATTATATTGCAACCGGAAAGAAGACACAAGTAAAATTAAACAGAAACGAAGAATAAACAGAGAAGTTAAAAATTAATGTACAAAATAAATCAAACGCAAATAATTATTAAATTGTTGCTTTAATAAACAAGGAAAAGAAGGGAATATTGCAGAAAATTATTTATCGTTAAAACGAAATTAAAAATGTCGCTATAATTGAATTAAATATTTTTGGAAAGAAAATCTAACACAACTTAACTTAACCATTAGGAAATTTTAAAATTTAATGATAAAAAAATTTTGAAATTGTTAAAAACGACTTCTTTTTTTAACACTTCTCATGCAACCATATGAACTTAAATTCTGCCTGATAGTGTAGCGTACATCAATTTAAAACAAACGTAATTTTGAGTCTGCTCTTCTTTGAATATTATTTATGCAGATATTATTACAATTGTGATGCTAAGCAGGGTAAATGAATTTTTATTTCAATTTCCGTTATTATTCTACTAAAGAATATATTTTTTTTACATTAAAAGGATTTATTTTCATTTTCTCTTCTTTCTGTGGAACACTTTTTATTACGGAAGTTTTTTTTCTGCCATCTTCGCCTTAATTCCGTGGCAGTTTAATGTAAATATGATTTGGTATGTTTGGTCTGCATGAAATATATGTAAACTAAAATGAAAGAAATATATTTTTCTCTTGGAAGCCATAACTGTTTAAAAATACGCTTGTATGCAGCCCGCCTTTATTCTTATTCCTTTTTTGCTTTGCTTTTGTGAAAAAGTACAATGCCGTAGTAAAGGTTAACAAATCGCATAAAGTAACGAGAAAATAAAAAATTCTATTTTGTAGTAAAGAGCCGCATCAGAAAATTCATTTAAGCGGCCGCTCCGATTGCGAAAGAGTCTTTTTACAAGAAAATTGCAGCTGGTTTGCAACTTTGTGTAATATTTGCAATTAGCTTTTTTGATAACATCGAGTGCACATCTGCGTTTTTTATTTAAATTTTTTTTAATGAAATAAGTAAAAGGTTTTACTACTATTTAGTTTAGTCCTCAGCACAAAAATTAATACAAGTGACGATTATATACAAGGTGTCCGCCGGGAAGGTACACTACTTTGTTTGTTAACAATTTTTGATTAAATCAAAGAGAATGGATCGTATATTGATAAATGTTTTATTTAATGTCGGCAATTATGTTTGGAATACAATATCAGATAAATGTCCACCTCTGTTAGCCTCACAAATGCGAACCCTTTTGAACACATTGTTCTTTAAATTCTCACAAATTTCACGCGGTATTTCATTAATTTCTTCGCGAATATTTTGTTTGAGTTGCTCCAGCGTTTCTGGTTTGTTTGCATAAACCTTCCTTTTCAGATATCCCCACAAAAAGAAGTCCGGAGCAGTCAAATCAGGCAACCGTGGAGGCCAACCTACATCACTATTTCTTGAAATAACTTGTTGTGGAAAGAGGTCACGCAGTAATTTCATTGTAATCCTGGCTGTATGCGATGTGGCACCGTCTTGTTGAAACTACTTGTTAGTCAAGCCCCAAGCATGCAGTTGTAACGTTAAAAAGTGTTTAATCGTATCACGATATGGCTCCCCATTGACAGTTACCGTTTCGCCGTTTTCAGTTTCAAAGAAGTAAGATCCAATAATTCCTCCTGACCAAATTGCACATCGACAGTCACTTTAATGCAAAGGTGACTGATGAATAATTTGAGGGTTTTCCATTGCCTAGAACTGACTATTCTGTTTATTCACATATCCATTCAAATGAAAATGTGCCTTGTCACTCATTATGATTTTTTACATATGTACGGCAGCGTAAATAGTCTTTTGGAAGAAGTTCTTGTGTTAACTGAATTTGAGTGGAAACAAATGCAAATCTTTGTGTTAAATTGTGGCCAAAGCTGTTCTTTGAAGACCAAGCTCCTGAGTACGATGTCGAATTGAGGATTGTTTTGAACACTTTCTTGAACAGGAGTAATGTTTTCAGCCGATCTTGCAGTACGTTCTGGTCCATGCTTGGGCCTATCAGCTACAGTCCCTCTTTCTTCAAAATCATTCACTAGACGATAAATAGTGCGTCTTGTTGGCTCGTTGTTTCTCCCAAAAATTTCACGTAACTTTCTCATCGTCACAGTAATCGATGATTGATTTTGATAAAATGTTTTAACAATTAAAACACGTTGGTATACCGAATATGTTTCCATAATAAATTTGCCACGTCTCTGCTTCACAACTGCCAAATATGAACTGTCAAGACTAATGTTTACCAAAATGGCTGCAAAACAAAGGAGTATACCTTTCCGGCGGACACCCTGTACAATAACGAGGTTATTATATAAAATATATTCACGAAAACTATCAGTTTCACCACCTTTTTCCTCTAATTTAATCTATGCTAGGAGCGTATCAAAAATATTGAATTTTAGGACAATTATTTCAACTTGCCGATATTTAAACATGCCGTGTTATCGGCCAGGTTATTCGTTTTTCACTATTATGAGTTTACTGGATTTGAAGTTGCCATATTTTGAATAACAATTCTAATTGAGTTTGCAAATCAAAAATAAAAACGGAAAAAAGCCCGCGTTTATTTTATATTTACGAGCTAGGAAAGATTTTTGAAAAGAAAAATATCACAATGGTTTTTTGCTAATAAACAAATAAATAAAAGTAAGTTGTTGCTACTATATATTCGTAAAAACCAATTTCATTTCGCAAAACACGGCCATAGCTTCAGATAAATTAATTCTATTTTACAAGGAAATTGTAATAACGAATTATAGGTAAACGTCACTGTTAAGAAGTCGTGTAAAATTAAAAAGCGTATTTTACAGCTTGTAATTATACAGCTAAAATCTATAAATTTTATTAAAAAAATATTTATTTTACATTTAAATTAATTATGTTTTACATACACTTGTGCTTAAGATATGGCTTTTATTACTCAGCAGCTTAACAAAATTGTGCAAGGTTGTTTGCCAAAACGTGAATGAATGAATTTAGCCAAGAATTTTGCGCTAAACTTTAAACAAAGCAAAATGTAAAACTAAAAATTACAAAGTAGTCAATTGTGGTACTTCGATGCTAATGTAGCTGTTTTTATTATACACTGCAACAGTCACTTTATTCCTCACTTTAGCTAAGGGTACCTCTTACTAACGTGAACTTTAAAGACAAGTTGTAATTCGACACTCAAATTATTCAGATATTGTTCTTTTTTAAACAAAGGTAAAAAAAATTTTGGGATGTTATTATACAGTATCCTACAACATTATATACTATATGAAAGTGTCCCCATAGACAGTGATGTACGATGACTGAAATAACACCCCTTATTCTGGAGCTAAAACTAATTACGACATATTTTAATGGCGCTTAAATGCAGTTAAAATTGCCCCACTTTTAGTGGAAATGTTTATATTTCTTGACTCAAATGTGCATATAAGCAAAATATTTCAACTAATTATTTGTTCAAAATAACAACAAACATTTATTTTTAGAGATACCAAAGAGGTCCTGAACAATATAAGCAATTTATTGACAATTTGTTATCCGACCCTACAACTGAGTACAAACTTAAAATATGATATTATCATATGCACATGCAACATAAAATATCAAATACCAAATTACTACCTCGTATGTGCATATAGTAAAAATCAAAGATCAAATCACTACGATGTGTGTTCATATATTTGTGCTGCAGTCGGTTGGTCAATAATAGGTACCTTTTTAGAAGAGTTTAGTAACTGAGTAAATTTTTCAATTTACTCTCCAAAAATAAATTTTGTCCCAAAAGTACGCGAATGGAAATTTAGTAAAATTTATCCAACAGCAGATTAAAAATGAATGCAGTGTTGTAAAAAATTCATTCCTTTGACTACTCGACTCTTTTTGTTGTTCGTACTCGGTACAGCACAATTTATTGTCTACAATTCTTACGAAAAAGAACGTAACTTGTGTTGCTTTATAATTTTTTTCTTTTTATTTTATTTATATTGTAAGTTTTTACTGATTAAATTTGTTAAATAGTTCATTATTACTTGTTTTTGTTATTGATTAGTATGAATATCCAATTACTATATTCCGAAGTATTCATCACTTCTACAACACTAAAGAAGTAAATAAACAATGAAACAAAATATTTTTTTCCCCTAAATCCTAATTAAGCTGCTGTGGAAAGGGTAAGTTAAGCAAAATACACTTATTCTTGTATGCAAACGTAAATTAGTACACTTTACTGTTTTCAAATCCCTATTTACTTGTGTTTGCTTTAGTTTTCCTAACTTTCACAAAAATTTTAACAACTCTGTAAAATTTTTTTGTTTGTTTACATTTTAAAACATATGTTTTTTTTCAGCCGACTAAATTCTACTAGCAAAAATTTCTTTAGCAGTTTTTCAATTGCTCAGTTATCGAACTGTCATTTTACGCTCTCAAACTGTGTTCTCATCTACTAAACTTTGTGTACTCGAATGCAGTTTAGTAAAGTTTAGGCATAATTATTGATAATTTTCTCGAACGAAGCTAATATAAAGCATCTTATGAGTTGCTTGCGCCTGTATGTAGCTCGTTTCAAGAACACAAAGTTATAGAATGTAAACATTGGCGACTGTAAGGATTTCTTATTTTTCAAGTTATAAGGAGATTGAGATAATTGGTCGATGCGTATGAAATTGTTATATTCGAAAATCCTTCATGATATGCGTGTTCAAAAAGGATAGGGAATATCCTTATTAGCAAATGTTTTATATGTGTTGATGCCAGTAAAATAATTACTACGACTTCGTAAGCTAGATTGATTACGAGCTTGTAATATAATCACCCAAACTTTTCTTTATACCTCACGCAAAGAAAAATATGGTTGGGGTTACCATAATCTGTGATTAACATACGTTGTTTATTGAATGATATGCCTGTAATCGAATTACCTTATATTCGTACCTAATAATCTCAGAATAATACAAAAATAATATTATAATTATATCATCGACAAAATATTGGAAAGTGTTCACACATGATATATTCATAATGTTTCTAGAGATTATCATAATAGCGCTTATAAGTACATTAAACTACATTTGTAAATTTTAAAAACGTTGGTTGTTGTTGATTGGATTTTTAATCCAATAATATTCCAAATAAACACCTTTCAAGTGGCACTCTTAATGTTAAAATCGGCTGTAAAATATGATCGTAAAAGGGATAACAAATAATCGTCTTGTCTATTAATTACATAATGTGGCTGCATCTGTAGCTCTTCCATCAGAAGCTCTTAAAAAACTGATATGGTATTCGATGGACTAAAATATTTTTCAATCACCAAATGAAGCCGTCCAATATCTCGGTTTTTAAAACGGCGTTTTACTGATCACAACATCGAAGCAATGTGAGCTGTGTTTTATTATTTTCTTGTTACTACAATGTATGATAAGTTCTTCAATCGTGAATCGTTCGTATTGCAATACAAAGAAGTTAAACAAAGAACACTTTTTACAATCTTATAAAAGAATCAAATATATATACTGTTCCTTAGTTAGAAAAACATTACAATGAAAATCTTTTACATATAAATTACAATCGTTTCGTAAACAAACACCCTTTCACTATCCAGCAGAGAACAAAGTGTCGTAAGGAAACTAACAAAATTTACAACACTGGTAGCAGATAAGGGTGCAAAACGCCTTTCAAGTTTTCTGCTGTAACTGCTTTGCCTGACATTAATGAACTAAATATCAAGTCAACTATATAAAATCTTTGCGAAAGATTTAATAAACTTTCAAAATGTTGTTGCTATTATGTGCGACAATCATGATTATAAGAGGAATAACAGCAAACCCAAACAGCAAGCAAGAACAACAGCTCCGGGAACGACTGAAACAGCAATAGACAAGAACCTTCAAAGACAAATATAATCATTATTTTCTGTTGGAACTTGTTGTTACTTTGTTGCTATTTCAGTTTTAATGTTGTTATTAAAGTTGCTGTAATTATGACATCTCTGGTTGCTATAGTAACGTTAACGCATACAGACAGCACCAACAACATGCATTAAATTATGTCTAAGTATCCTTTTTCAGCACAGACACTCACGCACACTTGTCACTTTTGTTTTAAAATTATAATATTCCTTAACATCTCATCTCACTGGCGACATGAGAAAACTCCTGTTGTGTTGGAAAAGTAGCAATGAGGAAGATTTAGTAGTTGTAAATGGTAAAATCTAAAAGTGATTAATAGTTAATTTTAAATCCTAAACTTGCGACTTTCTAAAGAAATGATTCAGGGCTAATTTTGGTATAGCATGCGTAGTGGCTTGACCATTTCAATAAACCATTACAGATATTTTATTCAATAGTACCAGACATTTAAACATCTTTGCGAAAAGGCGAAATCAATCACATTAATACAATTATTAGATTGAGTGCTTTTTGTAAGAAGGTCAAAATTTAAGATCTTAAGGCCTCGTTACTCATACGTAAACGCGTACGTTGCGAATTAGCTGATCCATTTTGCTTATGGAGCTTGTATGCAAATGCGTACTCTTTCGTAAAGTTTGCGCAACGTTGCGAACGAACCTGAGAAATTTATAATTTCTATCCGTATTTACATATCAGCTGTAAATTTCCAATGTTGCTTTTATACAATGTTGCCAACAGACTTTTCTAAACTGAATTTGTTAACGATTTTTTGTTTGTTTAAATTTGTTAACATAATTTGCAAAGTCCATCTAGACTGCCAAAAAAAAATTAACTACATTAAGGTTAAAACTGTGAATAAACAAATAAGAGTGCTATACTCGGCTGGACTGAGTCTTAAATACCCTTCACAATAGGTATGTCCATATAAAGTATATGCTAAAAATGCTTTATTAATATTTGACCTTTAAATAACCTTCTTTTATTACTAGAACTGCCTTTTAGCACCAAAAATTGTTTTACCTCGCCTCAAAGGTATATTTATCAAACAATCAGAGCAAATTTTGCTCTTTTGCCCTTAATAACCTAATTTTGTTATCAGAGCAACATTTTGGTACCAAAAATTGTTTTACTTCGCATAATATTTAAAAAATCGGTTTATGCTATATCCCGACTATATATACCCCAATATAGAAAATTTCTATTTATTTGACCCCAATATCTATTTTTTTATGACAAAAGTAGTTTTCGTTCGCATTTATACGAAAAAATCAGTTTATGCTATATCCCGGCCATATATGTACCGATATTGCAAATTTTTTGACATCCAATAGCCTTATTTTGTTCCAGACCTGCTTATTGCCACCAAAAATTGTTTTATTTCCAACAAGCTACAATTTTTCATGTTTTTTTATATTGGCATTTTTTTTGCATAAATTGTATTTTAAAATTATGAAGTAAGCAGCATCGTTTTAACGAGTTGTTTACTTTAAGAAATTAAAAATATATGAAACGTAAACAAAACACTTATGATACATTTCCGTTTATGAGTAACTAACAAACGTCGAAGCTGAACGTAAAATTTAGGTATCCGCAACATTTACGTAAGAGTGACGAGGCCTTTATGTTTCCATTCGGAAAGCAATCCGAATAAAATTATAGCGCCATATTTAGGAACATTATGGAAATTTATTGTATATTAGTTTTAGATATTGTTTTTATATGTCAGGATCAAATAATCGAAAGGGTATAAGCATCTTCTGATTGTACATTTTTTGTTATAAATAATTTTTAATATTTTTATATGAAAATCTTTCTTAAAACAGGGTAAATATTCTAAACCTGAACTATCTGTCCCCAAGACTCGAATAAATTCCTCATATGTAATTTGCATTATTCATCTCGAATTTTTTGTTTAATAGAAATAAAATAAGTTGAAAGTGGTTTTACTCCTATTTAACTATTAGAATGCAAAAAAAAATACATCCAATATGGTCATATGGTATTCATCTGTGGCGTACTGCCTGTGCATGTAACATCCAGAAGTTACAGAGAAGACAGTCTAGGATTTTACGTCGTATCGTCTGCGCCCCCTGGTACATAAGAAATAAAAACATACATAGGGATCTCAAAGTTCCCACTATCCACGAAGAAGTTAAAACATACACGTCCAAATACGTGAACAAACTAGTCGCACATCCCAACACTCTAGCACGCAATTTATTGCAATTTGATGGCCACCAGAGACTAAAAAGAACTGACACATTGAGCCTGGTGAGGCGGCTCTCTCTACAGAATAGAAGATAGATTTTTAAGATTTGAATACAAGAAATTAGTTACTACATTGGTAATAACTAGTAAATAATAATTTAGAAATAAGATTTGAATTCTTATTGTGAATTTCTTTTCATAGAAAGATTCAATAAAATGAAATAAAGTGTTAAAAAAAAAATATTTTTTAACTTAATTTTAATTTATTTAATCTTATTTCTAAATTATTATTAAGTTATTACCAATATAATAAGATTGTCAGCATAACCGCTGTGTAAATAGTATCTAATAGCGGCCCTAGTACACTACCTTGAAGTACTCCTGCACTGATTTTCCTATTTCTTGAAAACTGATCCGTTGACCTTACTTTAATCGTTCTATCTATCACAGAACCTTTTTTAGAAGCTTGTGGGTGGTTTCAGGAAGAACCCGAGCTATTTTAGTAAGTAGCCCATCATGGCAGACTTTATCAAATGCTTGGGAAATGTCTATAAATAAAGCTGAACAGTATTGCTTTCTTTCAAAAGCCGATCTAATAATGGTAACGATTCTATGGACTTGTTCAATCGTACTATGCCTTGCTCGAAAACCAAACTGATGATCTAGGATAACGTTTTGTTCATTTAGAAAAGGAGTTACACTCGAGACGAATAATTTTTCAAATATCTTTGACAAAACTGACAATAGGCTAATAGGCCTGTAGGATGTAATCTGGCTTGAGTCCTTTCCTGGTTTCGGGATCATAACAATTTCAGACATCTTCCAAGAGCATGGGAAGAAGCCGACGCGCAACATGTCATTAAATATATAAAGTAAATTTCTTATAGGAGAAAGTTTTTATCGTTGATCCTGTAATAAGATCAGGTCCAGGTGATTTCTTCATATCCGTATTTTTAATTGTCGATTTTATAGAAGACAACCGAAATATCATAGGATCATTCACGGTGTCACTAATAATTGGAATAGTGGAATTACTTATATCATGTGGTGCAAAAACCTTCTTTAAGTGATTTGCGAACGCATTTGCCTTTTCACTTGAGTTTTTAGCCCAATTACGGTCTTTAAGTCTTACTGGGGATGCGTAAGCAATAGGACATTGTATGTGCTTTACAGCTTTCCACAGACTATAATCCGTGTTTTTCATTGGATCCAAGTTTTTTAAAAAGTTGTCGATAGCGAATTCGTGTTTCTGTCTCAATTTACTGCGTAAGTTTTTTTTTGGCATAAGTTCATTTGCATTTTTATGTGTGGAGAACGACTATTTTGCCATTGTCTTCTTAGTCTTCTTTTCTCAATGACGAGCATCTGAATATCTGCTGTTGCCTGGTGCGATATTATTTTAGCTGATGGCTTTGTTGGCGTTGCAGCTATGGCTCCGGCAGTCACGACGTCTGCTTGAATATCAGCTGGATTTCTCAGTGGGATCTTCGAAGATAAGTGAGAGCTCACATACATTTTATATTTTAACCAGTTCGTGTTTCATGTTCGGGTAGAAACTAAGGGTTTTAGGTGCAGTGTCGTGTAAAATAACAAATGTAGGTGAATGATCAGAAGATAGGTCATAGGATGAACTAACTAACAGTTGGTCGCGTTTGATGTTTTTTACTATAGCAAAATCTATAAAGTCTGGCAACTTATTAAAATCTGTGGGCCAATAGGTGGGTTTACCGGCAGATACGACGTCCAGCTTGTTTGCTCGAACTGTATAATACAACTGCCTACCTCTAGGACTAAGGTATGTGTGCTTTGCATTGTAATCACCAGCGGCAATAAATTTTTGTCCTAGCGTAGCAAAGAACCTGGCAAATTTATGGTGTTCGATTTTATGCCTAGGCGGGCAATACACTGACGAGACTACAATTTTAAAATTAGTAAGATTTATAGTCGTGGCTTGCAAAAAGTCTTCCTTGAATTCAGGCAATGGAAAATGCCTTACGTTTTTTCGGACTATAATGGCAGTCCCACCTTTCGCTTGGGTGTTTTGTCTCATATATAAAAAACCCATCAATTCTAAAGCAGTTTTTTATAGTGAAGTGTGTTTCAGAAACTAATAGTATCTATATCATGTGCTAGCAGGAATTGTTCTACTTCATATTTATGTTGGGAGAGCCCGTTAGCATTCCAGAAGCATATTTTTAATTGGTTAATTTTTTGCTAAGCAGAACTTGCAGAAGCATGTTTTGGGTTCGCATCATTTCCTGAAACATACCCTGCATAGTTGTCATGAAATTATTCATTGTTTGTATTAAATTATCGATTGAGCTGGAATTGGTAGTGAGGGGTGTCTGTGCACCCTCTTTTAGGACGTGGGCATATGAATGTTTATGCGCATTAGAACTTTTGGCATTCGCATTAGGTAAATCATTTCTCAATGTTTGTGCATATGAATAGTTTGGTTTCGTATCTGGCGGTGTAGCTTGTGTACTAGCAATACGACCAGCATGAAGCGGAGGAAAATGGGAAGACCTATATTGCTCATATTCAGGTTTACGCATGACTTTCGAATTATTTTTTACATGTTGAAAACTTTGCAGCCCCTGTAATTATATATTGGATGAACCGAGTTTTTTGATTTAAGCTGCGATGCGTTAAATACGATTTCAACACGATGCATAGGTTGGGAAACTTTGTTCTTATTTAGAATATTATGCACTGACCTTACGACATAGCCTTCCACCTCTATGCACTTTTTATTTCATCAGTGGGAACAGAACTGTCAATGCCCTTTACGATGACAATCAAACCTTTAGCACTTTTGAGTTGATACGTATAATAGCTCTTATTATCTGCATCGAGGCGACTTGCTATTAGGCGGTAATTCTTCTCAGTGCGCGCTTGGATATTTGTTTCTTGAATTTGACCTCTTCGTATAGAAGCTACATAAAAGCTTTCCTTACCTACAAGCTGAGACAACATGTTAACAATTTTGTTAGATGTTTGTTCGCGCAAGTAAATCGGGGGAGGTTTTTGTTCCCTGACAGCGGGTTCAGCTTCATCATCCGCTGTAGCAAGTACAGAGAATCTGTTTTCGCTTACCGGCATTACAGTACTTTGGGAGCTTTTATATTGTTTAGCTATGCGCTCTTGCTGCGAAGACTTAGGACTGGCCTTTCTTTTGGTTATGGTTATATAACAATCCATACCTGTTTGCACTTTTTTTACGGGATTTTTCAAATTACCTGTTTCGTTTGTTTGTTGCACTATTTTTGATATGGTACCTGAATTGTTTTTTGTTTGTATTGTAGTTTCTTCTGGTGTTGTTATTTGCGAAGATAAGTTTATATTTCCGGATAAAGAACGCGTTCGGTCAATTGGCCTGGCGCTTAAAAAAGCACTGTCATCTTTTTTTTTTATTATTTGTATTGTTCATTGCATTATTAGCATTTGTGTAAGAAAAAGAGTAATAATCATTGTTGTTATTACCTTTTATATTTTTTTCAATAATATTACTAACTGTTCACTGTTCAATTGAATACTTTAAATATATATATATATGTCGTAGTACGTAGTACTTACTCAAAATAAAACGGCAAGCCATGACATTTTGCTGTCAAAGCTTGGGTGAAATCGACTGGCACTACTGAATAATTTGAAGAAAAGCAAAGAACATTGAGTAGAAGGAAATAGTAGTGGCGAGATCGAGATTGCCTAGTTTAAATTTTCAAAATAATTCAAACAAATAAATTTTCAAATTAAAATAAAAAAATAATAAATTAATTTTAAAAATGGATGATACAACGACATATATATATATATATATATATATATATTTGTTATGCGTTCGATATGACGTACGTCTGTACTCAAACATGGTCACTGTTGAACTGAAGTTAAAAAATATAAATGTATAAATAAGGCGTAGTTTTTATCGAAAATATCGGGCGTTAAAAGTACTAAAATCAAAATGAGGAGCAAGATGTTAATATATACAATGCCATTTCCTTTCTACGCAACCGGCTGGTTTGATAATATTTTTCCAATAATTGTTTACCATTTTAAACTGTTGCCGAAAACAAGATATGGTTGTGGTGACCATGTCTATTTTTACTGCCTTTCTCGTCCACATCAGCTAATAAATTGATTAAAATCGATCTAAGGCTTTCTCTATTAGAGGTAGCAGCAACACCATATTATTGCGAATGTGTCTGTACCGATGGTATCGTCTGCCAACAATGTACATCAAACAGTCATATTGCCCCTAGTTAGTCATTTCATTAGTAGGTATTTAGCATTACACCAGACCGTACACACAACAGAATTTATGCGCAAAGTTTTTGTACAATGTACATTCACTGAGTCACTAATCGAGCAATTATATGTACAAGTATGTTGTAGACGTTAAACGGCTCAATACTACATTTTTCAATAACCCACCAAAATCAATAAAGTGCAGACAAGTGCACATCCCATTTGTTAAACAACAAGTGCGAGTAAATTATCTACTAACTTAGCAATTTTACCTTTTCGTATTCTCAATTTATTAGTGCAGCAAACCAATCAATTGCTTAAAATTTAAAAAGGAACAAGCTGTAGGGAAATCCCCCAAACACTTACGACGCAACTGCATGTTCTCTAGGAAATAGCACTTAGGCCAAGAACAACAAAGTTTAATGGACAAATACAAACTAAAGCTATTTAATTTCTCTGGCTTTAAAGCTGCCAAGCAATGAGGCTGGTGGTTTCTAGTTACTAAGATTTTATATATATGACCCAAACATACTCGTACATTAAGTTGTATGAATAGACATATACAGATCCCTTCCCACTCATCCAATTTGCGTTAGCATCATAAAGTTCCAATTCAATTCTCTTTAAGAATAAAATTTAATTTATTCTCATCGTCTAAAAAAGGCATTTAGTGGTGTGTAAATGACACATGAGTTAACAAATTGTTATAATTAGTATTTATATATGCGTGTGCGCCGGTTGTACTTCGAATTTATGAGGGCAGGATGCATATTAGGTTTTTAAAGGATATTGAAAAATATTATACGGAAACAAGTTTGATATAAATCAAGTAAGAGAGCTCTATTTTGCTGTACTGAGTCTTATACACCCTTTACAATATTATGAATTACTAAATATATACTACAGATTTCTTCCATTACAAAGGATTTGTTTTTTAATATTTGATAGAGTGCAATTTCATCCTTTGCGTAAATGAAAATTTTGGCGGATTCAAAATTTAGTTTTCAAATTTACAAATTTGGTGAATTTTGATTTATGTGGTATTTTTGGAATTATAAAACATAAAATTTTTGGGACATATTTTGGGAAATTATTTATAAAATTTATAATTTTTTAATACTTTGGTGATTTTTTGCTCTTGGTTTTAATCTGTTTGTTAAACATCGATTTTGTTAACATTTCAACATTTGTCATGAAATATTTTTTTGTTTTTGTGATTTTTCGGATTTTGGCAGAATTTGACAATTATGGTGAATTTTAAATTTTTCTGGTGAATTCTCAACATTTGGTGAATTTTTATTTGTTTTGATATTTCTAAAATTGCAGTTTTGTATTGAAATTTGATTTTTTAGCAATTATTATTTTTTTGTTCCAGTTTTTCAATTTTAAAGTAAATTTTCGAATTCGTGATGAATATTAAAATTTGCCAAAAAGTCGATTTTTTTTAATTATAATATTTCAAATTTTTGAGATATAGTTTGATTTTATGGTAAAGTTTTGGAGTTTCGTAAATTTCCAAATTATGATAAAATTTCGTTTTTTCCAATTTTTAAAACAAATTGAGATTTTTCAGTAAATTTGTAATTTTTATTATTTTTAAATATATTGGTGAATTTATTTAAGCTTTAGAGTTTTTTGAAATCTTTTCGTTCCGCTTCGGTTTTTTAAAATTTTGAATTTTTGGAAAATAATGATAATGTTGTAATTTAAAATTTTGGAACTATAGTTCCAAAATTATTTATTAGTTATTTTGCTGAATTTTGAATTTTTGGGTGATTTTTTTAATAGTTTGGAAATTCACTACCCGTTGTTAGTTTTTGAAATATTGGGTTTTTTGTAAAAATTGTTCAATTCAGTCCAACATTTAGGTTCGTAGGTTATTCGGTGATAGAATGATAATAGGGGGACTCTATAGCAAATTTAATAAGGATTCAGAATAAGCAATCTTTTTGTACTTGGGTATAAGTATTTCCCCGCAAGAGTGCAAATACCAAAAAAACCATACGATGTCTGTCAGATCAAACTTTCTGACGACACTAGACAACCTGGGATATTGAAGCTTGGACTACTTGATTAGTGATTTTGGCGAATTTTCTTTGTTTGAAATCAGCTATATAAACAAAACAAACTTCACAATATTTTGAAATTTAACGAAAAAATTTACGCAGAGGCTGAAATGTTCCGAAAACTTTTACATTTTATTAAATATTAAATTGCCCAATATGAACATACGCCATTCAGCTGTGGGGTGCGTCGCATCAAACATTCATAAGTTACAAAGAAGTTATTTTAGCATTTTTCGACTTATCCTATGCGCCGCTGGTTTATAAGAAATGAAAATATACACAGAGATCTAGGAGTTCCCACTATCATGATCATGCCATGCAAATTCCAAGAACATGGAAAAATTCTACTCGCAACATGGCATTAAATATAAACAACATTATTCTTACCATTGGACCAGGTAAGTTTCTTATCAACGATCTATTGCCTGTGAAGCAGGTTTTAGAGTGAAATGTGTATCAGAGACTAAAAGTATATACTTACATATTATTCCTGTGTTATCAGAAAGTTTTCATATTAAACATTTATGCTGGGAGAGCGCTCCAGAAGCATATTTTTAACTGGTTAATTTTTTGATCAGCAAAACTTGCAGATGCATGTTTTCGGTGCGCATCATTTCCTGAAACATACCCTGCATAGTCTTCACAAAATTTTTAATTGTTAGCATCAGATTTTCGATTAAGCTTGAGTTATTCGTAATATGTATCTCTGTAAACTCTTTTAAAATATGGTCATAAGTTAAAACTTTTCGCTTCACGATTTACATTAGTTATTAGTGCATCAATTTGGGGTGCTTGAGCTATATCAGTAGTTTGGTTTAGTATGCCGCAGCGCGCTAGTAATAAAAAAAGCAGCATGAAGCCTAGCGAATTGGGAAGATTTATATTGTTGATATTGAGCTTTACGTGCGACCTTTGCATTATTTTTTTACGTGTTGGAAGACTCTACTATCCCTATAATTTGCAGAGTGGTTTTCACCGCAATTGCTGCGTTTTTGAACTTGGAATCTGTTTTGAAAGAAGTACATTTCGTTGTTCGGTGGGCGATGTCACAAACAACGCATATTGATAGTAACTTACAGTCAATTTACATGTGCTCATGGTTCTTATGTTCTGCGTCAAGGCAACTCGTGATGAGTAGATAATTCTTCTTAAATTTGTTCTTTGTATACAGAGGCGACATAAAAATGTTGTTACAAGGTGGAACAACATGTTTACAATAGCATTTGACGTTTGCCCGCTCAACTAAAACCGAGGTAGTTTTTATTCTCTGACAGTGGGTTCGGATTCATGATCTGGAGTACAGAGAACCGATTTTTACTTACCGTCATTGAAGCTACTTGATAACTTTTGTACTATTTTGGGGTTCGGTCTTACTGGGAAGACTTCGGATTATCCTGTCTCTTGGTTATTCAAACTCCAGTTGTTTGCTTATTTCGGTGTATTAAAAGAATTGGATATCTGGGCCCTATTTCACTAAGCCACAACTTCACAACTACAAACGCTTTTGCCTGCGAAAATTGTGAACTTGTTTCCTAAAAATACAATTACAAGTTTGTGGCTACAAATGATTTGTACAATTTGCAAGTCTACAAGTCATACTGCTACAAGCGGTTTTGTTTCACTAAATAAAATTTGCACTTGTACACTTGTAGAATTGTAGGAAAAAAGCTTAGGGTCGACGGAGAATCTCAAAAAATTTTTTACAAGTTACAATTGAATGATAATGTGAATTCAAATTCAAAAAATTCAAATTGCTTATTACAAATTATCGATAAGCGGCAATACCACTAATCAAAAGTTATAAACAAATAAAATATTAAATTGTTTATATATTTTTTTTTTTTTTATTTCAAAATTAACTTTTATACGATTCCAGTGGTGAAAGCGATGATGAAATCGCATTAAAAAGAAGAAGAATATTTAGACCACGTCTGGAATACGAATTCCTGGAATCCACGTTGGAGTACAATGAGCGTTTCAGGCTAAAACGGCACAAATTTCTTTTGCTGATAAATTTGTTGTCTCCAATACTGGAGAGAGAGACAAATAGAAGCCATTCTCTCACGGTGCAACAGCAGCTGCTGATAACGTTACGCTGGCTAAGAACAGGAACCACATACCATGCAATAGGTGACTTGCATGGTGTAAGCAATGCCACTGTGTGCAGAGTAGTAAAAAGTGTAGTAACTGCAATTAATTCCGCTTTTTTTGCAACGTACGCTGGCCAAAAAACATGGATCAAGTGGTGTCTAAATTCTTCGCCATGAAAGGCATGCCGTTAGGTTGCGGCTGTTTTTAATAAAATTAGATGCACCCAAAGAGCATGAAGAAGCTTATGATGATCGGCATGGTATTCAATATATTCCATGTATGGTGGTTTGTGGACCCGATCTCCAATTCTATTCCTGCTATGCAAATTGGCCTGGGAGTACTCACGACTGTCGCGTCTTGCGTAATAGTCGTTTGTTCCGCAGAATGGAAAACGGCTGGCGTCCAATTCAGAACGGAATCATTTTAGGTGATTCAGCATATCCGCTGAAAGATTGGCTAATTCCTCCATTATCAAATAACAGAAGGTTCCTCAATGCACACAAATCAACAAGAAGGGTTGTGGGAAATGCAATTCGCATTTTAATGGAAAAATTTCCAGTTTTAAATTATTTCGGGGAGAGCCCCGAAATGGCCAGCGATGTCTTTAATTGTGCGGTCACGCTCTGTATTTTTTCACGCACTGAAGAAGATGAAAACTTCAGAATTTTTTGTAATTGTAAACATTTTAGTTTACAAGTGCAAAAAGCTACAAGTGTTGCGAAAATTTTAATGAAACACAATTCATCAGCACTTGTAAGAATTAGACTTGTGATTGCAACTTGTAGAATTGTAGTTTAGTGAAATAGGGCACTGAGCGCAAATTGATTTTTATGTTGCAAACAAATCACTCCTTTTATTGTTATCATACGAAATACAGTGGATGGACACGGAGCGAGGCGGCGTTAGCATTTATATACTCGCTGCGGCTTAGCTTTGTGGCAAAAAATCATACGAAGTGTGAAAAAATTGCAGATATGCAACGAAGAGTGATTTCCGCTATTCTTTACTACGATAGACGTATATTTGGTTTGAGTAAAATTTCATGCCTACCAAACAAACGCACCTGCTGGACGAAAAAATTAAGGGCTTCTTTTGTTTCACATTAGTTTATTTGTACTGTCCGGAACAAAGTGAGTTTGCATGTTCGGAAAATCGATTTCGGAATAAGTAATACTTCTTTTAGTTCAAACCTGTGCAGGTTTTTTTAGGCCAGTGAAGTTTAGCAACGAAAACAACAATTTTTCAACTGGTTGTTATGGTTGTGATGGTTTTCACTTCACCACTAATGATCAACAATTATTGCAGAAAACGCAATGGAGCATCATGGGTGGCTTGTATCGTAATGCAATCAAACATTTGTACTCACGTATCTCTATATAAAAAAGAGCACAACACACAGTCAAGCCAATTTACTGTTGCTTAAATTGTTCGAACATAAAATGACTAATGCATAGCACGTGAGCGTTGTTAAAAATTACACTTAAAAAAGAAATGCAACGAAACCTCATACGCAATAAGCTGCAGTTGGAAAACAAAGAAACTAATTGGAGGTTTTGGTGGTTAAGCCAAATGAGATGATCTGTTTTTTGTATTTGAAATTTTTTTTGGAAAAACAGAGAAAGTAAGAAACGTCAAGTATAAAAGCCAATACAGTGAAAAATGACCAATTTAATCATATTTTAGCTTTTCATGTTACATTATTAAAAGTTAGAATTCTTCCATGAAAGTAAGGTGTGAAGAGCATCATTAGTTGCTCAAAACTTGAAATGTGTTAAAGGAGTGGAAATTTAAGTGTTTTTATTATTTTTGTTTTACAAAATTTGCAGGTGAAAAAATTTTTGTTTAATATCATAATTTTGTTATCCCTTCTCATGCGTTGAACTGTTTTGGAACTAGGAAAAAGGTTTGTTGGCAGGAGGACAGCGATAGTATAGTTTTTGGACATTCGATTTAAATTTTCCTAAATTGAATGTAAAAGGAAAGATTTCTGCGGGGAAGTTATATCATATAGAAACAGCATAGTAAAAGAGCGGCTGTGTTTGTCCTCTAGTAGACATAGCCCAATCTACCACGAAGAGATGTGCCCTGAATGAGGAACACACATATATTTTCATATCAGGAACTAGTCCCCTATTTCAATTAAAGCAATTTGCGTTGTTGTAACGTTAACACAGTCACATCTGTTGTCAATAGAGTTGTACATGCTACTGTCACCAATAACCAAGTTCACTCTCTCTTGCGCGCGGTCGATAACCTTCAAAATAGACTTTGAAGCACCGGCTTATGCATGAGAGTTGGCGGTATAAATACAAATGCGATCAGGTGGAGTAATTGATCTCTTCCAATGCTTTAAATACCGAGGAACTTGAATGCTACTATTGCTATCTGAAAAATTGTTTGTTGACTCTAATTACTTTGAAAGTTTTGGTCCTTAAAATATTTGATTTACAGACATTTACATAAATATACTCGAAATTTAATATTCAGTGCCGTATGATTTTAAATTTCGTAGCACCTTGTAATATCGCTACTGCTGTGTCGATTATGGCAAGAATGCCATAAAATCAGATTGAAGAAATGGCATTAGCTGTTTAGTGTTAGAAATTAAATTAATGTAGAATTGTACATAAATAATTTCTTTTAACTTTCGATTTAATTTTTTCAATTCTTCTTTATTCGACAAATAAAAGCCGATAGTAGCTACTTAAATTCGATGGCTTCAGCCCATACAAAAATTCTGATGGCGGCATTATTTGTGAGTGATTTGTTTGTGAACCATTTCTCTATACACGTCGAACAATTCACAAAAAATTTATACTTCAAGTAAATATGAATTGCCCAGCGGATGACACAATTGTTCTTTTGTTTACTTATTTACGTAGGCAACAAAAAAGAAGAAATATAAAAAAAAGAATCTGGACCCTGCATCATACTCTGCTAAAATTTTTCCCATTCTTTTTGTTTATCGTTTTTATCTTAATAATTATGACTTTTACTTTGCCAAACGATATTTTCTTCTATTTAAATTTCAATAAATTCTGTTTAAAAGTTGCGTATTACCTGTCTCCGCGATACAGACACTTTGACGTTTCATAGTAAACTAAAGCGAAAAAATGTTCAATTATTCGCGCACAATCCCACTAACAAATCAAACAAGTCACAAGAAAATGTAGAATGTTCACGCAAAGTTGCATTAACTTTTACCAAAACGGCGTGCGCCAACAAATCACACGCACAAATCATAACTGTGTGGAAAGCTTAAGTATCTACTAAGCTAAAAAAGAAAATATTCTAAATATGTAATTTTTTTGCTATTTTATACCAGCTGAGCATAACTAGAAATTTCCATTTAACAATTGTTTAATAAATCTTTAAATAATCGAAAAATTTTTTATGAATTTTTTCTGAGAACACGATACTATCGACAATTTTCCAAAAAATCCAAACCAAAGGCCAGTAATCAAGATCCAAGTGACCCAGCTTTTGAAAAATTGGGCGTTTTGCATTCATTTTAATATCATTGACTCTGTAACGCATCCTTGTCGTTTTTGCATACTGGTGTCATGTTTTTGAATACTGGTGTCTGCATTTGCATTGACATTTGCTATGTGTGATATATTAATTTTGTTAAGATCTTTTTTTTTTGTTTGCCAGTCATTTTTTTTAAATTATTGCGTATGATGACGTTTTAGGGACAAATACAGGCATTTGACTATAATTTATACAAAAATTTTAAGAACAAGCGACTGCTGCAATGTGCGCACTCTCAAACCAGAATTAGGGCAGTTAGATTCTATTATTTATCACTTAGGTTATTTTTTACCACCCGTTTTCAAGGTCGCTTCATATTCTTTTAAGGCATCCCAAACTGTAATCTTAAATATTTATTGTGATTCTAACTGGAACTTATAGTGTTCCAATCATGGATTTTTTATTAGTATGTGTAGAATTTTTCCCCATTTGCGTTATCTTTAATTGCACGAAATTCGATTAATTTTAATTTTTAGAGTACGCTTTATACATATGTGTAATACAATAGTATATATCGAAGAGGGCATGTTATTCAATGTACCGTGCATATGGATTTTAATAAAATTATTTATTAGTAATCAACAAACATTTTCAAACTCCAGAAAATCAGTATAACAAGACTTTCACTTCGAAAAGTATTTATAGTTCAAGCACAGCTGTTAAGAAATGATTAGTAATCGTAATCATTAGTAATTAGATTACTTTTTTTAAAAGTAGAAGTAATGATTACAATACGATTACATTCAGTTTTATACGATTAGTAATTGATTACGATTACAAATAATCAAAAAATAATCATGATTACTTGCGATTACTAAAAAATAATCAAAAGTAATCAAAAATGAGTTCGACTACTTTAAAAAATTACTTTTGACAAATATCGAAAGTAATCAAAAGTAATCAAAAATAGTCAAAAGTAATCTTTTAAAGTAGTCGAACTCATTTTTGATTACTTTTGATTATTTTTGATTATTTTTTAGTAATCGCAAGTAATCCTGATTATTTTTTGATTATTTGTAATCGTAATCAATTAGTAATCAGAAATTGTTGAATAGTGGATTATATAATCATTACGATTCTTTTTAAAAAGTAATGTAATTGATTACTAATCGTAATCGAAATTTAACAGCTCTGAGTTCAAGTATATTTTTGCAGTTAATATTTATATGGACAAAACTGACGGACATACATGTTCGACTGATACATTTCACGATAACTTAATTATTCCTTTACCCTTATTTTGATTGCTATTGAAACAAGCCACAAATAGTTTTAAGTTTAAGTATTTCATCTGGAACACATTGATAACGAGCAATTATAACAAATTTCTTTATTGGCAAATTATAATGAAATGTGTAATAGAGGTGTGTCATTACAAGATATAAGATACACACACTACATTTATACTTTCAAGCGGCATGCGGTTTCGCCAGGCGAGTGAAATGCAGCCTTTAAAATGAATGACTAATAAAGTCGTTCAATAAGCTCACGCTTTGTGGTTGGCGGTACTACACAAGTTTATTTTACAAATCGCTACTGTCACATGTCAAAAAATATACAATGAAAATAATTTCCAATTAAATAGAATGATTATCCATTGTATAATGAGAACAAAGAAGGAAACGTTAGTATTAAAATTTAGATGAATGAATAACCAGCATACAAAATGTGTCCAAAATTAAAAATTTGCATTTACGCACTTACATGTGAATTCGAATTTTTTTTCATCTTTTAATACAAAATTTTTGGGTTATGGTAAAGAATTTTGGTCAATTTCCATACTATGTTAAAATTTCGATTATTATTCAGATTAATTTAAATTTTTGCGATCTTTAAATTTTTTGACGATTTTTAAAATTTTTGGTGAATTCCTTATTTCCGGTGAAACTACATATTTTTTGAAATATGAGATTTTGTGAGTTTTCGGCTTTTTAAAAATCTAACAAATTTGAAGAAAGTTTAGTTTTCGTGAAGTTTGATTTTGTTGGTAGAATTTGGGGTTTTTTTATTTAATATTAGTTTTTTAGCAACACGTTTTTTTCTTCTTCCTGTTTTACGATTTTATTGTGAATTTTAAATTATGGTAAAACTTTCAACTTTTTGTACACTTTCCGTTTTTTTTAAATTTAAATTTTTGGGAATGTTACGTTAATTTTGTAATTTAAAAATGTTGAACTATAGAGTGGTATTTTGGTGAAATTGCGAATTGTGGTGAATTCCTAAAGCATGGTAAAATTTATTTATGATTTTTAAATTTTGGTGAAATTATTCGCGGTAGAACTTAATTTTTTATTTTCGACGTCTTTCATTAAATATTTGTTTTTGTGATTTTTCTGCTTTTTGGTGAATTTAAAAGTTTTAGTGAAATTTAAATTTTTGCGGTAAAATTCCGAATTTCGCTTTTTTTTGGTATTTTGGTAAAGTTGCGGTACTTTTTTTGTACCTTTATGGCTGATTTAAAATAGCTTAAATTCGCCTAATTCACTGATCAAGTGGTTCAAGTTTCAAGATGCTAGAATGTCTAGTGCCGTCAGAAAGTTACTTTCAACATCCGACAGACTGACAGAAGTGCAGACGGATATCGTTAATTGAACTTCCCCAGAATATATAAACTTTGTTGGGACGGAAGTGAATATTGTAGAAACTGCAAACAGAATGTCAAACCTATGCGAGTATATACCCTTTTAATTTTTGTAAAAACAAACAAAGCAAATTTAATAATTCTTGTCATTATTGTAACACGCTTAGGAAAATTAGCTTAGTATTTGAAATTCATTCCGTGTTCGAAACTGGCCGATGGTGTCAGTTTTGGAAGTGTTCCTTTGTCACAATATGGTTGCGATATTATATAGTACTATTGCGTTTAGTCCTTCTGCGCCGTGGCTTAAGTATTAAGAAATAAGTTTATTAGAATTGTACAGAATATTAATGTTATTGAAATTATTTTATAAATTATTTTGTAAAGTATAAAAATTACCCCATCTCGCCTTTACAAGCCCCACAACCACTTACAACCATTTTCAAATTCAATGAAGGGTAAATGTGAGCAAATAGTTTTATAAAATTTATATCACTTCTTCTAGCTTAAAATTCCTTGCTGAATTATGGGCGATTTTCGTCACTTGTCGATGGTTAAGTCCAATAGGAAAATGAGAAGATTTCGTTACCTTTTACTTTTAACGTGAGGTTTATGTATTTGGAGTTGCTATATTGTGGGAAAAACAAACAATTTCAAAATGTAACAGTGACCACGTTATATTTATATTAACTATCTACAAAATGTTTTTGAAAATTGATATATCACAGTGTTTTTTTTCAGTAAATAACTAAATAAAAGTACCTCGATGCCACTAGGTGTTTTCAAAGATTAATTTCAACTGCCAAAAATGTTCGTTTTCTGCCTTACACTGCCATCCTTTATTCCTAACTTTAGCTAAGATTATCTTTTACTAACGTGAACTATAAAGGGAAGTTGATGTAAGTTGAAAAAGTCAAAGAACTGAAAATGTTAACAATATAAATAGTGACCTTGCTGGGTTCATGACAGGACTGCAAATAAACTCAAAAAGTGCAAGACGCTAGCTCACATTTTTGCTTGCGGCAGTTGTGGACCAAATATTCTAAAAACCTTTAATCAGCCGTGAAAATTATACTTACAATAAAATTTACTTTTTACAATAACCATTTTTCCAACATATACAAATCTTATTTACATAGAAGATACGACTTTGTCTGTATTTACTTGTGTAATTACTGTGCGCAAGAACTTAGGTACATCGTTACCAAAAATTTGATCACAAAATTAATTTTCCTGAAGGCTGTTGAAGAGAAAACGGTCAGACATTCATTAGTATGGAAAACTTTCAATAACCCATGTGTCCAATATGCTGACAAAGCACAATTAATTATTTTCACTAATACAAACATTAAAAGCACAAAATAAATGTGTGTTTTTCTAACTTTTTTTATAAAAATAACATTTATGATGAATTATGCTCACAACGAATGAATTATAATAGTTGTAAATTTTGTCGACACTATGGAATTTGTACACGTATTCTGTCTTTTACACTTAGAGAATATGGTTCGTAGAAAGTAGCTTGTTATTTATGTCCTTTTTTTATGACAAAAATATTTCATTTCTGCAACATTTACGAAACACAGCACATTCCTTTCTAAACTCGTTGTACAAACAAATGTCGAATATATAACATTTTTTGCACTCAACTTAAAGTTCAGGGTGAAGTAGTACTTGAAAAATGCATAAAAACTAGTCGAGAAAGATTAGGACTTCCAGCGCAAGAGGTTAATTCCGATAAAAACGAGATCCTAAGCATCTTTGGTTAGACGCACGGCAGTGTTTTTATATAAATGCCGAAAATATGATAAAAATATGGACCTTTACATTTATTTATCTTAATTTTTGCAAAGGAAATAATAAAAACAAATATGCTGAAAGGAGCTTAAAATGGTTACCAATAATGGCAGTACCTAAAGGGACATATGCTCTCACAGTTTTGCCAAATGTTATCCTTGATCGCCATGAATCGAAAAGTATGAGATACAAATCGTTTTAAAATGATTTTCTCTGCGAATGTTGCCTTTATAGCAGTAACTGCTTGTGTTTGATACTTTATGTATGAACATTTTTCAAAAGCAAATGGTTATTTTTACGTCACTACAAACACAAACATTTTATTGAAGCAATACGCAATCTTATTAATTTTGTAGTAAGTAGCTTGGTCAAGATAGAAAAAAAAAATAATTAAAATGGACTATTGCTTAAAATCGTATGTCATCAGTTCATTAATTTGTCCTCGGCAAAATAAGTCCCAATTAATACCTTGGTGTAAATAGTGGACCATATTGATACTTTAAGAGGATGTAATGATTCTTCGTAAATGACACATAAATTCTCTGTGTTTAAAATTAAAAGGTCTATTGAAAACTTATGGTCATTACAGGTTCATTAAATTTGCAAATTAAATTTATATTACACTACTACGCTAATTTTTCGAGTTTACTCGAATCATATCGGTAGACTGTTTTAATAACCCACCTCGAGTAATATTTTTGGAAATAAATCAAATAGAAAGGAAAGCAAGAAAACATTGAAAATATTTTGCTGAGACAGCTACAAACATCGAAAAGTTACTTTTGCAAACACATTCATATTTATTTTAGTTGTCATTTGCAAATGTTGTAATAGACCATTTTTGGAAAGGATAAGGAACCAAGGTAGACAAGGCCTAAATTGAAATTAATTGCAACTTAAGTTGTACGGATGCTTTTACTCTAGTACATGCATATGTATAATTACTATTTGATATAAGGAGAAAAAATAATAAACTCTTCTAGTGTCATATGTGTTCAGACGGGTTAAATTGAATAGAGAGGCTTTGAATTTTTTTTATGTTGCCATATTACTGTGATATTGGCAAGAGATATTGTGGTTATACAAATGTTAATGTCGATGGAAACCAAATTTTGACTAAATTGTCTTCACTATACAACACTTGTCGTTAATACCCCCACAATCGGGGCTGATGCTTCCGAAAGTGACATGTTCGGATTCAGCAAGGAAATGAAAAAGCCAATTTCTAGCCATAGACTCGCCGCTCATGACTTAAGAAAATCTTCCTGCTCTAAAATACTTATTAATATACCCACCCAAATAGCGAAACTTTTCTTATCAATAAAGAGGTCATGTTGTAGAATTATGAAAACGATTTCTTGCGTTTAACTAATAAAACAATTTCCTACATTTTATTATTAAAAACACTACGGTAAGAGCAGAAGGTAATATGTCTTTAACAAAGAAAGCAATAATAATAAATTAAATTTAAACGTTTCTCAATCGTGCTAACATACAGAGTACATTTACTGATTTACATTTTTACGTTTCCTAAAACTTTATTACAAATTATGTTCCACAGAGGTGTTCACTGCAAAGTTTAACAAGCAATTGTCAATGAAGAAAGTTATAACAATAAAAATATATTGGCTACTGTAGGATGCAGCAAGCATAAAATTAAGAAATATTAGCAGAATTGGTAATTGTTTTTAAAAAGCTGCTATTTTCAGCGGCAGACATAGGATATGATTTATGACCGTAATACCTACAAGTTGTATGATAAAGTATTTAACTTTGCTACGATACACTCTTCAGAATGAAATGATTGGTGAACTGCCTGCCAGTTGGCTAGTTTAGGTGCAACAAACTCTCTGCACTAAAAGACATTTAAAGTACACGATAATTTTTTTCACAACATTCATCAATCATGGATGGCAAGAAAATATTTATTATTTAGAATGCGTAAATAACCGTTCCAAAAAACATAAAAACCACACATTGTAAATACTCCTACACAATGCCTAGTTTATGCAATAGTGGAGATGAAAAATATAGCACGAATGATTTTTTTTTTAAACAACACATTTACTTTTACCGGTAGAAATATGTATGACCAGAAGCTAGTTCCTATTAAGGGTTAAAAAGGACAAAAAAATTATAAAAATAATTATTGGCAAACGCTGGAATAGCATAGTAAATAGGATCTGAGCGCAGATTAATTTCATTTCTCCTTTGCCGAAAAAAGCTAAGCAAAACCGACAGCGGAAATGAAATGTAAGACTCTACGAACGACTACGGAAAAAGTAAATGTTGATCGACTACTACCACTCGACTGGCAATAATTGCTAATTTAGAAAAAGATATCCCTGCTTAAGTAACCTCCTGCATAATAATTTGTTTACCTGCTTGAGGACTACCTGTTCAGTATCTTTGGTGATCAATGTAGGCGGAGCTCCGAATAAAACGAGTTTAGCGAGGAGTAGTAAACTACATGTTTTATTAGTATGCCAAGCAAAGAGCAGAACCTTGTTTTTTGCCTTAGTATAGATCACCTGTAATTCTAAAGTTTCCTAACGCAATGTAAAACTCTGTTTCAAGTTACGTATTCCGTTAAGTTGGCCTAGTAATATCAAAAGAACAACGTTAAAATTTGTATATGGTTAAAGTTGCTCCATCCTTTCGTATCTCTTTAGCGAACGTGTGTCCAGAATCGGTTTATATCTTCAAAGCCAGCATAACACAGGCTATTGTTTTGATTCAGCCAAATCTGGGGTTATTAGAAACTTTATTTTTCGGTACTATGTATATATTTACTTGGTGTTTTATTCATCCTTTGATATTTTAATACAACACTTTTATGTTTTATTAAAAGCTACTGATGCTTAACAGGTAGTGCGCAGGAAATCACGCGCTAATCTTTTGCTTTGCATGAACAACCAATAATAATTTACATCAGTAAATAGCATAGTAATGAGAAAATCGTCAGGTCTTATTATTTACCTTTAACACCTCTATCAACTCCTCCCTATCCTTTTTGCTACATATTGTGGCACGTAAAAATAAATAGTCGCGTACAAAATCTATTTGCATGAGTACCAAGTCAATAATGGGTTAATAGCTGTAGTTCGTTTACTGCAACTTCACATGTTGTTTGCGGTAAAATAACATTGATTGTCACTCACGTAGGAAGTTGCACAGTGAGAAGATGCAAACCAAATGTAGCGGCAGAGCAAGCAAATTCGATTTTTTTGTTTGTTAACTTTTTTGTGTCCTTCAATAGTCCTTTAATTCACACAGATTCAGAACCACACACAGAAGTGAGAGTACTAGGGCACGTGCTTCAGAGATGATAGTGAATGGGAGGGATGTTTGATAAATTAGGACAATAAACCAACAATACTGTCGACTTTGTTTTTGTTCATATTATTATGTCCTTTAAAACTAAATGTTGTGATGGCTGCGACAGTGGCTAAGATTAAGAGAAGAGAATTGAAGCTGTTGATTAAGGCGTCCGGTAGTACGTCAGGCCAAGTTCAGGTCTAAAGCACGCTGTCTGTATATAACACGAAACCATTCACGCTGTTATTACCCCTCTCATAACTTTGCTTCCTTTAATCATAAAATAATGCAACTTGAAACATACATTTTTAAATAGGAACTTATTTTCACATTTATGTTTTTGTACGGATTAATAATATACGCGCTTGTGATTAATTATAAGAATTTTAAAATGCTGCGTTTAATTTTCTACTTACTATTATTTGGCTATTATATAATACGAAAATTGAGTGAAAGGCTACCGTAACACGAAACTATTGTATGGTGTAATTTGGAGAGCTACCTTTTAATTATTGAGACTTTATTTATGGAATAACAAATCAAATGTTAACACTGAAGTGCTAAAGTCTTTCTGGTTTATCAATTCTACATCCGGCATCGACAATATTCACTCATATTCATAGACATAGCGAGGAAAATGTGTATAAAAGCGTGTCAGATGTACTTTACCATTTATAAATGGACTACTTTATTTACTTTTTATTTTCATAAAAGAAAAAAGCTAAAAAGAGGCTTTGTTTAATTCCCCTTTGTATAAAGGGAAAATTTCGACTAAAGATAATTCTAACGCCGTCATATAATTTATCATTAAATCAGCTTTTGAAGAGACATTTGAAGTGTACATACATTTACTGAAGTTATATAAGTAGTGATTTATTTCATTAATATGAAATTTTACTAAATTCCGATCCAACATTAAAATTGGTTTTAAGCAAAGTAACAAAAAACCATTTTCTTGGCGTAGCAAGAGATGCCATATTCTTAGAGGACCATTTGAAAAAAACTTTCCGCAACAACAAAGTAAGGAAAACATTTCTATAACTTAATTTCTGTTATATGGCGTAGAATAGTTACAATAATAAAACTAACAAAAACGCAAGCAGCATAAAGAACAGCAAGTTATTTTCAACAAACGTAAATTGGTTTTCAAAAATAATATTGTTAATAAATTGACAACACTACATCCTGTTTTCGCCATCAATTTAGCTTCACCGGTAAAAACTCCTTCAGCCCTTAAAGATGTGTTTCCAAAAGTCAAACTGCACTATGGAAAAGGTATGAATAAAATTCAGTTAAATTGTAAACTGCCTTTATCAAATTTGAGAGTCGTACGACTGTGCTTGTAAAAAAAAAATTATTGTGCTTAATTTATAAAACGAGAGGCATAGTAATGTCAGGATTTATATTGAAAACAATAACGATTTTTTAAATTATGTTGTTGACAAATTCTTTGTTTGCATTGCTTTGTGTTGTATTAAATAAGGCCCTATATTTTATATATTTTTTTTTTTTTTGACAAAACCAATTGTTTTTAATTAGTTCGTAATTAATTTAATATTTTCAAAACTTAATAAAATCTCGCAAATATTGTTTAAAATTTTGAACTGGACCTTGAATTTTTTATATTTTATAATACAATCATGAGATTTTTTTTTTCGAAAATAAAATATTTTGTGTCATCTATTGATAAGCAAATATGATCCGTATTGAACGATAAAATAATGAAGCCGCTAGAAACCTTTTTTTGGTTGGCTGAAATATTTATAAACATGCCGGGACAATCAAATTAATAGGGCACATCTACTTAGAGTAGTATGTAATAATAACATTGGAACTATGGAATAAATTATACGTCCATCCTCCATAATAGACAACGCAGATGTGTGTATAAAGTGCCTCTTGCAATTTGTAATTAATTTTATAATTATCTACGAGTTTGTTATCAATCTTTAATATAAATAGTCTTGGTATATATATGTCTATATTTTCAATAAAACAGAGCCATTCTGCAATTGCTCATGTAGTTAAGTCCTCCTGTCATCATTCAAGTAAAGATTGAAAGAAGTAAATACAAACTGACATGAAGAATAACAGCAAGTTGATTCAGAGTATCCGATGCTTAACAGCAACCAAAGAAGAAACGAAATAAGTGTGGTAAATAAAAACTCATTAATTCAACATAGACAATGTATGTATGTAGATGGACGCGTAAAAATTCCCTGCCACTTTTGTTTATTTTTAAAATATTTTGAAAAATAATAACACAAAAACACATGCAAATTTGAAAGTCTTTATAAACAAATGATACGAACGATTTAAACGAAAAAGGTTGAAAATAACCACTAGTGGCACTTATGTCAAAGTAAAGCTAACAAGAAATGCTAACATGAAGTTTGCAGCATAGACTACTAACTAGACGCGACAACTCACAACAACATTACTTCGATTATATAAGAGAGATAAAAAACCTTATCGTTTCTAATTAAGCTATCTCTTTCATGTAATCGGGTTAATTTAAAATTTTGTACGTAAAAACGCACGAAACCTGATTACACGCTTTTTCAAATGTCATTGTTGGGTATTCTGTTTATATTCTGTGGTTTGCAGCCTTAACAATTTCTTCTTGAAACTTGGTAAAACCTCTCATTTGGTTTACAGAATTTCAAGCCTAAGGTATTTTTAGTTTTTCTGAAATTTTTTTTCAAGGTTTCATTGTGAACTGACGTAAGCAAATGCAATTAGAGACTAGCTTTTCCCGCAATAAATCAATTGTAATTTTTTTGTAATTGTGATAAAAAAAATTCGCAGGAAAAATAATTTATTTTTATATTATTATAAATAAAAAGGTAGATTTTTCATGTAATAAAATTAAAATTAATAATACCATTTTGCTATAAAAAATGTTCTAAAAAGTAACAGAAAAACAAGAATGTATATTATTGAAAAAAATTCCACTTCTAGGCCTCAAAGACCTTAAACAACTAAAAACAGATTAAGAAAAATAAACCTTTAAAAAAAAATTTTAAATTGTGTTAAATTTGCTGTTGAATTCACGATTTGTGGTGTATTAAGATGTTTTTATATAATTGTGTAAAATTTTGAACACTGTATTTTTCGTAATTTTTCGGTGCGATTTGTGGCTTTTTGCAATTCTGATTTTTTTTGGAAATTTTTTGTTGTATTTTCAATTTACAATTTTTGGTGAATTTCTGAGTTATGAAAAATTTTGTTTTTTTTTAGACTAATTAAATTTTTGGTAAAGTTTAAATTTATTTTGGTCTTAAATGTTTTTGTGAGTTTTTAAAGTTTTTTGGTCAGTTAAACATTTGTGAAGAAACTTGATTTTCTATATTCTTGTTTAACAGCAATCTTGTTAAAATGTCCAAAAATATAGATTTTTTGTGAATTTTCGGCTTTTTGATAAATTAAAAAATTTAGGGAAATTAAAATTTTGTTGGTGAAATTAACAACAATGGTGAATTTTAAGTTTTGTAAATATTTCCTACTTTTAGGACTTTTTTGTGCAATTTCGGTTTTGCTTTTAAATTTAGATTTTTTTTTAATATTATGTTATTTTTGATCTATAGTGTGGCCTTGTGGAATAATTTATAATATTTACATGGATATTAAATTTTTTTGGTGAATTCAAAATTTTGGGTGAAATTTAGATTTTCGATGAAATTTCGAAATTTAGTGAATATTATTTTTTTTTTTAGGTAAGGTTCCCATTTTTTATTGAGTTTTGATTTTAAGCAATTTTTTTATTCCAGTTTTTCGACAACATCATAAATTTTCTAATTTGTGGTGGATTTAAAGTTTTAACAATATTTCGAATATTTGGTAAAAAGGCTTTTTTTAAACTAATTAAAATTTTTGGTAAAATTTCTAATTTTTATAGTTTCGTTTGGCGAAACTTTTAATTTTTTGCTGATTTTTTCATTTATGGTGAAATTCGATTTTTTATATCTTTATATGATATCGATTTTGTTTAAAATTCGGTGCTTTTAATAAAAGATTAATATTTGTGACTGTTCTGTTTTTTGGTGAATTTACAAAAGTTTAGTGAAATTTTAGTTTTTGTTGTAAATTTTCATAATTTGGCGAATGTTGTTTTCTCTATTATATGGAAATATGTAGGTTTTTTTATTGAATTTTGATTATTATGTCAATTACATTTTCAAAATTTTGGTAAATTTAACATGTTAGCAAAATTTGACTTTCTTGAATTTTTTTCTGAAATTAAAATTTTTAGAGGATTTTGGTTGTCTTTTTTAGCTTTTTTTGAAATTTGAAATTTTTTTTTAAATCTTGTTATGTAGGGGAACTTTATATAACATTCGATAAGGATTCAGCATATAAATATGTTATGGGATATTGTGTAAGCGAAAAAACCAAAAAAATTGTTTTTGCCTATATCTCGAAAATTTTTCAACGAATGGATACAATAAAAAGACTCCAAACAAAAGGATGACGAAAATTCGTTCTAAAAATCTACAACAAATCACACTGTTGAAATACCAAATCAAGAATCATCAGATTTTAAAATTTATTTAAAAAAAATACCGTCTATAACCAATGACCAGAATACACTTTATTCAATGTGGAAAGTCTTTGTAACACAAAATATTAAATAAAACTAAATATAGCAGACTTAGTCAAGCTAAACTGCATGACCGCAGACGAAATATGCAAATAACTATTTCCTGTAACGATAACGAATTTAGCATGTTTATAGTTAAGAGGGCGTGCATTTAATTTTAAGCTTCTTCTTTGGCAAGAAAATTTGCAAAAAAAAAAATTGCATAGAAAAACAATTTAAAGGCGGCAGTGGGTGCCACCTACTGAATCGTTGTTATTTTTAAAATTGCAAAGCTAAAACGACTTCTGGGTTCTGTTTCTTTGTGAATAGCGTTTGAACTAAACACAAATTGTAAAATTAAGTAAGAACTTAATAATAAGGGAAAGGAAGTTCTAAAGAAACTTCAAAAACTAAAGATTGTTCCAAACCGCGTAAGACGATATTGATAGTCTGTGCCAGTTACATATGTTGTTTTAACGGCACCTTTTATTTAATATTCGGCAATTGATGCTAAATGATACAACTTTTTTTATTAAAATGAGTATTTGGCAGATTAAATGATCCTTCAAAGTCAACTATCCAACATTTAGTTGCAAAAACCGTGAAAACTACTTCGGTAAACAATCAGCCAACAGTTGTCGCATACCCCGCCGTACATAATACGTTGTATTTTCGAAGACTTCCACTTAGCGTAGTTTGCGTAAAAGTTTCAACTGACTCAGAAGCTTATAGATAGTGATCACATAGACTCGCTTATGTTCGCTTTGTGGCCTGGTAAATCTTTGGTTTGTATCTGAGCTAAAATAAACTGAAATCGGCAAAATTCGATTGTTATCAACATCCAGTTGTCATAGCGATTCTTCTAAGAAGATAACGTTATTATAGCGACAGAAAAAATTGTAGTTTCACCAAAATTAAACTTGGATGTTTATTACAAGACGCAGAGATAGCCTAAGATTTTAGAGCAGCGGAAATTCGTTGGCAAACTTTTAATAACACAACAATTTTCGGAAATTCTAAGACAGTTTTGTTCACTAAACGGTATGGATTTGTTTCATTATTTGAGGGGAGCGGGTTGTTTGTGCTCTTTCTGTACGCACGGCTGCATATTACCGCAGGTAAATCAACATTTATTCGTCAAAAGCTCGTAACACTATAAAACCTGATGACTGATGGTTTCTTGTCTTCTATGTCCCGCCAAATTAATTGTTAAATATACGGATATTACTCACGAAAGTGAAGTTTTCAGTAATAAAAACAAACAAATATTCTCTAAAAAAAGTGAGGAGTAAAATTTAGCTTTGCCATTGCAAGCAAGAGCTATCAATAATTACATTGTTTTATCTCGTGTGCACTAATTAACAATTATTGTATTGGTTATTTGGAAAAAGCCCCAAGTCCACTTATTACAAAATGTATATATACGTTTGTATTTTATTTTAATTTAAGAATTTAGAAGTAAATAATAATAATTTTCGTAGCAGTAAGTGAACTAAAGACGTTTTTAAAATTACCGATTATATTTTCCCTCAATCTTAGAAATATATGAATCTATGAGAGATATTACGCAAAAAAGAGAAATTATTTAAAAGTCCGTCAGAGTGATTTGTAGTCGTTGTTGTATAGACCCAAATAATTTGTATGAGTTTCAGATAGGCTCTGCTTCTCACCAAGGGGGAGATTATGTTTAAATATATGACTTCATATTGATAATTATGTAAAACAGGCTGTTGCGTGTGGTGGCGTTAGTGAACATGTTATGCTGCTTAGTGCAACAGGAGTTTGTCGCGGAGAAAAAGTACTCAAGTAAATAACTAAAACAGGTGTTTTCAAGTTTTGGACATTTTTGTCCGCTAAATACTATAATACATATTTCACTACCTCCAACACAATAGTGATTTTAATTTACTAATAATAAGCTGGGCTTTCTTAAAGCTTTTGCATTTAATTACTAGAAACCCCTCTTTGAGTTAAACAAATTTTCAGTACACAATTAAAAAATATATTCTATAAAAAAGGTCGAATATATTTTTGTAGTGAACTGAAATGCATAGTAAAGGAGTTATTTGTAGAACGACTGTTGGCAGCGCTGGCATGCTCGCGAGTGCTCGCGGGTGCTCCGGCTTTTGCTCACCGTCTTGGGTGTGGTTCTTACCAACCAATCGACTCTATCCGCACTACAAAAAAATCCATGCCCGCCTTTTTTTTATAAAAAATAAAATAAAATACACGTAGAATTATTGAGTCCGAAGCCAGCCAGTCTGGTGCACATTTAGGTGCACATGCATGGTGCACATTTAGGCCAATGTTATGCCTGGCATTGACCCTCCCGCTTAAGTTCGGCAGATATCACCATGCCATCTTAATGTTGTGGTTTTCAGATGGCCTGAAAATACACCTTACTTTGCAACCACTTAAATGGACTTAAGCCACTTGCAAAAAAGATCCAGAGTTAAATAATCTCTCGGTCAATATTATAGGCAGAGTGACTAGAGCATCGTACTAGTTAAAAAAAGGAAATTAGTATATAACAAAAAGAGAAAAAGAAAAATAGAGGTGCAAAATTTGTTTGCACATTCGAAAATTTGGTTCTTGGTAAAAAGAATTCATCAGATTCAACCAATGCTTGAAATAGTAGGCACTTCCAGAAGCTCACAAAACAACATTTAGAATAATTTCCGACCCTTAACGTTAAGAAGCCAATTAATTTTGGATAACATTTTTCACCAAACTCCGATATATGTATGTATATATATCTATATAAAAATAATTGATACTAATATTGTGTGGTTATGCTTTCTTCACATTTTGTAAGTGTGACTCATCGCATTTCTGATATAAATAATGTAAGCTGAACGGCAAGTGTACTTTTTAGATGTTACAACTTGTCAGGGGCTTGAGGATTGCAGTAAATCTAAATAAACTCTACTTCACCATAGTCAATACCGTTGGAAAAATGGGGATAATAGCAAAAGAGGATAATTGGTAAAAAAACTATAGCGAAATCGAATTACTTTCCAAATTGAAGAGTTTGATTTTAACATATATGTGTTTTTTATGGAAACCTCGAATATTTCATTGCAAGATAGATTTTAGATATTCTAAAGACTTGTTTTGTCTTTCATTTCCAAAGCTCATTTAAATTTCTATGTACAATTTTTAGGGTGTGTGATGGAAGATTTCAAAATGAATCGTTTTGAAAGGGTGTGACAAATTTCGTGCGATTTTGTACCATTTTAAAATTATTATAATTGCATATGCAGACTAAGAGATCGAATTCATAACAAGTTACAGAATTAAGGTAAACAAATTAGGAACAATTTTTATATTTAAAATAAAATAAATACAAAACAGGAAATTTGAGTAGTACATAAAATCTTTTTTAAAGTATTAACTAATTTAATTTTTAGGCATAAATTCGTTTTCTTTATTCTTTTTGTTAAGAAATAAAACTTATTTGATATGACAACTTTGAATATAGTAAAACTTAAAATTTTCTTAAGACAACTAGCAGAATGGAATGAATATTATCTGCCGGTACGCACATTTTCAACATTCTTCGTCTCTTTTCTACTAATTTTGTGTCAACTGTAAACTGTAATATTTGACCCAACAGTAAAGAATAAAGTTTACAACACTCTAACTTATTTGTATAGACTTCATTGTTATCATATGCAATTTGCTTTAAGCCTTTCATTGGTTGGCAATGAAAGCATTTTATATATTTCTGTTTCATCTCCGCTGGTTCTATTTCGCCGTGGTGGGCGATTAGTAAATTAATTAGTAAATTAATTTTTTTATTAATATTAAGTAATTTAATTTATAGGCATAAAAAAATTCGTTCTCGTATTTTATTTGCCTTTAGTATTTACAGTTGACACATAATTAGTAGAAAATTAGCAGAAGGCACAAATAATGTTGAAGCGCCATAGAATATGAATTATATTCTGCTAGTTTTCTTAATAAAATTGTATCTTTCAATGTATTCAAAGTTATCATATCAATTCTCTTTCTCAATAGAATGAATAAAGAAAATAAACTTAACCGTAAAAATTAAAATCATTTAAAAATCATTTAAAAGAAACTGTATAAACATAATTATTTTTGTTACAAACAAGTATCCCAATATTTAGTTTAGTAAAATGAAAAGAAAATATTTGCTGTAGAAATAGCTAAGGGCAGGGGCATATTGTAGCGCATTGGAAAAAAAATTAAATCTTACAAGCAAATAATGCTATAGAAAATGAGCATTTATGATACACATTAGGTCTGTATTTTTTGGATAAAAAACTTGTTATTTGTAGGTTTTCGCTCTAAATTTATGAATGTAACATACTTCCGTTTTCATGGCTATACGGTTGTGGCCAGTTCCTTTTATCTTGGATTATTGCTGAGTCTCAAACTGCTTGGAAAAATATGGACCAGTTAATCTTTTAAAAAAAAATTAACGTAACGACCTTCGTCAAGAACATAGTAGATCGTCGCTGACAAATTGTTTTGGTGTAAACAATCCTATGAGGTACATCACAGCAAAAAATAATACATATTTTGGAAGCGAAGCTAGCATCAGACATCAGAAGCAATAGTTTTTGCAGAAACCTATTGAAAATCAAAATAATACAAATGCTTTAAAAGATTTCATGCTCATGCCATATAAATTATAAATTGCTATAGTTAGAATTCATTCGTTCATAGTTTGCTGTATAATATAGATATGCTTTTAGTTACTTGATTTCATAACAGCAAGCTTATACTTTTAAGGCATTTAGAATTTTTATAAATTTATTTAACCTTCTTTTTTATTAGCTGCATCAGATATGTGAAAATAATCATATCAGTATCCAAAGATTTCCAAATTTCAATTCCAGGTACTTTATTTTTAGTATTGTGACATCTTTGTTCCCAAAGTAAACATAAATTATGTTTACCCTATTATTTCCAATGCTCATGAATATCTCGTGAATAAATTGCCAAATAAGTTAAATAAAACTGTAAAAAATTAAAAGGTTTGCATATTTAATACATGGATGAATGACTGCAACTCTGCACAGGGTCAGGCCTTCGTGCTTTACTCCTATACTTTCACTGTATCGTATGTGTGGCTCCTTACCGCCTTTAAGGCATCCTTGAATATTGATGCTTATCTTGAAGAAGTCTGAAATTAAACTTCATAAATAACATATTGCGGCAAAACCTTCTCAGTGCATGTCCTACTGATTCATTGTCTGCCTGTGTGTGCACACTAGTGTTGATGCTGGTATTTTATTCTATTTTTAAGAAGTTTCGTTTGGTAACAGAAAGAAAATAAAAGTTGTTACTTTTCCTTCTTGGAGAAAACAATAACATTACAATGGTACAGAAATGAAGTTTTAAATATTTCCTTCATTATAAGTATTTATAAACAGCAAAAATCGTAAGCCAACACTACAGGAATAACATGGAAGCAACGGGTGACCGCGTTGTAGAAAATACACTATACACAAAACCAATTGATTCACTATATTGAGTTTGCAAAAGTGTGAGGACGTATGGCAGATATCAATATTGCACTGGCACATGCCCCAGAAAGCACTAAATACATCTGTAATTTTTAATTAGAGAATTTATCACCGTTTAATAAATATAAATTTTTATCTCATTCCAGCTTTAGTAACAGCCCTAGACAATGGACTCTAATAGAGTCATCGGAGACGTTAATGGACTGCAAAAGAGGTGTTAATGATTACCCGACACATTGTGGGCTGCGCATCATCTGGATACCAGGCCAACAGGGATTATTTGGCAATGAAATTATCGAGCGATTACAAGCTGTCACAGCCAGATAATTACATGTTATAAACTTATAAGTTACAAGAATCAAAACCACAAATAGTAAGATGACAAGTACTTTAACAGTATACTCTAGCTTTCGTAAAAATAACTACCTAGAAATTCAAGGTAAACATTTTACTCGAGGGATTTCCTGAAGAATCTTGCTTATAGCATCAGTCCGTTTGAAGTCCTAGTTCATAATCATGACCACTGGAGATAGAGGGAGTGTATCAAAAGCCGTGAGACAAATAATTAAGCGTCTTTTCTTGACCTAAAACCTAAAACTAAAATATGTAATTTGATTATACAATATGAGTTCTAAGAACATCCGCTGCACATCATTTGATGCACATAACTGCGTCTTTTTAAGGTATTTGAAAGTCTATATGAATTTTGAACTAACTTTCTTTATAATACAATGTTGTTATTGTCCACAGAGAAATAACTTATATAAAACATTTCTTTGATAGTTGATTCGTTTTTTAAGAATGTTTTTGAATATCTGTAGTACGTATCAACAAATATCTCTTAAATAAGAAAATATATTGTCTCCACTAGCCTCAGAGAATAGTAGGGGTAATATTGTACAAGTAGTTCTTCTTTATAAAAAGGTTTAATTTTTATCAAAATGTGGGTACATTTTGGGCGGGTTTGTCATTTTGATCAACTTTAGGTTCCTGCATAAAACTTACAATGCTCTAGTTAGCTGCTCCAAAGTATAATCAAAAATTCACATCATATCAAGACGAGCCTTAAAAGTAATTAAAAAACCACATAAGGAGAATGACATATTGAAAAAATTTGAACAGCACGAAGAAGTGACCAAAAATCATTTATTATAGTTGTAGTCATATTTATTTTCACTAGCTAGCTAGAAAGATAAGCAAGACAGGATAAAAACACGATATGATTGTTGTGTTTTTGTTAAATCTTTAATACAAGCCTCATGCGTTTAGTCTCACAAACAATTCTCATCTAGTTTATAAAACTTTTCAAATAGGTGATTCTAGTTTAAACAAAAATTTCTGAAGGTATACTGTTGAGCTGGCAGTAGCAGATAGTAAAGTACAAATAGGGTCTAACTAGTACCCCAAAAAGAATTTTTTGTAAATTTACTGATATGAATGTTTTAAACAAAATAAAAACTTGCCAATACTGAACAGCCTACTATATACATTAGAGCGGGCCAATTTGTTTGTTAATCAAGATTACAGCTGAAACATAATTTGCAGAAAATTCTAATAAAGTTTTACCAAGAAACCAACTTTCTAAAATCAAAATAGAGACCCAAATTTTCGATAACGACGTTTGTATAATAACAATCTTCTTTTTTATAACAAACAGACAATTTTTAAAAAATATTTACATTAAAATAGACATTATTTAAGGTGTTTTTGTTTTCCATTTGTAGTATTCTGGCTTTCAATAGAAATGATGTTACATCACGATTACTGTCTACTACTCCCCGAGAAACATTAGTTAGAAATTATACGAATCGCTCAGGTCGCTGAATATGTGTCGGTATTTCTGGATCAGATTGTGGTAGGTTCTCAAATTCTATGCAGTGAATGGCGGCTTAGATAAAATGTTATCATCGTTTGAGTGAATCATGTCAAGGTAGTCTGAGCAATAAAAATTTATAAAAGGTTTACGAAAATGTAAACTTGGTTTATTACATCTCTTACGCTTGGATTATCTGGCATCGAAAAGCTTTGTCAATAAAACATTTTCTGAGTGAGCAAAAAACGAATTGTTTGCCCAACATTTATTTCGATCTCTCTTTGATTCTACAACAGATATTGCGTCTATCCGCAACTTGCGAGGTAAAACGTCCATATGAAAAGTAGTACTTCAAAACATTTCCTATATTAGGTAAATTAAGTCCAGAAAAGTCACTCACTAGGCAATCAATAAGCTTTATAATTTTGAATTTATTAGCACTAAAACGTTATCACTTCCCCTATATTACCGAGTGTTCCAACCGTGGATGGTAAATATTTATAGCAATAAATTTGCCATACCCTCCAATGTGTAGGGTCGATCTGAAGTCGTAAGATCATTTTTATTAAGTCTATGGCAACAAAAACAAAGCAATCGGTGGCTGCTGTTGCCATACCTTAAAGTCATTCAGATCAGTCCACCGGTGTTATCGAATTTTTCACTACTACCACAATATCATGGCATGTAGACAGTTATGGATTCATTAAAAAGTATGTTAATTCAAATTTTATATGCTCTTTAAACACTGCCATAAAATGTCAACAAATATAATTATTTTTGCAGGCTTCATTTCGCACTTTTCACAAATTCGTATTTAATTTGCACTAAATTAAATTTTCTTTCATATGCAAATGAAAAACCGCTTAACAAATTATTAAAGAGTTCTTTTCTTTCTTTAATAATTTTTAGTTTTCTGGGCTGTAACTCGATTGTTTACAGAAAATAGAAAAATAAAAATGTTCTGCAATATATTTTTTACAGCAAAAAGTAACAAGCGGTTATTAAAAACCAAAGTCTGTGCCACAGACTCTTGTACCTAAATGTATACATACAATGAATTATATATCTCTTGTTACAAATAAATTTGCATATGCATGATGTCGTTGCGGCTACTAAAGAATGTATTTTTTTTATCATCCGGCTTGTGGCATATTATACAAATTGAGGTAGTGATTCTCAAACTTCGCCTGTAATGTCTACTTTTTTCGTGTTGACACTGAATACGTTTTACAAAAGATAAACGGCTTATTACTTTTGGGTTGAATTTTAATTCAAGTCTAATATATAAATTGATTCTTGATTTGATATTCCGACAGGGTGTTTTGATGTAGAATTTTGGGACGAATTTCCGTCATCCCTTGTCAAGTTTGGTTTGGAGACAAACCGGTTTTGGCTATGTGCCATCTTCAGTGTCATCTTCAGTGTCATCTTCAGTGTTACTGAAGATGGCACATAGCCGAAACCGGTTTTTCTCCAAACCAAACTTGACAAGGGACAATATATAAATTCTTTTGTCCTTTTTTAATTTTGGGCTGGTGGTGTCATTGGCCTATAATTCTGACATTGAGGGTAGAAACGACCCTTACCAGAGTTAGATATTGCGACATGATAATCAACTTCCTTTTTATGACTTCAATACCACAACATTTCACACATCTCATAATCATACCTTGGTGATACGATCTTCTATTTAGGAGGTCGGAATTAGTGGCCATGTGATAACTTAATATCAAGAAGAACATCACATCCACCCGTGCATCGACGCAAAATAGTCAACACTGCTTTACTGAAATTTAAGCTCATGGAAAATGCATTTCGCCAGCAAAGCTTAAAAACTTGTTCAGTAATTTCAAAGAAATGAAGAAAGTTGTAGCGAACAAAAACTTTCATGTAAAATAAATAATTTTTTGTGCTTAAAAAATAAAACAAAAACTGAACAGGACAAACGTCTCTTTCCCATTCTACAAGCACGTAGGTAAATATACATTATACCAACAAAATGAGCGATATCGAATCAATAAAAATCGAAGCATAAGTTTTCGTATTATTCACAATTAGGTGACGATACTTCATTTGAACAAAAAAGGCTTATTTTTCACTTCATCATTAAAAACGAACCGTTCATTTATGAGCATGGCCGCTTGCAAATCAGCCTATTGTTCCTACAAGAATAACTTCCTCCAAGCATTTACCGGTTACATATCAGCTTATTCTGAGCATATGCAGTATATCGTGCAAGGATTTTTTTCTTGCATGAAAACCGAACAACAACTACTTAAGTTACTATACAACCAATTGAGAACCTCTCTTACACACCTTGCAGAGTTTATTTTTTTTGCTGATAATGTGTGTTAACTTTGCCTTAGTGTTGGTGGTAATGTAAATGTGTTTGCATATTTTTTTATTTAAGTGGCTGGTAAAAGAGCAAATACAAACAAACACAGACTATACGACGTGTTAACATAATATTAATTTGACACACAACAAATTTTAAAACATTTTTTATAGAAAAAATTTTTTTTTGTTGGCCCTTAAAATTAAAATCTACTAAAATGACTTTTTTCATGCTAAAAATGAGTAGTAATACTTACAAGTATTACCTTTTCTGCTTTTTAGGTTAATGAGTAAATCAACAGTGTTGACAGCTTATTTGTTTAAATTAATTTGTAAAATAATCGCGCTAGTATTAATACCACAAGATGCAAATGTGGAGAACAATTCCTGACATCAATTAAATTAGTACAAATAACGATTATTTTAAGGATAATTTTAATTAAACTTTACATTGAAATAATTACTAAGAGTGTCGGAAAATCGAGCAAATACGGTCTACATTTATGCGGCGGTGCTTCAAAATCCAGGTTTATGCATTGCACAGGGAAGGCAATTGGAGACGACTACTAACTCTATTGGCTGACGGAAACTTCCGTCATTCTTTATTACAATTAGGTAAAGGAACTGATTTCCCGCAACCACTTGCAGTCAATTGGTTCCCTAATGCCTTTGATACGGCATACTTGAAATGTTGTTGGATTATTAAATATCTCAAATAAAATAATTATTAAAAGTCTCCTCCAATACCTCAAAGCATTGCCCGTAGCTTCTTCTAATAAGAACTAAGCACCTTATAAGAATCCTCTTTAAAAATATGTATGTGACTCTTAGCAGCACTTTTTACTATATATCATAATCCCCTTTACAGTTTACATTAAAGCCAGGATCTGCTTTTACACTTTTCTATTTTTTTTAATATTTTTAAACTTGCTGGCTTACAAACAATATTTTGTAATAAAATAAAAACGAAAGGATCAATTCTGTAAAAAAAATCTACATACTGAAATAAAAGGAATACTTGACCACTTCCCAATGTGATCAAATTTGGAGAGATGGCACCCATTGGCTGCTGTTTTGTTGGAAAAAAAAACCAACCAAATATAGAAAGGCAAGAAAAAAAATTAATGTAACCCATATTTTGTTGGCGTAAGATATTTATAGTTTTTCTAAAACTTTAGCCCAAGTTTCATGAGCTAGTTTATGCAATCAGCGAAATGCGCAAAGTAGTTGTTTGTCCCAAAAAGAGACATATTGCAATTTTATTAAAATTTTATTAGAATTTCTTCTAGCCTCCTTCAATATGGACTACTTTGGTTCAATATAATAACAAAAAACTTTTGTAGTTTGGTTAAATGCGTTTGTTGCCTACTAAGCCTACTAACTACCATAGTTCGTAGTTCTGTGTGTTTTAATTTCAATGAGCTTTTGGTTGTGCTGCAAGTGGAGAGGGTTTGTCACTCCGTTTATAATTTTTACAACATTTGTTTGTGAAAATTGTTTTCTGTTTTGGCTCTAGATCGTGTTCTCTAATTGTAATGACATAGTAAACTTCGACTTTCTTATGTTGGTCCTTGGCGAGGTTTTCTTGCAGTCACAATGCACCACCTAAGACGTATTTAAGAAAATACAATGTTCAAGTCATCCTGGAAGAAGAACCTTTTCAAAAAAGCAGCTACAAGAGAATATTAAATTGATCTCTGAAGAGTATTTTTAGCGCAGTATTATGCACGCAGAGAAACATGGTCACGATAGCCATTTTATATTTTCAATATAACCATATGATCGTGGCAAACAAATTATAATTCTTTTAAATTCTGAAAATGTATTACTCCAATTACGAGAAACAAGTTGTTGCATAAGTTAATAGCTTCATGAGAACCGTTTATATTAATTGCAACATACGAGTACATGGTGCAAAAGAAAAATTATATTTCCAACAAAATACAAATTATGCATTACCGCCTGTCATGAGTAGGCAAATTGTGCCTACGAAGCAATGAAATTATATTTTTATCAAAAATTTGGCTTTTCATCCCCAATTGAATACTTTTCTATCAGTTTAGCGTTTATAAATGGTGAAATGCGAAACGTATTTGCGGAAGTAATTTTTGTTAATAAATCAATTAACATCAGTGGCGTAAGTAACGAAATGTCTGAAAAAAGTAAACAAATAAAGTATAACGTACGATCATTACATGGTCACTTTGAATTGTATTATTTGCAAATACATATATGAAGGCTTTTATTTATATACTGATCTGTGTTCATATTCATACGGCTTTGTATGAAATGTTAATCATGTGTGATATTTTTCAAAAATACTGTGGTTGCAACAATTTCAAATACATTTGTATATTATATAACAATCGGATTTAAAGAAGATTATAAAATTTACTATTTCTATACAATTCAAGCATAATATCGTTACGTCAACCATGTCTTGTTTTTTTTTTGGGTGAATATTGCAAAAGAAATTAATTTGCAGTCAATTCATTTATCAGCAATTAATATATTGAACGTTTTAAAATTTTTCCTTCAATAGAATTCAGAAACCTATTTACAATATTTGTGGGCAAAGGTGCAAAGGAAGCAAATGAAAAATCCAATAATGATAGCTCAGTCTGGGTTTTCAGCATGTGTGTTTAGTTGAGACTATTAGATATCGCACATAATTTGCGCACCAGTTTGCTTTACGATGTTATATACTTCAGGAAAACGAGCAGAAATGGTCTGCAAACGGCTGAGATGTCGACAAACCATTACGACTACCTGGACTTGATCCCAAATTTCTCATGTGTATATCCTTTTGCTTGCTGTGTGAATGTCAAGGTCAGTACTTGTACTTTTTATTGGATTTTCAGTACCAATCTTGCTCTCTATCCCGGAATCATCATTAGAATGGCTAGTGTAGGTGTGACATTACTGACTATTCCGAAATTTCAAGATTTTTTAACTAGCTACTTCACAAATAAACTTTCGTAAATCTAAATTAGCAGCCGTAGTTTTTCGCGGGAAAGAGAGTTAAAACTTCCGTAAATTTTTGGGCATTTAAAAAAAACACATTTTTTCACATTAACACGAAGAGCTCATACAATGCGGCTCGTTTGCATATCGTATTCTTACTTTTTTTCTGTACTTGTCTTCCGTTTAGGCTTCCATTCTTCCGATGATTTGTTTTTGTTTTTTTCATTTTTGGCAGCGATTACTCATCGTTTTTCATTATAATCCTTTTAAGGAGTGTAAGAAAGATTTACCTTGTATGTCTGAATGTCTACGCTAGATAATAAAATTAAATTAAGCTGTTACATTATACGCACTGGCGAATCTATAAATGTGCTACATTTATCCAACCATGCATCCATCTAACTTGAGATAAAGTTTTAAAACTATTCAATTTTTATCTAAGTGTTATAATATATGACGGATGAACGAATTTTTCTAAGAAGAAAAACTCTTGAAAAAAGTAAAATTTATTCAATTTTATCTTAAGGAGTAGTTGAAGTAAAAAGGAAGTAGAAGAAAAATTACAGAAAGATTTTTATTAATTACAGTTTCCTACAATAATATTCAAGAATATAATTTAATTGCTCGTAAGAAATGTTTATACAAGTTAAGGATTTCACGAGTTTTTAATCACATACGCGATTTTAAATAAAACAACGTGTCCAGTTTAGTATCAGAATTTGATTGATTTCTTTATTAAAGATTTTTATTCATTTTTCTTTATGACTTTAATAATTGACGTTGCCAGATTAAATTAAATTAAACTTAGGGTTATTTCTTCCCTGATTACAAAATGTTATAAATTCATATTATGGGATAACTTATACAGAAAGAAATCTTTAAGAGTGCGGAGTCCTTCTAGTTTGCAATCGAATTAAGTTCTTATATAATTCAATTATTTTTATAACTAAATTTAATTTTAAATATTTTAGATTAAATAAATAACTGAATCATTTAGGAATCATTTAGTTATAGATTAAGGTAAAATAAATGTATTAGAATACACATCTTTTTCTTTGTTTACACATAGGAAACTTATGCAGTTTAGAATGCAACCTGTCCATACACAACCGAATCAAATGAATGCTTTGAATCCAAGTACTAAACTGACACAAGGTGGCGCAAATCTTGTCGCGCGATGTTATTTGCCTGGAAATTTTTATGAAAGAAAAACTTTGGTTCGGCTTTTGAATTATATGTCTTAGATATCTTAAGTTTCGAGGAAAATGATATCGGCCAAGTTGCCGTTCCCAGAACTGATGGCCATACTGGCCAAATTTATGTCATTTTTCATAACTCTTGATGGAATTTCTGATGATAAGTGCTCGCATGTTTAAGGGATTTAACTCTCTGAGATGCTGACATAAACACGTAGCATTAAAAACCCCGCAAAAAGACCATCGAAAGACCAGGCCTGTTAAAACCACATATCCTGTAGTCGGTCGGCCCGTGGCGTTTCCAAAACAATAAGAACCGATAATGCCTCCAACATAAACACCGAACCATGCAGTACGTTTGGGTACCTGCTCAGTTTATACGCAAATTTTCGGTTCCCCAGAAGCGATAATTTTGCTTACTTACATATTAATTGAGTGGCCCGTCACTCGTTGTGACTTTTGATGAAGAGTTATATTCCCCTTAGCTGCGATCCTGGATGGCTTTAGCGTAGATGATATTGTCTACCGGTCACCAATTAAGCACTAATGTACTGTCTGTCTACGTGCAAAAATTATAGCATTCAACATTGTATGATTTCTTCGTAATCACAGTTTTATTATATACGTCAAATCTTTAGATATACTGTGTTGATTCATGAATTTATATGCCAACACGGTGACTTTATCTAGATTTTTGGAACGAATTTTTGGATCAAATTATTATGTACAATAATAATCGTCTATTTATATATATAAAATACATTATTCGTAGTAATATTAGGGGATTAAGGGATTTTAGTAGTTGGGTTTTAGTTTTAGCTGTGACTCCTGGTTAACTAAAAAGTACTAATTTGAATTGGGACATTACGAAAAAATTAATAAAAGGAAGACGCATTAAAATAGAAGAAACACGACTACGATTTGTGTTGGCGCGACAATAAAGGTTTTTTTTTCAATGAAAAGAAAAACCAGTGTAGACTCCCTAAATAAAATTATTTACAGAAAACCATCATCATATGGATTAGTCGGTTTTTTGACGCAGCCAACTGTCGCATTATGATGCGAACTAAAAATTGGTGGTAGTCACTATAGAAGGTGTGTTAAATCTTACTAATAAAAATTTTTTGAGTGCCAAATATACAACTCTACGAGTGTTTTGACATATAAATAATACCAAAAATCAGTAGAATAATAATAAAAAGTATATAAATATATTAATACTAGCTGTGCCCGGTCCGCGTCGCTGGCCCCTAGTTTTTCTTTTATTTTGAACTGATTTTAGTTATTTATAATAGAAAAAAAATTTTTATTCAAAAATCCAAAAATCAAAATTGTAATAACACACACAGTTTATGTGTTTTTCATACTACTATTTTACCTTGTTTGTGACGTTGGAAGTGTTTTGTGGATGCATTCTATGTAAAATATCGCGGAACCTCATTATAAAGTAACGTCTTAGCGAAGTCATCAATTAGGCACAATAAAAAATATTCAGTCAATGTTGTTGCTGGTGGTTGTGCTGTTCGTTCGATCACATATTCTGCTGTAAAATGTAATGGATCTACCATTGTTATCTGGTGAACGTCGGCGATATTGAGGGTATGCATCCTTGCCTCTTATTGTTTCTGGAATTAATTGTCTTGGATATCGCTTAGAACACTTGCCATTAATCATGCATGGTGACGACATGGGCCATATGGGCCATGTATCATATTCTTCGTTATTATTTCGAACAATTCTCGGTCAATTGTTGGGTCTTGGAATTCAGCAGAAATAGTATTATCGATTTCGTTTGGCTGAATTTTATTAATGTGGTGTACATTATAATATGAGCATGTGGCAATCCTCTTTTCTGCCATTTAATCGAACACATCCAGCAACGAACTAAGCCAAAAACATTAGATTTTACAATTAAATCCATCAGAGTCTTTGATTTCTGCTTAAATACGCGCGCTGTGATGTCATGACGATCAGTTTGCGATTGTCCTGGCATAAAAACAATGCGATTGGTATTGTGAATTGCTGCTCTGGAGGCTCTTCCCACAGCACGTTGTTATTCGTTCCGTATTTCGCGATTTTCAAGTGAAGAATTTTGGAGTAAAAGTGACATTCGATTCCTGATTTGTTCGTTGTCTTCTGCGCGCTCCTCTTGTGTCTGCTGTGTACGGCGACCAATATTTGCATGTGGCCGTGGCATTTTGTACTGCAATATACGTTTTTTAAGATTTAAGCTATATTTTTTTTGTTATTGTCATGGTAGGGAGGCTGTCCTTTGTTGTATTATCTGTTGCTTGTTTGCTTTCTTCAAAAGCTTTCAATAATAAAATTAATTTACTTTTACTTACACCTTGGGTTAATTTATTAAAATGTATGTAATATTTAATTTAAATAAATTAAACTTTTATTAAATAATTTTTTTTTCGTTTGACTCGAACGCACTTTTCACGAAAAGAGGTTATGTATGAGTCGCTGTCAGGATACTTAGCGCCGCCGCACGCCGCCACATGCCGATTAGGCACCCAACGCCTTCAGCGAATCATAGACTTACCGCGCAAGTAGAGTTTAAAATATAGTGATATTTATTTATTGTTTTAAACTTTATTAAACTTTATTTTTTAATTTATTTTTTTCACAAAAAAATGTTAGGTTTGAGTCGGTATTAATGCCACTACACGCTGAGTAAGGATCCAACGACTTCAGCGAAACACAGCATAGGCTCATCGCGCAAATAGAGATTAAAAAAATAGAGATATTTATTTACTTTTTTAACTTTTTTTTCACGAAAATAGGTTAGGTATGATCCGGTATTGAGCTAATAAACGCCGCTGCACACCGACTAAGCACCAAACACTTTCAGCGAAACATAGGCTAGTGTTATCGCGCTAATCTCTATCGGCAAATCCCAAACTACACAGAATCACGCCACCTATCGAACAATACCTAAACTACACGAAAGCATATATAGAACTTACATATACATGTATGGCAAACCTGGTGCGGTAGTTCTTGAGTTATTACGGTCGAACAATAGAAAAAATGCGCCATCTGTCGGTCAATCCCCAATCCACATAGAAACACTCCTCACGAACAGTAGATACATATAAATTTTAGTCGAAATCGGTGATATAGGTCTTAAGTGATCGCACGACGAACACTAAACTACATAGAAGCACCACTGGCGACCCATAGAGTATAAATGAAAATGTTGGTCAAAATCGGTGCAGTACTTCTTGAGTTACGGTGCAAAAAAACAAAAAAACTAAATATTGCGCGATCTGTCGGACGAACTTCAAACTACACAGAAACACTCCTCACGTCCCATAGAGCATGCATATAAGATTTGGTCAAAATCGGTCCAGTAGCTTTTGAGTTTATCGATTAATATAAAATTACACGTTTTAATATTTTATGAGAATATAGAATATTATAAGCACCTAATTGACCATTGTTGCATTTTTCCAACACCAGATACTTAAGAAACTAAAAAAAGGAAGTGGCGGAAATCTTTCAATTTATTTATTAAATGTCATCTTAACCGCTTCGGTTGGTGGTAGAAAATGGGTCAAAAACACATTTTACTAATAATAATCCTGACCAGTACATATAAATATTTTGCATAACTAAATTCGAGTATTTTTAATTAATGGCAAGTCTGATCTGAGTACAATCAAGAAGGTAATAATAGTAAAAAGGATATTTCCGACAAAAAATAATTAACGTATGTCCAATGTCGAGTGAAATCGCCAAAATACATATTAAACATGTAAGAGAGCTATATTCGGCTATGTCGAACGTTATCAATTATGTACTATAGATTTTTCCCGGTGCAAAAGCTTGTTTGAGATATTTAATTTTGGCCTCCGGTTTTAGTCGTATCATTTTCGATCAGTGTGTTTTTCCTCTTTTTTGGTGAATTGTAGATAATATCGGAATTGGGTTTATAGTAAAATTTTTAATATTTGATCAAATTTAGAGTTTCCAGTGCAATTTCTTTAACGTTTGGGTAAGTTTATTCATTAATTTTAAAAATTTTGTAAATATCTTTTCTGTTAACTTGTTTGTGCAAATTACGTATTTTGTAAAATATAGATCTTTTGGAATAAATCATAAAATATTGATTTTCTACAAATTTTTGGTGAAACTGCAAAATTTTGGTGAATTTTGAAATTTAGTTTTCAAATTTTAAATTTGGGTGATTTTTAGTTATTGTGGTATTTTTGAAATTATTTTGTTTTACTCATGTTTTCGATCTTGTGGTGAATTTTCGATGTTTTCGAGAATATAAAATTCTGCCAAATTTTATGATATTGCGCATTTGTACATTTGTAAAATAGGTCGTTTCACACATCTTTGACTATTACTTTGTAACAATATGTATATATAGTATACCCTTTTAATTTTTGTGAAGGATATACAAGTTGCAGGTGTATCAAAACATGGTTTTACTCCACGATTAGGCTTCATAGTAATTACTACATTGAAATTATTGAAATCGACGTTCAAATATTGAATAATTTGAACAGTTTCGAATATTATCTTAATTTCTGATATATGATTACTGATAATTATAGTACGTAGTAGTTATTTATTTTTTCTTTTGTCATTTTGTATGTAAATAGAATTTTGCGTATAAAGTAAGTATTAACTGTTACTTTCACACCTATTTAACTTAACGTTTATATAAAACAAAGGCATTATCCGATATGACGTTTTAAAATCTGTGGAGATACTATTGAGTAAATTGTTTCGTGGAAGCTTTTGCGGGTCTACAAACTTCATGGTGAATGGAGCTTTATTTGTTTGTTTGTGGTCGATTATTTATTACTTGTTACTTAATATTTATAAAATGTTTTTATGAACATTTTCCTTTTCCGTATATATTTTCTTAATTTGTATATCTACGTGCTCTTTAAATTAAACAATATAGATAATGTCTTAGATGCAAAGTATTACTCAAATATCTGTAATATATGTAAACAATAAGTTTCATATATTGCATTAAAATATACATATGTATATGCAATTTAATAAAATATTTAATTTATTTATAATATATTAATATTTATATCTATAAATTTAACATGAAAACAATTTGAATAGATAGCGCATGGGCTTGCCGAAGGAGTCTTGTGAAAAAATTTCACTTCTCTTTCTATTTCAAAGGTCACATTTATTTTAATTTGTTGTTAAAAAGTAAAAGGTTACAACAACAACAAAAAATTAAAAAAAAACCAAAAACAAAAATGACATGACATTGGTCTTTGAAATAAAAATCACACAAAATTGTGAAAATAGGGCAAAAAGTCAAGCATAATTGACACAACAGTAACACGAGAATAAAACAAATTGAAAAGTACATCAAGATTCAACTCGGCTTTATTTATGTGGGTGACACCATAAAACTATTTTTCAAAGGTCATGTGGAAAAACTGTTTAAATTAGTATTCGTTTTAGTTTTTTTCAATTTCACTTTTGCTCTGTAATAATAAAATTTTTTTTCAATTCTTGTTTATTTGGGATTCATTTACAGAAAGTAAACAAGAATATTTTATCAGCGCTGTTGCCAGCACCTAGAAAAAGAAGCGAAAAAACTTTAAATCATTCAAAAATTAAAGACGGCAAAAAAAGCCACGAAGATAAGTCATATATTCCGAGGCTCAAATTAAAATAGATGGCCTCGAAAATGTTAAACTAGCAGTGAGAAGTCTGCTTCGCCTAAGTCGGTTCGGGTGAACCTTTTCCAATTCGAAGATTTTACGGATTCTTTTTATATCGATTTTTTGCTGTATAATTTCGATATTTTGACTTGGTTATTTATGAAATTAAAACGTTTAATAAATTTTTAAGTTTGAGTGGTTCATTACTTATTTTGAGAATTTAAGCTGCTACTTCATACGTCATATTAAATATTTTAAGGGGGTATAAAAAGAGTCGCGTAGATGTATTATGTGTTTTAAATTATTTAAAAACATATTGTAATATTTCTAAATATATACACACAGATAAAAACCATAATGATGGTTTAGTCGCGAATACTATATTGCGTGCTATATAACACTATTTGATTGTATCAAAAATATTGTGGTTATTATGGTTATTTTGACATTTTTTATTCAAAGCTTTAGTTAAGATAAACACGTTTTTGTTTGCCTTTACTCATTAAATCACTACCATCTATAAAAATTATAATATGGTTGGGTTGAAGTTCTAACCCTAACCAAAGTTATTTAACTTCTTTATATAAATTATAGTTTGTTTTATTTAAATTTTCATAAATAAAGTTTAATAACGAACCTTAATAAGATAATTTTGCAGTAGGTTAAAAAATGATTAAATAACCACTCTTTCACGTTGAGGGAAAACCTGAAAACATTTTATTTCATTACCCGCTTCATGTTATCCGCTTGTAATTTGGAGAAGTAAAGGGTCATCCAAATGTGACGCCTAGATGTCAGAACTATATAATTTTTACACGTGACATCTTTTCAAATGACATAAGCCTTTTTGTTTTATTAGAAGGTAGTACAGTTTTAACCATGGACAGGTACACATTGCAACAACGCGTTTACATCATTCAAAGTTATTATGAAAATGGGCGTTCTTTGAAAAATACCCATCGCAAAATTCGTGGTTTTTTGGTGTAAATAATCGGCCAAATCAATCTTCAATTCAAAGATTAGTGAAAAAATTCTAAGAAACTGGTTGTGTTACTGATAAACCAAAAAGTGGAAGACCAAAAACTGTACGCACAAATGAAAATATTGCTGCTGTTGGTGAAAGTGTTGAAAATGAACCGACAACATCAATTTCGCGTCGTTCGCAAGAATTGGGCATATCTTATGGCTCCTTATGGAGGATTTTGCATAAAGATTTGCATTTACATGCTTATAAAATTCAACTAACCCAGGAAAAGACAATTTACAACGTTGGATTATTGAACAGCGAACAACAGATCCATTGTTTTCAAGCAAAATTTTGTTTAGTGACGAAGCTCATTTCAGAATGGATGGATTCGTCAATAAGCAAAATTGTCGTATCTGGGGTGATGAAAATCCTCGTGTTATTCATGAAAAATCTCTACACCCACAAAAAGTTACTGTTTGGTGTGCATTTTGGGCAAATGAAATCATTGGGCCATTTTTCTTCGAAGATGATGCTGGTGAATGCTGAGCGATATCAATCAATGTTAAGAGACTTTTTGTGGACACAGTTGAATCATATTGATGTGTCTCACGTCTATTTCCAGCAAGACGGTGCTACATGTCAGACAACTCGAGAAAACATTACGCTTTTGCGATCAAAATTTCCTCAACGTGTAATTTCACGAAATGCAGATTTCAATTGGCCCCCAAGGTCATGTGATCTAACACCATTCGATTTTTTTTGTGGGGTTTTTTGAAAAGTCGAGTGTATGGTAACAAGCCACAAACAATTAATGATCTAAAGAACAACATTCAAGTTGCAATTCGTGAAATAACACCAGCAACATGTCGGAAAGTCATTGAAAATTTCGATATTATGATTGATGTCTGCAGACGCAGTCATGGTGGACATTTGAATGATATTGTATTCCACTTATAATTGTAATGGATCATACTTTTAATAAAAAAAATAGCTTGAAAAAATTGCAAATAGTTTGTGTTTTATTTCAAAGAAACATGTAGGCGCGTTTTTTGGATGACCCTTTATAAACTGTCTCTTTGAATTTTAATTTAAAATGCTTTTTTCCCTAAAATATATATAGTTTTTTGCAGTTCTGGTCATGAATCAAAAAGCTGGTTATAAAATTTTAAAAACTAGTAACAATATATAAAAAATATCAGATGAATAATTAAAATAAAAGAAAATATTTAAGCTGATAGAATACGTTGTAATGGAAATATATATGGATGTCTGTTGGCTGGCAAAAAACAAAAAAACTTCCTGGAATAAATACCACCAATTTTATTATATCAACAGTTAAAAGAAATAAGTTTATTAATTTTTGTTTTATAATTTCAAAGTTTTTTCTACTAGCATTTTTATTTGCTTTAAAACTAGTATTTATTTCATTTGAAAGAAAAGTTAACAAAAGTTGGGAAAATTATAAAAATTTTTAATAAATCACAAACATCTAGCGAGAAGTTTTGAAAAATACATTACAAAAAATTAATATCATCTAATTTTGGTTTGTTGAAAATATTATTTATTTTCTTTTCTTTTTCTTTGCTTTAAGATATTTTAGAAATATGATTTGAATACTTATTGTAAATTTCTTTTAGTAAAAAGATTCAATAAATTAAAATTAAGTTAAAAAAAAAAATACGGTTGTCACATCTGGAAACTACTTCTTTATTGAATACGCTCAGTTAAGTTTGCTATTTTATTATAAATAATCCAACGCCGGAACAACGCTCGAAAATTTATTTCGGAAGTCATGTTGCAGTCTGGGAATTTTACCGTGCGCTACTTCGAATTTACGGTCTATACAATCGTCCATCGGAGCTAGAAGTGACAATACGCATCCGCAAAAACATCACGACGCATTGTGCAGTTTGCACCGAACGTGGTAATGAAGAGGACTCACTTAACCAATTATTTAGAGCCCGAACTAAAACATATTTTTCCAACAGGTTGGCGACATATCCCCTGTAGCGCGCCAAACAATTGACTAATTACAGAAACATTTGGTGAAAGAGTGAATTCTCGTAATGTTTCAGACACTTGGCGACCAAGATTGTTTAATTTAGCGCCTTTGGATTATTTTCTGTGGACTTACGGATCAAGTGAAAGAAAATATTCTGCGGAATATTGCCAACAGACGGCCCAAATGCTTGAAAAAGTGGTAGACAATTTAACTTCTAGAATACGCCCACATGACCGGTATCATATTCAAACATAGTTGGCATACAAATATATTTCTAATAATGCCAATTTTTCCAATGTACATAAACACTCTTTACTTTTAAGTGACACTGCTGTTAAAGAATACTTCTCTGTTTGCTCTACTTCCGATCAACATTATTGTATAATATATGAAGCATGAAAATACTATATTTAGTTCCAATGGATCATTGTAAATGTTTTACTCATATATAATAAATGATTGTTGCTACTTTGCATCTTTTATTTGGTTTACCAACAATGGCAGCTTATACATTCGACCCAGTCGAATTTGTTATTTATTTGTTTGTATGTGTTACTATAACTAATTATAATATACTTATCTGTGGCTTGAAGCATATTGTTGACCGGAAGCTCTAATGTTAAGCATTCACTGAAATACATAACCACATAGGGGTGTTTTATAAAAGAATTTCTAAAAAGGCGTCTGACACATCTCTGTGGCAAGTCGGTAAGTTTATATGAGCGTTTAGCAATGAGATGAATAATAAAGTTAACTTTTGCCATATGGAGGGTGTTTACTGGCAATTGCATGTCTTTGTATTAGATAGCACTCGGCATATTGTGGCGGGGTGCGGTTGGAAAAGCACTATTGTGTACAACGGAGTTGAAAGTTTCAGAGACCTTAAGAAACGTTATGAGACAGGCTTACGTTAACGGTGATTTCATGACCGATACTAAACGAGACCTTCGTGGGCACATTAATGTTCCGCCGCGTGGGCCGATTATGGGCGGTAACGAGCAACTCTTGAACATATGCGCGTCGCTTCGCTGGGAGTTAAAACTATTCGCTAAGGAAGAGAGCCTCAAATCACGACATTCCTGTCTCTACGATAAGAAAATTTTTGATTAAAGTCCTCAAATTCCGTCAGTATAATTTTGTGATATGTGAAAAATTTAAACTTGGTGATTCAGACATCTATGGATCTATGGACCACAACAAATGCGCGATGCTTAAGGTATCTTACGTCTTCAGGTAACTAAAATTCTCAACTCCCTTCTACACAATACGACTCTCCTGCATTACCCCACTACTTTCCGGTTACTACCTAATAGGAAATATGTGGTTCCCGGTAAACACCCTGTAAATGTTGGACGACACTAACTTACACGAGGTTGACCAGGCGGCAGTGCATCTATTCGGTAGTAGTGTTGGGCCAGCGGTATGACTTGTCCTTACTTCTTCTAGAACAATGTTTGCAAATCCATCGTCGTCAACAACGTGTTCTAAAAATAAATTATCAACGGTTTCCTTTAATCGAAGTGTGACGCGAATTTATTGCTCGTTATAGTTTAGCTGAAATCTTCTGGTGGAGTTTTCTGAAACCGCAATGGACCGTTGCTCTAAAAGTCAACGCAACCCAGGATATTTCCCAAATTAAACCAGAGTGATTGAAAACAGGATCTCTGGGTTTGTGATATCATCCGAAGCCTCAGCGGACACTTCGAAATCATCCCGCCCTTATTTAAAATTCCTTAAACTACTCGTATTAATATTTGTATGTAGAAAATATGTATTATTGCATATAATTTACAGCAGTGTTTATTTCTATGTTTTCGTGTATATTTGTTTGCACATGTTGGGGAAAATTGTTAAGCTGGTTTATAAAAGTACATTCCATTCTACTAGTTTCAAAGTTATTTTTATTGATGGTAAATTGGGATCAGCAGAATTCGTTTTGCACTTCTCATGGACATGATAAAGGGTAACGTTTAATATGTTTAATATGGCACTGAAACAAGATTGTGTACTACTTTTGTTGAAATTTCTTGAGGAAATTCTTAAGGAGTGTGCGTTACCGGTGCCTGGGTCTAAGTTTAGCCGGCAATCATTTTTGGCAATACCATTACGAAATATAAAACGATTTATCATTTATTTTTCCAGAAAATTAAAGTACAGATTATTTCTCACATCAGACAGGTCAGCGAAATATAATATCTATGTATTTATGTGGAAATATAAGTATAATAGTGAAAAAAGCAGGAATGTATGCAAACAATAATAGTTTCATCCTATTTGTGGGTCCCCAGGAGAACATTAAGAGCTGTTATAGCATCGCAAAAAAATTAAATCTACAGATATAGAAGAGGTTTCTGCTACTTCATTTGTATCCCCTTTTCCTTTCTACTAAATCTAAACTTTTTGCAAGGAAGTATTTGGTTTGTCAACCATTTTGCAAAAACAAAGTATTTTTATACCCTTAAAAAAGTGAAAGGGCATACGTAGTTTTGTCATTCGGTTCTAAATTTTTACAAAATTTATTTTCGAGCCAAAAAAGTGTATATATTATGGATCCTTGCGAGTAGGGAAGTTCAATTAACGATGTCCGTCTGTTCGTCTGGTCGATGTTGAAATCAACTTTCTGACGGCACTAGACAAACTACTATCTTGAAGCTTGGACCACATGATCAGTGAGTTTGGCGCATTTTCGCAATTTGAAATTAGCTATATAAGTCTACAAGTTGGTATTTCCACTCTCGCGGAGAGCGCTCATACCCAAGCCCATAAAATTCGCACATTCGTAATCCTTATCAAATTTGCTATTAAGTCTCCATAGAGAAATTTACATCCCAAGGCCCCCATATAAACTACGGACCTAAATGTTGGACCGAATTGGGACAATTTTACAAAAACATTAAAACTTCCAAAAGTTACAATACAACCAGAATTTCTTCAAACCCCGAAATTTCACAAAATAATTAAAAAAATCAGAAATTCTTAATTTGATATTCAGACAGGGTATTTTGATGTACATTTTTGGAACGATTTTCCGTCATTCCTTGTCAAGTTTGGTTTGGAGACAAACCGCTTTCGGCTATGTGCCATCTTCAGTGTCATTTTTCGAAATTGGTTGCAAAATTCTTTATCAATATTTTAAATTAACCAAAAATTTGAAAAACTATCATAGTTTTACGAAAAAAAAACCCAAATTTACCAAACTTTGACAATACAAAAATTAAAATTTCATCAAATTAAAATTTCATGCAATTACGCCGAATAGCAGAAAAATCACAAAAAATCAATATTTAAATAAAAACATATAAAAACAATAATTAAATATTTAACAAACGTGGTGGACCTCCCAAAAAATTAAAAATTAACCAAAATATTTAAAAATCATAAATACTATAAATTTTCTCAAACAACTTAATTAATCTAAATAACGGAGAAAAATTTATTTTACGGTAATTGGGGAATTTGGCAAAATCCGCCATAACAAAAAAAAAAAATTGATAAAAAATTTGAAATTATATAAATATCATAATATTCAAAAAAAACGAAATTTCAAAAAAGGAAACTGCACAAAAGTTTTGACTAAATTTTGAAAAATTGAATATAAAATCGAAAAATTGGAATTTAAAAGTTTTATTGTTAAAAAATTAATATTTAATAAAAAAAAACTAATATTACAAAAAAAAACCGAACTACCAGGAAAATATTAATTTCGCCAAAAGCCGAAAATTCATAACCAAAAAATTCACCAAATTCACCAAAAAATTTATATATCATAAAAATTATAAATTCTACCAATAATCTTTATTAACCTGAAAACAACAAAAATCTTATTTTATCATTACTTGGAAATACACCACAAATTCAAAATTTAGTTCAACAATTTTAAATTACAAAATTAAACAAATGGAATTTTACCACATACGAGGTGTGGCTATGAAATAACGAGTCTGACGATGTAAAACATTTTATTTTTATTTCATACATTTTTACTTATTATCACCTTCAATATACACACACCCCTCCTCTATCCCTACAACGCACCATGCGAATCTTCCATTGTTCGAAACAGTGCTGGAAGTCTTTTTCAACAACAGACTCAAATCTTGCTCCTTTTAATGCAGATTTCACCTTAGGAAACAGATAGAAGTCGCACGGCGCAAGATCCGGCGAATAAGGCGGATGGTCTAACACTGGGATGCTGAATTTGGCTAGAAACCTCTTAACAGACAATGCGGAATGAGCCGGCGCATTGTCTTGGTGGAGAACCCATGACTTGTCCTTCCACAATTCAGGTCGTTTTTTCCTTATTCTTTCGCGGAGCAAGAACGTGAAGGTAGTAATGTTGATTAATCGTTTGACTTTCAGGAACCCAGTGAATGTACACAATACCATGAATGTTGAAAAAAACAATCAACATTGCTTTGAATTTTGATTTGCTCATTCGAGTTTTTTTGGCTCTCGGTGAAGATGGGCTCTTCCATGGATTGGCGCTTTGTTTCAGGATCATACGTACAAAACCACGATTCTTCACATGTTATTATCCTTTCCAGTAAGTTTGGGTCATTTTCAATGGCATTCAAAGTGTCAGTACAAACATTTTTGCGAGCTTCTAGTTGTTCAAATGTGAGAATTTTAGGTACCATTTTGGCACACACTTTTTGCATGTTAAAATTGTTATGTAATATTTGCCATACGGATTCTTTATCAACTCGTACAGTTTCAGCAATCGCACGAATACTTAACCGACGGTCAGATCAAATCAGATTACCGATTTTTTTCGATGTTGTCATCCGTTTTCGACGTGGAAGGGCAACCCGGGCGTGAATCATCTTGAACGTCTTCTCGGCCGTCTTGAAAACGCTTAAACCACTCAAAAACACGAGCACGCGATAAACATTCATTGCCATACACTTCTTTCAATAAATTATAAGTTTCAGTAGCGGTTTTTCCAAGTTTCACATGAAATTTCACAACAATTCGTTGCTCTACTGTTACACTAAACATTTTTCCGGCGAAACAAAAAAACACCTCTAATGCGAACGAAAGCTACGGCTATACTGATTTGTTCACAGAAGCGAGAGGCACTACATTCGAAAGAGAAGGCTTCACGATAACAGCTGTTGGTTGCTGGCCTTTGGAGCATGCGCACTTCTTCTGTAACAGCGTCAGTCTCGTTATTTAGTAGCCACACCTCGTATACTGACGCAACAAAACCAAACAAAACCTAAAATGTTTAAATTACCAAAATATAAAAATTTTCCAAGAAAAAAAAGAAGAAGTTTACCTAAACCAAAATTGCAGCAAAAAATGTTATAACGACAAAAACTTCCAAAATTCACCTCGAAAGAAAATACATACCATTTTTTTTTTCAAAAAATTAAAATTCAACCGAAATTTTACCAACAAAAAAAAAACAATATTCACCAAATTTGGAGAATTTCACCACTTAAATTTAAATTTTACTACAATTTTGTAATTCTGCCGAAAAGCAATAAGAAACCAATATGAAAAACGTCGAAATTTTATATATACAAATAAATCGCAAAAATTTACCGCAAGTAGCAAATTCCCAAAAGAATCAAGAAATCCACAAAAAATTCAAGGTTCACCACAATATTTATAAGTCATAAGAGTTATAAAAATACAAAAATTATTATTTAATAATATAAAAAAAATTATATTTCATCTTAACTGGGGAATTCAGTTAAAAATTAACAAATTCGTCAAAACACTTAAATACCATAACTAATCTAAATTGTACCGAAAATATAAACTAATCTGAAAACAAAAAAAATAAATTTTACCGTAATTTGGAAATTTACCAAATTCCAAAACATTTAAATTACAAAATACCAACTTTTTCGAAAAGTTAGAGAGAAATTTACAACACAAAAGCCGAAATTGCACCCATAGTTACAAACTTCCCAAAATTTAAAATTCACAAATAATTGAAAAATATACCACAAATAATTTCATCCCAAGCACCAAATTATTTAGGCTATAATTAATATTAACAAAATAATAACATTTTTTAAATTCACATCAAAATCGAAAAACTGTAATAAAATAATTCTAAAAATACCACAAAAACCATATTTTCCAAATTTTGAAACATAAAAACTAAATTGCAAGCTTACCAAAATTGTTCAGTTTCAACAAAAATTTTAACCAAATCGATCTTACATAAGTTTCCAAAAACCCACTTTTCACTATACTTCACTATATTTTGAAATTGCACCGAAAACTCCAAATTTTTTCAAATATTAAAAAAGAAATCCTTTGCACCGGGAAAAATCTGTATAATATATTTAGTACTTCATAGTTTTCTGAAAGATATATAATGTTTGGCACAGCCGAATACATGTAGCTCTCTTACTTGTTATTATTTATGTTTTGCGAGTTGCACCTTTTGAGTCTGCCAAATACTGAGGAGTTTCACTTTTCGGTTTGGAGCATTTTAACATGTTCGCTTATTACAACAGCCGTATGAGAGTTATTCAAACCAAAAATGTAATGATGCTGACCACTACTGTATTTAATACCCTCTTTAATCACCCTGTTGTGAATAATTTCATAATAAGCTGGTTTATCCAAGTACGCTGCCAGCAAAAAACACTGTTAGGTAATGTACGCAAAGTTTTAATAGTAACGCCATAAAGTGGTACATCAACAAATGTCATATCATACGTAAGCATGTTCGTATGCAATGCAACTCGATATTCCCTTACAATGCTACTGATGACGAAGCAGCAGTTTTTGATAGACTGATGTTGCAGCGCTGCCCAAAATCATCGTCTTGCTCTATTTAATTGCGATTATTCAGTCGAGCGACTCGGACTTTATCTATATAAGATTTTGCCTTCCTGTCCAAAGACTTATGAGCTTTAATTTTAACTTACATTGTCAGATAACATTTTCCAACTGAAGTAACCCCAGAGTATATCCTCTGTATTTCTTCATCTTGCTCGGGTTTCTACAGTAAAACACAACCAATTCCCAAGTAATTAGAGCTTACAAAGTCGTCCCACCTAAACGACTTTTACAATTCTAATACTTCCGCAATCTTCTCTTCACTTATGTAACTCATAGCTTTCGGTTGCCGTTCCATTAAGGAGGTAGTGCTCTTGGTCTAATTAATCTCCTTCCCTCGTTCCCCTTTTCAACGATATAGAGTATTTTGATTCCCAAGAATTATTTTAAATACAATGGGTTTAAAAAAGAAAAAAAATAAAATATATATTTATTACCGCTTTATACCACTAACTTTTCCTACTACAATTTATTAAAACACGTTCGAAATACATATGTTATCAATATACAACTTTTGGTTTGTCGTACTTTTATTATTATTTTGTTTTTCTTTTATGTAGTTCTTAAATACAAGAAATAAAATATAAATTCAAGAATTCACTTGAACCATTAAACATTAGCAACAGACGTGCAAATCTATTCTTAATAGTAATTTATTGCATTTCTAAGGTAAACTTTTTCCAAACTTTTTTCTAATACAACAGATGCAGAACAACGATAATAGAACCCCGAAACATATTCTTGTTTCATATTTAATGTTGAATGTGTTCTGTTACCTAATAACCTTCAAGATTAACACATGTTTCGTTAAAGCGTAAAAATAAAAATTATTTCCAACAACTTTTCGGTTACGGAAACGAAAGATGGTAAATGAATTTGTAAATTAAAGGTTAAATATAAATCCATATTTTAAAAACTTTTTTGCGAATATGGGTTTTAGATAAACTGGATTCATTTAACTTAAAAAAACACTAAATAATGGAAGTGTAATAAAAATTGAGAAACGATTTATGAGAACTTACGAGTATTTTTTTCATGTTTTTAGCTTATCCATTGTAATATACAACACTTGCACCTTATACAATTTTATTATTTCAATTAAATGCTAAAAACCATATCAACCTTTTAGTATTTTTAAGACAACGTAACTTCGTTGTGTGGTGGAACTTTGGTCAACTCGCGTTGGTGTATGGAAAATATGTTTCTAAGTTAGACTTCCGCTAAAATGCTGCAGAACATATATTTAACATCAGTTTCATACCAGCACCCATGGGAGCCCGTGCAACATATATTAACCTAACCTATCCAACAGAACAGGAATACATATTTTATTCTCTTCCTGTGGTTAAATTTATAGTTTTTGCTACGCAGTATTCGAAAGGAAGGGCCAAAATCGGCAACTTTTTCTAATAGGAGATGAAAATAAATCCTCAAAAACAGTTTATGAATTTATCGATGTTAATTATAACATATATTTTTCAAAATTTTACAAAAGTTAGAATTATTTGCTGCAAGTTATGTTTTCTCGAGACTTCGCTTTTTCGAAAAATTTCGTTATTTATGCTATTTGAAATTTTTAGATTTAGAGTTATGTTTTGTAAAGAATTTTAAAATTTGGGCGAATTATTTAGTTGTGTTTAAATAGAGATTTTTTTAATTTTTCCGTTTTATTTAGATTCCTGCTCAAATATTTTTATGATTTCAAAATTAGTCGGAGAATCTAAAATTGTTTGGTGAATTTCGGAGTTGTGCTGAAAATAGCTGCTTTTTCATAATTTTGTAACATAAATATATTTCACTTTCACGTTTTTATTAAATATTGTTTCTTTTGTTAGTTTTCGGCTTTTTAGTGAATTTGTAAATTTTTTTTAATATTAAAGATTTTGTGGAGAAATTGCGAAATTTGGTGAATTTAGGTTTTTGTGGTGTTTTTTTTATAAAATTTCGGTTTCTTTTTAAATATTGATATTTTAGCAATTACATTTTTTAATCCTAGTTTTTCGATTGTGTTGTGTATTTTCGAATTTGTGGAGAATTTGGACTTTAAAAGTTAAAAATTTTTAGCAATTTTATTGTGAAGCTTCGGTTTTTGAAAGTTAAAATTTTTGAACTGTGGTTTGTTTTTGTAGTAAAATTTCAAGTTTTGATAAATCCTCAAATTAAGGTAAAATTTGATTTTCTATATTTTTTGGATTAATTCAAGTTTTGGGCAAATTTATAATATTTATATATTTTGGCGAATTTAAAATTTTGTGGTGAATTTATTAATTTTGTTTGCGAATTAATCATTTGACGTGAAATCAGTTTTAATAATATATTTTGGTCTAACATAGACTTCGTTAAAATTACGAATTTGGTTTCTTGTTGTTCTAGGTGAAATTTCGTTTTTTTATTGAATTTATATCTTTTAACAATTACATTATTTTTTATTTAATTTAAATTTTTAGACGATTTTTGTGTGCGTTCGTAGTTTTCAGTGTTTTTAAAAATATTGTTGATTCGATTAAATATTTAGATCTTTAATTTATCTATTAGCCTTGGGTTAATCATCCTGTAGAGAGCCTTTATTTCTAATTTGATAAGGATTAAAAATATGTAAACCTTATGAGCTTATATATAAGTGCTTCCCCATAAGAGTGAAAATACCAAAATATTAACAGTCAGAATTTGCCCATATCTCTGGAAGTTGTGCGCCGATATGTCGGGTTTGAAATTCGAGAAACGCGCTAATCAAATCATCCAAGTTTGAAAGATTGTTTCAACATCATACCGACGGACATTGCAAATGGATTTACTTTACCTATAAGTTTTAATTTTTATGGAGGATATAAAAACTTCCTTTTCGTTTTGGGGAATTGTATATATTTTTTTTACATTTTATTTTAATAAATCCTCTTATAGCAAACGACTAAGTCTACAAAAGAAATGTTAAACTGTATCAAGATCAAAGAATCACAATGGATCCGAGAATAAATGACATTAAAATCACATAAAACTCAATATTATGCAATATAAGATTTTAAAATTTAAAAATGATTTTCAAAGAAGAACACTGTCCAATAAAAACGTATACCTAGGCACTTTGGTTTTAAATTTTATATCCCCGTTTTTTTCATGCCGCCAAAGTTGTTCATGAAAATGTTGGCTCGAATATTTGTTTGCCCTGGTTGTGTAAAATTTTAAAAATTCAGATCATATATGGCTATAAGATCCTGATTTATTTTTTTGAATTTTCTTGATGAAACCGGCATCGCAATGTTTTCAGTTGGACTGGCTTGTTTGTATGTAAATATATATTAGAAATAATATTTTTTTGTGGGTCATCCTAATTTTCATATGCTTGAGCATAATCTCATATCAAGATACATATAAATATAAAGCACAGTCTGTACTTTTTTATATCCCGAATAAAGGATTGAAAAATGTTTTTTTTTTATTTTTCCTACAGGATTGTTACTTCAAAATAAATACGATTTCAGTCATTTAACGTACAAGAAACAAATTGGAGAAATTTACAAGAATAATTTAATTTGAAACATAAAAGAAATCACATACGTCAATTATTTTACACTTTCTTCAACCTGTTTTAGATTGTTTTAAATTTTTGTATTCAAACGTGGCAATAAATAAAATAAATAATTAAAATAAAGAATATTATTTTGTAATTAGTTGAGCACATAATTGCTACATAAAAATGTTTAAGAGTTTTAAAATGTTCTCTGTTTTCCATATTCGGCGTTTCGCAGAATAAAAAATCTAGCTGAACGTCTGGCAACGGTCAAGTGTTTGGGCACAGCATTCATTGCTTGAACAAAGAACGCATTATGCTGAGATTGGGAAAGTTAATTGGCAAAAGATTGAAGGGGTGTTGGCGTTAATTCCCTTTCAAATTTTCTACACGCAAGCAGGTAAACAAGCGTAAAAGGTAAAGAACGAACTCTCCATTAACTCTCCATTAACCTATAACCTCTTCACGCTCATTACGAAATTTATGGGATACACCTGCAGATAATGCTTTCTAATTTGTTCTTCAAGAGTAACAACAAAGTAATTTTTGGGCTGTATATGTGATTAATAATTAATAAAGTCATTTGCATTTAGCTTGGATACAAATATTTTAAACGCACAGTACCACCCCCAACAACATAAATATTTTTAAGCAGGAAACCCACACACATACACAAATTCTTAAATAAAATTTAATGCATTTGTGCGCATTTATTTATGTGTAAGTGTACTAAGTGTACTTCTGCAAGCAAATGGAGATGGGAGAGTATTTTATTGATTGTAGAAAACGTGACATAAATTACTTTGTAAAATATTAGATGAAGAATTATTTATTATTTGACTTATATTATACAGTGTATTTGTTTTCTTGAATCGTTTTTATCTGTCATCCCCGCTTCAGTATCCTATAAAATTCAAGAGAAAATATTATAGAAATGATCGATTTTAATGCTTAAATTTTAGGAACAAAGAGTGACATTCAGACGGCCACTACAATGGCAACCAATGCAATGCCGAAGGAAGGGTCTCATCAAGTTGGATTTTAATTTATTTTCGTTTGACTGAACTCTCTTCTTGCTCTTTCACGATATTCTGTCGTTACTTTGTATGCCCTTATGTCTGTCCAAATGCCATTGTACATTAAACGCATGCGAAATATTACAAAGAATATGTGTACAAAAACGTTTCCGAAAGGTTAATCGCATGAAGAAATGAAAAATGAGTTTAAAAATAATTGAAACCAAACCGAAGGAAAGTTTTGTGGTGAAATAACGTTTCAAAAAAGAGGTCCCCATTTCGAGAATTAGCATCTCAACACTTGCAATTTATTTTGGTTACTGTTTGTTAGATCTGAGGGCACATCTAATGCGTTTTATAAAATCGTATAAACAGCACTAAGGTTTAATTGGTTGAAAATTTTTCTGTAATATTTCGTAAAAATCTACGGCTAAAATCTTAATAAAGTAATAAAACCGGGTGAATGTGCACTCAGGACATACGAAAAGTATCGTCTCGTAAGCGTAGAGTGTAAGTACAAAAAACAGTAAATTGTGAATAATTTTGATCGCAAGAGGGCCAATCAATTCTGAATAAACACATCTCTCATGCATGCGTGGGCAGTTTGGAAGGCCCCGAGTTGACTCCCGATGGATTCATCCTGTTGACAAATATAAGAAAATTGCTGGATTTTAAACGGCTGAAAGAGTCATCTGTGATACAGAAACCATTTTGGAAGATCTCCGAAATATCCCTTTGTGAAGAGGGGCACGGTACTATACTACTTGTATAATTCCTCATCTTACATCATACTCATAGAAATATATTTTCCCTTTTCTTCGACACCTTACAACAAGCTTTAACACAAAATTTTCTTCAAGCAATTTTAATCACATCAACACGTGTCGCGTGTACTTGATTTACACTTCATTTATTTGCTGCTTCAAATGCACAAACAGCTAAGAAACAACAGAACATGCGAGTTAAAGAAAATCGTATGTTCTCCTACCAAACGCTGATTTAAAAATATTTTATCGACCTGCGGTTTTTGCGGTAACAGTGGGAGGCTGTTTAACTCATTTCTGGTTTTGGCATAAACAAGTTTTCTTCTCTGAAGGGTTTGTCGAAAAAATTAGATAGAACTTCGATAGCAAATCAAATAAACACGTATTGTTATCATTTCCTAAGTACGTAACAATTTGCTTCCATATGAGTGACTTTTGGCTTAGAATTTTTTTCCGGAATTCCTGATGACTACTTGTAAGGTTTCCTTTTGACTAAGATTATGAATGAACACACCCAGTAACCTTATGATTACACATTCGTGGGAGTGGACGTTTATCTAAAATTTATAAAAATTGCTTATTTACTTATGGAATTTATTGTAAAATTATGTGGAAGACTTTCTACATATGTATATTGATGCCGATGCGGAGCAACCACAAATCTTGTGCTATTTTTGAAACTGCTAAAGTATGATTGATTTACAAATTTTTAAAATGTCATCAGGAATAAATATTCTACGTTTAACATTTCGAAATGAAATTTATACTATTGGAACTTCATTTGGCATGGAAGGATATGTCATCAAATGTTAAAATATATATCAGCTGTATATTATAATAACGCGGAAATCCTGGATAGATTATAGCGCACCTTTTATAACCCTCTGCACGAAGACAAAAACATAAACTCCTATCATAACTCAAATACTGTGTATCCTTTGAGAAATGGTTTATGGAACGACACATTACCACTCAATCAAAGAAATGTCGAATTAATTAAGAACGATAGACATTAAAGATACAGACATAAATATTGGCTCCGTCAGACAAATCGACATTATATGGATAGTTTCTTAACAAGAGAAATTCGTATTTTACCATGAGGATTAATACACTACCAGTATGCTGAATAATGATAGAGAACCCTTACGTAGATGAGCTTACCAGACTTCGTACAATCTAATGGAATGAACTATTGTTTAGGACATGGACTTACAACTGCCAAAGCGAAGGTGTGAATAGTGTATGATGACATCTGTCATTCGGTGCTTATTATTCAGTCACCAGCGACAAATAACCATCGAAAGTTACACGATTGAGCACTGCGTCTAAGTCGTACAGATTTGTTATAAAATTAGTGGTACTAAACCTGTAAAAGATCCAAGTGACCCAGGAGATTGAAGATAATGACCAAAGACAACACTGTTTTTTCGCTTAGTGGACTTCGAATCGTTTTGAAATGGCTCCATTAATGTACACTAGGCTGCATTGGATCCATAAAGTTCAGTTGGGATTATTGATATTATTAAAAACCTCTATTGACCCGGCATCACTATCAATGGTAGGTACTACAGATCAATAATAACCATATTTAACTGGCACGATTCGATAACATATGTCACTCTGGAAATACTATATAACCGATTTAAGGGCTGTCTTTGGCGTGACTTAAAACGTGTGATTTAAGACCGCCAGACTTTTTTTTTGGGGCTTTGCAAATTCAATGCCAAAAAGGCGATAAGAACCAAAGTCTTCAAAGAAAGCAGTCTCTAAGCCGTAGCTTTGGATCATTGAATGCAAACCAGTTTTCAAGATTCTGACACGTGTTACCATATTCTTCAAAAGAAATAGAAAATAAAACTCATAAAGGACCATTAAAGGGATTACGTCATTTCTTACAACTAAATTATGATTTAAGCAAAAACAATTACCATAGGTGCCGCTTCACTGCTTGTCTATGTATATTCTTGTGTAGCCCTCTATGAGTCCCTGGTAATATAACCGCATCAAAATACGCAAAATTATGTGCAAACACGGCATGAGTTATCAAGTAAATGTTTGTATTTATGTGTGTGTAGGTATAAATGCATAATTATTCTAGTGTGTGCCATTTCAAGTTGGCTCTTTGCATTGTTAGTGTTGTTGATGTAACACATACAAGTTTTGTTTAATTTTCTAGCAAAAAGCATGAATAGTAGAGAGTGAACAAGGAACTGCAAGAGAAACAAACAAATATAATTACATCCGTTCAAAAGGCCATGTTTATTTACGAGAAAAATTATACCGTACCGGAAATAAGTAAACGTACATTTGTTATATTGCAGTACGGGTAATAATTTTGTAAGGTTAGATTCAGAAGAGAAGCGGGTCTTCGACAATAGAGCATTTCAGTACTCCAAGCAGCGTTGCTCAAAATTTTCCACTCTATGCATCTAAGTTAGTTTTTTTAATTTGTTTTATTTAATCTCTCTAAAAGAAATTTATTATTGGTATTCAAATTTAAGCTCTAGATTAATATTTATTAATTATAAAAGATGTTATAACTTATTTATTGTATGCAAATCTTAATACACCATCTACGATTGGGTTGGCAGACCTGTCTTGCCAGGCGCAAATGTATTTGTTTATCTGTGGTGCCAATTGCAATAAAATCCTTTGCAGCTTCTTGATCTTTGATTCGCAAGCAGTACCCGATGGTTGAACACCATAATTTCATCATTGATTGTATAATAGATGTGTTTGAAAGGGTTATTGCTGTTTTTTTTTTTTACTTAATATAGCGAGACCAGCCTAGGTGGATAATGTGGACAATGTTGTTTTCTGTGGGAAATCGTTACATGAAAATAACTCGATTGATTTACTTTCACTCTCCAATTTTTTAACCAGTCTATCACTCATGAGCTGCGAGCCTGGAAGTGTTTGAATACCACCTACGGATCCATACTACCCGGAAAGCTGATCTGTTGACCTTCTATCTGTCAAAAAGCTTGTGGGAATTTTTGAAAAGAATACCTATTAAATACGTATGGGAAATGTCCATCCAAATAAATAGGATAGCGTCTGTCTGATAAATATTTTGAAAGACAAGAAAGCTCGACAAAAATCGTTGCTTGCTTTGCATCCGCTACTATCTGTTCTGTCTATTTAAATAGTTGACGTCTTGTTCAGTTTCAGCTGACTCTTCGTTTTACCTGAGTAAGATTCTCGTAATTTCTTTTCGTCATTCTAGATTGTACTATGGGCAATCTTTGCTACATATTTTAACTAAGTTCCCATAATGCTTATATTTCTCTCGCATTGGTTTAACTCTTAACTTTAAAATTTAAGAAATTAAAACACAACAAGTTCATTTATATAGTGTTACAGTCGTGTCATATCTAAATAAACCCTTGTAATAAATTTTATCCGTACTTAGTAGGCATACTCCTTAGTAACATCCTTTAGATTTCCAAACATCCTGCGTTAAAAAAACTATTAAGACCACTTAAACATTTAAGAATACGTTACCGTACAACATTTCTCGCCAACATGGATTATTTCGCTTGTCTTGTAACTGTGAAAATATTGACTCTCTCACACATCTAATTAGTGAACGCTTTTAGAGATCTGTCACATTTCATCTTCAATTCACGTATTTATGTTAACCTGCTTTACTTGAATCTGCGTTTTCGGTTTTTAATCTGAAAGACATTGAAAGTGGATTATATTCTCGTGCACTTATGATTCTTAGACAAAAGCCAATTTAAAATTTAATTTCATACTATTTTCCCCCAATTAAAAGTGTTACATGCAAAAAAAATAACAACCTAGAAAAGCCAACTACACGCAAAGTGACAATGCAAAGGGCGAAATTGGTTCAAAATAAAGGATACATATCGCAACCTAAATACAAAATGGTCACAACACAAAATTTTCCAAAACTGCCTTTTTTTCATAAATTAATTCAGATTACATATCTGTAACTACTGCAAAAATTTCTTTCACATCACTATCTTCTTTAACTGGAAAAGTACAATTATGTCTATTTTTATGTTAAGTGTGTTGCTTCTGCACGATGAACTAAAGAGAATTATTTCGAGTCATAAACCAAAATTGTATTTTATTTTCGCAAATATAATATAAAATTTAAAAAAGTATAGCAGAATCTTCTTCAATATTGAATTTTTTATCACTATGTAACAATATTTTCTTTAAATATTACAATTATTTTTACATAAACAGTTTTTTGTCTCTCCTGAAAATTTTAGTATTTTGAGTTATGACACTTTTGTATTTAGGGTGCGATATGTTATTAAGCCCAAGCAATACAGAAATTGAAGAATAAATAAATGAAATACTTTACACAAAAAAAGTTGTATCTATTGTTTATAATCCTCATAAGAAAACATAATTTTATAATAATTAATGTATAACGTAATATTTCAAAGATAAACGAAAAGGAAGATACGAATAATTTAAGTTGTGGTCAATGGGTGACAAATAAAATCTACACTGAAATTTCTGTATAATATTACGATGAAACAAAATTAAATCGGACGTAAAAAATAAAAAAAGGATTTTAATTGAATGGAGGTTCAAAAAATAAGACTCATGTTGTGTTGTTTTCAGAAAAAATGTTGCATGTACGATTTTGTGTTCTTTTCCGACTAAAAAACAAGATTGAGAGCACATACATTATATATGGTATTCCCTACGTGTCACTATAAATGGGAAAAATTTATTACATGTTTTACCCTCAACTTTCTTAAGAGGTTGCACTTTTTCAACTGATCACTTCTTTTAAAAACACAAGAATATAAATGTTGAAGTTGGTATCCTTCGATAAAAAACATCAAATATTTAAAATTTAATTACGCATTAAATTTTATAAAGTTTTTTTCCAAATATTTTATACTAATGGAAAAAAAAACTTCTAAGAATTTGTGTATTATTTTTCTTCAGAACAGAAAACGACACTAGTTGAGTTAATATATTTAACATTGTCAAAATACTTATGAAAAATAAATAGGAAGCAAAGAATGTATAAGGATATAAAATAGTGAAATTAAACTAAATTAAAAGGTAGAGTTTCTCATGACGGTTTCTTAAATAATGCAATAAAAGCCTAGAAAGAAAATTCTGGTTATAGCCTGGATCACGTTGTCACTATAAACAAGGACTATTTTTTCAATATTTTAAATGGACAGGCTAATAAATTTACTATTGATCATTGGCATCGACCGACAGTGGTAAAATTTTACACGCCTTTTTTGTGTAAGGTCTCTAAAATGGCAATAGAGAAATGTATTGAGAGTGATTTTGTAACATATTGCTTGCCTCTTATTCCAACGTGCTGGCCGGATTTTTTTCACAATTTGATGAAGTATTCAGTTCAATAAGTTTTATTTAATATTTTAATAAAATGCAGTTAAAGGTTTGTGTACAAAACGAAGCCTGCATAGACATTCCAAACAAGCAGTTGCTGCCAGGGCCAACAATAGCATTATTGCCGTCATAATCAGAAACATCAATATTGTCAGTCCAAATGAAGTAAGTGCAAGTGCGTGTGTAAATTTATTATATTTACAAAAATAAGAACGTGTCTTTTAAGGACATTTAATAAACGATTCTAATGGTACAAACACATACAACAACATAAACACTAGTTTACATGTTAAAAATATAACAATAGGAAACACAGAGCGCACCAACAAACTTAATATAAACAACAGCAGCAACAATAAAACTTACAACAAAACGTGACACACCAACCGATTCATTCATCATTCATTCTCCATCACAACCGCGAACACCAAACAAAAAACGGGAATAAAAAGTCAACGGAAATAACTTTCGTCTGTGAAATAAAAATTGATTTTAATGTTCTGAACAATTCTTTTTTAAATTTATGCGATTGTAGTAAGTCCTTTGTCGCCCATTGTTTTGATTGAAATGTTCCGCAAAATAAAAAATGGGAACAAAAAAGAATTTAAGTTGTCTTTCATATTTTACTTTAAGAAAGTATGAAGGGAAAGTCTATTATCACTTGTGTAGCTTATTGTTTCATATGTCGTTAAAATATTAATTATAATAACCTTAGCATTTTAGTATCTCAACTGGCACCTTGCTGGAGCGATGTGATTATGTATGTAAAGTCAATACTTTACAAACTTTCAACGCGTGGTTGTCAAATTTGGTGTTAAGTTAGTACAATGTCCCTCAAAATAGACGGGGTTAGACTAGTGGAAGCCCTAACTCTACTACAAGGAAAACATTTCAAATATCATATATAAGTAGCGATCTATCAAAGCACCGAAATTTCCTTTATGTTTGGCAGCTATTCAGGAGCAAAAAGAAAGTTAGGAACGCGTTGCATACACTTTTTGACTGCGCGTCAGTCTTTTAGTAGTATTTAGGAGCATTCTAGGCAATGTTACTTTCAATATATTTCTGTAATCATACTACCCATAGCTGTTACTTTCAGTAGCAAAGCTCTTCTACTTTACGACTAACAGGGACGCTTGAAACTACGCTTAAAGCAATTAAATTAGTAATTACGAATATGACAAGATACTAGCAATAGGAATTTACTTATCTTCATATTTTATTATACTTAGTTAGGTTTTACTTTTAACACTAACAGAAGACAAATTGTGACGACAAATGTCACGAGGTTGGTTTTTGGCTCAACATAGTATATTTAGACTTTGATTTTGTTCTATTATAACTAGCTAATTCAGAGTAAATTTGTATTTTATTTAATATTATTTGCTTAATTTTAATTTAGTATATTCATAGTCCAGGTACATAGTGAATTTGGAATTCGAAAATAAGAAATAACCGCCGAGTGGCACCATCTTCTTGTCAAAAGCCATAATATAATCCAGGGAGACAACTCACCGTAATAATATCCCCCGATATGGAGAATAGCTATAACATTTTTAAAACGACAGGTGAGAGACTAGTTGAGCCAACAGAGACACCTCAATATCACCAACAATGGGAACGGTCTAAGGCTGAGGGAAGAAGGTATTACTGGATGTTAGACTTCTACTTTGGCTCTGTTGTTCCATCAACTCCCGAGATTAAAGAAAGTGTAGTAGTTCCAACCAGAGATTAGACCTCTACCTGATTCCCCTACCTTGCTTCCGAGGGTCTCTTAGTATGCTGTTTAATTTCCCGAGTTTGCACTCCAGAGAGGGATTTGTAGTTTTTAAGGTAGTTTTAAGGTTTATAATATTTATTTGAGTAAGAGAGAGGCTTGGATACTCAAATATTAACGACCCTGGACGCCGCTGAGTTTTCCTCAGCAACCAGCGAAAACGTGTCGATACAAAATAAACCGATTGATTGAAGTCGGAAGATTAACCGATAGAAAAGCATTCAGTGGATGTCGCAAATATTATTATGTAAAAATAATTATTTTATTGCAAATTGGTAATATTTCGCTTTAGCACGAAAAATTAAACATAATATTTTTGTGAATAAAATTTTATTACTAGAAATATTATGCTATTTTTGTACAGCTAAAAAGCTTTGGTTATAGTTTAAAATAAATGATTAAAATAAATATATTTCAATATAACAATGTTCCAACCAAATATTGTTGCCAATATTATAATAATATTTGCCGTGAACATTTAGAGAATATATTTTTCCGGGCTTGTTGAAATTATATATATAAGACTGCATTTATTTATAAATTTAATCCTATATGCATAGTACATATGTGTGTGGGTTTCTTTCATCTGCACAAATTGCTCTTACACAAGTAAGCCAGGACAAAATGGAGTTGCGCATTTAGTGGAGGGAATTTACTTGCGTGTAAGTACAACATTACCAGTGCTTTATGTATGTAAGTACCATTAAACATTTTTCATATACTCGCTAAGAATTTATTATTATACCATGTCTTTTTAAATAACCTAAGACGACCTTATGCACGCAAATTCAAATAATAATGGGAGAGATATAAAGCATCTTTAGCATTTTTAAAAATATGTAAAACTGTGCCATATCTTATATACTGTTGACAAAAGTATGAACTACTAAAGTCTAATGCAGACTTTTCCCGGTGCAAGGATTAATAGGAATTAGATTTTTAGTAAAGATTCTAATATATATTATAATTTAGAGTCTTTGGGGCAATTCCAACCGTTTGGTATATGTTTTCGTTAAATTTCAATATATGATGGAAGTTTATCTATTTAAGAATTTAGCTTATTTTTTATACCAAATAAATTTATTATAAATATTGCATTTTATTTTTTGAGGGTTGATAAGCTGGTCTCTATGCGCCAGGTCATTAAGAAATCTTTACCCAACTTTTTAGAAAAACTTAATCGTGTTATACTGGAAATTCTTTAGACCAAATGAGAAATCCAAAGAAAATGAAGACAAAAACATTTTTGGTTTTGGAGAATTCCATTTTTGGTTAATTTTTGTTTTAATTATTTGCTAAATATCAATTTTGCTAAATTTTCAAAGTTTTTCATAAAATAATGATTGTTTGTAATTTATCGGCGTTTCGGCGAAATTACAAAATTGTGGTGAAATTTACATTTTTGTGGTGAACTTTGTTTTTTTCGATTTTATGGTGAATATCAAACTTTTTGAAAAAATTTCGAATTTTAGGCAATTTTTTGTGAAATTTGGGTTTTGGAGGAATTTGGGTTTCGTTATTAGTTTTTGAAATTTTGAAGTTTTCTTTAAAATTTTTCAATTCGGTCCAGCATTTAGGTCCATAAGTTAGATAGGCTTAATAGCAGATTTGATAGGGAGTTAGATTATAACAATTTTATCGGCTTCTGTATAAGCGTTTCTCCGCAACAATGAAAAGACCAAAAATTCCAACAACATTTTTTGGCTCTTATATCGGGAACTTGTGGACCTTTTAATAGCAAAAATTCGCCGAACTCGCTGATCAAACAGTCCAAGTTTCAAAATCCTAGGTTGTTTAGTGCCGCCAGAAAGTTAATTTCAAAATCGTATATACGAACATCCTTAATTGAAATTCCCTACCTATAAAGATCTAGAATATATAGTTGTGAACTGAATATTTTAGATATTACAAACGGAATGAGAAACCTATATACATACGAGACAATTCGCTTTGTACTGAATACTAACGAAGGATGTCTGCACTTTCCCATGAAAAAAAGATTTTGTGTTCGCGAGAAATTTTTTGTACATATTAAATTCCAAAGTTAAATTGCGGGAGAAATTGTTCAAATGTTAAGAAAAAATGTGGGTAAAATGTTGTTAGTTATATTCAAAAAAGGCATGAAATAAATCTGCTATAAACTTTCATCTTTATTAGGTACTTTTCTACATTGTTCTCGGAAAAGCTGTTCAACGACTACAAATCTGCTGCATCTTTCCGATTTAATAAACCGACGGCTGCCCGCAAGTTTACTATTTGAATTTGAAAAATAACTGCTTATTCTGGATTAGTTTATATCAAACTGTAGACAACAACTTGTTTGTTTTAATTATACATTGCTTAAATATATTTTTGTAGAATTGAAAGTTCCCGCAGGCGCCATTTTAATCAAATTTTCTTTACACTTTTCATTAACAATCACCTTAAGCCGTTAAATTTTATAAACGTCCTCATATGCGCTATAGTATACATTTCTTTTAAATAAAATCATTCTGAGCCTATAAAATCACACACTCTTACTTCGAATCACAACAGTTTGTATCAAAAATTTGTGTTATTTAATAAAATAACTGTCTTCTATCCCAACATTATTTCTAATTTACTTAATCAGTACTCGTATGTAAGGGATTATTCACGCACATTTAAATAAATCTATTTTATGGAATTGACCTCATGATATTGTGTCACTATACGTTTTATATAATTTAATACATGACAAACATTAATGCTTATCATAGAGTTTACGAACAACATTGTGAAACACAGAGTTAATTGAATTCTCATATGAATATCTACTAGTGTCCTTCATAAATCTTTCAGAAGCACCCAAAACGAAACTTCAAACAGCACTAGAGACGTTTCCAATATCGTCGTATGTGGTAAGGAGTACATATGTACACGTTCTAGTGATAGTGCATATCTTCTTTGTTAAATTGGTATGTAGCGTACGCCATTGAGGCTGTTGTCAAAGACGTTTAGGCCAATAATGCCACCAACTCAAAACCCGCCAACTTGGGGCCAACATCCGAGAATCTAATTGCTGCATAATGCCGCACATATTGGACCGAATAACTAAAATTATAGCGACCGCTTGAAGTGATGCCACTGAAGCCGATTCATAATGTCATAAATGCACTTTTAAATAAAGCTAGAGTTAATTTGATATCTCACACAACTTTTGTTTTATTGAAATCAAAAGTTTTATTTTTCTATCGTTCTTGTCGGCGTACCCTATAATTGAGATTTTAAGCTCTAGCTCACTCTAAACATGGCACCTTAAGGAATGGGAAAACAAGGTCTTGCGAAAGAAAACTTGTGGGGTTTTTTTTATAAACTCTATGAATTATAAAGAAGTGAATAAGGAAACCTAATCTTCCAAATTAAAATAAATGAGTTTGTGGAATCTTTGCATAAAAGACTCGTTGCTGAAAGCTGTATTCTTCAGTTGGCTCAATATTGCGAATACTTCAGATATTCTTTTAGTACAATTAAAACTCGTAGAAGTGTTAAAAGAACATAAACCTGTACCTTCTCTTAAAGCCTTTCCGATAAAGCCAGATTGATATTCAAAATTTATATAAGCGATTTTGTCCTGATATTAAAAAAAATTTTTTTTCATTTTTGATACTCGTAGTAAAACCCCTAAAACTGTGTGCTTATGCCAAAATTAAGGGACAAAAGTACAAACATTTGTTCACCTCTGACATATGCCTATAAAATTAGAGACTGATAACTTACTAACTTGTTCACATAAAATACATTGATATTTTACCAGGAGTATTTAGGAACGACACAAGTTAACAAGGGGAAAAATACTCGTATCTGAAAGCCATTATTGTGACTTGGCAGTAAAAATAAGTAATGTCAATGAAAACAGTTTTACGATTTGGAGAATTAAAAGTTATTACTTTACACATGTGGCTTGTGTTTCTCACTCCAAACATGTGGGAAAGCACTAAAAGCTACCATAACTTTCCACAGCGTTATTTTAACGATAATACGGTTTCTTCCTTCCACCTACAGCGGTAAATAAGATGTGTGCACTTAGGTGTATTTTTTGTTACTGCTACACAGCTGATTCATGTGAAACGAATAAAATTATCGTTGGATTTGCACACGAACACACACAAATATAAATTAACCTTAAAATTCAACAGTCGGAATAATGTTCTAACAAAGTCCTTGGATATGGTAAGATTGGTTTATATCAATTATAAGAGGTTTTCCAATTCGGTCGACGTTGACTGTCTGTGGCGGTCATCTATGTTATATCTGTCGAATTTGTTACTTAGTATTCAACCACGGATGAGAAATTACCATGGAAAGTTACGCGATGCAGCATCTAAAATTAGCGTTTGGAATAAGAGCACTTTCTCTCTAAGAAATCTTCTGTGTCATGATAATTTCCATATGTGGAATGCCGGCAACCGCCATGCGCATCTCCAGCTGGCAATGGATACCCATAAAGATACCGATAAAATATGATAAGGTCATAGGTCGTTATATTTGTAATATTCTTTCCCACACATTACAATAATTCTCCGTATAGTGTTTGCTTACAATGCACATCTTCCAATTTTTATTGTGTGTGACTTAAATAAAGGAAATAAATCCTTTTCGCGGTAGAACCGAGTCGAAATTTTCGAAGATATTGCCGTTACAAAAATGGTATTGTCTTCGAAACAAAATAACTGCATTAGCTCAGCTATCGTGCAACGAGTTAATATGCGAGTCCGATTAAACTGTAAAAGTTTGTATAAAGGACGAGTCTTTTTTACAAACATAAAAGTTGTTATACAATTTTCTAATAAAAGTTGCTGTTTTTTAGAAAATTTCATGCTACGAGAAGAGCTACGCCTGATTCAAAGAAGATGTTACATATAAATATACGATGTAACAATCATGACCAAGTAAAATATTTTAATTTTTAAAATAACCTTTTAGCCTAAAACTTCTCTGATTCGAAAACTTTGTTTATTGGTACGGAAGTACTAAAAAATTTTACTCTAACGCCTTTTGGATTTACAAACAATTTATATTGCTCTATGTCGCACAGGACAAAACAAACAATTCTTATTTTTTTTAAATTTCTGTTGAGAAAATGTTAACTTTTAATGGTTTTTGAGGGGAAAATTTTCCTTTCTTATACCCCCCACCACTAGAACAACACCCCGCTTAGAAACAAACTTCTGCATTTGTTATTCAACTGCAAATAGAAAACGATACAATCAAACACACTCGTACTTTCATTAAATCGCAACATTTTAAGTTGTCATGTAATAACACATGTTGTTATATATTCAGTGTCACCCAGCAAATATTTTATAAAATCATTTAAATAACCAGCAAGTAACTTCTGCTTTCTCAAGTCTCCATATAGAAACGAAAAATGGCACTGTAGATGGCACATAGCCGAAACCGGTTTGTATCCAAACGGAAATTCGTTTCTAAAATCTACATTCTCCATATAGTCTCTCTGTGGTCTGTGTCTAGGTTTTTTATAATGTTGGATGTAGTACTACTGCTCTAACAACTAGTGATTCTACGATATATATTCGGATCCTCCCTAGGGGTACTTGTTAATTCTACTGGATAATATAACGTTTGGCAGACCAAGCGACAGTAGGATAATTCATGCACAACACTGTTTAGAGAAAGGCTGTTAGTAACGCATATACTGAGTATCAGATGGACTCTTCAAGAAAATGCGAAACGTCATATTAGAAGGCTACGGAACTCACTTGTTACTATTTCTGCCATAAAAAAAATTGAGTTAGAACCCATGCTGACGAAGCAGGGTGGATGATTTTAGAACATTATCAACAGACTTATCAGCCAAAAAGCTGTGAAATACCTCAAAAGAGATCAAAAATACGCAGGCGACAAAAACTGAAATACAGATGGTTACTACAACCATAATATACAGGCACGGTAAAGCAAACTCGAGCGAAAAATTAAACTGAGATGAGACATACACTAAACCCGTTTGCACCAAACACAAATAGCTATATTAACCTACAATCCATTCAGAACTTCACGACTACAGAAAATATCGGCACATAAAATAGATATAGCTGGCACTTTGCGAGGTAGGGGTAAAGAGAAGGTTTCAGCTGTCCTACGAAAGCTATTTACATAAGTCAGTGGAACTGACACGATACGAAATAATAATAAAAAACGAGTTATTTTTAGTCTATGCCTACCTATGCCTAGTAAATATTTACGTGCAGCCTAGATCTACCACAAAGGGGGTTTTCAAAAAAGGCTGGGCTTTGTTGACAGTCAGTCAGTGTTGTGAAATAACCGTAACAAATTACACGATTAAGCAGAACGGCCAAGACTTACCGGTTCAAAGTCGGCTCTTTAACGTATAGAGGCCGAATTGTAAACGACCATGTTCCTAAGCAAACAGCCAAGACAAACAGGGAGAGAACCCTAGGCAGTCGATTCCTAGAAGGCTTTCCTTCCACCAGCTAGCGCCGGAAATATTGCCTGCATACAATGCCGGATGTCCAATAAGTAAGGTTTGGGGCATTTAAAGAGCACCCGAATTTTGATCAGAAAATCATCTTAAGGCACGAAAGATATTTTCGTAGGAATAGTTATTTTAGCCGCATTTGTAGAGATGCCAATATGCTAAAATTGCGGGTTCTTCTCTGGAAACAACACTAATATCTTCTTGCACGAATTGAACGATATGCCACAAAACACATTCTGTATGAATGATTTGAGAGTATATATTTATATCTTGCCAGATCGAGATTTTACTATTGGGATTTTTTTTGCTAATAAACGGTAATCATCAGATTTCCCCAATTTTATTGTAATCTAGACTATTGCTCAAATTCAGTTGGATCTACTCAGGAAAATCATTGATATTTGAACATTACAAATCAGAGAGGCAATCAAAGATTCGGAGTACATTTTAAAGATATTATATTCCACATTTATTCTATATAAACATTGATCTGTCTAGGCTATTTCTATATCTAGTCCCTAGTCTATGTCTAGTTTATGAATAGTTTATATCTAGTCTTATTACACTGTAGTTTTTACCTACTCTATGCGTAATCTAATACGGTTCATGCAAATAGTATATTTGGTCCATGTCTAGTATATATTTACCGTATATGAGATGCAAATCTTGTCTGTTTGTTATGAGATCGAAGAACAGCACATTTGCTGGGACTTTATTTGCGGAGTGGTTTAGCAGCAGGCTTCTTTGTGTATTTCATCGAGTTTACTGAGTGTATATCTGTGAAAATACGTGCAATATCTACCGTTGGACATAATAATTTACAATTCTAATTTTAAAATTCTTTTGCTTTGTTAACACGTTACACAAATGCTACAGCAATGTACAAAAAGTACAGCAAAGCTTTTATGGAAAAGAGTAAGCTAAAATTCGGCAGCAAAGTAGCAGCGAATTTTAAGTGCCTTCTCTGTACATCCATAATACGCTGACCAATCCTGATGCCTGGGAATAAGACAAATTAATAACTTAATTAATAAACACCATCTTTGAATATTTCTACAAATCTCACTTAATAAGATGGTGCTGTAAGATTTATTATTAAAGTATTCAAGAGAGTCAACGCGCATTTAGTAACTTAAGATCAACATATGCAAATTTCGTAAGTAGGGTGTTTTCTAAATATTAAACAAACGCAGAAAACAGACTGCTCTGTGACAACCTATAATTTATTCAAACAGGGAATACATAGAAATTGGAATGCTACGGAAATTATTATAAAAAGGACATTCAAATATTACGAGAGAGTTGCAAAATAAATGCAGTAAATACTTTATGTTTATTTCAAAGGCAAGTACACAAAAGATGTTACAAATAACATTGAACGCGACAACTAACACCTTCAGGTGACATACAAATTCCAATAGAAAACATGAAGTATTTCAGTGGCAGTAATAGTAAATAAAATATTTTGTACATTTAAACGCTTTAGATTATGTAAAAACAATGTATGTTTTTTATTTACTCTTTTTGACACTCCTAAATGTACTGAAATACAAACACAAAGTATTAGAAAACTGTTTATTTTAAAAGGTTTCAAAAAACCCTTCTTCAGACTAGTGCCTCGCATTTTATTTTAAATGTAGCAATTAAAATGAATTTTTGTATTTGGCAATGAATTCGTTTCTGTAACTCTCGCATCGAAGAAAAGAAATCTTGGTTTCTCGACTTGTGAAAAAAATTGTTTCTATATTTGAGGCAACACAAATTACGTTTTATTTAATTTATAATATTATATATTTTTATTTATAATACCTAAAATTGCCATATATCGTGTTGGGATAATTTTTCGTCGGACCAAACAGGGATATAAAAGAAATCCCCAAAAGCTTAAATAATCGAGAAAGTATGCGCCTTACTAATATGCCAAAACAGTCCACCTGTCATCCTGCTCCCGGTAACTAAATATTTCTTCATTAGAATGAGTACACCACTTTACCTTTATTTCACAAAATGTTGAATATGCCCCCAAGCCTGTCAGTGAACCCACTTCAATCTGGATAACATTATTTGCTCGTATATCCGCACCTAGCTTTTCTTCAGGAAACAGTCTTTCGCAGCTAAATATAGAGCAGACGAAAAACAATTTTCAACCCTCTCAACTCCTTGATCAATTGAATCATGTCTAGCTACAGATGCAATTCTCAACGCGTGCAACGTTTGCACTAATACTCATTTTGATATTGAAGTTTTATGAGTTACACAACTATTTGGTCCAGAGCCTTTTTGCGGCTTAAATGGGACTACTGTTATGTGACATATCTGAAATTAGGAACTGTTGGGATGCTTCTCAGGATATAAGAGAGGCTACGTCATTAACTAAATCCTTCTCATATGACAGCTATCCAAAAGTAAGTGTGAATGACCTTCAACATTTCATTGTTTTTCTGTGCGGAAGGAAACCAGGTTAATTCTTCTTTGTGCAGTTTATAATTAGAGGGTGAGGACACACATTCTTTGTAAATACTTTGTTTTAGTTTGTGGTAGAAGACATATTTTTAACTATAAGCTCTTGAGTTTATACGATATCGGGTGTGCTTCTCCGGCCTCAGAAATCGGTTTCATAAATGTTCTAAGGTTCAAAAGATGTATAAGGTGTCACAATGCCGTCGGCGGACTATACCGAACTGTATCTATTATAATAGTTAGAGGCGATGATTTGGCATGACAATAACAGATTGAACAGGCGGCTTCGAAACAACAAAATTCCGTCACAGAGAGCAACTTCAACCCATTCTTCACAGAAATATTTTTTAGTCTCAGTTGCAGTGTTGTAAAAAAAACCAGCCTCCGACAATACAATTTTTATATGTTTTTTCGGTTTTTTATGTATGAAACCTTTTCAATCTTAATATCAATACAATTTTTAATAACCGTTTAATTGTCAGTTTTGATTATTAGTGATAATTTTTATTGTGTATAAAGGTTGATGTTTGAAAATTCACGAAACTTTGCGATAAATGTGTAATAAAAACCTGAATTTTTATTGACATAAATTAATCTGCGCCGATCCAGCTAAAAACAAAATAAAGCCATCTCAAACAACAACTATTTGTTGGCCAAAAATAATGGTCATCGGATTCCCTAATTTAAGTGTTTTAACAATCACTGGCTAATTTGTTATACATTTTTGGCCTTCGTTTAAAACAAGATAGACTTAAGACGGGGAATCCCAATGTTTATACTTGGCGCGTTTAATTCTAATGGAATTCCGAAATTATGGAATTGCTTTTAAGTTGTAGAGTTGTCTGCTGTAAGTTCATATTATCAAACAGCTAACTAATTAAAAAAATAAGTGTCTATTCTGAAATACACGTGACGAAATACACGACGAGGTGAAACATTTTACAAATCTCAAAAATTTGTTTTCGTTTTTCATAGAAAAGCAGAAAGAAAATTGTTCAAAATAACGTTTTTTAATATTTGTAGGAAAAAAACAATAAAACTTTTTAAAATTATATTTTGTATGAAAAACATAAAAATTATTGAGATTTGCATGCAGACACGTATTCCAAAATTGACAGTAATATAAAAAATAACAAGTAAGAAAACTATATTTGGCTGTGCCGAATTTTATATATCCTTCCCAAATGTATTAACTACTATAATGTACTACAGGTTTTTCGCGGTGCAAAGAATTGTTTTACGAATTTAATTCTGGACTCCAGTTTAAGTCGTATTTTTTTATATTTAAGCTCTCCTGTCGTCTTAATATAAACATTTTCGATCGGGGTGTTTTAATGTTCGATTCATGCTCATCAGCTTTTTATCCAATATTTATATTTTTCGTTAAAATTACGACGTGTTTCATAAAATATTCAGTTTTTGTAAATTTTTGGTGAAACGCCAAAATTTTTTTGAAATTGAAATTAAGCTTTGAATTTTTAAAATTTTGATTTCTGTGGTGTTTTTGGAATTATTTTGTTTTATTCCAGTTTTTCGATTTTGTGGTGAATTTTCAAGATTTTGGTATATATACAATTTTGCCCAATTTTAAATCATTCGTAATTTTTTTGATTTCTGGTTAAATTGTAGATTTTTATATTATTATATAAGATATGATCTACTTTAACGTTTCCATTAAATTTAGTTTTTTTAGTTTCCCTCTTTTTGATGAATATTCAAAATTGTGGTTAAGTTAAAGTTTTAGTGGTTTAATTCCAAGATTTTGGTTTTTGAGGTATTTTTCCTAAAATTTCGGGTTTTTATTTCCAGTTTATTAATTTTACTGTGAATTTTCAAATTTGTTGGGAATTTTAAATTTAATCAACATTTTGATCAATTGTTTTGTGCAGTTTTCTTTTTGTAAGTTTTAATTTTTTGGAATATTATGATATAATTTTTATTTAAAATATTTACCCTGTAGTGTTGTAGTGAAGTTTTGGATTTTGGTGAATTCCGAAGTAATGGAAAAATTTGTTTTTTTATATATCAGGTTTATTGAAATTATTGATGAATGAGAAAACTATACTTGTGTATACCCTTTTCGTTTTTCTGAAGGCTATATAAATGTAAATATAAATATAGGGAAAATGGAAAAGAATTGAAGAGAACAAATATTGTTATGTAATTGTCAGAATATTTATATTGTGTCCTCTATAACAAATTAAATGACAATAAACAAGCTCTTGCTTACATTGAATCATTAATTGTTTATCATCCAAAAAATTGCCACATTGTTTGATTGAACAATAAAATTTGTACCTAAATTCTATCCAAATTTATTTTAATTATACAAAAATTATATAATATTTTTAAGCACAATATTTTCATTATAAGCATAATATGTAGGGTTCTCTTGTTTTCGATCAAAATATTTTAGGTAAAAATGTTACAAAGCTTTTTTCGAAAATATGTTTTCTTGACCTCGGGCGAATGATTTGGTGAACTGCTAAGATTATGGGAGAGGAGAGGATAATAACAATTATTATATTATCTGTTATAATATAATTTGTTATTAACCATAAGAGTTAGTCATAAAAACATTCTCTTAGATTAAGGTTACCTTACCACATGGACTGTAAAAAGTACCAACAAACAGTTTTAATCTATTGTAAGACTATATGACGTCGATATACATATTTTTTCTTTAAAAACTAAATTTTTTCATTTTCAAGTGTTAACATTTTTGCCACTGCTTTTTTATAGATTTTCTGTGGAAATATAAAATAAACAACAAAATATTAGTTCCGTTCCGTTTTATCAATAACAAAACATTGCTACATGACATAGTAAGATCAAATTTTATTACAGACGTGAACTTTATTTATATTTTAAATCGAGATGCATTTTAAATATTTGTAACGCACTTTTCATATATCTGCAAAAATTTAAATTTTAGCAGACGAAATAGTTTGGAGGAAATGATCATTTAACAAAAATGAACCGGAAATTAGAAAAAAATCAGTTATATTAAAAAAGTGCTTTCTCCCGATAACACTGCAATAGCTAACGTAATGTTTAAATTAATTGAAAATTACTTTAATAAGTTTAACGCCATTATATATTGTTGTCGACAGCATAGTATAGTTGTCACGATCATGTCATAAACATTTCTCTCTGCCTGCACGTCTACGATTTCGACTAAAAGAAGTAATGAAAATGCATCTAACACGAAAATTTTCAAACACAAAAATCTTGTTTTCAGTGTTGTAATATTGAAAAATGTTATATAACATTTTTTATATTACTATTTAACGAGTGGATGACAGAAAAAAATTGTGAAAAAACAAAATTTTAGATTCGCAGTCATGAACAGATGGGTGCATTTAGGTTAATTCCCAGCAAAAAATAATCCGGATTTCGGAAGCAAAGCTCAGTTCTTCTGGTAGTCATTGACACTTCATAGGAAACACAAATATTTTGCCTTAACAAAGGTATTTTATATTTGTAGTAAAATTTTTTAGCAATGAAGAAACCAATAATTTTATATATTTCTCACAGTCGCAGAATGCGCTCAAAATTATACATTTTACCATGAGTTACGTTCGAACAGAACACGACAAAATATTGGGAATCGTTCAGTCAATTTCCAAATGCCTACGAAGGTCTGAAACAAACGCTTAAAAAGAAATGCTCAAAAGCGTGAGATCACAAGCAAATATCATGTCATACACAAGCAGGTTTTCCTGCAATGTCAACCCGATATGTTCTTATAAAAGTATTGATGACGCAGCAGTAGATTTTGCTGAATTGTGTCACGCATTAAGCACAATAAATGTGTTGTTAAATAAAAAGTATTTTTGTATAGAAAATCAAATGAATTTATTTAAAAATTTTTATGAATACACACACTGAACTTTGTTCTGCTTATACTTCAAACTGTCGACGAATATGTGCAAAATGGGAAAAATTATGATTTGCAACTTTTCAATTAGATGGGGAGAAAAGGAGAAGTATCAGTTAAGGTTGAAACACAAACAAAGCTGGGATAAAATCACTGTTAATACAGGAGCGAGTAACCAATATACGAGTATAAGCACGAAATATGTGTTTGCTCGAAAGCAACAGTAGCCATAAGCATAGTTGAAGAGAAAAATTGCGAAATTTGAATGAATATTATTATAGTGATCCCACGTAATTTAATAAAAGCGATGTAAATGCCATTTGCTTCCAAGTATTTGCAATTTCCGAATGACATATATTAAGTGCTTGGTAGAGGAAAAATTAGTAGCACGTACAACATATATTGTTGCATAAATGTCTACATTATTGTGATTGGGCTAACGGAACATACCAGGTTGCAACTAAACTTTATTAAAGATATATACAAAATATTTGCTTAGAAGTTCTACATATGTACATATATAATTTATGTATTTAAATTTATGTCGTTTTAATTTTAATGGAGCATTTTGGGAAACAGGATGTAAAAATTGGGAGTATGTATAAAAGACAAAATCTGGTAGCTCTGTTGTGAAGTGTTACAAATTGTGTTAGACAGACCAACTAAATTCTGAACTACAAAAAGCATAAGTTATTTATATGTTTGGGGCACATATCGACTTAAATTGTTTTAAATTTTAAAATAAAATTTCTTGCAAACACTCATGCAAGCAAATTTAATAGTAAGAATAACGTTGTTAGTCGGCAGGTTGCTTTTTCCTATTTTAAATCCAATTGAAGAAACCTGCCTACATGAATAAAGCAAAATTAAAACTGTTTATTCGTTGCGTGTTAACTTATAAACAACTTAAGTGTCATGAAATTGCAAAAAAAATTATAAAATTGATTTTAAGCTATTTGTGTGGAAAAGTTTTCTTACTTTCTCTAAACAAATACATTGTTAACTCTGAGCGGAAAGCACACCTGTTTATAACTCATAAAAATTTTACCTTTAAATAAAAACAATAAAAGTTTCTTAGACCTACTCGTACCAAACATCGCTTTACTTTTCCTTCTTGTTTTAAATTACGAAATGCATGTTTTGTCGGCTTGTAAATGTCAAGAAATGGGAAGTAATTATGACAACTTTATACGAAATGTAAAGAAACTTAGAACACTAAATGAATTGAACAACCGAAATAATTCGTATATGAAAAGAATTGAATTGGAAGCAGTAATTATGTATAAATTGAAAAAAAAAGGTACACTACTTTGTTTGGCTGCCATTTTGGTAAACATTAGTCTTAACAATGCATATTTGGCAGTCGTGAAGTAGCGGCGTGGTAAATTTATTATGGAAAAAAATTCGGTAAATCGTTAAAACATTTTCAAAATCAATCATCGATTACTGTGACGATGAAAAAGTTACGTGAAATTTTTGGGAGAAACAACGTGCCATCAAGACGCACTATTTATCGTCTAGTGAATGATTTCGAAGAAAGAGGGACTGTAGCTGATAGACCCAAGCATGGACCTCAACGTACTGCAAGATCGGCTGAAAACATTACTGCTGTTCCAGGAAGTGTTCAAAACAATCCATCAACCTCAATTCGACACCGCGCTCAGGAGCTTGACCTTCAAAGAATAACTTTGGCCACAATTTTGCACAAAGATTTGCATTTGTTTCCATTTAAGATTTAAGATTCAGTTGACACAAAAGCTTCTTTCAGAAACCCTTTTACGCCGCCGTTCATATGCCAATAGGATGCTACAGCTCGCCCATGACAACCTCGATTTTCGTGGAAAAAGCATAATGAGTGACGAGGCACATTTTCATTTTAATGTGAATAATCAGAATAGTCGGTTCTGGGCAATAAAAAACCCTCAAGTTATTCATCAGTCACTTTTGCATCCTTTAAAAGTGACAGTCTGCTGTGCTATGCAATTTGGTCAGGAAGAATCATTGGACCTTACTTTTTTTGTAACTGAAAACGGCGTAACGATAACTGGCAATGGGGTCGCCACGGTCGCCTGATTTGACTGCTCCGGACTTCTTTTTGTGGGGATATCAAAAAAGCAAGGTTTATGCAAACAAACCAGAAACGCTGCAGCAACTCAAAAAAAATATTCTCGAAGAAATTAATGAAATACCGCGTGAAATGTGTGAGAATGTAATGAAAAATGTGTTTAAAAGGTCTCCCCTTTGTGAGGCTAACAGAGGCGGACATTTATCTGATATTGTATTCCATACATAATTGCAGACATTAAACAAAACATTTATCAATATACGATCCATTCTCTTTCATTTAATCAAAAATCATAAACAAATAAATTAGCATACCTTCCCGGCGGACACCCTGTATATAAAACGTTTAGGGCGAAGGTACATATATGCGTTTACTCATCAGGGCGTTTCATGTATTTTATCTGTTCAGCAGTTTAAACACGGCAACTTACACATATGAAACCGGAGAACAAAGTAAGATTGCTTAAGGATTTTATTGGCTTTTTTGAATGTATTCAATAAGTTTTAGGGTATTGCAAATATTGCACGAATTTTTAATTCAAGAAGAGTTTGCGCAAAACTACCATATGGAGTTGAAAGTTGCATACATTTTTACCACAGACGCTTTGCAAACTTCTCTCTGTACCTTGTTCTATGAAAACATTCCACTTCAACTTTTTTGACAGAAATAAACGCGTAGTATGTATCCTCAGCTTTCGTTACATCATTTAAGCAGTGGTACAAAACTTGTACGCAACAGGTGATGTGACATATTTTTGTAGGCCAATAAACAGACATATAACTTCCCAAAAATTTTCCTAAAACTTTACCTAGGTAATAATTTACATTTCACCAAAAAAATTAAAAAAGTACAGTCGCAATGGCCGCAAAATTAATAGTAAAACAAAAACAATGTTGTTGCATCGGAAGTGCATTTCATTCTGCTAGTTGTCTAATACAAATTTTAATTTTTTCTTTATTCAAAGTTATCATATCATCAAACGGAACTTTCTTTCACTTAAGGCTAAGAAGTAAATTAATTAATTTTAATAATTCCAGTTCGACAAAGTTACGCCAAACAATAAATTTAGAGATCTGAAATTTAAAAAAAAAAATACAAAATTTAATTTTTATAAAAAAAACACTTTTTAATAAAGTAAAAAAATTAAGAAGCGCAATTAAATCTTAATTTTAGCCTAAAATCTAAATTTAAATAAATACAAACATTTTACGAATAAAAGTCACCAAAACCTTAATTAAAAAATTTTTAAGCTTTAGGTTTTTAATAAAATTCTTTTCGGTAAAATCCTTTGAAAATATATATAAATAGATTCTTGGTTTGAGGTTCGGACTGCATAGCTATTTGGAAGAATTTCCGTCAGTCCTTCATACGTTTGCTTTGGACATAAACCAGTATCGGCTACAAGCCATCTTCAGTGTTATTTTTCGTGGAGTACGAAACATCCATGTATACATAAATTGCTACTTCAAAAATAGAAATTTACCAAAAATCGAGATTTAATCGAAATTGCACACCAAAGTTATAAATCACCTTTCAGTGATTTTAAATCTGCACACAAAGGATTTAAAATCAAAGTGATCAGATAATTGACTGACGATTTGAAATCACTTGCTTATTTTCTCTAAGTATTTTGTATAGAATATAATAAAAATATTATTAAGTATTTGCAATGATGTGTTCTATTTGCACTCGTAATAAAATTAGGTTGAATGCTCGTAAAAATATAAATATAAAATTTCTAAGGACACTGCTTGTTTTGTAAAAAGTTTTTTTTTTGCAAAGTTCGTGATTTACTTTACATCTGACTAACGCGACAGCTTCTTACAAAATCATGTAATATATATTAAATTTATACGATCAAGTTGTCTTATTTAAGGCAAATTTTCATGTCATTTTTTGGCAAATTTGTGAATAAGTGCAAAAAGTAAACAAACTTCACCAATGAAAACAATGGCAACTTCGCAATATTTGTATTTATTTGTTATACTGAAATTTATTTGCATCTTCTTTTTATGAATTGTGAACTTTGATTTGACGCCAGATTTTCAAATGCTATTTTCCTAAAGCAACTACTCTTAATAAAGCAGCTTCCGGAATTCTCACCTAATTAATTTTTGCTTGATATTTAGCAAAATAAACAAAACATAACATTTGTAAATCAGCTTTTTGCTTGTGTTTTCGAGAGAATAAAACCACGCCGAAAAACATAAAATCATGTGATTTTCAGAACAGCACCAAATCGTCCGCGTAATATTAAAACGTTTCGAGATTTGAAGCGACGTGGTTTTTAGAACGAGAAAATCGCAACTCAAAATTAAACCATCTCAGCAATAAAATTTACTTTAATAGAGATTTTTAATTAAAAAAAAAAAACAGTGTGGTGTTAAGAATTCGAATTAAAACAAATAAGCTGCTTGTTATTTGGCATAAAAAATGCCTAAAAGAAATATTTGAAACCTTTTATTTTATTGTAAACTTCGGTGTTTCTTAAATTGTGTCATTCTAGTTTGACCACTGTTATGAATTTTGACCGCAATTGTACTGTCACCTTTTACTTAGCTCTTGAACAAAAGAATTTTGTGTTTTAATTAATTTTGATGCAGGAAATAGTTAACAAAGCAAGTGTCCTTCTTGGAAAATCCGTGACATTTCACAATTTATGTGTGTTGACAGCATTTTCAATTTACTGTGTTCCCCGGTGCCTTTATATAAATCTATCTTTTATATGTCAATATTTTTGATGACATTTCCCCACATGTTACATTATAGTATGAGTATTTTGTTGAATTCCTTTCAGAAATATTTCAAGAAATTGCTTTTGTTGCTTGGTATCGTTTTACTTGTTAGTTTCGTGGGGATGACATATTCTTTTCGTTACTCTGATTGTTGTACCTTAATGTAACCATACAAAATATCTGAAATAAAAGTTGTGATTTCCAGACATCATTAATACGAAATCATTAAGTTGACAATAGTTAACAGCAAAAGCGACATATTTGGACTTTTTATGTATGTACGTTCATATGGCTTACGTCTTAAATTATTATGTAGTGTCGTATTAGGATTTATATTGTAGTAACTAATAGCTTGAGAAATAAATTCCTCCGGTTAATTAAAATTACGTTGTTTTTCGCAACAATAAATGTTTTTATAGAATTTGTCGATTTTAGGTTTGTTTTATAAATATATATGAACATTTGCTCTTCGTCATTACTACTTAAAGGAATCGAATGTGGCCGGATTGTAGCAAGCGAATATGTTTGTGTTCAATGATGGCACTTGCTTCACAACTCATTCGAAATTGATTTTCCATCCACGTGAATACCATGCCACACATAGGTGATAAATCCCATTAGACGTCTTCATTTGCAATGCAAGGCAACATCTATCATGCACCACGATCTTTCTGCAATTCGAGTTTGAGCCAGTGCCATTATGTTACTCCACATAACAGTAATCACCAAATACCTGCCCGGAACTTGGTTCCGCAGAGCCAGTTGCTTTTAATTTCATTCTCTTTATCAATACTGCCGCTCTCAGAACAGCATTCAAAATGCTAGCTGATAAGTAGCAATAGCAACCACAAAAATCCTTTGCTATGATATAATTTATGCAAGTTTTATTATCGCTAATATTGCTGTTACTGTACTCTTGAAATTAAATACAACCCAGTACAAATACGAAAACAATCACAGTGTAAAATGGTACAGTATCCGTGCTTTGCATTACAAATGACATTTTAAAATACACATAATTTCATTTATTAATTTTTAGGCACCGGTTATTAAATTATAATTTGTGTTTATCATTTGCTTTTCTTTACTACGTTCTCATGAAGGTAAATTAACACCTCTTGCCTTATAAGAGTTCTAAATATTTTGGCTTTGTACTGCTGTTTATAGATATTTTTTAAGTTGCTTTTAGTATGTTGTTTGTTGTTATGTTTGCACAATTGCTATTGCTCTTGTACTTTTAATACAAGATTCAAAGCACTAGTAATAGCAGTTCTAATATAGCATTTTTCAAATCCAAGTTTTGAAAGTCTTTGTCTTTATTCTATGACACTGACATTATCAGTGGAACTAACAAGTCTTTAAATTATTCAGCGCTCAAAAGCAAAGAAAGCTGTTAAACAAATTTTGTTCGAATGTCTTGTTAAAACGAAGCAAAATGTTGAAGGTGCTGGAACAACATCGTATTATAAAAAGCAAGTGTCAGGCGACATGTAACTGAATGTTTAAAATTCAGATCAGCACCTTAACCAACAAAGCTGTTTTAAGGCACAGTTAGCTACTTAACTTAACTTTCAGTACAATATTTACAACATTTCCTAAAAAGTTTTTTCAGGAAAACTCATATAACACACACTCACTTTCTGTCCTACGTTTTTTTTTTTCGTAACTTAACGATGCTCAAGTCGATTCATTAGGGGAAAACTTATAAAGATAAGTAATAAGGCAGATATTAGTGTAGCTGATATTAAATTAATTTTGTGGAAATGCCATTTGACTGTGAAGTGGCAAATAAGCAAAATTTCAATTAAGACGACCAAACGCCCCTTATTGAGCGCTATTGTATAAAAGCCTCGACAGACAACATTAATTATAAAGGTCACATTTCATGTTGACAGTTAATTTGCCTTTTTTTTCTAAAAAAAAACAACCTAGGCAATTAGTACCTGCTAAATACTTGAGTTGAGAATCAATGTAAACGTCTTTTTAATATGCCAGCACCATAAGCTAAGACCAACGCTGTAGATACCACCTAAAAAATATGCTTATGCCTTACAGCCGTCAATAAAAAAACACGCAATTTCTCTTTTTTGCCTGATGACTGTTTACCCTTGAATCATTTGACGACACGAGCTACACTCCTAATAAGCTCACTGGTTTTAGCAGTGTACTGGTTGGTGTGATGTAGACACTGATAATCTAAAGCGACATAATTTCCAATTTTATTATCGAAAGTCCATATTTCGCTACGTCTTTGTGCAGCATCATCAGGAAATAAATTATATTATATTTCGTTATGTGGAGTCACGTCACAATTATACAGGTACATTTATGCTTCACTGTATGTGACGATTTCGTCTAGTACGTAATTTCATCGTTAAAATGGAAAATATGCTTATATATATGTATACGACTTAAAATCCGAATTAATCTCTTCCCAGTCTACTGATATCCACTCCTGCACACGCTGCTCTTAACTTTGATGTAACACTGAACTATATAGATTTGAAGCGCCGCCTGTAAGAAGAGCAATAGTACTTACAATGGCCCGTCAAGTGTGTACAATGGAATGTTTTAGAGAAAGTGAATATGAAATTCGCGAACAATTTTCAACAATCATTTCAATAAATCCCATTAAACCTAAACATCAATAAAAACATGAATTCCGAGGCGAATAACGTCATTGCTTTTTTGACTAATTATTATTATACGCAACAAAAACAAGAAATAAAAAAAATCAGTAAGAGGACGTATGATTGACTCCTGTTTTAAAAGTTCACTAAATTCCATTTTTAAAATTTAGACAAATGAGATAAGTGGATTGAGAGTAATAATTGCTTACTGTTTTTTTTACCTCACTTTACCATTATTATTTATTATTTATTAATAGATTTGTGTAATTACAATTCATAGAATTATCATTGTATAAAACATTTTTAGTTACAATCTATATTTGGCGTCGCATTATTGCTATAAGCCAGAATGACAACAAAATAATTCAATTGTGCTTTACATTTTTAAACATTGTATTCATTTAATACGAGGGCTGCTCTATATATTTCTGGCCTAATAGTGAAAATGCGAATATTTATAATCAAAAATTGTTTTATTGTTTTTCAAAGTATTCTCCAGCATGATTTATACATTTTTGCATGCGCTCAAACCAGTTGTCGAAGTACTTTTTCCACTCCGATTGAGACACCTCTAAAACATGGTTTTTGAACACTTCAACAGCTTCTTCTGGCGACGAAAATCTTTGACCACGCATTTTTTTCTTGATGTGCGGAAACAAGAAGAAGTCATTAGGTGCCAAGTCAGGGTTGTACGGCGGATGACCCATTAATTCGACGTTTTGGCCGGTCAAAAACGTTCTGGTTTGAGCCGATGTGTGAGAGCTCGCATTGGCATGGTGAACAATTATTCGTCTTCTCTTTTTGGTTTTTCGAATTTCTCCGATGACTTCAGGCAAACAAATTGTAGTGTACCACTCAGAAGTGACCGTCCTACGTTGCTCAAGCGGAACAGTCGCCACATGACCAGTTTTGTCGAAGAAACAGGCGACCATTTGCTTCGAAGTGCTTCTTCCACGAACAACTTTCGTTGGATTTTGCTCGTCTTTGAAGACCCACACGGTCGATTGTTGTTTCGTTTCGGGCTCATACGCATAGATCCATGATTCGTCACCTGTGACGATCTTATAAACGTCTTTTGAAGCACCGCAATCGTATTTTTGCAACATTTCTTTGCACCAATCGACACGAGCCTTTTTTTGAGCGACTTTCAAATTGTGTGGGATCCAACGAGAACAAACCTTTTTTACGGCCAGGTGTTCATGCAGTATCGAATGTATGCTGGTGGAAGAAATGTCCAAGGATGTCTCTATCTCTCGGTATGTCGCATGTCGATCTTGCATTATGAGTTCACGCACGGCATCAATGTTCTCTGGCACAACAGCCGTTTTTGGACGACCTTCACGGAATTCGTCTTTGAGCGAGCTTCGGCCACGATTAAATTCATTATACTAATTTTTCACAGTGCTATAGGATGGTGCTTCATCGCCATACAGAGATTTAAGTTCATCAATGCACTCTTGTCGTGATAATCCACGTCGAAAGTTGTGAAAAATTATGGCACGAAAATGTTCACGAGTTAATTCCATTTTTTTCTATATTAAATTTTTCAAGTCACTGTAAACAACACAAATAATGGTCGTACGTCAAAACGTTTTGAGTACGATTATGCTTAAAAATGACAAACTTTCCAATGGAAATGTCAGATTGCACTTGGCAGCACTCAGTGTTGCCAGGCCAGAAATATATATAGCAGCCCACGTATTAAATTTCTATACTTATACATATTTGTAAAGTGAATAAAAGCTAGTGCTATTTAATACGTTGAGAAATTCATTATCGCTAAGGACATAATGGCCAAAGTATATCTTCCTAAATTCTTTGTAAGCTAGACAAATGCCAATAAAATGAAATGTATTTTCAGATTCATGATTATTAAAGATTGTGCATATACCATTAGACTTGTCCTTGAAACACCTAGCGTTCAAATTTAATAGTCCTCCTCCAGCCCTTACAATAAGGCTGGTAGCTTTAGGGGAGAAATCTGCTGTGAGTTCAGGTGTTGTACACAAGTTGTGGATAAGGATCATGATGATCATTGTGAATTTGAAGCAAGAAGAGCAAAATTATTTTTATCTTTTATTACCAATAATCTTATAATTTCCTTCCAATGTAAACATACAGGACTACCGTCAAAAGGTGAAAAATTCAGTTCATTATACAAATTTGTCCATTCCTTAGCCCAGAACAAGTTCAGCTCTAAAACTTTAAGTGCCTATATTCGTGTCAATCTTTGGGGACTTAAAGATAATATTTTATTTATGTAGCATAAATGAATTTTCAATGTTGAAGTAAATAAAGAATTGAAACCAGTTTCCAAATACAGCGTTGTAGATGGTAGGTAGAACATTTTTTTTAATGAGATAACGAATTAATTTTTCTACACCATTTTTTATAGCCCCAAATTTATGCAGCAAAGTACATTATAAACTCAGACCCTGGCTCAAAAATTTTCAATTTATTTTTCTTAGATATTCGTGGGTGATTTATATATTTGGACCAGGTGGAAGAAATGCCTATTTTTGAAGCAGACAGTTTATTACGTAAATAGTGACTCCAAGATATGTGCAGCTGTTAACAATTTCAATATTATCACGACCAAAATGTCATTTTAAACCAGCAGATTCTTGGACCATTACGAAAAACAAGTACTTTCGATTTAGCCAAATTTACGTTTAAACTCCACCGCACTTTACCATGCAGTACTTGAACGCAGATATTGTTTCCTTTAGCTGATAATAGCTTTTTCTTTATGATGCAGAGTGAACTTTATTGGCTTTCAGTGTTTTTTTTTCATAAAAAACATTGACAGGTTTGCGACAGAATTCAAAGCATATTACTCTGATGAATTACTAAAAATCATGGCACAAACGCAGGCCTTCTTAATGATGCTGTCAGCTTTGAGCTAAAACTCACCAAATAAAGTAGAAACGCTTTTTATAAAAATAAAGAAATAAATAAATACATTTTTGAGAAAACTTTATTGAATGAAGGTTAATGAATGGCCAGCAGCACAGAATATAAACAGAATACCCAACAATGACGTTTGAAAAAGCGTGTAACACCTGATGTGTTATGCGATGTTACGTACAAAATTTTAAATTAACCCGTTTGTATAAGAGAGAAAGTGCTAAATTAGAAACGATAAGGTCCTTTATCCCTTTTATATAATCGATGTAATGTCACGTCTAGTTAGAAGTCTATGGCCAGCAGCATTGAGAAACGTAAACAAGCAACATTGAAGTAATAAAAATAAAAAAACTGTCAATGTTTGATTTTAATTTCAAAGAAGTGTAAAGAAATTATAAATTTTGTTTTCAACAAAATAGAAAAAGTAGTGAAACACGAGTATTTCAGCTGTTTGTGATATTTATTTAGTAATCAATCAGAAGTCATCAAACTTTGCCATTCGAGGCCAACAGAACCTTAAATAAAAAATATATATTTTATTAAAATTTTTGTTTGAATTGAGGGTTGTATGAGGGTTTTTCACAACATTGAGCTCTTTTAAAATTGCAACTAGAATTTGTCTATTTACTTGTCTTCGAAAAAATTGTCGTGGATCTCATGGTTACTAATAACAATGCAAATAGAAATAGAACATGAACCAGTAATAAATTCCTTGAAGCCTTGATATGTTTGTAAACTAAACCATTTTTAGTTTAAATGTCAATTATTGACTTTTAATGCCAAATTTTTACAGGGCATTATTTTTTGCAGCACAAATCTTCTGCTGGAATTAACAAAAAAAAAAACTTGCTAAACATTTGAAAATCTCTTTTCTTTCTTTTTCTGTTTTAAAATCTGGTTTGAGTACAATTTCTCTGGATTATATTTGTCTTCATTTTTGTTTAAAAAAGTTTTATTGCCAGGATATTTTAGTCTGTCTGCTTCAGTTGGTTGTTTGTTATTGGTTTCTTTAGCAAACTAAGAAAATTATAAAATAAAAGTTTTTCTTCTCAACCAAATCAAATCTATTAAAAGTTTGATTTTAAAATCAAAACGATTTAAAACAAATTTGACTAATTAAATTGTATTTACTACAAAACACTTGAATTTGTAAGAAATAAATTTTGTGGCCTGTGAGACAATTATTCTTAATTTTATTGGAAGAAACTTTTAATTCCTTTATTTTATATTGAGTTTGAAAGAAGGAAAATACAAATTAGGAAACTTCGTTTAAAATTTAGAAACTTGTAAGGAAAATCGTTTAAACTCGCTCAAAGCCCGAAACTAAACTTTACTTCTATCAAATATGACATAAAAGGACTGGTTCATTTGGAAAATTTCTTACAATCCTCAAAACTACAAAAAGAAGGCAAAATTGGTAAATGTTTGTCAGAAAACTAAAAGAAGTTAAACTCAGAAAAATAGATACAACTCTTCAGCAAGTAAAGTCTAAAGAACTTGCTACCTTAATAGGGTGGCTACACAGTTTTATTTCAGCATTGTAACGATTAAAGTCGCGGGCTTGTTTTAAACGTACCAGCAACAACTACAATGAATTATTATTATTTTTTTTGTATTACAATGAAGTATTATTTTATTATTATTTCATATTATTATTGTCATTGGATTAATTAGATGAATTATTATTATTTACTTATTACCATGAATTATTTCTATTTTGTATTTATCATAAGTTACTTACCTGAAAGAATTATTATTATACTATCATTTCTCGTTAAGTTTTGAATTTAAATTTAACGGATTTACACGCATTAATACAGCACTGCGTCTGACAAGCATATCTTGTCAATTGTGTATGAACGCCCACATGCAGTGTGTATTCATGTTGTGTGTTAGTACGTGTGTATGTGTACTCATGTGTGTACAAGCAAACAAGTATAAAAGACGAGTGATCGTTAAACAAAGAGTGAGTTAGCTAGCAGCTCGCGCTACGGTAAGAACTGCTCTTAGAGTGCGGGGTACCTGCTCTAATATAAGTACTAAAGTAGTGTTTGTTGGAAGCAACCAATACTGGAGCGTGGCTACCGCTTCAGTGGAGGATCTTCTTGTTGAGCCAAGGTTAACTGCACCCAAGAGCTCGCTGCATCAGCGTCGCACCCAGGCCTCTTATTGGTGGGGCCAATACAGAAGCCTGTATACGCCGGACGTTCTATCGCAGTGGGGTACCCTTCGATAGATTCTCTGGGTAGTGGTGTACGGTTGCAAACTCACCGCTCCCGAAGAGTTGGTCAAGCCTTCGCAGCATCCGGAAAATACTATTGGTGGGAGGATACTCTACTAATAGTTGATTCTTGACCACGTGCCGGAGATCCTAGCGGAGAGTGGGACATTCTTCCGCTACAAATCTCTCGGTCTTGGTGCGAGAGAAGGCAAATTCCACACTCTCAGAGAAACCTGGCCGCGAGAGAAGTCACCACGCGAGTACACATCACACAAGAGCTCTGTGTAGATTTTGTGTAAAGAGAAGACCAATAAAGGAGAATTATAACGTTAAGTAGAAACTCCCCGTATTTTTATTCTGTGGAAAACGACCCTGGACTCGGCTGAGACTACCCCAGCAACCAGCGAGTACGTGTCGTCACAGCATAACGCGAGAAGAGTTAGCCTCATTTCGATAAGGGAAATATGCAGCATAAATTGACTTTTCATTTTTATGCATGTTCAACAGTTTTGAGCCCACTAAAAAATTTAGGGCGGACGAATTTCTTTGTGGTGTTTGGACTCTCGCGAGGTTAACTCAGCAACGTTTTCAGATTTATAGTATGTATAGAATTAGAGCGTGTTTTCTTATTGGTATAATAGACCGACATTTATTTCGAAACATTTCCATACATTTTTACCCGTCTCAAATTGTGCACCGACAGCCTGCGTGAAACATCAGTGTGATGGGAATGTTCTTCGTAAAATTAGCTTTACAACATACAATACATTTTATTATAGAATACGAAACTTGTTTACGAAATAGTACCCCACCTTTTTACTGTTTGTAACAATAACATATCGCACTCTAAATACAAAAGGGTCACTACTCAAAATACTAAAATTTTCAGGAGAGACAAAAAACTGTTTATGTAAAAATAATTGTAATATTTAAAGAAAATATTGTTCCATTATGAAAAAATTCAATATTGAAGAAGGTTCTGCTATACTTTTTTCAATTTTATATTATGTTTGCGAAAATAAAATAAAATTTTGATTTATGACTCCAAATTAATTCTCTTTAGTTCATCGTGCAGAAGCAACACACTTAACATAAAAATAGACATAACTGTATTTTTCCAGTTAAAGAAGACAGTGATATGAAAGAAATTTTTGCAGTAGTTAGAGATATGTACTCTTAATTTATGGAAAAAGTCAGTTTTGGAAAATTTTGAGTTGTGACCCTTTTGTATTTAGGGTGCGATATGTATAGGATGAAGATCTACACCACGCATTCTACGCTTTTTCGCATCCTGCGCATCTGTCAATTAAATGGAATCAGTTTAGTTATATGTCGCAAGTTACAGATCAGCAAAGGGTAGAATGTCTTGACGCGTAGAATGCAAGAAGTATGTCTACTTTTTACATTTGTAAGCAATATGTGACTAAGTCAACTGACTGTAATGGCCATGTTGCATGTAACTTAAAATATATAAAAGTGTAGAATGCGTAGAAAGCGCTGCCGCATAAACACATCGTGGGGATCTTTAGCCCTAGAGTTACTAATGCCATCCGGATATCATAATAATAAGTAACATTTTCCACTTCATCGTTGGGTTTGGGAATTAGCTACTTGGATGCTGAAAATGTTGACCGGATATTTGCATTTCTGTCGAAAAACCTTGTTCACAGGCTTATTTTGGGTCACTCAAATGTTGGCCCAAGCATCACTGCGTGCAAAAAGATAGACTGTTTGGTGCGTTTATGGACATGGAGACATTATCGAATTTTATTTCGTTCAAAATCCTTCATTAGTCCTCGCCGAATTCTTTATATGACTAGAGCTCTAGAGCCTTTATATGACTAGAGCTATCGTTATAGCTGAGCTGTGGCACTAACAAGCGAAATAGTAGTAGAAACCTCTTTTCGTTGCATGTTTGCAATATAAATATAGTATGACTTTCTGATATAAAGCGTGAGTGTCTCTTTTAAGTGTTTACAAAATTTATTATAACAACAACAGGATATAACTTTGTAGATTGAAACGAATGGTCACATAGAAAAATTTTTTTAATTTTTTAATTTTATATTCTTCTATTACTATTTTCAAATTTATTGTTTACTTGCTATCGGAGTTGCAATAAGCTAAGCCACAGAAAATGATTGAACATCAACGCTACTGTTAACGTTACTTTGCTTTGCTGCTTTTTTTGTAAAATTTTCTTAAAACTTATATTAATTAAAAGATTTTTATTTGATACTTTATTTTTAACGTGTGAATTCCGCTCATTTGATATCTTACATTATTGTTCCTTTATTAAAATCTTTAACATCTGGCTTAATTAGATAATATAAAATATAAATCTTATGTTCTATTGTGCCACTTTATAGAAATTTGGGCACCATTTAGAAAGTGTTACGTAATATTTTTCTGCAGAAAAGAAAACACCAATAATAGTTAACTATAAAATTGTATAACTTATAGCACGAGAGTTACATTACATCAAATTATTTGTTGCAAACGTGCAGAGTAAATTTCAACAGCAATGGAGGGCATTGTGCATGAAGACACTTGAGACTCTTACAGCAAAGATGTAAACACAATGAAACCATGTAAAAAAAGTTTGTAACATTAAATCAAACCTTCGAAAGGCATGTGTATTTCATCTACTTTTTATAGATTTGTTCACTTTACCTTCGCCGTTAACACCATTATCTTCGCACAAGTTAATGTTCTTTGTAATTAAATTATACATTCAAACACGCAAATAGTTGCGTACATGGAAGAGTGCGGCAAGTAAGTATTTTTTAAACAAACAATCATCATATACTCGTACAACAGACTAACAATATGTCGACAACAATGTTGTGAAGGCGAGAAAAATTCCTTTATGATTGTTAAATGAAAGTTTATAATTAAAAGTTTAATTGCAAAATACATGTGGCTCGTTTAGACTTGTAACATATGTTTCGAAATATCTCGCAATCAACATATTATTAGTCTCTCATTAAGACTGACATACAAACGCCATGTTCGGCAGCCCCTTCCAATTGTTAGCGCATGTAAACTTTGTGCAAAAGACGTAAGATAGACAGATTTTAGTTTATTATGTTGATCAGATTGAGAACTTAAGCATGTATTTTGGACCAACCTTGTCTTTTGCAAACCTAAAATCAATACAAGTGAAGGTCCGCAAAATGATTCGAATATTTTTCCACAATAATAAATTTAGCAGAAAAACATTTTTCCAATATTGCTATTTTCCAATCTGAATACATTTAGAAACATAACTGAATTCATAACATCGCTACAGAATATTTGCGTTACTGGACCAGTATTTTTTTTTTTTTTTACCAGCACTTAGAGGATAAGACCTCCTCATACAATACATTGTGTTAGGAATAAGAAATAAGGTGTTGGGAAGTAAGATGGCGATAGTACTGTTTGTGTAAAATTTAAATACTTGTAAACAAATCAACCAAAATATTCGTTCGATTTAGAAGCTTAGTCGTATGTGTTATCGTTTAAAAAAAGACGATATTTGATTATGTGCTTGTGAACAGAAAATTTGTTGTGTCGTTATTTTATCGTATTTTCAAAATGTCAAAAATTCAAAATATCAATTCAAAGTAATTTAAATTTGAGAAAATTATTTAAAACATTTATTTTTTCCAAATAAAAAAATGAAAAGTGAAAGTGAAAAAAGAAAATTAATTAACGCCTTATGCGAACAATATGGTTGTGATATGTTGATGGTAGATTCAAGTAAGTGTATCTTAATTTTGTTTGTTTTTCATTTGTAAATTCGCTACTTTTTAGGTGATGAAGAAGATGAAATTGCAGAAAGCTTCAGAATAAGTCTCGTTCATCTTCTATGAAACCGCAGAAGTTTTCACCTTGGAATACCGAAATCCTCACTGTGAGCTTACAAAATGTTAAAAATTTCGACAACAGGTTCAATGAAATGGCCCGATTAAGTTCGAATGAATTTGACCACATTTTCGAGTTTATTAAAGATGATGAAGTTTTTCATACAAATGTGAAAGAAACATAATCTGAAACCAAGTTTTTATTTGTAACACAAATGGACATTAATAAAAATGTAAACAAAGCCAGGAACCATTTACTACATCTGTACATACATACATATATCCTTTATTGCGACATAGTCATATTTAAAAAAAATCAACATTTTTAAGTTACTTAATAAACATTTTTCATCTATACTTTAATATTGGAAAAAAATTAAATAGAATTCTGTGAAGTGAAATTTCAAAATATCTAAAGAAAAAGCACGTCCCAGTACCTGTTTTATCTGCCCAAAAAGTTTTAGCCTTCTATCACCAATTAAGTCGAAGTTGTAAAATTTTTTCGAGATATGCCTATATTGCAATAAAGAAGCGATAAGAATAAATGTTCAAATGTTAACTTGTTACAAATATCTATCGTCTCACTGTTAAAACATATCTTTTTTTATTGTCCGATACAGCTGTTCATGAATTAGTTCCTTTTCTGCTGGAGGAAGCGATTATAGGTAGGTAATCAGCTACGTAAGTATCAGCTGCTGTGACAGTGGAATTAATTATGTATTCTATGCCGAAGTCGAGACTATCTTCTATTGTAGTATCAGTATTTTATTATTTGTTCTTCTACAATAAAAGGTGGCATTCACAGCATTTGATTGCATAAAAGTAAAGCAGGTATGGGAGTCGCAACATAATACAAAATGGCAATAAAATTTGTTTGCGATAAGCAATTTTAATAAAAATAGTTTAGGAATGAAGTTAAAATCAATTCAATATGTCCATTTACCTTTAAGGCGCATAATATTATTGATGATAGTTACCATATACTAAAAATACTTTCACAAATTCACCAAACAACTGAAACATTCCCAGTTCTGGCATAAATACAACATTTTCCAAACACATAAAATTCAGTCGTATAATGAGAACACACGTTTGTCTGAAAATTACCAACAACAAAAATACAACACCGTATAATTAGACGATTTGACGACATATACGACCTTAATACGGGCTTGTGACTTGAGTCGTTGTCTTTTTAGACCGCCGGAGTAAATACTTGAGACAAAAATTAACACACTGCCCCTTTCATCTGATTTCCAGAAACAATATGTCATATCCACTCAACCGGTCTCGGATAAAGGATTATATAATATTGTTTCGTACAAGTACTTGTGCTAAAGCAATATGCAGAAAATTCATTTTGAAAATGTTGAATCAATCACTTTTCTACTGTCTCTTATCTATATTGCCCAGCAGTCTTGGGCGGTTCAAACAAGATGATGGCAAATACAATAATATTGATATTATACCACGGACTAAATCCACGCATAGCTATGTTGGTGACATGGTATTCTTGATATTATTATATGGTTGTAACAAATACAAATTCATTTTCAAATGCATCCGATATCACCTTTCTTACATCAGACATGTTTTTGTTTAGACTTACAAGCAACATTGTTGCACCGTTTAAATCTACTGTAATTTTAAACACTCTATTGTATTCGTATATAAATTCATGTTCGTTAGCACTTGCTTGAAATTATTTCGTATGTAGCTTAACCACATGAATGTAAGACAAATTTCATTTGAATAGAAAATGTATTTCTGATTATAATTAATTTAAAAATATTTTGAGAATGGAGTTTGCATTTACAATAATACACATAAAAGGAAAAGAAACATGAAACCTTAGGCATCCTACGAACTGTCTGCATTGATTAGTAAGGATTTAAAACAATTTCATTTGCCGTTTGAAAATCCATAGCCTTACTAAACGTTGCCCAGGGTTAAATACATAAATATATTTTCTTTTGCAATCAAAGATTAATGGTACCCTAATTTTCTAATTTCTACGTGTATGCGAATGTAAATCGTAACCTGGCTCTATGCACACAAAATGTTATTTGTAAGTAAATCAACACATGTATATGAGTTTTCGTGCATTTGGTGTTTGAAACTATGATTGAGGTAAAAAGTTCTCTCAGAAAACGTTTGCTTGTCTCGATACAGAAAATAATAAATTTATATAAATGATAATGAACTATACAATTTAGGTTTGCTTTGTTCAAAAATTCTGTACTGCAACGCCAACTAGCTAACTGAGAAAAGGTACAGCAATAACTTTAGTCGAATTTTTTGGAAACATGCTGTTTGTAGATTAGAAACAAGATATTTTTTAATGAAATCGATATTAATATTTAATGACAGATTTATTGGTTACCTTGAAAAGTTCTCCCATATTTTAGCCCTGTTCTGGCTGGATATTTTATTTTTCTACTAACATCAGCAAGGAGTTCAACTGCCTTAGCTTTTTAATTCAAAAACTACATTTTAAATCACAATAAAATTCTCATCAGCCTTTATATAACTGAGGATTATATTTTGAAACATAAATTGAAGTGAACAAAAATAACTGATGAAATAGAATAAGGGATTTACTTTCACCAGGACGCAGGACTTCTTAATTTTTGGAGCTAATTTTATTTTTGTAATACATGTCCAAGCATAAAAGTGGACAAGAAGGACTTTTGTGGCCAAATTAGTGGAGAATCAAATAATCTTTTCCCACGACATAAATCAAGTGCCTGCTTAGACGAACAAAGTAGGTGCTGGTGCCGAAACGCACTCTTCTATTTCACCAAATCTAACTTAATAGGATGACGGTCTTTAGCTTTCAGGACGGTTTTAAATTCATTTCCGTACTTTAGGTTAGTTTATTGTAGTTTGCTGTTCCTAATTTATATTTCGTAGGTTTCTTCATAGAACCAAGGATATTTATGAAGGCCTCGCCAATGGGATATGGAAGGGGCGTGCTCTTCTTAAGCCGGTGTAATAATTTTTCGGAATTGATTGCAGCTGTTTGTGGCGTATGTTATATGTATGTGAATGTCATCAAATTTGGTGCCGTTCGATAGGTTGATAGCCACCTAGCCTAGTTTTACTACACAAAAAGAGGTGAAAAAATTTGGAAAATTATGAGTATTAGGTGATTGAATAGACCGGATTTTTAGAGGTGGAATTCACATATGGTGCAGACATGGCGTAATCTAAAGATCGAAATTCCATACACTCTTTGCAGTAAATTAGATGGTATTTCGATACTGGCGCGAAGAATATAGGTTTTCAAGTAATATATTTTTCCCAATTTGTTGGCGTAGAAATGAGACTTCTAGAAAAATTGTTCTAAGTTATTCAACTAGCACGAAACTAGTCAGTTATTGAGTCTATTTTGCAATTACACGTGCGTTATTTGGTGCCGTTCTGTTGAGGCAGTTCAAATTTTCCTTCGCTGCTCACCAGCGATGTTAGAATGAAGAGTTTACCTTAATTTTAAAGATTTTCGAATCAAAATAAATTTGAAGATCTTTTTTGCAAAATTAAAATTTTTTTGGAATTTGGGTGATCATCACCTTTTAGAGTCATACGTCTTGCTTAAATTATTATATGTATATACACTATGACACAAAATCCTGGGAAACACTGGGTTAGATTACCATAAAATTAAAGAAAAAATAAAAGCGAAAACCACAGTTGCATTACTACGTGCTACCATATTTTGAGTCAATTTTATTAAAATCTAGTTACGAAGTAAATTTTGTTCTGTATGGGAAATCTAGGCAGAAGCAACTACATTTCGCTCGAAATCTCGCAAATATAGTGTTTAATGGCAGTTAAAATATTAAAAGAAAGTCTGAAATATCATGTGGTTGATATTAATTCAGAAATCATCCGTTGTTGTTGAAAAAGACAGGATTTGCACTTTCCAGAAAGAAATCATTTTTCAGTCAGGTTGACATAAAGATGAGGCTGGACTATGTACAAACATATCCAGAGCTTGCTTCGTACAACACCATTTTGGCCACACTGATTGTGTTTGTTTGAATTGAATTTGTATGTTTTTATATTATATTTATATATTAGAGTTGACATTCTAACAAGAATAATTCGAATATTTTTTTTTGTGCTGAAACGAATAATTTTTTTTATTTTAGAACAAAGAATTATTTTTTTTAAACTACTTAGATGAAAATATCTTCTGAAATTAAAATTAGAAAATACAAGTTTTTTAGGCAAGCATACAATGACACAGACTAAGTTTTGTTTCGGTTTCTTTACTGTTAGCTTCAAATTGGCTGTTGCAGTTCTCAAAATGTCTAAATCCACTTAGTGATTTTTAGCACTCGTAATATCATGTGAAGAGCGTATTTTTATTTATAATGGAGGGTTAATGGAATTGTAATTTTAAATCCTTAAGAGCGTTTTGTGAAATTTTTTTTGCAAGCCGTTTTGAGTTCTTAAAATCTTCACTCCCGAAATTTCCATTGGTATCTCAGAAAACTCCTACTTTAAATGCAAGTTACAGTTTCGACAGTTTGTTTTTAATCTAAGTTCTTTATTTAAGCTATTTTCTTTTCCGGCTTCACTAAAAAACTCATAATTATGAATGACTTTACTAAACATAATAGAGACAAACAGTTTTTTAACTTTACTCATATGCATAACATTGAAATATCAGCGATCTGAATTGTAAATTTGGATCGGAACGTGTGACGAACCTGTATATATAATTTATAATTTAAATATATTGAAAAAGTTTTGCATTTTAGTATATAGTTTTTTTAAATAATGGTCTAATTTTTTGTTAATTAATTATCAAGTTAAACAAATATTTCCTTTTTTGTTTTCTTAAAGCAATTCAAATACATTTTCTAGTTAATATATTTGAACGAACGAATATTTGACAAATTATCGCTCGTTCATACAGAAAAAAATTAGAACCTTTTGTATAGTATATATGTAGGTAACCCAACTTTAATATATTTAAGAAACATGTATACTTTTTTTACTGCGCATAATATGTAGTAAAAACTAAATTAAAGGGGTTTTTTTAGTTTAGATTTTACTCTTTCTGATAAATGCATAATGCAAATATTTATTTGGATACTCTAATAATTAGTTGCATAAATTAAATTCAATATAACAATAAATAGTGCACTGAAATGCACCTAACTATTCTCTGTTGGAAAAACATTGGCACAAAGAATTCACTTCAGTTGACAGAAGATAAAAAAATCACTTTAATAAAACCACAATTGTCAATAGTAAAATTGAAGTACTTTGGGAAACCATAAATTAAAATAAATTTAAAAGAAATAGAATTTGGTACTCCACGTCTAATCATTAATCTCTGCCATTGTTTTTTTTTCTTTTTATTTTCTCTGTTTAACAAAATAATGAATAAATGCCAAAGTTAGAAATATGATTAAAGATGTTAGCTCCAAACCATCAAGAGAAGTTATGGCGAACATACTTGGGCTATAAAAAGTAAATATTTCTGTAAATTCTTTATGATAGAATAGTTCCCCTTGACCTGTAATGTTTTCAGCAGCCTGTAGTCAACATAAGTCTACATATGCAGAAAAAAGAGACTAGCAAGGGAGATTAACTAAATTTCAAAACAACGGTTACATTTTAATTTTTGTTTAAGTACAGTAGTTTCCTCTTTTAATTTCAGTTTGGACAAATGAAATTTATTTTCATTAGAAATATTTCAAGCAACAAAAAGGACCCTGCTATTAAAATAAGGGCACGAGAATATTCTTATTTTTGTTTAATTAATCATGAAGCCAAAAATAACCTAAACCGATCAAGTATTAGTTGTCCTTTGTGTAGCAATTTTTCTGTTCATTTTTGTAGACTTTATTGACTTCGTATGAAAGCAAAATTGCACTACTCAAGCTGGTGTAAGGTAAATTTAAAAAATTTAAATATACATATACCTATAAAATGCACAATATAAACCAGTAGTTAGTATGTATTACGGAATCAGGCGTATGAGCGATATGTTCCCGTTAGTTGTGTTGTTCAAAAATGTTCATACGCTCAGCGGCGTTTTTACTTAATAATTTTTTATGAAATAACCCGATAGCTTTTGAACCAGCAACGAAATCTTACTGAACAAATCAGATTTTTTTAATTGTTTTAAAATGGATAACATTCCGCAAAGAAAACAAAGCTGCTTCTCATCGTGATGCTACCATTATTTACCACGAGTGGAAATGCTCTATACAAATAAGAGGGTCCCCTTAGATGAAAAGTGCATGTTTTTAGATTTTTTCCTTACTTTTTCCCGAAGGTCTACCTGTATTGTATAGAAGTGGTCCGTACAAATAAGGGTGAACTTTTTCTGTTTATTTATTCACATACACACATTGCAGCACAGCTATAGTGGCCGTATTCCATACAAATAAGTGGGAACCCTAGCATCATGTCTTAAGATTTTTCTTGTTGACTTGTTCTCCCGTACCAATTTTCAGCTCTCTAGATATAGCGAAAATGGCCCGTAATATTGATTAGTAAGTCAGTGAATAGGTAACAAAATATGCACTTTTACGTCTTTATATCTCGGGGAAGTTTTATGTTTCTTATTTTATGATAAAAGGAAGCAAAGTTATAATGAGGGTAAATATACCGTGAATGGTGCCGTGTAAATATACACAATGTGTGCATTAGGTCTGAATTGGGCCTGGCGCAGTATCGCGCGTGTTAATAAAAATTAACATTGTTGAGTGTCATTCTCATAGTCTGCAATAATAACGCAAACGCGAGTACTCAAAATAATTATTGATGTGTCTGCCCGCTTTGGTTACTATTAGACATAGTAATCCATGTCTAATGTCAACAAAATTTATACGAATATTGCACTATCCCTAAATGAAATCTGCGAAATAAGTGCTCTTCCTCCATCTATGTTAAGCAGTATCAGATATTTCAACATTTTTCACAAAAGACTCATACAGAGGTGTTTAGCCTTTGGCTAAGCATGCATATGACTGGTAGATAAATATTAACAAAACAGCCATGAGTTAACAAGTTTTTTGTTATATTGAAATTTCGCAAGACTTACATATTTCTAGAAACAGACAAAAACGTGTTAAAAAGCGATTCTTTCTCATTTCAAATCTCGAAAAATTATTTCCTAAATTGATCATTAAATTTCTATTAAATGTAAAATATTCTGACATTATGCAGTTTTAACACAATAATTTATTTAAATTTGAATTATGGCCCTGTGTTGACATTTCTTTTATTCAGAATTTTTGTTATATCTTGTAATATTTTGTAGAAACAAAAAATACTTAAACTAAACTAAAAATACTATTTAGTTGTTTGCAATGTCGAGGAAAATGAAAACAAAATATCAGCCATACATAGTTGCTATTTAGTTAACATTCTTCCTTTTTTTTACTTTTATGAAAATAATTATAGTCTGACATTCAAATGACAAAACTGCATTTATCCCAAATATGTTTAACTTTTTGCATTAAAAATTCTACAAGAAAATACTTACCGCTCGCTATTTTGTTGCAGAAATTAATGTCCTTCTGGTGTAAGTATCTCTTGGCTTCCATTAGAATTTACTGCATACTTAATGAAATAACCAACGCTTCAACAGTTTATATTTAAATATGAACATTGCAAGTGGGAAAAAGGCAACCATTCCAGTTCGCCAAACTATTATTATGGCAAATTATCTTTATTATCTTTCAAATAAGAAGTTATTTGCTATCACACCAATAAAGTATAATTGTTTTCGAATGGTGGTGTGTCTACCAACATATGTTGAACACAAAAAAAAGAACCAAAGAAAAACTAGAAGGAAGCAAAAATATAAACTTTTTAGTTACATTGTCCAAGTTTTATTGAAAGTCTAAGTTGTCTTTAAAAACCCGCTCAATAGCATTATTTCCTTTTACAACCAGAATAAAAAGGGCCAATAGTGTTAATTAAAGTTAAAAGAAAACGTGAGGAAGATTGTCCTCGAAGTTTGTTTTTTTATCGTCGCAGAGAATTATGCACGATTGTGTGCGAATGATATGAGACTGCTCAACTCGGTGCGAGTAAGAGAGAAGAGTTCAACAAGATTTCGATTAAAAGAGAGTAAAATAAAAAGTACAAATAAAAGGCTGATATAGGGTTTCGTTTGGCAACACCAAAAAGGGTTTAAACAAAGCGACCAAAATGTACGGAATTTTTTTGAATTATAACGAGTTTTTCAAGGTTCGAACAGCTAGATACGGATTCTAAAAATTTTCGAACTACCGGGGTACAAATTCTAGCAATCCCACTGTTTTTGATTACAATATTTATTTAGTTAGACATGAACCAATTTGTTTTTATTTACGCGTAGTAACTAAAAATACATACTTCATTTTTGGGAGTAAATAGAGAAAGGGAAATACTTAGCTATAGGTCTCCCCTGCAATGAAACCTAAAGTATTTTCAGGATTATCAATAAGAGTGCACCATAGAAATCGCCGTTGAAATACACCGATGGTTTCACGCGTGCTCTGACGAATTGTCCCGGCCCAAAATATCATGCGTGACAAAACAACATTTTTTTTAACTATTTACAATAGTATCAATAATATCAGAGTGATCTGAAAATGTAGAATATTGGAACAAATTTCCGTCATTCCTTGTTAATTTTGGTTTGGAGACAAACCAGTTTCGGCTATGTGCCGAAAAATGACACTGAAAAATGACACTGAAGATGGAATATCAAATCAAGAATGATCTGAAAATAGCTCTCATATATCTGGCTTAATTTTTTATAACGCCAAGTCTGATAATTTATAATGAATGTCTTCCTATTTGCGATGGATGTTAACATTTAATTGCCCAGTCATACGCTTATTAATATTGTCATGTCAGTTATGTGACTAAGACCACAGTCTCACATATGGGACATGGTGTCTTTAATGTACTAATCTTCTTTTTACAGGCTGCAATTTCTTGTTGCCGGTAGGATGGGAATTACTTAAAGTTGTTAAAAAGTGTATGGCTGTAGAAATGAATAAAAACCTCGGAATATAATTCCCCACTCGAGTGTTTTTATTGAGGAGCAGAGATGTTGTCGAAACCTTTCATACACTGAAAATAAAAAATTAATTTAATTCAGAAAGTAGAGTGATTATTTTATACTCAAGTGCACTTTTGACAAATTGTGGCGCAATTATACGAAATCTGTTTGCATTAGGTACATCTATTCAGATAATTTAGGAAAGGTTTTTAATTACCTGCTCATTATATTTTTAACTAAGTAGCCTTTTATCTCATAAAGCGTTAGTGAAATTAATTTAATATTTTCACATACAACTACAACATTTCTGCAAGAGTGTAATTTATTATTTCTGCTTTTTGTTTATCGAATAACAAATCGAACATCAACATTGAAAAACAAATGTTTTATGGCTTTCAATATTCCCAGCGGAACAATTTCCTAACACACTTTATTGTAATTCAGTGCAAGAGTTTCTCCAAACTTTTCACTTAATTCTTGGCTACACTTTTAAGATTTCTTTTATAGTTTAAGAATCAGAGTATTTATACATCTCCTTATATAAAATTTTTTCTACCTACAGTGCTTTCTCAATTTTATTACTCAAAACAGCATAAAACCCAAACCAACTTAATAAGTTTAACTTAAAGGAAGGTTGTAAAGTATTGACAAAGAAACACTTTATTACGATACATAAAAAATATATATAAACTTTATTAACTTTCGAATTTGTCAAATTACTTTCTGTGCAATGGAACCAAATGCTGCTAAATGTGTTTGCCGGTTAAGTTTTAAATTGAACTATTCATAAATGACTTTTGATTTATAGAAAGTTTACAACCAACCTTGTATCGAAAATTGTTTTAGTAAATTTTTATAAAGAAGAAGCAGTTTTGTTAGTAGTGTTATAAAAGGTACATTTTCTTAAATTGCACAAATAAAATAAAGAGTCGCAACTTATACTGAGCGAAAAATCTATGGCTCCTTTTCCCCAAAAAAATTTTTTTCTATACACACAGAAACAAATTGAAAACAAGTTTGACTTTACATTTTTTAATACTGATTTGGCTTCATAGGAATTTTCAACATTTTATTTTTCAAAATAACCATATTTCATATTGATTTAATATTTCAACACAGTTATAGCAAAATGACTTGATATTAAAATAACACGACGAATCATGTTGAAACAAAGTTATTTCAAGTTTAAACAATGCAAATTTCATGGAAAATCCATTTACTTGTACTGCTCATTAAACATGATATTAAAATTGCCACTATTTTAATATAATATGAAAAAATCCAAAATTTATATTGATTTAATGTGCTTAGGTGTTTTTTTTTATGGTAGGACCAGCACTCAGGGGATGACCCCTATTCATGCAATGCATTGTGCTGGAACTAGGAAAAGAGGTTATGGGAAGGAGGATAGAGGGAGTAGTGTTTATTAACATTTGACTTGAACTTTTTCACAGAGAAAGTGGAAGGAAAGACCTCTGCTGGAAGCTTATTCCACATACGAATGGTCCGGCTAAAGAACAAATTCTGTCTGTAGTGCATTGTGCGATCCACTGACCATTCGACCACAAATGGATATGCTCTTGATGAAGTACGTGTGGTGCGTATAAATGATGTTGATATTGATGAGATGTTGACATAATATAAAATTATTTTGAAATTAAAATTATTAATATGTTCTGTTGCATGTAATTGCTTTAAAATGACTCTCATATTAATTAATCACTAAATAAAAAGCGGTTAAAGTTCTTACTATTTTTTTTTATTAATATACACATTATATATATGTCTTCAGGACAAAAGACAAATTTCTTTCATAAGTAAGGGTAGACTTGTGAATTCCTAAACTTAAAAACATTTCATCACTTAGTTTTCCACTTGGTAGGATTATAAATGATCATATTGTATTAATGTATGGGGGGTTATCGAAGCAGACCACTTACTTTCTGGGTCCCTTTTCGACCCCCATTTCGCTCCTCACATTGATTTCAGGGAACCGATCCGTAATCACAACCACCTTACTTTCAATTGAGTATCGTGCTAGCCCTAGCCTTTACTCTTGATTAAAGTGATTTTAGACTGTCGACTGGTAACTGTCGACACTCTTCCTCATCACGGAGTCTTTTGTAATTGCTAACATTTGTCTAAGGCTTAGTTTCCCCATGGCATTCACATCTAACAAGTGTCTGCCCGTGGTCTTAAGCCTTATGCTAGCCAGTGCTGGACATTCACACACAATGTGCGCTACCTATCAGCCTCTTCCAGGAATAGTCTTCAAGTATCATCTTCTACGACTTTCATCTTAGCCGGATGGTACGTGAAGTTTCCATGTCCTGTCACTAACGCAGTGATCCAGCTTAATGTAGCCCTATTATACCCGAGCACCTTGCTGGCATTCCTGCCGAGGGAGAAATTATCCTAAAAATTAAGTATTTCGACTTCATGGCATAAAACATTTGTCACCTTCTTTTATGCCTTCTTTTGTTAAATATTCTAAGCATTCAAAAGGTATTTCAGCTTCTGAGATCCAATAAATAAATTTAATTAAATGTCTAACATTTTGTTAATACCATGTGTATACTTACTTGCCAAATATGGTTATCCTTTGTATGTTATCTTTTGATGTTACAAAATAGTGGAACTTTTTATATGAATACACAGAAGTAATGGAAAATACATTGTACATTGTACTATTGTAGTACTTTCAGTATTCCTTGGTTTGCATTATATCTTAGTGCCACCGCTATAATTTTTTGCAATCTAAAAGGTTAAATAATATACCCGTTGTCCCTCTGAAATGTTCAAATAGTTCTTTTAATGTGGAAAAAGAAAGTTGACGCTTAGTAAACATTTTAAAATCTTAATTTTTCATCACTGATAAGCAGCAGGTTAGCAAGCTTGCATTATAATGGCGTTTTCTCAACAAACGTGGCAATTTTTAGATTTGATTGGCGTGTAAAGTTTTAATTTGGCAACATTATTTATTAATTATAATCATTAATAGATTTCGAATAAATAAGTTTGACAAGAAATAACTTTTCGCAGGGTTTTTATAATTTTGTCGATTTTGTGCTATTTTTATTTGTTTGTAGTATTACTCGCTTTAACACGAGGCTTCGCTCGATTTGATAATTTCGGAGAAACAGAATTTGCCCCTCTAACCCCCTTTTAATCTAAGTAATAAAAAATATAGCCGTTTAACAGTAAAAAACATAGTTACTTTGTATACAATAAATATAATTTATGAATTTTATATTTTAAAGTAAATATTAATAAAAACAAGTATATTAGGCTGTAAAGAATCATATATACCTTTGACAAAAGTATGAACTACTAAATATATACTACAGATTTCTCCCGGTGTTAAGGTTTTGTTTTTTAATATTTGATAATATGTGGAGTTCTCAGTGCAATTTCAGAATTTGCGAAAATTTTGTCGTTAAATTCAAAAATATTGTGAAGTTTGTTTTTTGTTTCTTGTTTATGAAATGAAAAGTAAATTTATTTGCATAGCATCGATTTTGTTAAAATTGCTACGTTTTTCATAAAATCCATATCTTTTGCAAATTGGTGGTTAAACTGAAAAATTTTTTCGAACTTAATTTTAGTTTAGAAATTTTTTCTTTTGTAATTTTTTGAATTATGAACATAATGTTTTAAAAAAACTCAATTTTTTGTAAAATTAGGATATTTTTGTAATGTAAAATTTTAGAACTATAAATTGGTTTTGTGCTGAATTTTCGGCTTTGGATATATCTAAACTATGCTAATTTTTTTTTAATTTTTGAGATTAATTAAGATTTTTGATGAAATTTTTATGATTTTTAAATATTTTGATGAATTTCTAATAATTTTTTAATTTTTTTGGGAACACCCGATTTGTGGTGAACTTTGATCTTTTCTCCTTATATATTTTTTAAACATCGATTTGGAAAGAAGTTGATTTTTTCATAAAATATTTTTTTTTTTTGTGTGAATATTCAACTTTTTGGTATAAACACAAAATTGTAGTCAAATTTATATTGTTATTGTAAATACTAAAAATTTGGTGAATTTCGGTTTCTTTGGCTTTTTTTTCGTAATATTTCGGTTTTTAATTAAATTTTGATTTTTTTACCAACAATTTTTTGTTTCTAATTTTTAAATTTTTTTTGTGAATTTTCGAATTTGTGGTGTAAAACTTAGAATTTTGTAAAAATGTTTCTTTGAGCTTTACTTTTTTAAAATTTCGATGTTAATGAAAATTATAAATTTTGTGTAATTTAAAAATGTTTGTATTAGATTTTAGATATATGGTGAATTTTCGGTTCTTGATGAATTCCCAAATTATGATAAATTTTGTAATTTTTATGATTTTTATATATTTTGACGAATTTTTAATTTTTTGGGGATTTTTTTGTTTATTAGGAACTCATGACTTGTGGTAAAATTTTGTTTAGTGTTTTTGTATGTTTATTAAATATCGATTTTTTAAAATTGAATGGTTTTTTTCCATAAAATATAGAGAAAATAAAAATTCGTGACGAAATTGAAATTTTTTGTGGTGAATATTAAAATATTGGAGAAATTGGTTTAGTTTAGGCATTAAAATTCGTATTTGAATTTTTTTAAAATTTATTAAAAATTTGGTTTTTTGTTGTTTTTTTTTCAAAAATCTCAGTTTTCATTGAATATGGATGCCTTTAGAAACAAAATTTTTTTTCTTCAAGTTTTTCGATTTTGTGGTAAATTTTCAAATTTGTGGTAAATCCAAAATTTTGGAAACTTTTCTATTTTTTTTTTTATAATTGTGTGAAATTTCGATTTTTGAAGGAATTCAAGTTTTATTGTTGGTATTTAAAATTTTGTGGTTTTTATAAAAAAGTTTCAATTCGGTCCAACATTTCATACATGATAATTTCTCTAAGAGAATAGCAAATGTGATAAAGATTCAGAATATGTGAATTTCATGGGCTTGGGTATAAGCGTTTCTCTGCAAGAGTGAAAATTCAAAATAACCCAGAAAACCGTTTATAGCCAATAACTCAGGAACTTGTGGACCTATATGTCTGATTTCAAATTCGCCAATGCCACTGATCGAGTGGTAGAAGTTTCAAAATCGTAGATTATATAGTGCCGTCAGAAAGTTGATTTCAACATCGAACAGACGGACGTTAATTTAATTTTCCTACCTATAAGGATCAATAATATATATAGTTTGTTCCGTAGGAAATTACAAACGGAATGACAAACCTATATACACCCTTTTTATTTTTGTAAAGGATATAGCCAGATAAAAATATTTTAGAGATTTGTTCATTAATTATTAACTTTTTTGTTCCGATATTGAGGAAGACGTCTGTGTTGGTTTTTATTATTTCAGAATTAACGAAACATAATGACATTAATTTGCTTTCTAACGAATTTCATTCCTATACATATACTTGTATATAAACGGATAAGCATATTTGAACAAAAGTTTTCGAGTATCTTTCACTTTACATTATCTTCTTCTTTAGAATCCGCTAGATGCTCATTTATAGCGAATTTTATCCTTAAAGTTTTATAGAAAATTTGTATCTCCCAGTCCGTTAGGTTTCTGGAAAAATATTAATAATTTCATACTCATTCTTCAGTTCAAGAGAGTTCATGATAATCACGGGATGGTGTACCGGACATTGTGGTTTCAGGTACCATCATCTTATTTTAGAACTGCGGACAGGTTAATAAAATTTAAGAAAATGTGCTTTGCTCCTGTCCAGGTCTGGGTCTGGCCCAGATAATAAATATAAAATATTCATCCACCCACAGTTTTCAACAGTCACAATCGGACAACTGAAACCACAAAAATACGAGCATATTTTTGTGTACTTAAAATTTTTCCAGGAACTTTTTGATAATTCGTTTTAAAATATTCATCATATTAAATTTTCATCACATTCAATAAATTTTACATCAACAATTTCTTAATATACAAAGTGAAAACATATGTACTAACAACCTAAAATAGCTTTCTTTCTAATTTATACTTCATCCATGCTTTGAAATACTTCTTAAGCAAAAAGAGCCAATTCTTTTGGGAATTTTATTCATGCAAACTAAATATTTTGTACATGTTTTCGTTCCTCTCCATGTTTGTAGCTAAAGATTTTACTCATATTTTTATATTGGAAGTCAGCCACCATACGGAATGCAGCATTTATGTGTTTTCACGTATGTACTTGTTTTCGATAAAGAAGCTGTTTATAAGAAAAAAATATGAATAAAAACGAAGTGTTAAGGGAATTTGTATGAGTTTAATTTCTGAAATAAAATACAAAGCACACATACATATGCATGGGCAAAAAGTCTTTAAGAGGTATGAATCTTTTAAAACCTAGCTTTTAACCTTAACCTAATTCGTTATAAAGTATACACAGAGAAAAACCATGAAATGGTTACGAGAACTACATTATGACCTCGGCAAACACATTAAAATAATTTTGCTGTGGGAAATATATTATAGTATTTTTCAAATATATCCACCATTTATGTACGATAATTCTATGATAATTTTTAATTAAACTTTGATCTTCTGAAAGCTATGGTGACACTTGTTGTAGATGGTTGCCAAAGTGTCTTGCTTGCTCAGAGTACAGCAGACTAGAAAGGTACAATATGCAACATGAAGGCAGGCGCACCCATATGCGATGGGGCACATACAGTAGGGGACCAAACCAAAATTGTGTGAGAGCCTCACAATATTTCTATAGTGAGAAAAAGTAAGAGAGCAGCTATATATTTGGCCGTGCAAAATCCTAGCATATATACCATTCACAAAATTTTGTACTATATATTTTTTCCGGAGCAAAGGAATCTTTGGAGGAGGGTCTTGGTCATTTTATTTTAAATTTTAAATTTTTGTTCGGTTAATAGAGGGGATGCTTTTTTGAAATAACGACTCTTTGAATTTTTTTTTTTCACTGAATGCTTCTCAATTTTTTTATTATAACGGAATTGGTTTTAAGTAAAATTTCTAATATTCGGTAAAATTTAAAGTTTTTGGTAAATTTGTCGTTATATGTAAAAATATCTAGTTGTGATTCCTTGTTTGCGAAAATTAGGTTTTTTAGACTTCGTGCAACATCGGTTTTGTTAAAATTGCGACGTTTTTCATAAAATATTTGCCAAAACTGCAAAGTTTCGGTGAAATTATTTTGATATTTTTAAAGATAGCGAATTTCGGCTTTTGTTTTATTCGGATTAATTTACAATTTTTATGATCTTTAAATTTGTCGGTGAATTTTAAAATTTTTTGCCGAATTCCCTATTTATCATCAATTTCATTAAAATTTCGGGAATTTTTATTCTTTTATTTAGTAAAACTTGAGCTTTATGAAATATTGGTATTTTATTATTTATTAAATTTTTTTATTCCAGTTTTTAGAATTTTTTTAAATTTGGAACGAGGGAACTGAAAATTAAATTAATTAATTTATATAATCGTAGTTCGACAAATTTACATCAGACCATTAGTTTGGGAAAATGTATCATTTTTTGTAATTTTTGGTGCAGTTTCGATTTTTTTAATTTAGATTTTTTGGAATATTATAATATTTTTGTAATTAAAAATCATTGAACTAATGTGTGGTTTTGTGAGTAATTTCGAAATTTCCAAATTATGGTAAAAAGTTTTTTTTTTTTAAATTTCGATTAATTGCGATTTTTGCTAAAATTTATAAAACTTATACTCGTAATTTTAAAAATTATTTTGTGAAAATGAAATAGTGTAATTTGATTGTTTTTATATACATTTTTGGTAAAACATTAAGTTTTTGTGGTTTTTCGGCTTTTTAGTAAAATTACAAGTTTTGTGTGAAATTCAAGTTTATTGGCATATATTCTAAATTCTGAAAATTCTGGGTTTTCATGGAATTTTGATATTTGGAAAACAAGAAAAGATTATTCCAGTTTTCGATCTTATGGTGAAATTTAGAATTTAGCAATCTTTTTTTGAACATTTTAGAGGAATTCAGCTTGGTTATAAGGTTTAGGCTTACAAGTTATTTTGGGGTCTCATATATTTTGTAGAGAGACTTTATAGCAAAGTTGATAAGGATTCAGAAAATACCAATAAAAGCCATATGGGCCATATCTCGGGAACTTGTGGACCGCTATGGCTAATTTCAATAAGCGAAAATTCGCCGAACTCATTGAAGAAATGGACTAAATTTCATCGATCATCATTAATAGACTTTCCGCCTACCTATAGAATTCCAGAACATACAAGTATTTACTTTGTTGGGCCGCAAATGAATATTGTAGGAATTACAAACCCATTTTTGTGAAGGGTATAACTAGTAGACATCTCTGGATATAGCAACAGGAAGGTTGCGTCATGTGACGTTGAGTTATGGCATTCGATGATTGCAGCAATAAATATTTTCTATCTTTCTGCAAAATTTTTCACGTAACTGTTGCATTATGGCTCCGCATGTTAAGTATTCAAACCGTTTATTTAAGCGCTTAATAAATCTTGTATTTTTGCGGATTTACTTTATTTATTCACTGTTTCACTTCTTACAAAATAATGTCCGTGAAACATCATTGTTTTTCCAATTCACAGTTAATTGTCTCTCAATTAGTTTTTAATATAAACATCGATAACTGTTTACAATCCAATTTTAACACATTGATGTGCAAAGGTGAGAAGAACGATTTCTACTGAAAAGAGATAATATAAATGGAAAAGGGAACTTCAAACTAGACAATGCGGATATTATAAATTTTATTATCGGTGAACGAGACATCATAAATAAATATTGTGCTGTTCAATGTTATTAAACATGCAAGCAGTAAAACTTGGATGTGGCAGAATATATTCATACAATTATATAAGCGAAAAATTAGAAAAAGCACAACATTTGTTCCGTAATCTCTGCTTAAAGTTGTTCTGTTTATAAAAACCGGACAATGTTATGACTATATAGAGACGGGTAAGTGATGTTAGTATTGCAAATAAAAGGCAAAGTCTGTAAGATCGGTTTTATCTTTGTTGTACAAAGAGTAAATTGTTTTTGATTTGTTTGCAACGTGTATATCGTGGGCGCAACGTGAATGGGCATGCTGCTAAATGGCATCATATTTTTGTGGATATTAGATAAAAACCACATAGCGAAAAGATTCTGGGCGAGCTTTATTTGCCATCTTTACTCAAAGTGAGTAGTTGTAGGCTAGGATTATTAATAAAATTTACAACATGCCCCAACTTTATTACCAACCAAATTTCACCAACGGTAGCTACGTAAATGGATTGCATTATGAAAATAGCGAACTGGTTTCAATAAACCGAACAGTTTTCCGCACAACACGCTCTCCATAGTATGCTCATATATTTGTGCGAAAAAACTTGGCAGTGATATGATCACGACTAATATATTATGCTTACGGCAACAAGATATAGTTGCGGCAATTATATTTTCAAATAGTTTAAATAGTACTTTAATTATGATAAATAAAAAACCAGTTTACAGTTGACCATTAATTTTGATCAATAAATTGATCCAAAAATTTGTAACGTAAGTGAAACAACCTTTTTTATTAAAGTTCTTATCACAAAAATAATAGTAATTATTTATGAAAAAAATATGCTTTGACTACGAGCATATAATGCTAGCGTTTTCTATTGCTTTTAGATTGTGATTACGTAAACCACGTTTATCCTCTCCGGCTTTAACAATATCAATCAAAAGTGGGCTTAGACTACTCTGCTGCCTTTTTAAAAAAATGTTGGTACAAAATAAAATTGCATAATGTATAAAAACTGGCAACATATAAAACATTGCGCTTGCAGATACTCATTGCAATTAACTACAGTTATATTTCGGTTGCGGTTCAAAACTTTATTAAAAAAAATGTTTGTTAGTTTTAAGACAAACAGAACTATTCGCATTGTGTATGGAATATGACATAGTTTTAATATTCGGCGCGACGTATCACGGACGCAGAGCGCTTAGAGGTCTAACTTACAATCACTCTGCCGTATCGGTTGATTGCGAGAACGAAAACACATACAACTTTCTATAAGGTCAAATCGCACAATCTTGATGGCCAATTCATGTCTCATCTGCGGGAGGTAACAATCCTTTTGAGTTTCTTTGTGAAAAATACTTATTGTAGCGTACGCTGTGCGGCATAATACTACCCAGTTAAAATCCAATGCGATCTATAATCACACCGAATAATTGGGGCCACAAAAAACTGACTTAAATTGATGTATACCGTTGGACGTTGACGTTAATGGCCTAACCAAAGTAGCTTTGAAAAGAGTACGAAGCAGTTACAACGCCCACACAAAACCCGCAACAAACCTGACAATCCTCATTTGGTTTCCCGTTTACTAGGAGAGGGCACCTTTGTGTGGTAATACAGCCATGAATGAAATGAATCGTTTCAAGCAAGAAGCGTGTACCCTTTGCTCTAACGAAGACTTGAATATGTATAAATATTCAATTCTAAAAAAAGTATCGACCTGCCGTTATTGGATACCTGTTTATTTCCTTTCTTGAGAACTTTTAACTAGCTATACGTGCATATGTTTTTTTCCATGACATGTCTCTCTGAGTGAAATTTTCCTACTTTTAATGCATCTGTCGTTGTTTTTTCTTTGAATATTTTGTTGTAAAAATTCCACCTGCAAAATTTCATACTCTTAGTTTGATATGAACAAATTTTTGGTTCATCTTAAAAATTTGACCTTCTAACTAATCGCGTTGTTCACTTCAGATGTTTCTAAATTTCGGAAAGTAGATTTGGCTGATAATTTCGCCGGTTTAATCAATTATTTACAATCAAATCTTCCCCATAAATAAATTGTTGGTCATTAACAAGTCTGCAAGTCCCCAATGTGCAACGAGAACATATATTATAGGGTCTCATATGACCACCTGTTGTAGAGCTCCCAAACGCAATATCATACCTTTAGCAACTGTAGCGAAGGATATGAAAATTATTTTATTATAAAGTATACGCAGTAGTTGTTTCTTAATTATAAAATGTTCATAGTTTGCTTGTTAATGTGGTTTCCTGTTACATTTCTGGAATTTTATCCTCAGTTTGATGTTTAAACCACATGCATAAATTTCCAACCATACTCACATGAGTACAGAAACGAAACTTAAATTAAACTTGTTGCCAAATAATTTATTTTTAATTTTTTCCCACTAGTTTGTGAAAAACAAACTTAACTGCTCTTTCAAATGTTGCTATTTCTTCTTTTAATTTCAAAATAAGAATGTAGCATAGCTATGGCATTTTAAGAGCAATTGGAAGTAATTTCATTTTATGCAAAAAATAAATAAAACAACTGTATGTTATGCGATTTCAAGTATTCAGCTGTGAATATAATTTAACAAGCTCGAAGGCAAAAGTTTTTGGGTCTAGATCCTCTTCATAAGAAACTCACCAGTCACCCTTCTCACTGTTGAACACACTCCACTGCTACTTTAGTGCATCAAATGCTACTAAAGGGAAAAAGAATGTGACTTGTTATCTGTAGATAGAAACCCGTAAATTATGTTTAAAACAACAAAGGCTTTTGAATCGGAATATTAAAAATGTTAACGCTCAAGCCAACTTTTTTATAGTTTTCAAGAATTTTCCTTTCTTAACTAAATATTTCAATCATTTTATTTTTAAGATATATCGCATTATTTTACTTATTTTCATATATTTTCTCAAAAACGAATTGCAAAAATCCCGTTGAACAAAACTTTGTATGCTTTAAAAGTGCGTTACTTAACAAGGCAAAATTTTTCTATAGCGGAAATCACTCTTCGTTGAATATCTGCTATATTTGCACACTTAGTATGATTTTCTGCCACAATATGTGAGTGTATTTTTGAAGCGTTTAGCAAATTTATTACATCAGCTGATTTTTCAGAAAATAAAGGAAACGAACAATAAAAATGAGCAACAAACCTCAAATTTTTGATTGTCAAGTAAATAAGCTAATATCTTTTTAATTTAATAATTTTTTAATTATTTTAGTTTTATTTTTAATTTCTTCACCACATATTTTTCAATTTATTATTTATTTGGTTACAAAGTTACTTTGCCACATGCAATAAGCTAAGCCGCAGCCAGTATATAAACGCTAACGCCGCCTCTAAAATGCTAACGCTAAGCAAGAATTTGGTGTGTGCATACATTTTGTAAAAACTGTTATCAATTAATGGAGTCTTGTTTGATATTTTAATTCTTACTATTTTAGCAAACATTTTTTAACAGTCTTATTTTCAATTTTAAGTCTTTGCAGGCAATTGTTGAGACGGTTCTACCGCCGTGAATCATTATAAGCGCAGGAGTCTAGTTGCTTTGATTTTTAAAATAAAATTAAATAAACAGCTGTTTCAGAATTGCAAATTATCAATCTGCAACGATTTATGCCATAGCATGTTTGCTCAAGTGCAGCAAATCTTAGTTTCATATATTTTGTTGTTATGGTTTTGCAAAATGTAGCATATTCGCTAGATGTGCATTTGCAAGGTTTGCAAGGGTTGTTTGCAACCAAGAGTGAATTCTCCTTATATTTTACTGATGTTTAGCATCTCAGTGTGGCGACTTAAAAAGGAAAGGAGCTTAAGCTGTGCATAAAATAATTTTCAGTCAAATAGTTTAAAACTTTAAAACAATCTAGTGTTACAGAGGTTTTTCTTTCTTCTCCCTCTCTAGATGTTGAACTCTCTACTGTGTATTCTTTAACTTATTAAACACTAAAGAGGTTTTTAAAAAGAAAGGCTTGTTCCAAACGAAAAGTGAACTTTGCAATGAAATTTAATATTGAATAATAAAATCTTAAGCCAATTATTATTTATAACCATTGAATTTCGTGCAAAAATTAGTAAGACAATATGAATGTCGTGAAGGGGTGAAGCTATATGCAGAAAGGGGGACTACAAATATAAGTGGCACTGCAGTAATTCCAATTCAACTACTTCCCTAATTCGAATTCTGATAGAGAGCACGAAAAATTATCGGTGCCAAAAGACTAAACTTAATATTTTTATACAAAATAGATAACATTTGTAAGATTCCAGAGGTGACACAATTAATGAGTAAGACCTGTAATTTATCTTAAATTCATCTTCGCAAATAATCCTTTGTAAGAAATTAAAAGCTATGATCTGTCATGAATTATTTCAACACACTCTAAAACATAAAAGTCGGTTCTGTAGAATATTTTTAGCGAAATTAATCCTAAATACATGTTAAGTTTTAACTTATTTCTGGTGTTCAAGTTCAATTTTGAGCTTTGGTGTCCTTAAAGACTTATAGTAATATCTTATGGCAAATACTTTTTAAAAAGTGCTGAACATACCTGACAACTAACAATGTGCAAAAGGGAGAGAACTTTAACCGCGTCTATTGTTTTTTTTGTTCCTTGTGTTCATTTTTATTTTAAAAAAATATTTTTTGTACTGTGTTACTAAGTTTGTTCAATTACTGCGTTACCCCTCGTAGACAGCGAATGCCTAAGTTTTAAAGAAATTAAAAAATTCACTATGAAAATGCAAGAAATAAAACATCCACCTGAGTCTTTAACCAAGTACACTCTTGGCGAAACTCCAATAAAATACTAAATTAAGATCATCTCCTGTAACAAAGTATGTCGAAAATCACATAATCATTTTGGTAGGTACTTCAAATTGTTAAGACTATTTACGGTTCTATAAAAAGTAAACATTAGGGGAACTTATTTATCCACCCCAAGTTATTTTGGAAAATAAAATAAAGTTGAAATAAAACTACCCTTAATTTAAAATAGCCATGTCGTTAAAGCTGTTAACATCTATCGATGTGGTCAATGTGAGTAATTTTGAGGGTATTGACTAATGGAGGCAAAATAGTAAACATCTTTATATCTAGAAAAAATAAGATATTAAAAACAAAAAGGTAATTTTAAATGTTTCGTAAAACCTAAACACTTTAAACGTATAAATTTATTAACCAGTACAACCAGATGGAAATGCGTACAACTTGAAGCATTTTTTTATTTTTATTTTACTTTTTATCGCGGTTATTCCAATTTATCAATCGTGTTCGTAAACATTTGACATTTTAAGATAATATCATTTTATTATATTATAGTACACTGTCGGCTCAAAGGATCGTTTAAATATAATGAATCAGCGCCATATGAGATAAGAAGTACATGAAGATACACATATGATGAAGTCTCTCTATGCAGAGTGCACGTGCTATTGTGTTCGAACACGTTAAACTCCCAGCTTGTGCGATAAAAGACTTTTGCAGCTTAAGTGTAAAATTATTTTATTAATTTTATAAAAAGTAATTTTTATTTTCTTTATTTCTTAAAGAGAAATACTTATATTCAAAATACAAATTTTTTATTTTATTACGGCAGCAAAAGGTTTCTATTAGTGTTCTTTATACAACAGTAAATAGCTGCACACTGGGGAACTCATCAAAAGTGATACATTATATTAGAAGATTTATGTCGATTGAAGTCGACCCCTGCCCTTAGTGTCTCTGCAAGAAGACTTGTCAGCGCGTCTCTTCTATATGTATATCTACACATAGTAGGTAATTTTAGCTTAATGTCCTTACGCTCTACCTGGGACTTTGAAGCTATCAAATATACCGCAGCAAAAATAACTACGAGATAATAGTTCTCGTAATATTAGTCGTAAATTTATTGGTCATACATTGAAGGTTCCTTATATTTTAGCTTCGCGCTTCCATAATAATCAAGGGGAACTAATTTTCTCATTAGTACATCAAAATGGCGCGATCACCAGGAAACTTAACTATCGAATTTCGTACAAATACTCGTATTTTTTTAAGCTTTAGTTTTATTAAATCTTTCTCAAAGAAAATTACAGTAAGTACGTAAATCTTATTTCTAAAATATTGTTTAATAATTATCACCAATATAATAATTGATCTTTTGTATACAAATCTTAACAAGGTATCCATTATTGGGTAGGGTGGGCCATCACACCAGGCTCAATGTGGCAGTCTTTTTTAGACTCTGGTGCCCGGGAAATTTTTATGAATTGCGGACAATAGTGAGTGTTTAGTTTCAAGACAATCTATGTAAGGAAAAGTAGAAGTGTATAGATATTCGTGTTTGTGATTCTATTTATAAAATTCCTGTTAGTGAAAGTGAAATAATAAAGTTTTAATATAAACCTTGACTGCACAGTGGAGCACAACTAAAATGTTGTCTCGAATTTATGTATCTCTGAAATATAAAACGTTTTAATGTTGAAGTCTGCAAAAATCATGCATGCTTGTGCTAATTTTTTAGTATAAAATTTTCGTAGAGATTTGCTGGATTTTCTTCCTTTTTTATTGCTTTGACTGTATAAATTTAAGACATATTAACAATGCAGAATTATTTTGTACTTGGTTGTACTAAATATTTAAGAATAATTGAATTTGTTTTTTTTTTCTTTGCCCGGAAAAAAAATTTAACAAACTAACGATCATTTCCTGTTTTGCTGAAGTTTTTACTACTGAAATGATTGCAAAATTAAAATCTCGAAAAATTTTAGTATTTTAACAATTTATGATTTTAAAACAAACATCAAAAATGTAAAACTCACGCAACCTTGTTTTATTTTGTGCAAACGCAAAAAAATCTATTTTAAATTGAGCAAAGCTTTATAAAATGCAGTGCACAACTTTAGATTTTAATATTCCTTAATATTTCCGAATAGAATGAGGAGATTTAAAAGCTATTTAATTGACGAACTACAATTTTCTATTTTAATTAAATAGAAAATGGCGATTTTTTTAAAACTATTGCTGATTGAAAAAAACCGGATCTCTGATTTAACAGGCGTGCCAGCGTATGTCATTTTAAATATTTAGGGCTATTATTACAACTTGCCTTTAAAGTTCTTGTTCACAAAAGGCACACTTTAGCTAATGTGGGGCAACAAGAATAAATATGCGAAAGCCTGAGAACTTTAAAGCAAGTGGTAATATTGGATTTTAATAAATTAAGATGTTTTTAAAAGAGACCGCAATGTGCTTACTCCTTTCCTTCGTATTTATGTCTAAACCTCAAATAAGTATTCTTGATTGGATATTCGCCACAGGCTGATTTGACGTAGATATTTTGGATGGAATTTCCGCCATCGCGAAACCGGATTGTCTGCAACCCAAACATGACAAGGGTTGACGAAAATTCACCATTTCAAATCAAATAACACGTAATATAATTTCATCTGAAAATCCATTTGTATGTGAAATAGTACGTGATATTTGAGTGCACTAAGCGGTGATATTAACCATATTGTTTAAGAAAGGTTTGGGTAAATAAGAACTTTAAATTTAGTTAATTAAACTTAAGCTCTAGGTATTTAATTTTTTTTTTTTATAATAAGCTTGTAAAAACAACTCAAATTTTGTATGTTTTGTTGTAGGATTTCATAAAAAAAGCTACGATATTTTGCATTTGCACTACTGCAAGATCATTTACACCAAATGCTGAATACCGCTAATGATTCCTGCTGAAGCTATATATAGTCATAGCAAAATATCGAATATAAACATTAAAGCTTCAAAATTTATTTATTAAAACTATGGTAAAAGGCAAAAAGGACTATAGTCAATTTCAAATTTATTTGTTTCTTACTTACAAAATACAATTATTGTAATTAATATAAGAAGAACAAAATGAACACGATTTAATTCCCACTAATTTTTTTAAAAAACTATAATTTATCAACATTTATGCGCTCTTCATAGGTTTCTTAAGCTAGCTCACCAGGAAACCTTTGCTTGAAATTATTCAAACCAAATCATATGTTTAAAGAAATTCAAACAGAAACATGAAAATTTTAGCAAAACTGAAGACCTAAAAAAACAGAAGTTTCGTTAATACGCTAATCAACCATAAACACATATAATTAAGCTGGCAGCCAGGTTTTTCATCAAGTTTCAAGGAAATAAGTTAAAGTCATGTTAAGAGTTAAAGTCGCGACAAAAATTCATATACTCGTATATCAGAAAAATGCGTATACCTTTTTAATTAAACTCTAGTGTATGGAAATTAAAATATATAGCCAACAAAATCGATAAGGCCACATATATTACGCAGTATCTCGCCAATCGCAATACAATTTTTTTATCGCCACATTTGGCGAGAAATCGTCATATCACTAAAGAGGACACCGTGTGATGTCTTCCTTATAAAAATTTCAGTGCCACGAGATTTCACCAGTGATTAGAGGATAATACAACACCTTTTTGCAAGTCAAGAGTGTAGTGGTTAATATGTTAAACTTTGTTAATTGAGAAAAATTTTATAATCATGTATTCATTGATATTAAAATTATGTTTTGATAAGTTATGAAAAAATTGAAATAATATAACAACATAAAAATTTAACCAAGTCGCTACATAAATATTATTATTGCTTGTGCATTAACAAGATAAGTTGAAATATTTAGTGATTGCGGGAGCTGCAGCAGAATCAGCAAAATAAGTGATTACGAGGGCTACAAAGAGATTTCAGGTAACAATATGTTTATATATTAATTAATAAGATCAGTTAATTAAGTGCGTCTGCCTTATTCTTTTTGACACATACTTAAGTATGTAATTTTCCCAAAAACATTATAGGGTTTCCCTATCCAATACATTTTAATATTGATTAAACCATAGAGGTAGAGAAGTAATATCTCTTAACCTGCATATTATTTTAAAGAATTTGAAAAGGAATATAGTAACAAAATCATATTTCAAACAATTGTAGCCATCAAGTTCTAAGTTCTGTGGAATGATATTTCAAGTACAAGCCAATTTTATGCGAAGGAAAGGATCTTATACTGGAATGTTGTACTTGCTCTTTTAGTTTTAAAAGTTTTTTTTTTAAATAGGGTATGGCTAATATCTCAAAAAATTACAAAAATCGTTCTGAGTGAATGCTGCTGTAGAGATAAAAAGTTAAAAAATGTCGCACAATAATTTTTAACATGTGCTCCTCGGCTTCAAACAAATATATCATCGTTTCTCGCTGCAATATGCTCTCGATGTAATCCCAAATTCCGAATTATCGACACTTTTCATTTTACATCTTGTGCTGAACATGTTAATATTTTAAAAAATTGCTATGCAAGATTGTTAAAACAATACTTGCAATTTGTAATTAAGGAATCACAAATGGTCCGCAATGTCGTTGCCAGCTGAATGCATTAATTTTTTCGTTGATCTCAACAAAGGCACAATTTTATCTGCATCAGATGTAGTCACATGTACATAAAAAGAAGAAAAGAGCAGATAAGTAATTAGAAATGCACAACACACAAGGCAGCAGCTACAATAAGTAACTACTCACATCACATAAAATAAGAAATGAAAATAAAAGAAAAAACTCTTGCAGTCATTATCTTAAAAAATATTTTATCTTTGGCAAATTTTTTTCAAGAATTAATCCCCTAAAAGGCACCGTTGCCAAATAATAATTATAAAATTAGAGAACAAGACTATTCAAACTGAGGACTAATTCGCTGTGGAATTCATCCTAAAGAATTATGCCAGATGGGTACTTGCAGAACTGCTAGACATTTTTACAATTTTTATTACGCCAAAGTTATTGAATTTATTTTGAAAACGATAAGTCGACTTTGTGCTCCAGATTTAGATTGATGGTCAGCTCTGCAGGCAGGCAGACAGGCGACTCAGAGTTCATTATTCGTGCGCAAAATATATATAAATTATGTTTTGCAAATAGGTGTACTTTTTTTCTAAAAATACATTCGAAATAGTGTAGTTATTATATGGCAGTTCATTTTGAAAGCTTAAACAATAATTTTATATTTTTATAAAAAACGAAATCCTTTAAAACCATTACATAAGAGAATCTTATACTTGCCAATTTTCAAGTAGGTTTGGCTGTTATATTTTTCTAATAAGAATAAAAGGTGCATGTAATTTAGAGCAATAAGCAAAGGAAATCAATTTTTATTTAACTCTGTCTCTGCTACCAATTCAAAGTGTTGCACAGTGATTCGTTTGAGGGGACAAAAGCAAAATTAAAATAAACACAGGAAATTTTGCATTTCAGAGCGACCAAAAGCCGCTACACTTCTGCATACATGTATATTGCTTCATTTATGTATGAAATTATATGTCCATATTTTATAGGAGGCTATACCGTGGGCACGAATAAATTTAAAACTTTTTTTTAGCTCTTTACTGATCCTACAAGCACCAATTGCAATTTTTCAACTTTTTGTGATTTGTATATCATGTTTATGGTTAGTTGACTACGATATGGTGAAGTGTGTGTAGTAGGAAGATGACAAGTAAAAAATAGCTTGAAGATTTTATAGTAATTTTAAACGAATTAATTTCTATATTGGTATGTAGTTATTTCCATATATTTTATTCGTACGTTTGCATGTGATGGACTATTTCTCTATAACAAATAAACATTCATCCTATTTCTTCCGTTTTATTTCCTTATTTTGTTTTGTGCACACGTAAATAGGTAAAGTCGCGATTGCTTCATCCGCTTCGTTACTCTTGTTTATTTGTTGAAGTTTCAGTTCATTATGATTTGTTGCATGTGTATAGAGTAATGGTATACGAGCAAATCACATGTGTATGCACAACATTAAGTGAATATTTTAGTTTATAAAATTGACCTTTTAAGCACAAAAATTAAGAAGAAAATTGCTTTAGAAGGTGGCCGTATTCTTCAAGAAGAATGAGAAGCACATTCCCTTTAACTACCCCTGTAAACATTCGTTTGGGTTTCATTAAAAAACAAGGAAGCTTGGCGCCACATGAACTAAAACCGAGAGATTGTTATGAAAGTGGATCTTTTGCAACAATTCGAAGTCTAAAACAGAATATTCAGCTCGCCGTAAATGACTTGGACTATATCACTGCCAATAATAATTTAAAACCAAATAATTTAATGATATTGTTGCACTGCTCGTCCTAGTGTTACATCAGCTAGACTATGTTGTTGGTTTGATATGAGAGTGTTTTGTATTATGAGCTGTTGAAACCAGGTCATTCCATCACGAGAGAGCTTTACAGATAAAACTATGATACACTATGACTTTTTTTAATATAGTTCTATGGTTAAGATTAATTTATTGCTATCATAACAACTTGCCTTGTTTTGTTATAAAAGAAAAACTAAAAAATTGAATTGATATATTCTCTAAGTTATCCTAACATTATTTTTTATATACTCAACGGTTTCGGACATATACAAAAAGAAATAGTGCAAAATATTCTTTTTGAATATTGAAATTTCATTTAATAAGAGTTTTTACAAACTTATTAAATCGCAAACGGTAAAAAATTAAGATTTTAATTACTGGATCATTAATCATTTCAGAAGTTCCATAACTAAATGTTGATTGCAAATATTATGAATATTTGTATAATTTAATTTCTTTTAACAATCTAAAATAAGCAAGTAAGGGAAAGCGTGTAGAATATACTACCAAACACGATGTTGAGTTGTTAGCACGTTTTACCTCACCGTTTTATATCACCTAGCTTGCGAGTCTGCCTAACATGTTCCTCTAATGATAAAGAAAACCTAACTGGAATGTCTTTTAATTTAGTTAAAGGTAAAAAAATTAATTTGGTGCGGGATTCTTCTGTTGCCAGAAAGATGGTTCAAATTGATGACGTTTATGACGTCCAAACTTTAAAAGATAGTCATATTTTAAATTTCTCGGTGGAATTTGAATCATTGCACCATCGGTGTAGTCTTTTGCACACAAAAAAAACTTTGGCTAAAAAAAATTTCGTAGGAAGAACAATTTTAACTCGGGTTTCTACTGATACTTATATATAGTGATAGATTTTTACTAATTGGGAGTGCTGATAAAAATTGTAAACCAACGATGCGCTTTACAGAGTAATTTGTGAACACAGTACAACAATCTGTAGCAGCAAAATTAATGAAAATAAAAAAAGTTCACATATTTTTGACACGACGATTAATAAATATGGACATTTTACAGAAAATATTGACTAACATAGTTCCTAGATTTTTTTAAACTAGTAGCTAGAATAATAGTAATGTCCATAACATCAAATGTTCATTGAAATAGACATACACGTTATAACGCGTATTACGATTAAGAGAAGCCAACTTTTTAGGAACCATACAATATGTACAAGTGGCACCTTTTCCATTTTCAATTCCAACTACTTAACATAAATTGTACGCAATATTTAAAGTTTCTATGCCAATATATAATAGAAACTAGACATGAAGTGTACCTCTCTGCATTTGAGAACTACTTGGTTTTGTATTAAAAATTTCTGAATGAGTAGTACTCATTGGGCAGTAATCATAAATTGCAGTTAGGCTACGGTAACTATTTTTTAAAGTTTTGCTGCAGTTTTTATACCCTTCACAAAATTGAAAAGGCTATAATTAGGTTTTGTTATTTTGTTTGTAACTTATACAATATTCAAATCCAAACAAACAAAGTATATATCCTGTATTTATATATGTAACGATGTCCGTGTATACACCTGTCTGATGTTGAAATAAACTAAGGATCTTGAAAGTTGCATAATTTGGTTTGGGCGTTTGGCGAATTTTCGCTATTTGAAATCAGCAAGTTTCCTTGATAAGGGTCAAAAACAATTTTTCTGCTATTTTCACTCTTGCTGAGAAACGCTTACACACAAGTCAATAACATTCACTCATACTGAATACTTGTTACGTATTTTCTATATAGTCCCCGTCTACCAATTATCATCTCGAGGCCCCCTGATAACTCATGGACCAAAATATTGCACAGATTCAAAAACTGACAAAGAAACCACAAATTCCTCCAGCAACCGAAAATTTACAAAAATTGCTCAAAATTCATCAAAGTTTGAACAATCAAGACAAAAAAATTTAAACCTGACTAAAAATTTGTATTTTTACTAAATAGCCGAAAAATTCCAACAAATCAATATTTTATGAAAAAACGTTGAACGATGTTCAACAACTCATGGAAAAAATTATCACAAATCGTAGATTTACAAAATAAAAATAAAAAAATTCACCAAAATATTTAAAAATCTAACCTAAATTGCTCTGAAAAATAAAAAACGCGAAATTCTGCAATAATTTTGGAATTTACGAAAATTCACCAGAACAGGAAACTATCTTTTTAAAGTTTCAAATTGCAAAAGTAATATGATGTTACAAAAAACCTAAAATTAAGGAACCGAAACTGCGCACAAAAATTTCCAAAATATGCCAAAATGTATAATTAACCACAAACTTGAAATCTCGCCATTAAATCGAAAAACTGGAATAAAAATATTTTAAAAGCTACAAAATCAATATTTAAAAAACCAAGTTTTACCAAAAATACCTCAAAACTCAAATCGAAGTTCCATCACAATTTAGGAATTCTATGAAATTTGAAAATTTTTCACAAAACCAAAATATAGTATAATAAATAAAAATGTTAAATTAAATAGCAAATTTCAAAAAAAAAACCGAAATATTCACCAAACTTCGAAAATTCACCTCATAATTGAAAAATAAAACAAAAACACACAAAACCAAGGATTCTCTTAGGTGCAGTCGCAGTGTTAGTTTTAAATTTCTTCTTCTCAAATATCGTAATAATTTTTTCTTAAAAAGTTCTTCTTCATTATTTATCTTCTGCAGTTTATTCGTGGGATATTTATTTTTTCACTAATATTGCGACAGCGACTATATTATATGGTCATCCTATGATCTACCCTCAACAAATTTGCTAGAAATAGAATTTGAGTTAAAAATAGTAATGCCATAAATTCTATAAGTTTTGTCTAAAGTTACAATTGGTGTGCCCGCTTCGCGAGCAAGTGTAGAAATATGCGTTTTTAGCGTTCAAATTAATGTTAAGCCATTAAAACTGTAATTTCTCGTCAGATTCTTAACCTAAAACTTTATTTCTTAAACTGAATGAGAATAACAAATTTTATCTTGAGTCCGCAACTTTATTTATCGTAAATTTCTTTACTTTATTTGACTTAAATTACTTAAAATAAATATTTTAAATTATGGGTATTATGGTTAGTAATCGTTAAATTTCAATAAAAAATTACAATTAAAAAGAATCGTTATTTAAAACACTCTGGTCTGTTTTACCACAACGATTTAAGTAAGAATATATTTTGTAATTGTAACATTTATAAAATAAATAAAACTAAAAAATAATTATTACTCGGTAAGTAAACACTAAAAGTTAAAAAATAACAATTATATAGCAAATTTTGTTAGGGTCCTTGATATTTTCTACTTGAAGTTTTTTAATTAATCCTACGAGAAATTCCAAGATATATTGCTGCTCACAGATAAATTAGTTGTTATATGCTATAAAGTCTCTTTATAACTTAGTTAAATAATTAGAAGTTCGAGAATAGAAAATAATGAAAGATTAGTTTCTTTTGATGTAGTATCATTGTTCCGTAGAATACCGGTTGATTTATCAATAAAAAAATTTATGTAAAATGTATTATGATAAAGGAATACACTACACTATACTATTTTTATGTGATGTTAAATTTTGTAAAGATGACAGTAGATATTTTTAATATAATGAAAGATATACGTACAAAAGAGAGGTCTTATGATGGGATCTCAAGCATCTCCAATTGCAGCAGACGTAGTTATGAAGAAATTAGTAGACACGTGTATTGGGAAAATAAATATTAAACCAAAATAAATGACTACTTTGCATTATTTTGATTGCATTGTAAATGATTTACTTTGCATTATTTATGCACGTAAAATTGATAATATTTTGGAAATATTGAATAAATGTAATAATAATAATTAATTTATATAACAAAACGAATATATTCGATTGGTATTAAAGCCAACATCATCTGGGTGAATTATTAATTATTTTTTGAGATACAATAAAAGAATCATTATAAATACTGCTGAACATTTTTTAAAAGGATTTTTAATGATAAGTGACAAAGAAAGTCACAAGAAGAATATAGAAAAGATCAGTATTTATTTTTCAATTTTTCAATTTATTTATTTATTTATCTCTCAATTTCAGCTCTAAATTAAATTATATTTAAATTAATTTTTTAAAGACGTTTCTAAGAAAACGAAGACGGACCTTATCTGGTTGTCGAACAAAATGTCTACAACATCTCTTTAAAGCCGAAATAGTTTTTGGTAGTTCTCGTTAGATTTTTTTAAGACGAATGACTTTTAGAATCAATTTCATGGTTTTTCGTTTGCGAGCATAACTTTTGTTATACTTATATTTTTCTTAACTGCTGTGTGTCGTTGGTACTGTTTTTTCTCAAAATATTCAAAAACAAACAAAAGTGGTAGGGATTCCTCACATCCTTAGTGTGCGTTTAAATAATACATTTCGTTAACCACTTTAGCTTTAACTTGCACAGTCATGCAACATTTTGCAATTGTGCAATTTGTGCATTTTTTTATTGTTGCTCTTGAGCTTCAGATGCTCTGACGTACCTTGTAATTTTCTGTTTTTCTGTGAGGTAATGTCTGTCTTTATTTACTGCTTTCAACCTTTGCTGGGAAGTTGATGTGAGTACACTAAAGCTGCACAGTGGCACCGAAAAAATTTGAATTTAATATAATATAAAATACTTTTACATAGAAGAGGTGGGACATCATGCATGACTTCGCGTCTACTTTTGGCAACGATTGCTCTCTACATGGACAAAAGTAATGCATGAGATCTATGCATTCCTTAAAATTAGTAAGTGTGATCGCTTATCTTCTCCTGTACTTCTATTCTTATCCTTATCCTGGGTACTTGATTTAACTTAGCCCTTCTTTCATTATACTTCTGCTTTCTTTTGATTCTGTAGGTACTCAAAACTCGTGCGACTGCCGCTTGAAATATCGCCATGAGCATTACCGTGGAACTCATAACCACCTCTAATACCGCCTATTTCTGGTTAGGATATTCGTGCCACGAAGCCTTAGATAATTGGTATCTTTGATTAATTGGTATCTGTGAGAAATAAAAAGACAATTTCCTCTGTATGTTTGCCAATTCCCTTATACAAGCATGATTCTCGAAGACGGTGTTGCCATTTATGCGAATTATGCTTCCACAGTTTTCTTCCTTGATTTAACTATATATTAAGCGACTTGTCTTTATAGCGCCACTTAACTTAAATGAGGCGCGAAATGATACAACTGTGGCCTGAAATCTTTGTTGAGCCAGACCAACAAAGCATACACATATGTATATGCCCGCAGTTACAAGATCATGGTTGGTTTTAACGCTAACGTTTGACTAAAAAGCGGACAAACACCGAATGCCCTTAAAAACATCTCGGCTTTTCTCTTCATCATCCCATTGTAGATTTTTTGCTTTGCATCTATTATCATTGTGAGTTGAAGGAGTTTTCGACGGTAAAGCCAAATTGATGGCAAAAATGAAGTAGTTGATGTTTTAACAACAGAAATGCATTTTTCTAAACTGTTTACGTTTGGTAAAAAAAATATTTGTTCATATTCTCAGATACTTTTTAGTGTTTTATTTTTATAGGATGCTATTCCGAAGTGCTTTTATTATAGCAAAATATATCTGTAACATATAAAAGATATTAAATTATTGAAAAGAGCTATAGAAGTATTATTTTAGTGAGATGGCAACTTTCAGCAGACAAAGAGGATATTTTTTTGTAGTTGTAGTTAATCTAGCTTAGGCTTCGGCGAAATGATGTATAAAGCAAAGGAAAATATGCTATTTATTTAAGTTACAGTAACATTTTATATTATTTTTCATATCAATACGTGATGATATTTAATTTTGATAAAACATAAATTTGTGGTTCAATTATGCACCCCTTTAGTGTTAGGCAATACATTTTCAAACCAAACCCTACTAAGTTCATACATTGAGTGTGCGGTTTTTCATGTAAGGATCCTGTGACTAGTTCCCTTTTAAACACTTTATTTAATTAAAAAACTGGGTTAAAACATCAACAATATTTTCCGCTAAATCCTTAATTCAAATGAACTTAAGAATAAAAAAAAGACCACAGTCAAATAACTTTATCTTCTCATCACCGAGTGGCTTTTATCAATTTAATTTATTTATATTTTAATGCATGTTACAGCAGGTGGCTTAAACTTTGATGATTATGGGATGAATATATTTTGCACTTAATCAGCCATAAGATACAGTTAAAGTCCAGTAAACCTGGGAAGAACCGCAATTGCAGTTTCACTTGGTCGATGAAGAATTACTTGAGAGTATTATTGAGAGCCCACATATATTGATTTGGCGCCTAAAAGGAGCGTCTTTGTGCTCGTCACAACAATTCACCTACTAAAGAAGACATGTCACGTTCCTGTATGTTTACAGCAAAAAATATTTGGTTTCCCAAGCTATATTTGCTTAACCTATTTTAGTTATAGAATTAGGGGTATTGAATGCCATTATTATTTTGTAGAAATTGTTCCCGACACATTGAAGCAAAAATAACGGTCATAAAGCATCGAAAATCTTAGTAATAAGTCCTAAATCAACTTCGGCTTTGGAACATAAGGTCCGTTTATGCAAATCCGTTATAAAGCCAATTTGGTCATATGGCGTTCAGTTGTGGGGTACCACCTGTGCATCAAATATGCAGAAGTTACAGAGAAGACAGTCTAGGATTTTACGACTTATCGTTTTCGCCGCTTGTTATATAAGAAATGAAAATTTCCAGATTTGAGAAGGATTCAGAATATTCCAATTTTATTGCCTGGCGTATTATCGTTTTCCCGTAAGAGTGAAAAACCGCGGAAAAATGTGTTTCGCTTATATGTCGGGAACTTATAGACTTGTATTGTTAATTTCAAATATCGAGAATTCGCAGAACGAACTGATGAAACGGTTCAAGTTTTAAGATCTAGGTTGTATAGTGCCGCAAAAAAGATGATTTCTACGCCGGACGGACTGATATAAGGACGGACATTTTTATTTGAACTTTCTATACATACATCCTAATTTTCGATGTAAGGGTGACATCTGATGCCAAGCTGACGTTCATGCTGTCTGATCCCGTTTCTGAAATCGTGTGCCTATAGGAATAAGCCGTAATCAATATTCTAGTCACCCAAAATCAAACGGATATATTGCACCTCTCGAATGCATACCAGCATACGAAGATGCCGCTGATTTTTAAACGATGTTGCATTTTGTACGCAGGTTCATGGCCTTTTAAATAAAAAATGGACTGCACAGAAAATTTGTAATGTTGCAAATAAATTTGAACAATTATTTTAACTTGCGATGTTAATTTATTAAGTAGTAGTAAAAGCTTCTGCTAAAAGTAGCGCTGCTATTGCCTGATATGTAGTAGTACCATTCGCCTGCGAAAATATATATTCACTTGGACTGCTGAGAGTAGACTAACATCACAATGTCTTATGTATAAATTTCCACTTGTATAAACACGTTTTATATGCATTAAAATTTATGGCAGTCAACAAACTAGTTTGTATTCACACCGCCAAGTTCTTAACCTTTAAAGAAGGATAAACGTGAAAATTAATGGTTGCAAGTTACTGGTACAACATTACATCCCTCAATAAATAGAGACATACACGTGTATACGGAAATATGCATCTACATACATATGGTATATATTTACATCATACTCTAGTTGATGTGGTTTGAGAAAATCTGCTCGGTTAATACATGATGTAAGTAAAGTAGTTAGAAATATTTTTGGCGTCTTGTTGCCTTGATTAAAGTTGGTATGAATTATATTATATATATGCATATTTTAGTCGCATCTTACTTTCATGCTCAAAGGGTTATGGTGACACAATATATACACGCGCAGTTACGTGAAAGCATAGTTATAACTAGATTAAAATGTACAAGATTTAATTTCAATTTATATATTTTCGAATTTAAGACGGGCTAAAAAAAACACAGAATTTTATTTTGTAAAATTCTAAACTTATGTTTTAAACTTTGTTAATATGATAAAATGAAAAGGGTATACACAGGCTTTACTTTCCAATTGTAACTAAATTATCTATATTAATTTCCGATCCAACAAAGTATATATATTCTGGATTCTTATAGGTAGGAAAGTTCAATTAACGATGTCCGTCTGTCAACCTAGGATCTTGAAACTTTTCCCATTTGATCCGTGCGTTGTCGTTATTTTGAATCAGCATATCGGTCTACAAGCTTCTGAGATATGAAAAAATACCAGTTTTTTGGTTTTTTTTTTTGTATTTACACTGCGAAACGCCAGCTCATAAAATTAGCATGTACCTAATCAGTACCAAATTTTCTATAAAGTCCCCATACATAAATTATCATCCCGTGGTCCCCAAATAACGTATGTGCATAAATGTTGGATCGAATTATAGAAATTTTCAAAAAATCCTAATAAATTCCAAAACCAACAAAGAAAACCGAATACTTTCGAAATTTCACAAATAAGTTCGTAAAACTACAAAATTTATGTAAAGTTATAAAATCACCGTTGATTCGAAAATTCACTACAAAATAGAGAAAGGTAAATACAATTTTTTTTTTCAAGATCTCTTCAATGAAAACCCGAAATTTTATGAAAAAGAATACAAAATTCACCAAACTTTTAATATTCATATTTTTGCCGGAAAGCAGAAAAATAAAAAATCAATCATTCATTAAAAATTGTCGACAATTTAATAATATCCGTGTTTAACAACAAAAACGTTTACTACAAGTGGTGAATAATAAAAAAAATTATTTTAAATTCACAAAAAAATTAAAAACTCAACAAAATATTCAAAAATTATAAAAGTTATTTTAAGGAAATCAAAAAAATGCCTAAAAATTCTACATTCTTTCAAAATTTAAAATTCACTAGATAAAACCGGAAAACTGTAAAATTTAAATTTAAAAAAAAAATAAAAGAATTAATAAAATTTAAATAAAATAATTTATCCGTTAAAAAGTCCATATTTAATAAAAACTGAAATTTTAAAAAACTCCCACAAAAAACCGAAATTCCCAAATTTAACCACAAAATCTTTAACTAAACCAAAATGTAGTAAATTCGCCAAAAAAACCGAAAATAAACAAATTATCAAAACTTCAGAATAAAAAGAACCACAAGTCGGAAGTTAAAAAAAATAAAAATTTATAAAACAATTCAAAATTTTCAACAAAAAAAAAAATTCAACATCGTAAAAAATCGACATTTCAGCACAATTAAAAAATTTACTAAAATTCAAAAACTCTTTACAAACACAAACTACATTCTACAAATGTTTAAATAACACAATTTTTCAAAACCCGAAACCGAAATTTTAACAAAATATAAGAATAATTTTAAATTTGGCAAAGTTGTGCAAATTTACTACAAGATCGAACTGGAATAAAACAAAAAAATTCCAAAAATACCACCTAAACCAAATGTATCAATAATTGACAATATTTATTCTAAAATTGTGGACACAGGCTTTAATTAAATAAATAATTGCCTTTATCCTTTCTAGTAGTTAAGTAATTAATTGAATAAATTAAAAACATAATTGAATTTCGTACTTAAATCAAACACAACCCTTAATAGAATTTTTTTCTGGAAATTACAATTGTTCACCATTTTTAAATGTATTTAAGAAGTTGTCGAACATAAAAAGATTCAAATTTATATTTCATTTGCTATGTTCTTAGAGAAAAATTCTCATGATTTCAGATAGGTTAACGAAGCTGAATTTGGAAAGAAGCGCTGAAATTGAATGATAAATACGTAGTAGTAATAGTTATCGAAGTTTTTCGTGAAATGAATTGTACCAATTTTTGTAACGCATATTTTTTATTAATGATATCTTTAAGGCGATTTTATTGCGTGTTGTAAAATAATATGAGCATACATAATTTTCTATATGTCATAATATTTGCATTGATTTTCCTGCGTACTAGAATTACTTTTAAAAAATCTTCCGAACAGTAAAGTAGTCGTGTAAGTATAGTTTCTCATTATGATGCTTAAAAATAAAATTCTCCCAAAAAACATAAAAGTGAAAATTAGGTAAAGTTCCTGTTAAATGTTCTTGTTATGTACAATACCATCCCCTTTCTAGGCACAATAGTTATATATTATACATACTGTGTGCATTAGGACTGAACCAGGCCTAGCGCACTACCTTGCGTCTTAATACAAATAATCTAACCGTCGACTTTTTTAACCCAATAAACAATAAATGATGGCTACTTTTATGAGATGATGTAAAAACTAATTAGTTCTCTTTTCGGTTAGGCTTATGGTTAGGCTTTTCACGTGTAAGGGGTTTTAAGATGTTGTTTAATATAGAACACAAATGTAACACAGGGACATAAAACAAACAACAATAAGATCTCTCTTAAAAATAGAAATTCTTTCAAGCTGAAGTTGAGAGCACAAGCAATAAAGAGATCATTCAGAACTTTTATAGGCAGATGCTAATAAAGTCATAATTTGTAGTAATTGAAGAAATATACTTTTATGTTATTTATGGATTTATAGTTTAATTTTAGTGTTTTATTGAATAACAAGAAAACTGCATTAAAAAACTTTTTTTATCTTTTAATACAACAGCTTTTATAGATTCTGTGCTGTTAAACTTATCCATATTGGTATGGAATATTGATTATATATTATTTTTCTTTATTTTGTGCATTTCAGTTTGATAAAGAACTTGTTTTTGGCTTATATTTTTGTGGCGGCCTCTAAATTTGTTCATTCCACCATCTTAAGCAGAATTATTGTCGGCAATAACTAGTGGGGACAAGTTGTCCTTTATACTCTTATTATTAGCTATTAACATGCCTTCGCCGCAGACTCATAGCTATTCTTTGTTGAATTATTCACATATTTTAGCTGACCCTTTTATTAATCGCAAATGTTTTCTGAATGAAACCCATTGCCTTGCGATAATGCTGAAACTAACTAGCGATTATTCGGTCCATATTCCATTTGATCAATTACACAGGTACTAAGCAACATTTTATGAAATCATCGCAGTGGCAAGTTTTACTTTTAAAGTTTGCACAATTTGCTAGACATTTTACTCTTGGAGCTGAGATGCTAGTAATTTACACCTGGAAAAACAGTGGAGTTGGCTTTGACGCTTCATGAATCTTTATTTCCAAAATTAATATTCGTTAGAAAAAGCGCTGCGCGCGTACTGCACATGTTTTATATGCCAGGGTCTCGCAGTAAACTTTCCACCATTGGAAATGGCAAGTTTGGTTAATAATTAGCCAGTATCTCTAAATGCCGCAGTCCGTAAAGGGAAACAAATGCACCCGAAGCAGTAGGATTCTCGCCACTCTGGAATGTCTACAGATTTTCGTATGGTGAATTTTGCATCGGGGACATGGCATGCAACCGTTCATTTTCATATATACGCGGGACTGTATAGACATAGCCGCTTCTCCGCTGAGTAGGCTTCAAACCATTGTGACCCTAATAAGGCCGAAAAATCATGTATGTGTATTTTGGTTGAATAGCAACTATTATAGTTGTATATTCATACTGAAGATATTAATGCTAAGCGGCTCAGGCAATGAAAGTTGAACCTCTCGAATCAAAGCCAGCTTAAACGAGGTCAAATATTATCTCGTTCAAACAACGACCGGTGCTTATTAGTAGGCCCTTTAACTTGTGTTGTTTTTGCACTCATTTCAACTAATTTCATCAAACACAAGAAAGAATTAAATATTTAATTTTTACAGAGTTTTGCTTAACATGCGTTAGGCTATTCTAAAAGAGTAAATCACAAATTGAACGCACAAAGGAGGACGATCATTAAACCATTAAATTTACTTCAATCTATAATTCAAGTTAATTTGGAGCAAAATTTTCTTTTCTAATTTACATAAAGTTTGCTAGACAATAGAAGATGGTGCAAAAATTAGAACAGAAAATAAAACCTTATTAAAACAAAATTCCGACCGAATTGCAAAATTTTGACTTTTCAAATTTGTCTGCTTAAAGCACTGATACCACGAATTCGTCTTACAAGAAACAAAACATTTCATTATAGAATGCAATCAACTCTACTTAAAGGCATCTCTCAGCTACATAAAATACACAACCTCATACTGATTCCTGTTGCTGATTGCCAATACTGAATTCCTGAGCAATAGAACGTATATACGAGTATATGAAAACATTACTATTGAGATGCAGTGCAGTCCAAGTAAACAGCAATGGACATATAAAATTTAAGAAACAAGTGCTTAAAAGGACAGCTGTATCTACGAAAACTATAGTTCCCACATTCTGAACATTTTAATAAGTTTCATTTTATAAAATCTATATCTGTTAGAACGGATTCTTTGCAAGTTGATGAACTTTGTTTAGTTAAAGTTTTTGAAATACCAACACAACACATTTTACATGCACTTTGTTGACAAAATACATTTTTTGTTATTTACTAAAAACAGTTGAAAGGCAGTTATGAGGTAATTGAACATCCGGCAGATAAGGCAAGACGAAAAAATGTATGCAAACAAAATCAGTTAAAATGATAATACTTTAATTGAAACTTTATACATGTTAGATTAGTTGAACTTAAAAAGCAGATAATGAGTTAATTTTTGTTTTATTCTTTAATTTAAAACCAAATAAATTTGAAAGACCTTTAAAAAATTATTCTTTTCAAAGTACTGCATTGATCTCATTGACAGGGCGAATATTTAAGTGAGTAAACAAAAAAGTATGCTATCCCTGCCTTTGGGTTGCTTGAAGTCGGAAGGTTTTAAAGATTAGCAAATATATAATCAAAGTGTTGCCAAGATGGTACATTGCGCAAATCCGTTAAACTTTTACCATCAACAGATTTTGCCCTCGCAAAAAACATGGTTGAGGTAACCATAATCTAAGAGCAACGTACTATGATCGAATTATATGGTTTTTGTCAAACTATCTCATTTTGTGTTATTTAGAATATGGTTTAAAAAGTAATATTATTTTACTATTGCAGTGAGTTATATTGATATGAAATACTCAAAGCTTTACATATTACATTTACTAATAATGAGTTATGATTATATAATATTTGAATAGTTAGAATAAATTTGAACACAAAATATTTGTCAACCCAATCATATCGTTATTTTTCTAAGGTTAATCATTTTATGATCACATGTAAACATTAACTTTTTTGTAGGCTGTTCTTAAATAATGTATAATAATTCGAATCTGTTTTCCAAAATCATATATTTGTGCTGATATTATAACATATTTGTCGCGACCATGTTACCACCATATTTTTTTTTTGCATGCATATAAGATTAATTTATGCGTACTATCATAAATTGATGACTTACTCAAATGAATGTTTATATTAATAAGTACTGCTAGAGGTACAGGGTGCTCCAATTTGCGGTTAAAAGATAATTTTACCAGTTACATGTTAACATGTTTTTTTTTAAAATATAAGTTTTTTATTTGTATCGCAAATACACATTTTTATATACATTTAATATTTAAATCTCAGTAAATTTATATTAAGTAACTAGTTTAACCCGGTGCGGTTTGCAATACACATTGTTCAAATTCGAAAGTTTAGAAAAAAAAAATACTCTAATATAAGATGTTAAACCAATATTAAATTTTTTTATTTCTATTACAGAAACACGTATTTAAATTATTTTTAATCTTAATATATTTATGGTATAGATATAATGTTATTTAGTATATATTTTATTTAGCTAGAATAATTGGTTTTCATTAGTTAGTTCTCTTTGAAATAGTCATTAACATTGGGAGCGTTATCTAATAGACTTCACATATCGGAGCTATAATTATGTTCTTCCAAATCCTTTCGAAATCTTTCATGTCTTCGTAATGAAATAAGTGGGTCTGAAGAGACCGCCAACATATTGAAAAGACCCGCATTCTATCTAATCCGTAAAATTTTGCAAGTATTCGTGTATCTAAATTTTTTGTAGTCTTTGTTTTTGCATTTCTGGGCTTCTTTTGACATTGATATTCAATTAAACTTTTACCATGAGCCAAAATCTTATGATCCGTAGGAGTAAGTTTCTTTTCAGGGTACATTTGAGCTAAAAGTTAGGAAGTTTTTGATGCATAATCATCAAACTTTGGGCCATTTACCATTTCTCTAGAGTTTATAACATTTAGGATAAATGCCAACCTTTTTATAATATTATTGTCGACCCCAGTAATTCGGGATGTTAGCTCATCATTTTCAAAAAATGCTCTGAACATATTACCATCGTTAGTATTTCCATACCCCTGCTATGGGCAGTCTACTTTCAGCCCAAGCTTCTTAAGAAATTCATTTTGTATAATTTTTTTTCGAGCAGATAGTTTTTCTTTTTGCGTTCCGTTCATATTAAAACATTCACCTTCACGCGGAATTTCATACGCAAGTTTTAAAATTAACTCCATGCACCTAATTCTGGCATGTAATGGACAAATTCCATATTCATAATTTTGCTCATCACTTGAGTCATAAAAATTTTGAAAGTCTTTCTGTGACTTTTTGCAAAATGCGCACTTTAAAGTTGGCGAGGTATATGTTATTACATTTAAGACTTTGCCATCAGTCATTGTAAGAAAAAATTCATAATCAATCGAAACACTTATTTCAATAACAGAAGGCTTTAGTTCCGAAATTTACAGTTTTATATCGTTCACTGTAGATTTGAATATTTCTGAAGACTCCTTTGCATATTGAAAAAATATCGGACGGCAAAAATTAACTTATGATGGGCGAGGATTTTTCCAATGCTCAGCGATTTCACTTCTCAGTCGTAAAGGAACTACTGAAGCCATAAACATATTTGAATCTGTAATAGTTGTGTCATTTGTCGATATTGTTTGTTTGTAAGCACTTTGACCGGATGATCCATCACATCCCCACTTATTTATCAATGTACGCCTATCTGGAAGTGATACTGCTTCCTCTTCAAGAAAACTTTGAATAAGGCGTTTGACTGTATGATCCATTAAGTCTTGCAGTTTTACCTCCACCGATACTTCAGTAAACTTTATATTAGGTGGCACTGCTTCTTTTTTGACAGATGTGATCTTTTTGTATCCAGGAAGATTATTCACATTATGATTCTTTAAAGAGCTTCGCAAAATAGAATATTTTTCTTTTGACAACCCCAATTCCATAAACAACGCTAAGGCTTCTTGATTTATCTTTATCTTTTACAAACTTAAGACATAATGCTTCTGAAAGATGCGATTTAGATATATCTGCATTATACAATTGCGGTTTAATTTATATCCAAAAATGAAAAAAAGGGTTTAAACTACCTAATTTGAGCGCAAAAAAATTAACTGGAAACCTGTAGTTTATATTTTATTCAGTATAAAAAAGTTTTAAAACTACCTGCCTACTTTTATAACAGGTATTTTTAAATTGAAATAAATAAAAAAATTGCAATAGTTATGCCTATCTGATTGGCAGAGCAAAATATTGTTTATTATTTAACGTGAAGCAATAAGAATATGCAACAAGTAACTTTATTTTACACTAATATTGCCACAGTGAAAAAAAATTGGAAACCCTTGTTTAATCTTTTCACATTTTGCACACATCTCTGTTACATACTATAAAAATGAGAAAAAAATTTTTCTCGTTTTCGCTATGGGGTTGTAACAGTTTTCTTCTTATTTCTTGCGGCGGCCAAACTTAGTTAAATTATTTAAAGTATTATGTAACAAATATGCTCAGAAAATATGGGCGAGACTATTTTTGTCAATTTTTAGATATGCTCTATTTTATTTGTAAAAATGACCCAAATATAGGGTGTCTAAAAAGCGGATACTGCCGAAAAAGTAGGGCATCTGCTAAACATTTTACTACTTCTTTTAATAAAAAAACAAACATACCTTAAAAAAAAATTCCAAAAATGTAGTAATCAAACGGAAATGTTTCTGACACTTTAATTCTAAAGTGCATTTATTTTTTCAAGATCACCTCTTTTTTGCTTTTTAAAAAATTTTTCACTTGGAGCAGCTCCATAAACTATAATTTTTTTGCAATTAAGGAAAACGTTTTTGAATTGTGATCCGTAAGTAATTCTTTATAAGATTTTTTAATTCATTTCACAAAATTTTGTCATGTAATTTTGTATTTTTGGCCCGGGTTTTAAGAAAAGCCGCCACTGTGCGGTGACAGTAATCACACATTATTAAATTTTTTCGTGTCTACACTTTGTATTATAGTATTCAGTGAGGATTAGATTCTATTAGTATGCATAATGAACATAAAATTTTGCTTGCCCATCGTTGCTATAAATGCTTAATTGCTCTCAATTATTTCATCGAATGCTTTTGTTTATAAGCAGGACAAAATTGTTAGACAATATGGCAACATTAGTGCTAGAGAGAGTCTTCAAATTATAAGGCAAAACTACATTTAGATAACAACTTCTTTTGTTACATCAATTAGTTACGAATATATTTACCAGTGCGTTTATTTATATTCCCAGTAGAACTTTGCAACCCAACATCAACGTAAAAACTCACAAGCTTTTATATGCGAGTACCAAAAAATAAAGTTGCAATTACTCAGCAAAGTATCTTGCCTTTTAAGAAATATATCTGGATGCTGTGCTGCCATCACAATTAGTTGAATGGATTTTACGTAGTGGATGTCAAGACAAGCATTAAATGCTAAAGGATCAAGTTAAACTAAATTATTATCGCAGTATCCATTACCCCTAGCAATGAGTCGAATTGCTATTGCAGCTGACAAATAATATCTGGATTGATTGATACAAAATTAAGTATATCGTATAAGGTTTCCTGGCATTACATGCTGCAAGCATTGATTTGATTGGCATTCTGACAGTTGTGTTTCAATTATTAAATTATTTAAGTGCTTAACGTTGTATCAAAATTGTTGTCGAAAGTCGCAGCAGTAGCAACTGTGATTTAGATCCGTATGTAACTGCACTTGATTTTGTGAATGTACATATTTTAATACACGAAGGAAGTGACAAATATTTGACAAATTGTATACCCCAGCAGTTTCTGTTTAATGAGACTCAAGAATGTGATGGCCCACTAGAATCCTAGCAGTTATTATTGGACTTAAATGTCTTACAGATTTTTATAAATATAATTAGTTCTGAATGCAAAAAATTATTTTTGGATCTGCCGAAAAGTTTATGTACTCAAACAGTTTGGTATAAGAAATACTTGTTTCTTTGCATTTTCCTAACAAGGTAATGAAATTAAATTAATGAAAAGAGATAGATTTGCTTTCTTGTTTACTTTTCATTCCGTTTCTTATGGTACAAAGCCTTAAGCAATTATGCTGCACTAAATTGAAAACAGTTGTTCGAATGTTTTTGTTCCTATGTTTTGAAACTAAATGAGCCAATTACTTTTGGCTTTGTAATTTAAATGTATTTCAATGCATAATTTGTTTCATATCAAGTACGATTTTTCGATACTATCAATTACTTCTACTCCAAAATTTAATGTACTTTGAGACAGATTTACCTTTTATTCCTGCGGTATCACCAATCTACTGTCGAAATCGACAAGTAAATGTAAGTATTTTATTTTGAAGAGGCAACATGAAATTCACAAATGAATGAATCTAGAATTCCAACACAGTATAAATGTATACGAATTTAAGATTCAGAATAATAATAAAAGCAAATGCACTTCCTTATTACAAATCCGTAATTTGCATTCAAACTTGGCACTTAACGGTTTACATTCTTAGCCAAGAGGATAATAACCGCGAACAGCGGTATAATATCGAAGCAAACCACTTACTTTCTGGGTCCCTTTTCGACCAGTTGCATTATATAATAACCCACGTTTTCATTATTAATATTTGGTTAAACAGCGGGTTGTTACCCTTACTATTTATATGAAACGTTAAAGTATTTAATGTACCAGTTGTAGGGTGAAAGATACTTCAGCTATTGTAAGCTTATATTACGTTCTAAAGGGGTTTCAAGTAAGGTTTGGTCGCTATTGGTAGTACTTAACGTTGAAGTCGTCTTGGCGGTGTCTCTTATTATTTCGTTACTTATGTCAAATCATCATTAGGCGTTACACTATGGACACATGATTTAACCTTTTTATCATTTCTCAGATTTCGCACACAGATTGTTTTATTTCATGTCAACATCGACCCGCTCTTATTGAAAATTGTTATTTTTTCATTAATGAAAGGTGATATATTTTGCTGGTAATAATCATAAGAACTTAAGCAATAAAATAACACTTCTAAGAAAGAAACCTCCCATGAAATAATTATTATAATTCAAAAAATTCAAAAATTTCAAAACTTAAATTCAAGTTGCCAAAAATTTTTTCAGTTTTACCAGCAATTTGCAAAAGATGTATTTTATGAAAAAAGTTACAAATTTAACCGATGGTACACAAAGTCCAAAAAAATCTACTTTTCATAAACAAGAAACAAGGAGCTTCGCAATATATTGAAATTCAACTTTACGCAAAGATTGAAATTAAACCGAAAACTCTACATTTTCTCACATTTTCTCAAATATAAAAAAACAAATCCTTTGCACCGGGAACAATCTGCAGTATATATTTACTAGGTTACACTTTTGTAAAGGGTATAAATATTGAGCACAGCCGAATATAGCTCCCTTTCTTGTTCTTATTTAGGTCAACCATTAATGATTAAAGACAATTGTAGAAAGAACGTATTTGTCATTCGAACAAACTTGTTGTTTTAAGACAACTTAAATAAGATTTGTTTTTATATGTTGTTAATTAATTTAAAAGAAAAGCAATTCATAGTCGACAATAAATGTACATGTGGGAACAAAGGGAAGGAGAGTGTCTAAGTGTTACTTACATTCTGACCAGCATTGTACTAAACGATCACGTGAAAGCTTATACAGAAGTATACTAGAACCCGTTTCTCATAGTTTCGGTCAGTTAGTGTTAGGACGACTAGATGAGATCTCGTATCCAGCAGAAATGTTCACTTCTAGTTGAGTCGATATGTTAATAAATTAAAATCAATTCTGTGTAAGCAATCGCTGTCAACACGTGACTGACGAATGTATACAACAAAATACAATATATCGTTTAAATTTTAAAGTGACGGAGTTATCGGTTCCAGAACGCTACCATTCGTTTGGTATTTTTGTAGAGCAATAAATGTCCAAGAAATAATTATTTATTTAAGGCGTCTCGACCAATAGTTTGCAGGTTAACTAAACCCTTTCATCTAAACTGACAAACAGGTATTAAGTTAGAAATTGATGACTCAGGTCTTAGAGTTATGAGGCAGTTGAGAGCCAATATCTTTAAAATAGGAGCCCTAAAGTTATACATTAAATATAGTCTAACGATCCATGGGTTACCTACAAGTTGTTTCTGAGGCAATGAAGAATTTGCTTAATCCATAATTTGAACTTTTTGAAGTTTAAAATATCTCACGCCCCCTGTAAATTCTTGCATACATAATTAAATTACAATTAAAAAAGGAGCATGTGCAATTTGTCACATAAAAACTTACTTATACAACACTAAAATCTCATTTATAGTTGTAAAAAAACATATCTGTTTGAAGACAATTAATTTGTAACTTTATGGTGGCAGCATAAATTTAATGCATGGGAACCGAGCTGTATAATTTTTTGCTGGCAATTAATGTGATACTTGTTTGGGTCATAAAATTGCTGTAATAAAAAAAGAAAATATTATTACTTTAAATACTTGGCGGCTAGCCATTGCCTCTCGTTTAATGTTGTATAAAACATACGCAAAATATTTTTGCATATGACTACGCACTCCAGGTGCCTTTGCTGAAACAATTAACATACAATTCAAGTGAACATGCAGAGGAAGCTGGTAACACAATATAGCATTTGGATAAAGTTTAGGTTCCATATGTTACACTAGCTTACAAAATATTAAATTCGTTGGGTTGCATGAATTTGTTTCTAATTTTAAGAAATAAATAATTGGAAAAAATTTTATCAGCCCATATTTTAATAAATTAGATGGGACTAACAATAGTATTATATTACGAAATGTTGAACTGACGGGTTTACTACGCATAAATTGTTGAAACTAAAGCCAGTATCTACCCCCTATTAAATAGACTTGGCTTTTGTATCACTTGTGTTCGTTCCATCAATGAAAATATAAAGTTCCGACAAAAAATCGTATCTCTACTAAGGGCTTGTTTGTATTCAGTTTATGAATTCAGTTATTGTTTTATTGATTCAACTATTTATTTAATTAAAACTAAATTAGAAATATGATGACTTTCATAATTTGCATCTTTACATAATTTGTAGGACTAACTTATATTCAGTAGGAAATTCGCCATAGATTCATTGAGAATAGTACCATTCGGATCCGTGACACCGTACAAGGGCACGAAAAACATTTCAACAATGTCTTATGTCATACTTTGATCTTTCAAAGACAACCGGAAGTACGTTATTAGCATGGGTAGTCATCTCAACATCGACCCGTCCTTATGTATAATCGTGTGCTCTTATTTATTTTTACGCCACATTGAGGCAAAAAAAAAAACGTTCATAAAGCTTCGAACAAATTAACTACATTGGCTAATAAGTTCTAACTCAACCTTGGCTTTGGAATATGAAGTCCTTTTATACAAATCCGTTATAAAGCCAATATGGTCATATGGTATTCAGATGTGGGGTACTGCCTGTGCCTCAAACATCCAGAATGTTACAAAGAAGTCTAGGATTTTACGTCTTATCGTATGTGCCCCCTGGTATATAAGAAACGAAAACATCCGTAGGGATCTAAAAGTTCCTACTATACGTAAGCAAACTAGTCCAACATCCCAACACACTTGCACGCAATTTATTGCAATTTGACAGCCACCAGAGAATAAAAAGAACTGAAACATTGAGCCTGGCGAGGCGACTCTCTCTACACAATAGTAGATAGTTTATTAAGATTTGGATACGAAAATTTATTTATTTCATTGGTAAAAACAAGTAAATAATAATTTAGAAATAAGATTTGAATACTCATTGTAAGTTTATTTTAGTAGAAAGATAAATTAAAATTAAGCAATAAAAATTAAGCAAAAAAAAAATTTATACGAAAATACCTCGTTATTGCATCTGTCTGGTGTAAAATATTCGAAATCTATTTTGATCCCAAAAAAGCCGTTGAAATAAAAAAATTTCATAGCAATAACTTATTATTTGCAAAATATGGATATACGCGGTTAGATGGATATACGAGTATGTGGTTAAAACCAAATTTGTTCATCGCAGAAGTTACGTTATTTCTATTGATTTTCTATTGTCCAAACGCCTATTACATATTAGTTTCGTTCTTTATTTAGTGCGTAATTAACAGGTCACTAAAATTGTTCGCAGTACCAAAGAAATTCAATATTTTTTTTAAATAATCCTTATTTAAAATATTTAAAATATTTAAATTAATGTTGACAGACGTAGTGAAAGCATTGCACATCAGGAGAATTCTAAGTAAGAGCTTTATACATGTTTTAGATAATTTCGAAGACAGTTGACAAATTGGAAATTATCTGTCAAGCTGGTAAATATATCCGATGCATTGCCTATCTAGGATGTGCAAAATTTAAATATACAAAACCTTTAATAACCACTACGATCTTCTACTGAAAAATACATGGGCAAGTATGCAAAATAATAACAATATTTAATATTATTTTATTACACGTATGTCATGTTTTGTTTTTCTTATTTTGTCAAAATCGTTAGTGGTCATAAGAATACAAATTTAACTTTTGTCTAATAAATGAAGTCAGTGTGATTGCAGTTAAAAAACTTATCTCAAATTTATTTCACTTTAAAATCTTATATATATGTTAACGCCAAAACATTAGGTGTTCCGCACGAAATTTTCCCGCTTTATAAAAGATATACTCGTACATATATAGTACTAGCGGATCCCGGCGTGCTTCGCTACGCATGAATATTAACATTGAATGAAATTCATTGGTTTTTTTATTTATTTTTTATTTGGAAATAATGAAAAAAAGTAAATCAATTCAATACAATAGTGTATACAATATTGCAAATGCAAATGCACATGCATAAGCGTTGCTACCTGCCTTGTTAGTAAGATAAGCGTATTAATTTTAAAATTTGTAAATAAAATAGTACTATTTTAACATTAAACTACTATTGATTTACTTACTATTTCGCTCGCGATCTTCAGGTCTTGTCGAAGACATATTTCTTGTTGTTTTTTTATATGAACAAAATCACATTTTGACATGAAAAGTCATAACTCACGAACGTGTCGACCGATCTACCATCTACACGACAATAGGAACAACCCCTAAAAATTTCATCGAATTCGGTTAGACCGTTCGTGAGTTATAAAGTCACAACGCACTTGCAACAATTTTTTATATATATAGATAGATATATGTATGGACAGTTTTACATTCAGTCTGTCATACTCACTATTAATGCCAAAGTTCGTTCACCATAATCGTCACCGTGTGAAAAATGCTGTTTCCTTTTTGCTAAAACAACAAAATTCCTTTCGCAGCCGACTTGAAAGGTAACCACAAATTTATTCAATAAATTCGTTTATCCAAAATTCTAATTCATTCGTTTTATTTCTTATTTTCCGCGGTTTCATATTGCTGGGGTTTTGAGAATTCTGAGCAAACAAAATGAAATTATTATACACAATAAAATTTTTTTATTTTGTTTCATCGATGGGCTTAGAGAATAATTTATTTTCATTTCCAACCAGATTTCCTACATTGTTGAGACAAACAATATATACTTTCTTTTATTCCTACAAGGATGGCATGCGATTACTTTAAAATCGTAAGCATCAAAAAAGCTTGGAATTGATTCAGTTTCTTACAGAGCATCTTATAATTTTGTTTTCTATATACTTTTCGCACCTTATTGTTAAATAAAAAAATTCCTGCAGATGAACTGAAAAATATGATGTGTGAAAAATAAATATTTGTTTCCTCATTCTTTCTGTGCATTTTAATAAAGCAAAGTGGTTTTTGTCTGCAAATGTAAAAAGAAGATGGAAGTGACATTGACGTACACATACTTTCTCGCTAAATAAATAATCTGTTTTACATATGCCGCATAAAATGCAAATAATGTAGATGTCATTCATTTTATCACAGTCTTGTTTTAACATATTATAGTGGGGGATTTTCTAAAAGAATGAGTAATAATAAAAGTCGCTGGTTATTGCAGTAACGGAAGTTCAAAATAAAATTTACCATAAAATACAGCACGGTGTTCTTTATAAAAAACATGGTATATATATTTTTACGACCCTTTTGAATAAAAATGCGGAATAATTATAATTTACCATTTGAACAACGTCTGAACTTTTACGTCAACAATAAAAATCATATCCCTAGTAAGACATTGCTATTGTTTTAAGGTGGCTAACTTAAAACCCCCTATGACCGCCAGTCCTTCAACGCAAAAGGGCTAAATTGCAAATTTCAGTTCGACTACACCACTTCTATACCTATACAATTTTGAAACGAATTTCTATCATTCCTAGTAAAGTTTGAGTAGTTTTTCGTCAGAGTAATTTTTCGTTCGAAATATGACGAAAATTGGTTCCAAAAATCTACATCAATTCGGGCGGTCGAAATATTAAGTGAAGAATCTTTTATACGCTTTCTTACCAGCTTGGACTTTACAGCCATTCTATAGTACTTCTTGTAGGTTTAAACGATTCAACTTGTTTAATTTACGAATTATTAACCTTTTTTATTTTCGGTTTTATGCGATTCTTCTTATTCGGTTTATTTTAATTCAGATGTTTAGGTTATAGGTATTTTTCTGAATTATAGCGAAATTTTCGAGAGTTTCCTTCGGTAAGCATTTTATTCGGCTTGGCGATCTTGGGTGTCCTAATTGATTCAGCTGTAAAATTTTCCGAGACATTGGCTAAATTCGACGAGTTTTTATGTATCTGAGATTTTAAAAGTTTAGATTATTTGTTTTTTGAATTTTCGATAATTTTTTCCACTTATTTTTCTTATTTTAGTTTTGCCTTTTTTTGTATAATTCTTCTTTTTTCGAAGTGTCTTTCTTTGTGAGGTTTTGTAAATTTTCGTTCTTACGCGATTATCGAACTTATGTCAGTTTCTCCAATTATTGCGACCTTCAATTATTTTATTTTTCTTGCTTTCACAATTTTTCGGTATGACGCATTATATTGATTTTAAAAACTTTAACTAATTTTGGTAGATTACGATTTATGTTATTTTAGATTATTGCTAATTTTATTAGTAATATTAATAATTTTTATGATTTTTAAATATTTTGGTGAATTTTTAATTTTTTTGGGGATTTTAAAATTTTTTTACTGGTGGTGAAGTTTTCATTTTTGTTTTTATAGGTTTGTTAAACATTAAATTTGTTAATATTTTGATTTTTTATAAATTAAGGGGTTTTGTGATTTCTCAGCCTTTTGGCAAAATTATAAAATTCTGGCGAAAATTAAACTTTTGTGGTAATCATTCAAAATTCAGTGAATTTCGGTCTTTGTTTGGTTTGATTTTTTGAAAAAAAAAGGTTTCTTCCAGTTTTTCGACTTTGTACTGAATTTTCGAATTTGTGATAAATTTTAAATTTTGGCAAAACTACTGATTTTTTTAAAAGTGAAAATATAAAAAAAAACTAGGCATATATCTCTAAAACTTGTGAACCTATATGGCCGACTTCAAGTTTCTAGATCGTGGGTTGTCTACTGCCGTCAGGTAGTTAATTTCAATATCGAACAGACGGACATACATACATTGTTAATTGAACTTTCTTAGCTATATATATACATAATTTGTTGGGACGGAAATTGTACAAATTACAAACTGAATGTGAAACCTATATATGTATATACACTTTTAATTTTTGTGAAGGGTTTAAGAAGATTAAATAAAAAATGACACAATTTTTCCATATATATATATATATATATATATATATATATATATATATATATATATATCAGGAGCAGCTTTTGAGAGTTTTCAGGAAGAAATTGAATAATTTTCAGGAGTAGCCCATCATGCCGGACTTTATCGAATACCTGAGAAATGTAAATAAGTAAAGCTTATTTTAAAATGGCGATCGATTTGTGGTAACGATTCTGTGGACTTGCTCAATAGTACTCTGCTCTAACCAAAGATAAGGAGCTAAAATAATAATTTTTCAAATAGCTTTGACACAATTGAGAGTAACCTAATGGACCTCTATGACGTAATCTGGTTTCAGTCCTTTTCTGGGTTAGGGATATGAACAAGTTTAGACAGCTTTCAAGTGCAAGGGACGAATCCAACACGTAACATGGAATTAAATATGTAAAGTAAAATTGTAACACCTGAATTAAATAATTTTTTTACCATTGATCCTGCAATACGATCAGGTCCCGGTGGTTTCCTCATACCTGTATTTTTAATTATCGATTTTAGAAGTAATAACCGAAATTTCCTAACATCGTTCACCGTGTCCCTGATAATTGGAATACTGGAACTATTTATATCATGTAACACCACAAGTGATTCGCGAAATAATAGGATATTGTAAATGCCTTACCGCTTCTCATAAGCTATATTATCTGTGTTTTTCGTAGGACTTAATGGCGTTCTATAGCGAATTCAACTTTCTATCTCAATTTATTACATTAAGGCTTTTTCGCATAAGATCATTCGCATTTTTATGTGTGAAGAACGATTATTTCACCATTGCATTCGAAGCCTTTTTTTCTTAATGCTTGGCATTGCAGCTCTGGCTGCGGCAGTCACGATATCTGAAAAATTACCTACAGCGCTTGATTTCTCAGTGCGATGTTCAAAGATAAGTGAGAGCTCACATACGTTTTATATTTTAACCAATTGGTGTTTTTAGTTGGGTACAATATGAGGGTTTCAGGTGCAGTGTTAAAACTGTCGTGTAAAATAACAATTGTAGGTGAATGATCAGAAGATGAATCATAGAATGAACTAACAGTTGATCACGTTTGTTGTTTTTTACAATAGCAAAATCGATAAGGTCTGGTAATAGTCTGTAAGCCAATAGGTTGGTTTACCGCCAGATACGACGTCTAGCTTGTCCTAAATCTACATAGGTTTAATGAGTCTGGAGCACCAATGAATGTGATTTGCATTGTAATCGCCAGCTGCAATAAACGTTTGTTCTTGTATAGCAAAGAAACTGACAATTTAATTGTGTTTGATTTGATTATGTGCTTAGGCGGGACGAAACTGCAATTTTAAAATCAGCAAGATATATAGTCGTAGCTTGCAAGCAGTCTTCGCTAAATTCAGGCATTGGAAAATGTCTTACGCTTCTTAGCACTATATGGCGAGAAATATTATATTATGTTTGTATAGCCAACGCAAAGTGTTTAAGGTTAGAATTTTAGTTAAAATTATACAGTTTAACCCAACAATAAATAAATATATGGGGTTATTAGTGGGGTTATTAACTTTCACAGAAAGTAAATATTTATTATCGTATAGCTGACCAGATTTCGTTAATAATAATAATTAATAATTTGTATTTTAACACTCAGTGTATTTTATAAAATATTTCTGAAGTGCAATGAACTATTAAAATGTATGGCTCTTATTATTTACAATTGGCTATTTAATTATTTAATAACATATCACAAATTTCGCGAATCTTATTAAGAAAAATATGCGGACAAGTAGCCACTATGAATGAAATAAATTTATGAGTTTCACCCTAATTTGCTGATTTAATTGTAAAGTATGTCCTTCACCTTATTGCAAAAATTATTTTAATTATTAGTAACCTTTTACGCTTTACTGACGAATTAATGGAAGCTTTCGAAAAATGTTGATAAGCGAATGCTTTTTAAATCCTCTCCAGGGGGAAACCGCGAAAATCTACAATAGAATTAATAAAGACAAATAAATGACTGACAAAACTGAATGTAATTATTATGCAAATATTAATTAATTATTATATTAACAATGGGGGAAAATTGCATTTTAATTCCATCTAGACGTTGACTCTGTGCAAAAGCATTCAGGAATCAAGCTAACAAGGGTAAAAGAGAAAAAATCGACATGAAAATATATCATAAAAAATAATAACTTCACTGAGGGTTTTTTGTTATTTTTTTTTTTATTAGTGCAGTTATTTTAACACATTATTCGAATAAATAAAATATGTAACTATAGTTGACAATAATTATTAATAATTACCAGTGATTAAAATAAGACCCGCGAAATAGTAATAGTAAAGAAAATATAGTCTATCTTTACTATTCTGTAGATTGAACAAAGTTCATTAACAGTGATTTTGCTGTTGATGTTATATTGAAAATAAATAGTGTCAGAAAGCAGCACGTCTGTCTAGATATTTTATTTATGCTGTGCTGGTTTATTCAATGAATTCAAGATGAGAAAATGTAAATTAAAGTCCCGAAATACAAGTTAATGCGATGACATTTCGAAAAATCAAAGTATAGCTGGGAAATCGAAATTAAAATGGAGAAAATAAATATTGAAGTATACAAAGTATTGCAAAGTTGCATATATTTCTTTAAATAAAAAATATTGTTTAAGATAATAAAATATTATACCCTTAAGGATGACACATCCTAAGGATGACACACATTTGCTGCACAATTGTTATGTTTTATTTTGAAGCATATCTACTCAATCCGATTCAACATCAGAGTAAAATATTCTTAGAAAACCCCAAATACGTGTCGACAGACATTTGTGAATGTCGATAAAGACAACCCGAATACCGATTAGCAACAAACGATGCAAGCGGATATTGTTTTGGCTCAAATAAGGAATCAGGTTAATTGACTTAGGTTTTTAGACGAAATTTTCGTCACTCCTTTTTCAAGTTTGGTTTGATGACAAACCCGTTTACGAAAAATTGACTGGTTGGCGCGTATTATGGTCAGGTGGTGTCACTGGGACGTATTTTTTCGAAAATGATGTTGGAAGAACCCGTTAACGGTAATACAGAGGGCCATGGCCGTATGATGACCGACTTTTTGTGGCCCGCAATTGCAGGTTTTGAACTGGAAGATATGTAGTTTCAACAAGACGGGGCCAGGAGCCACAAAATTCGACCTATTGGCCTTTATTGTATGGGAAGTTTCCAGGACGCGTAATTTCACGGTTTGGCGATGTCAATTGGCGTCATGCGATTTAACGCCGTTATCCTTGTCTGCAGGGCTTTGTAGAAGCCCTAACCTTGGAGCATTTCAAAACCAACAATTGTCAAGATGTCGCCAAGATACTGCCCGAAAGTGTGGAAAATTGGTCGAAAACTACCCCAAAAGGATCGGCGGCAGCAACTAATCTAGATGCGGTCGAAGCACTTTACTTTTGAAACTGAAAAAAGCTATATTAACTGTTGACGATCTACAAAGCTTTAACATTCAATTAATATGAAATAACATATTATTTTTTGGCTTCCATTGTTCCATTCAATCCTTACTTGTCAGGAAAATAACACACATTCGAGGTTCTGACCCTGAAAAAGGAGTGTTGTTGGCAAATGTAATTAAATCAGTACTACATTATCTATTTCATGCATTTAAAACGAAATGTATTAGAGCGAAACTAACCTCGATTTACTAATGAAGGTGATTAAATAAAGCATCGTTTTTGAGTGCGGGACTAATAACTACTCTACAGCTTAGTAGACCACATAAAGTGGATGTGAGCTAGTAGTTAAGCAGGTATAGCAATCTTAAGTGACTTGTCCTCAATAGAACGAGAAAAATCAATCGATCACTCGATATTTTCCAAAAACAAATATTTCGAATATTTCCAATTTTAAACCAACCGGTTTCGGTTTTCAATATCAAGAACAACCCGGTTACAAACGTCTACATTTGTTTATTGATATTTATTGCTGTTTAAAAAGCACGTTATATCACTTAGTACAAATATATGTAAAAAGCACAATATCCAATTTATTATCCCTATTCAAATCATTAGCGCCTTGGAAAAGGTGTTCTCAGACTCTGACCAGAGCGTGTTGCTTTTTTATAAACGACTAAGTTCTATGAGCTGGATGTTAAGTATTTCTTGCAATAAGAAGTAGGAAAATCATTTACACTGGGAAAACAAGCCCTGTATAGAGTGTTTCAAAAAGAGTATACTATTGAAGCTGTTGCTATAGTAATGTCGGCCAGATCCATGTTGTCCAGTAGAGATCACCAGAATTCCATTCAAGGTACAGTCAGGGCAATACTTATGCGTTAGCGTTTTTACCATACTCTCTTTTACAGCAACAACGTTTCAGAAACAGATTCTTATAATTTAAGCTATATACCACTCTTTGAATTGTTGACACATTCAATTTGGGAGCGACCTTGGCGAATCGAATTGTCATAAAACTCAGGTGTTCTTTTTCGTTGTAGCACTATATTTTTAATTATCGGAACAAGCATAAGTGACATCAAACATGAAAAAATATCCAAAAAAAAAATAAATAGTTTATTCCAATTGAAACATCCTATACAAAAATTTTATTCAAGTAAAAAAACAGATTTTTCAAATCGAAAAAACCGGCTTATTTGGCATTTTAATATTTGGCAACTAAAAACACCTATAAACCCCAGGCGAATAACCGATCGAATGACTTCGTTGATCACCCTTACAACGACGCTTAACATTTCATATTTAGCTGCTCAAGTTTCAAAACAGCCGCCACTCAAGAACGTTTTCCGAATTTACATTTTTATGTTAATTTTCATATGATTTACTGCACAATTGCTGCACTTTATACACACTTTAGAACTGCTTTAAATTATATAAAAAATAAAAAAAAGTCAAATGAGAACAGATTTATATTCTCACATTTAGGACAGAATGTTTACAAAGGAACTATAAAAAATTTTCTTTTGGAGTTCCACGCGAAAAAAGAAAATATTATGAATTCAATAAAACTTTATTGCGATTTTACTTTTTTTCGTAAACACATCCTTTGATGTCAACATATTTGAGATTTTAATAAAAACAATATGGATTTTTTATTACTTTGGACAGCGAGAATTCCAGACAATTCTTGAACTTTGTCCACACAAACGCAAATGAATTCAACATATTTATATCAAAATATTTCATAGACATTTTCTTTGTTTTTACAACATTTAGCAATCATTAAGAATAATTTGTGTTTATAATCAAACAACTCGAAGTTATATTTTACTGCCACCCCAGAGAGATCAAAAGCCTAACAAAAGCTTGTGCCGGAAAAAATTTTAAAAATGAATTTATGTCTCGTACAACAAAGTAAATTCATGTAAAACAATATGGCAAAGTGGAAGCTTTATTACCGCACGAAAATGCCAGTGTTATATAAATGTAGTAATAACCGCATACGAATACTTAAATCGAAATTCATTTACTAAAATTCCTTCGCACCGCAAAATGTTAACGAGCCTTAAATAGATGTAGCTAAAAAACCAAAAGACAGACTAGGAAGGGAAACACTCAATTCCAAACATCAAAGCCTGCAAGATTTGAAATGTTAGTTGCAAGTAGTTGTTATATCGACAACAACCGATCACAACTAAATTATTAGATATTTATTTATGCCATGTCATCAAAAGTTGAAAACTAAATATTAATGGTAAGAACAAAGGAATAAATAGAACAAAACGCTGACTAATCAAATTAACGAATGGCTAAGTGACAGACAACCATATCGCTGACTGCGGTTTTTTTACTAAGTGATTGCTAAGAATTGCGTTGAGCAAACAAACTAAAAACAAAGAAATAATTAAATCAAAATACAGTTGTAAAAAGTGTAGTATTTCGTTCTGAACGTTAAGTTGAGTGCAAAAAAAACACATATTTCTCTGTTTTCGTGGCTTTATATTCAGAATTGAACGTGTTGTTTTTCTTAACTATTACTGCATTAAATAATAACAGCAGCAAAACATAGTTATAGCCCCTCTTTCAATATGATGTGCTTATTTTTATCCAATTATAAGTAGTATTGTTACAGAGTAACGATGAACATGAACACTTTAACCAGGTTTTTCTTTCAAAGGGAAAACGGTTTCATTACCTAAATAACAAAATTGTTCAAAAAAATCGAAATTAAAACAACAAATTGCACAAAAAAAAAGCTAAAATACGAAATTTCGCCAAAATATAAAATTCACCATGAAACTAAACACTGGAGTTAAAAAATTTAATAGTCAAAAATCAATATTTAGTTAAAAAACTAAATTTTTTCATAAAATACCACAAAACCAACAATTCATCATATTTTGGAATTTCACCACTAAAACTTTAATTTCACAAAAAATTGCAAATTCACCAAATAGCTGAAAATTTAAAATAAAATATTCTATGAAAACGTCTTTGTTTTATTCCAGTTTTTCCAGTTTATGGTGAAATTTCGCATTTTTGGTGAAAAAAAATTCTTGCGAACTTTTGACTTTTTCGTTATTTTTTGGTGCAACTTCGGTTTTCTTACAACTTCGCGTTTTTAGAAAATTTATACAAATTTTAAAAAGCAACAAAGACAAAAAATTAATATTTTAACAAAATCGATGTTTAACAAACATTTAAAAACGAAAGTCAAAAATTCACCACAAGCGCTGAATTCCCAAGAAAATTCACCAAAAAAAAAATGTAAAAGCAACCGAAATATTGAAAAATATAAATTTTTCAAAAATTTCAGTTAGTCTGGGAAATGTGAAAAAAACAACATTTTACCATAATTGGGAATTCACTACAATCCGAAATTTCAACTCGAAATCACACTACAGTTTTAAAATGTCAAATTACAAAAATATAACTTTCCAAAAAAAGAAACAGAACTGATTGTTTGACGTAACTTTGTCGAAATATGATTTTTCATATACAGAGTGGTCCAACCATAATGCGTGATGTTAATTGTGAGTTACACCTTAACGTCAAGTTTCTTGCTAAAAAGACAAAAATTGTACGTTAAAAAGCCTAAAACAATTCAAGAGCTAAAGAATGAGATAATTCCGCACATTAACGACATCGAACCTCAATTATGTCTCCGAGTTAGTGAAAATATCGATCATTGGATAGAGGTATGCCACCGAATCCGTGGAACGGCAATATTTATCATAGATCCTTCTATCACAATAAAAAAAATATTAAGATAATTCTTTAAAAACATTTTGTTTTATTTACAAAAGTAATTTAATTTTTAGGCAAAAGTTCGTTTTCTTTATAGTTTCTATTCAGAAAAAAAATTTGATTGGTATAATAACTTTGAATACAATAAAACTTAAAATTTTATTAGAAAATACTCTTCGTATTTTTCTACCAATTTTTGCGTCAACTATAAAAAACATTATATATTTAACTCAACACTAAAGACAAATAGAATACGAGAAAGAATATCCCCATTTTCATGTTCTTAAAAAAAACTGCAGCTTCGTAATAAAATTGCTAAAAATTGTATATGTTTTCTAGACTTAAAAATTCACCACAAATTCGCAAATTCACCTTAAAATTGAATGTTTATATTAAATTTTGTTTACAAAATATTTAAATTCAATACACAACCGAAACTTTACCAAAAAATATCAAAGCAAACCAAAATTCACCAAGTTTTGAATATTTGCCAATAAAATTTAAATTTCGCCACATTTTTTTAATGTCACCGAAGAGCCAGAAAATCATTACTTCATGAAAAAAATCGTCACTTTAACAAAAGCAATGTTTTTACAAAAATGTAAAAACACAATAAAACCGAACTGGAATAAAATAGTTTAATGGATAAAAAATCAATATTTTTAATAAAAAAACGAAATCTTACCAAAAATTACGAACATATTCGGTAAATATCAAAATTTCACCATTAAATTTTTAATTTCACGAGAAACCCGAAATTACCAGTAACTAGTAGTATTTTGCAAAACTTTAACAAAATCTATGTTCAACAAATATATCAGCAAAAAAATTCTTAACGCAATTCGGAAATTCATTGAAAATTGAAAAATTCACCTTAAAATTATAATACAAAAATGATAAATTTTACCAAAATTATAAATTAATCTAAAAATTAAGAAAAAAAAACTAAATTTAACCATTATTTAGAAATTCGCAAAAATTCAAAATCTACCACAATTCAAAACTACTCCAAAACTATAGTTTGGATTTGTAGTGAATTTTGCATTTCCAACTCATGATGAAATATGGTTTTTTGTTGTTTTCAAACTTATTTAGATTTTTAGTAAAATTTATAATTTTTATGATCCATAACATACATTTTTACTGAATTCCCCAGTTGTGATGAAAATTGATTTTTTTGTTTAATATTTTATAAAATATAAAATACTAATTTCTTTGCATTTTCAATTTTTGGTGAAATTCAAAAATTTGGAGAATCTATTTTTCCGTATTTTTTTAAATTAAATATTAATTTTGCAACACTTTCAACGTTTTTCATAAAATAATGATTGTTTGTGATTTTTCGGCGAAACTGCAAAACTGGAGTTGAATTTTAGTTGATTTTTTTGGAAAATTATGATATTAAACATAAATGTGAAAAAATGGGAAAATACTACCAAATCAGCAGATTGTCTAGAGAGAGTTCGTATTGGTCATATCAAGAACTTGGTCCTTCTTTTGACCTCAGTAATATTAACGGCCGAAATTTTGGATAGGAAGTTGGCCTTATTTTCATATACATATATGTTTTTGCATCTAATTTGCATGATAATAAGGGCTCAAAAATTCCATGGCAATATATTATCCCATGAAAGCTCCTCGAAATATATCGTATCTTGCACACAGCTCGAATCTAAAAATTGTGTATAAAAAATTAATGAGAACCAACAAACAGATCTAGCAAAAATTACTTGATTCTAACCCTGCCCCAAGCGCTACTTTTTATAAGTTATTTTTGGTTCACTTTAATTTTTCTAATAGTGAAAATTAGCAACGTAGCCTACGATGCCGAAGTTTAAGGTTATATGCTTCCGTCTTATGTACTGTTAGAGGGACGCAAATCATTCTTTTTTTAAATTAAAATTTAAGCCACCCTTATCGCGCTACATCGTGGGCCAGGTAAGTGATTTGTAATAAAGATCTATATTTCAAATTAATTATCGGAGTCTATTTTTATGATCCCTGTTATAACCTGCACACGCTTTTCGTGTTCTTCTTTCATATAATATACCATGACGGTAATGGGCCCCTTTCAACCCACCTTTTTTCCTCAGTCAAATCTGCTTTCAAAATCTGCTCCATCATTTACTTTTGCCTTTTTTCAGCATGACCGGAAGACCATGGTAGTGACATTTTCACGGTAACAATATATGGCGATGGCAAACAGATCATAGTTAGTTACACAACAACTTATTCTAATTACATCCTCTTTATTATCTATGGGAAGAATATAGTTGTAAATGCAACCATATAATTCAATACTAGTATTATCTCTACTTCAATCATATTCGACGCAACTATGTTATTTTTAAGAATGCAGATTATAATTTTTTTATAACTGATCCCAGGCATATATTTTCCTTACATTTTCAAGTCATCTTTTTCTTTCGTTACATAAAAAATACATTTTAACAAGGCCTGAAAAGTTGTAAAAGTTTAAGAAGAGATACTTTACTGCAATTTTGCCATTTCATTACTATTATTACTTTATTATCTTTTTATTATACATGCACTTATGATAAAATAATCTCCTTCGCACTCCTTCAAGAGATAATAAAGGAAAATAATGAATAATGCTATTTTAATGTAAAATAATTAAAAGATTTGAAAACAAATGTGAGAACCCACTTAAGAAAAATAGTCCTGCACACACAACAATGAAATAAACGAAAAATTAATTCAAATGAATGAAGAAGTAATATCCCACCATGGAACCAAAAATTAATTACAATTAAAACAAATAACGCCATGATAAACTTTGGCAAAAACTACTTTGGTATAGTCTAGTAAACAATTACATTCAAGTAAACTACTAATGTAGTTCTTACGCTACACTAACCAACATTAACGAATAGTCACGCTTCTACTCTGTCCGTACCTTCTACTTAATAAGCCCGTTTGAGAAATAAGAAAGTGAACAAGCAAAAGGACGTATATAAATGAAAACTTATTTGTTTACTAATGCACTTCCTTGAAGCTCCCACAGTAGCCACATTTTAGTTTAACTTAATTTGAATAAGTGATATAAGAGTATTTATGGCTAATGGAGGAAGAAGACAATCATGAGAGAATTAAGGTTGGAAATAAAACAAAAAGCAAACACTATTAAGAATTTTGAAAATAACACGTACATACTCGTTGAAATGCTAAAATATTCACAGTTGTTGCAACAATTTGTTTTAATTCTTTACTTTTTTAAAGGTCAATTATTATCATAGAGCAAATCTTGTGTCTGGCCGCACATGCAAAGTATCTTTTGAGCTATAACAAGCACAGTAACGAACTATTTATTAAATTAAAGCTTATAAGAAGACCTTTACAGTGGTGCATCTACCTATTCGAAGTATAGATGCATCAATTAGGGGCAAAACGAATTTTATGCACAACTTTTTATAAGAACATACTTGTACGAGGGCGGATCAATAAGTCTGTGACTTTTTGAATGAAACACAGTTTTTTTTTGCAAAACAAAAATTTATTTTTCAACATAATGTCCTTTTAACTCAATACAATTTCTCCAACGTTTCTCCAGTTTTTGTATCCCTTCGAAAAAATAGGATTTTTCGAGGTCCTTAAAATAGGCATTTGTTTGGTCAATAATTTCATCGTTGGAGCTAAATCGCTGGAGCGAATTCTTTAGGTTTGGAAATAGGAAGTAGTCACTAGCGGCTAAATCCGAAGTATATGGCGGGAGAGGTACCATTTCGTAATCCAATTTATAGAGTTTTGCCATTGAGACTGCACACGTGTGCACCCGTGCATTATCTTGATGAAAAAGGCTCGGAGCAGGTTCACTCGGAGAATTCCATTGTTTAAACTGCTGCTTGGTCTATGGAGTACAGTAATGGATCCACGTTTCATCGACAGTTACAAAAACTCATTCGGATTACGGTTAAACAACTCCAAACAATCCTTTGAAGTTGTCACACATTTACGTTTATGGTCAATTGAGAGCAAAGGCGGCACCCACAGAAGTTTCTTAAACCCAGAAGTTCGATCTGCCCTCGTATATTCTAATAAAAGAGAAAATATGCTTTCATATGAAGTATAATATGCTAGAGTAAGTACAAAATAAAAGAAACAAACGTGCGGAAATATAGGCGTGAAAAGTTTTCAACTTTTGTGCCCCGCTCCGAAAAACATTCGATACATGTACATAAACTTCACTCAATATTATACATGTAGTATATAACAATAAAACATTGTTTTTGTTTTGAAGCCAACAAAAATTTTAATTAGTTTAATTTGACTACAATAACAAAAGCGGCATGGATAGCAACCTACAACCCTTGCCTTGTAATCGTCAAAATAATCGTTGTCATAGACACAGATTGACAGGTTGTAGGCGGTAGGTAGTCTGCTGTGTTCTATGTGTTAAATGCAATACTCATGCAATATATATTTATGGTAAAACGGGTTTCTCCTCTCCTTCTTTTTGATTAATTAGCAGCATTAAAAGAAAATATTAATTACATGCAATATATTCTCTATGCTTCAGCTTTAATCGTCTACAGGTTATTATATAAGGTTGTCATCAAATTAATGCGGTTGGTTAACCGGCCAGGAAAAGAAAAATGATGCATTAATACAAACTAAAATAATTTACTGATTAATGATTTCAACTGCTTTCCCATCTAGTAATTTGAATTATTTAAATGCAACACTAATAAGAAAAAATAACGTTAGACAGTAAACTCCAGGAATGCAACTAAAATATAGTGACACGTACAATTGCCACCGTTGCATGAACTTGTCATATTGACCTGAGATTTTAAAGGAGAATAATACAGTGGTCACTTGGTTGAATTTTGTTGTATGTTAGTCATTAGACCTTAATAAAATTTCAATTAAAAACGATAAATATATTTTTAAACAGAAGACAGTTGTTATTAATTTTTCAATATTAAAAGCGATGTCAGCATAAATAATTTTTAAAAATTTATTTAATTTACCAAACAAAGGCACGCGCATATCTTTCCCTTCTCCCACCTGCCGTCTGTAAAGGGCACAATAAGTTTTTATATAGTATCTTGCAACATCAATGTTTATCAAGCATTGACATAATGGTTTATTAAGCGAAATAAAAGAAAAATTAATGATAAAATTTTTTTAAAGAAAAGCCTAGCTCTGCGATCTATGTCTGTCTGCCTGTGGTAATAATTATTGTTTCTTTGTGCGTCTTACACGTAGGAAGCAGTTTTTAAATAAAGGGTTAACAGTGCAGAGTTTTAGTAATAAAAGAAAAAATAAAGAATAAGGACAAACATGTCCAGGATAAGCCAGCAAATAAAGAAGCAATTTTACCAAATAAGAGAAATAAAGTTTAAAAATCATCAAGAGGTTTTATTGAAACTTTTGCGTGTAAGGCGAAAAACAAATGAACAAATCAGCCTCATTTACATCATCATACTCGTACAACCAAATAAACAAAACGAAATATGAAAGAAAAAGGGAAGCCAGGCCTTGATAATGGCAGTCATTTGGTAGTTAAAAAACATTTTTAAATGCTTTATAGCATATACATATATGTATATAATTCACTTACATACACACATATATATTATGGCAACCAAACAACAACAACAATGTTAGCAGCAATAGTATATATGCAACTTAACTGAAACCTTAAACTTGCCTTGGCGCCGTCAACATAGCTTATCCCTTATGAAGACCTACGACTGACAGCCTGCTGTGTCTTAAAAATTTTAAGAAGAATTTATTGCACCGACATGACAAACTTTAAGATGTTAAAAGTTGAATTCAAATGAAATCTACATTTTGTTGTATTTGTTTTATTTCGTATTGCGTGTGGTCTCAACGAAAAAGTTTGATGCTCAATGGAAACAAGCAAGAAGAGTTTGTACTGATAAGAGTGTGATTCTGTTTGCATTATTTTTTGTTAAACCTGGTCAGTTTTATTTTATTCTAAATTTAAATATCTGAAAGTGCAGACATTTATGAAGGGGAAAGTTGTCTGATTCGGAAAAATAATTAAAATGGTATTTTATTTCAGTGACAAAGCTTATTTTCAATTAAATGGCTTAATCCATAAATATAATTGGCAAATATGGGCAAAGCAAAATTCTAGGACTACTCCTGACCCACTTTAATGTAATGTAGAGGATGAAGTCGGTAATGCAATTGCTATCTATGCTACTTAATATTATAGAACGGTGGAAAATTTCTGGAGGCCAGCATTGGAGAATAACCTACAAGTGTGATATATACAAGATAGAGCCACGGGACATTTGTGATGAACGCATTATTATAACAAACAGAGCATTTATTTATCTACCGCGCTCAACAGATTTAGGAAAGGTTAGGCTAGGTTAACAGGCCGCCTGTAATACAGGCCCATTTGTGTCCGCAAATCCGGTCCCTTTGTGCTGTGTTAAGAAGGGTAGTGGAAGGTAGGGAGAGTTGAGAAGCAAAAAATAAAGTGGGCTCAATATATTTGAGCCGGAGTGGAGCTAACCCCAAACTAATTGTTGCTCCTTATGAAAGAAATTTCCCTTCGTCCCACCTCCGATTTCGAAGTAACTGACCTCAAGGATATTCGCTTGACATGAGTCCGGCATAGGTCCTCTAAAGTGTGACAAAGGCAAAGAAGATGATATACCGCACCTTTCTCTTCGACAACTACTACAAAAATAATTTGCAGGTAACCCCATTATTTTTGTGTGATTGCCAACTTTGCAAGGTCCAGTAATCGTTGTTTGTGAAGATTCCATTATTTTTATCAAATATTTTGTAGTACCACAGCCAATTTGCTGCCCCGAACACAACTGATATCTCAGCTTGAAGAACACAACATTTATTGCGAATTCTGCAGGACATGTTGACCCGCAGTCCTACTATGGGGACATCTTCGCCTCCATTATCCCATTTGGAGGCATCTGTAAATATTTCTAGATGACCCAAGTGGTCCTGCGCTCTCTACAAAAAACGCTACTTCCGACAACGAGATGTTGAAAACTCTCAAGAAGCACGGCTTCGGAGTGGTGTAATCTATGATAACAGGAAGATTGATGAAAGTCTTCATGAAGCGATTAGCCGTACCGCGGTACTGAGTGACAGCTTTCTGGCCAGTAAATCGACTGGTTCAGCAAGGCACAAAGTGCCTGTGTTTGCCTTGTGCGCATGGCTCCCAAATTTGGCTTGCAATATTATTTAATACTTTGTTTAAAATAGACCAATTGGAAGCCTTGTCTATAGCCTTCCACCAGACTACGGGTCCATAAAATGGTTTAATTACCGCCTAATATAACCAGTTCACGTTGTGGGGGCTAATGCCCTCTGCCGTTCCTAGGTACACTGTAATAAGGGATCTTGTATCTACTAGTAAATAGTAGAAGTTTAGTTTTGAAGTGAATTAAAAGTTCCGTGTAATTGCTTGCGTAGTGTATTACAAAATATAATATGGAATCCCAAGTCTGAAAAGTTAGGGCATACTGACAAGATATTGTTCAATTGCAAGAAATTGTAATTTAGTTTTTTTATTACAATTAAATGCAATTGTACCTGACTGCAGTCCTCTACTTGCAGTTTCTGTTACATGTAATTGGGATTGCAATTCCCCCTGGTATATAAAAATCACTTTTAGACTTTTGATCTAATTGTACAAAGGTTTATAATCTCACTGAACTTCTACGCTCATTGTTAATTCAAAAACTATTCTTGCATGTGCAATAAAAAAGCCGATTAGGCCAAATTTAATATATTTCAGGATTTATTGCAAAGAAAATAACTTCTAATGCAATATTCTGTAGATAATGTACACTTTCAAACCAAAGTCGAATATTTAAATGTAAATCATATTTGTCACCTCTACAGTTACTATACAGAAGACCATCAATATCGCATTCTTTAAAAAACCTTTCACATCAATAACACAATTACCTGGCAGAAAACTTAATTAGAACAAGCGTTTGAAATTTAAGTATCTCGGTTTCGATGCTAGGGAATATATAGGGATTTGAACTATATCTAAAAGAGAAATGCTGAGATATTTATCGCTTAAAGTAGACAAATTGGCGATAAGGAATTCTATACCAAATCTATTTCAGAAATGCCATGTTGATGTCAATATTTTGCGATCATTTTACCACAATCAAGTTTAGTTTTTTGTTACCGCCGTTGAGTTTTTATTTTATTCTGTGGTTGCCATTATAACTACGCCATAACTTCGCCATGTAGTCACACATCAGGTGAATACGGTATTCGCACTCCAAGGCAGAACAAAAAAAAGCTGTTAACTGGGACAGATTCTGCAGTTGGCAACCCCGTTCTCTGGGTTTGATTACAAAATCGGCAACGGCCAGTAAACATTGCTCTAAAATCATTTAATTGCGTCACTAGAATTCTTAACACATTTCTAATTAGAGCCTATTCTAATCGTCTAAACATATAGCGTGATCCGAAACATATAAAGCATAGACGTTAGCCTTTTCTTTTCAAATTGAGCCCAATGTTACCAATTTGTTAATATTTAAGTTACTGAATAGTGAGAGCCACTAATAAAGGACTGAAAATCGTTTACCTCTATATTCAAAAATATAAATCAAATAAATTTGTTTTTGCGAAAAAGGCGTCATTTTATTTCGTAACACCTTTCAACAGAAACAAACATAAAATATAAAATGAATCAAATACTTAGAAAAAGTTATGACCACAAGATTTCATATTTCGCGAATTTTTATTATTTTTTCCCATATCTTTTACAATAAAAATTTATTATAGAAAACTAAACTTATGATACTAAATTGTATCGTTTCAATACACTTCGATGCCCACATTAAACTCGTGATAAAGTATTCATGTTAGTTTGTAGAGGCCTTTGCTTTCTCATACCCCGAACCAAATTCGTTTAAATACTGTGAAATTGTTTTGAAGTCAACCGTTCTCTTTCTTTTCATATTTTCTTTAAGACCAGACCACACACAACAGTTAACAAGACAACAAGCAATAGCATTGTTTTTTATTATTATTTGTCCTACACCTTCATTTGCATAAAACAAGTCAACGACAAAAATGTCGTCAAGCGTCAAAAATTATGAAAAACACCTTCTGACATGATATCAAATAGGCCAGGAAAAATATATTATGAAGCTCACAAACAAAAACGATAACGTCAACAAAACAAATAAAAAAAGTAGTATTAAACCTTTTGTTAGACTGAAATGTTGTTAAACATAAAAACGTGTCAAAATTACGATTGTTATACCCTACACGCTCATAGATGGAGTTCGTTTTTGCTGATGTTTACAACGTTGAAGAGGAAAGACCTCCTATTATTTTAAATTATCCATCTGTTTGTAATAAAGAAGGACGGGTCTATGTCGAAGTGGAATAGAACTAGCTATTTGTAAGACAAGGACCATGTGTGCCATTGTATATAAAATATGATATCGGGACAATGTTCGTCGTGAATCTGGCTGAAGTGGACCCTCGATAAATTGCGGCTTATAGATACAGACCATTTACTTCCGAAATTCCTTTAAGAAAAATGTATACCGGTGCTAAGTCACCCGATCATTGTGAGCTTTGCTGTGTGGTACATGGACTCAGTAACATTATTTTTTCAAAAGTACGGACCAGTGATGCCACCGGCTAAAATGCGATCCAAAACTACCTTTTAGTGGATGAAGCCACACTATACATCAATTTTGTCTGTTATCGTTGCCATTTATACAAAAAACTGCGTAATCGCTAAAGATAATTTTGAGCTCCTGGGTAAGTTGCATCCTGTATGAATCTTTAATAAAAATAGACCCAAAAAAGTTGCCTATATTAATTATTATTAAAGTTAACTATTTAGCTATCTAAGTGAATTTAAATTCCCCATTAGAGAAAAGTCTTACCTCAAGGTCCCCTTTGTACTTGCAAACTAGAAAAACTTCAACTTTTATAATTAATCTCGATCAAAGTGGGTCGAGCGATTATATATGGAGCTAAAAAAGGCAACTTAAGCTCATATGTAATAAATTTGATTGAAAATATATTTGTCATTGATCAAAATTATGTATTTACAATGTCTAGCAATTAATAATGCATCCAAGTTTAACCATTTCCCATTCTAGGGCCTTTATATAATTTTAAATATGGTGCAACCTTTCTTTACGTTAACGAGACTGTCATTATTATAATTGTGTATCATGCGCCCGAAATAACAACGCAAACAAAATTTAATGAAATACAACACATTGCCTAGTACGGACAAGTATTTCAGACCACAGGAAGCACTTGAACTGAAGGCAGGTTCTCTTTATTGATGTGAAAAGACAACAAGTTGCTATTAACACGAACTTATTTGTTTAGCCTTTTTATTCCACTTTAAGATTTTGCACTTTACTTAAATGGGTGTGTTGTCTTACCCACTATAATTATAATTGGCTCCTGTCGATAAGCTTCAATTTTATTTTCTGTGCTGATTTTATCTGTAAAGTTGTTTTGTAAAGGCAAATTGTTATTTAGTAAGCTCAAGAACAAAAAGTGTGAATAATATTTCAGGACGTTGGTCGCAAGTTATGCAGAAAAATTGTAGTTTTCAATAAATTTTACAAATTTTTGCAATTTTTGAGGACGTTGTATTCATTATTTTACTGTTTAAACAAATTGCAAATAAATGACAAAATCTCAACATTGTTACACTAAGACCCTAGCATAAAGGTCCCATGATATGTTTCTTTACATATTGGTAATACATTTTTGAAACTTCAGAATTTATACGGAAAACAAAACTAATTTCAATTATATTTAAAAATTATTTTTGTTTTTGATAAAGATATTTGTTTTTAATGGAAAACTACGCTTCATGTTTTATGGAATTGATAGGCATATAAATTTGTTTGATCAACTTAAAAAATATGTGAAAATGTTTGAAATTTGTTTTTGTTTTCCATATGAATTCTGGCGTTATGTTGCGTTTTATGAAATGAAGCCCATAATATATTCTTCAGTTATAAGTTTACGTTAATATATCGTGTCCAATATTTCATATTGAATTTATTAAGCTCTCAGCTAGTTGCTTTGGGATAATGGGATGTAACATACCTGAAGAAACTGGCCAACAATATTCTTAATACACATCGGTTATATGAACTATAACCTTCCTGAGATTTGTTTAAATCATGTTAATCATTTCCGAAGTATCAGCCTTATCTTGTCGCTTTTCCAATCTCCAATGGCTACACCATGCTGCTTTCCTAGCATGGGAGAGCAACACGTCGTGTTGGCATAAGGCAAGAAAAAGTCATGGCTCGGGTGGACGATATTTTTATATTTAAATAACGACACCCGACTGGTATCGCCAATGAAGTTGGAGCCGCTTTTCACTCACAACTAAAGCGAAAAAAAATGGTACATTTACAAAAAAGTTTCACCGAAACTTTGCTAACCTAAGACCCATCTTCAGAGAGAAAAGAACGAATTTACGTCAAGGTTACGGTTCAGTTATTGACGGACTGTTTACTCTAGGATCAACGCATTTTGTTACAAAATGAGGTTTACTTTTCTTTCATACATTAATGCATCGGGAAGTATCTCAAAGCTAATGAGCATTGTCAATGAGACCCCAATTTGGCCGAAAAATTATACCTAAATATGCTAGCAAAATAAAATACATCCCATAGAGGATAAAAGTTACAGTTTGGTATTGGTTGTGGGCTAGTGACGTCTTTAATGAGGTACAGATTAATTGAACGCAATTTTTTTATGCCGAATTGAATATGGACGTGGAAAATATGACGCTCTAGCAGAACGGCACATCACGCCGCTTAACGAGGTATGCAAGGGATAATTCAATGAAAGGCTTGATATGGTTGGAACTCTCAGAAGCGACAAGAATTGCTTAGTAGTTTACATGGGCGTTTAAAATACAAAAAGAATCTGCTGAATAACTCATTTACAGCATGCTTCAAATTATTATACTAACTATACTCGTTTGTGGTCAACAGTTTATTTATATGGTTTTCAATCTAAACTATAGCATTATTTTTTTAATACGTAGTAAAAATAAAACTCTTTCGAGAACAACAAATGTTTTGAATTAAAATAAATCGTTTTTATTATTTATATAATCAAATTATGTCTATTTTGGTTTTTTTAATTAAATTTACTATATTATTAAAGCTTGAAGGTCTCTTTTAATATTCTCGATATTTCGCCACTCAATTGTGTATCAACATCTGAATATAAAATATTTATAAAAAATATTTGTCACAAAATTTTTCAAATTTTTACAGAAAACACAAATAACATACATGAGCATTAAAAATATTATTTTACATTTCCACAAAAATACATAATTCAAAAATTATTTTAATATTTACAGACAACAACAAATTTTAACATTAAAACTGAAATAATTTTACCATTGTATTAACTTGTGTACGTTAACGTATATATCAAAAAACTAAGAAATACTTATATTAAATACATTATTTTATGTTCAGCTCTTCTCGTTCTGAGTTTATTTTTTGTTGTCCCTACATAAACATGATTACAATTCTCCTGATCATTTCCCTTACACAGAATTGTATAAACTACATTTGACTTATCCAATTTATGAATTTTATACTTAGTTTTTGTGAAGAATCGATTTAATGGATTATAAGCCTTGAGAACCATTTTTTCCCCTATCAAAGAATTTAGAATTTTTAACCTCTCTGAAATTCCTGGTACATACGTTAATGTCTTGTATACCTTTGGCTCCAATACGTTCCCTCCGAACACTATACTGATTAATTAATTTATAAACAAGCTGTTTCGGAAAACAATTTTATTTATCTAATCTTTTCTTTATTCCTTCTACGAAATTCCTTATAGTGAGCACTCATTCTATAAAATTTTTAGCTGTCTTAATAATTATTAATTTACTGTGTTTTGAATACTAATTAATAATCCTTCCCGAACAGTTGGCTTCTGGTACAAATCCATTGCCCAAATATTACCTCGCTTAATTATCAAAGTATCTAAATAAGAAATTTTCGACTCATGCTCATTATCTTTTGTAAGCCTAATCATATTATTAAACAAATTTAAAACATTCAACATAGTATTAAATGTATTGTAAAACCGTTTCAGTTCTAATGTGGACATTTTTTATTGTCTGTAAAATTTTGCAACATTTTTCAAGAATTTTGTGACAAATATTTTTTCATATACATAATTTTAGTTTATGGGTTTTGGTTACTTTAAAAAATATTTTATTTCCTGATGATGCTACACAATGGAGTAGCAAAATATCGAAAAGAATAGAAGAGTTTTTATGTAAAAAAGACCTTCATATAAGTTTGTTGTAGACGACAACCCATATTTATGTATTTTTATATAAGCAACATTTGGTGTGTGATACGTTGTTTTTTGGTAACATGTTGACATCAATTGACCACAACAATTTGGAAGTGCAGTAAATTATAATAAATGTACGAATACATATGTATGCGCACGAGTATGTATGTGGTTCGGTATTTTTTTCTTGTGTGTTAAAATTTCTGTTGCTTTCAATAACAATGTGTTGTGTTGATTTAATTCCTTGCATCTCAACAAATGGTGAATAGGGTTGCACGTACGTTTGCTTATTTGTGGGAAACGTTATTATTCCGGCAGTAAGTAGGGATACATAAATCTACATCACTCTTAGTTAATTATGGGAGATAATTGCTACGTTGAGAACGGTGGAGCTCTATGGATCTTGTTCGTTAATAAGCGGGCTCTATATAATATCTGTACGGACAATCAAGTGAGCAAAGGAATGGAGAAGTTAATCTCTCTGTTAGCTCCGAAAAGGAACTTTAGTAAAATCAAAGTACCCTTTAGATACCTTCCATAATGAGAGAGAGGATATTAAAAATAAGGGCGAACCGATGCTGAAGTAGAGTAAAACAAGTGTATGTGTTCTTAACGAAATTACTTTTTTTATTTAGAAAATCGATATACGAATTATATATGATATATGGCATAATTTTTGACCCTGAAAGCTTTATTACGATACTACTATGATGTGGAAACCTTCGATACAAAATCCTAACATGGTGAAATTCCACGATATTGTTCGCAAAGTCATGTTACCTTTGAGAGAAATAATCATGACCGTCAACTTCTTGGAAAATGTTCACTGATGTATAAGCTACATGCCAGGTAGCACGTTTCTACTTTAACCACGTGTCTTCCCTGTCCTTATCGTTCAGTTTGGGACAAAACTTACCTTATCAATGTTTTTTTCGAAGAAGTACGAACCAATATACCCGCCGGTCAAAATCCAGATCAAACGATACGTTTTGTGGGTTGTCGTCTGATAAATTTGAATTGAACTGGAGTCGTCAAATTACGTCACAGATTTAGTTATTAATAAGTCCACTGATTCAAAAACGTGCTTCATGTAAATTGGATCAGTTACTGAATAATAAACAAAACACACTTGACATCTTTGAATCCTATTTATTTTTAATATAATGTCATCGATATGTAAGTCGTGAAAAATAATATCTATCGCCTTCGACTGTAATATGATAATACATCAGTGTAAGTGTATGACCATGTTGACACTACCGGCCATTAGGCAAACACAGAGACAATAATTGCGAAGATGTTTATAATGCGTAGGGTAATTGACAACTGAGATGACTTATGATCGAAAGGGAGCTAACATATACTGATAACTGTGTTCATGCATTTTTCATTTGGAGGTCAGCAGATCAGTGATCACGTAAATCTTCATCTAAGGGATAGGGCCATCGAAAATTGGAAGGACAAAAAGCAGAAAATATTGTTCCGGTATCATTTATTATTCCACATCGACTGTGAAAACTTCGCCATTCAGACTCTACCTAAACACTACAACAGAGTTTATTCAGAGATAGTTGTGGTTCAGATCATTTATTTGAACAATATCAGTATAACGCTCGCAACGAATGTAAGGGCTGATGTTGGAGAAGCCCGGGTTATATTATCCGAATACAAGATCTCAGGGATAAAAACATGTCTAATATCCCTAAAAAGATACTAGTCCTTGTTTCTAAAATATAAAGAAATCTTTAAACTATTCAAACCTTTATGGCATATTTTTTTTAGACAAATTTTGCGTAACTTACTTTGCGAAGGGTGTTTTTAAGACCCATACTTACCGTTATTACTATTGCTTCTTATCCCTTCGTTATAATATTTATAATTTTTATGACGTTGGCAAGCCGTCGCTTCGGTGTACTGCACAAACCATTGCTGATGATATTGATGACCTTATTTTTATTACAGTTAAAACGGTTACTAGCGGTGTTGTTGCCGCTTTTTCTAATGAGACTATGTTGCCTTCTATGTTGGTTCAGCTATGTTTTCAGATAGTTAAAGATTTTAGTATGTGTATAAAGATATACAAAATACATACATATCAAACATATGTATAATAGTAGACTATAGGTGACATTATCTTCTTTTGTCATAAAATATTATTTTTGTAGCATCAAACTTGTTTAAAAGTTTAAAAAAAATTGATGATACAGCTTTCAACAAGATATTTAATAAGTACTACTAGCTTATGTAGGTTTTTAAAGGGTTTAGTAGTTTTTCGCACTTCGATAAAGGATGATATATAAGAAGTTCAGAGGAAAAGTAAAGTTTTCATATAATTTAAACTTAACTATTAACAAGTCTTTCATTTTAATCAGTATAAAGGGTTTTATTGTACGAGTATGTTTCATACAATACCCAACACTTCACATTAAATTTATTTTTGGTGTTTTAACAAATATCAACAATATAAAAATAAAACAAATTTTTAATGGTTTAATACATTAAAAAGTATTGTCTCCAAACCAAACTTGACAAGGGATGACGGAAATTCGTTCCAAAGATTCTAAAGACCCTCATTAGAAGTATAAACAAATTAGCCTGGTTTTTCCTGGATTCAACACTTGACTACAACTTTGGACTATATTGTAAATTTTATAGAAATGAAGACATATTTTCGATTAAAAAGAAGATATTGTCTACCACCAATAATTCGGTTTTACATTCGAGTGTAAGGAAATCAATTTAGAGGAGAACGTTTCAATTACTGAATGGGATTAAGAAAAGTTTTTTCTCAAAATAGACATTTTCATAGCTGCGTGGATTGGGTTTGTAGATCAATAAATTACGATTACGATTTTCCCGTCATAGCGCGTGTTGGTATATATTCCACCCTATTAAGATTGCAATATTAGATTTACAGTCTGTGTTTCTAATTTATAGACTTAAAAATTTTCAGGGTTAACTTTTCCTTAAATTTTTAAAAATTCTTCTGATGTTTTAACGTAAGCAAAATTGGATCTTCCAAAAATATACTTTGCAATAACCTTTCCAATTTTGACAAAATAAATCTTATGTGGAATACCTAAATCCTAAAGAACCAATGTTTTTTATTCAAGTTGCTAAAAATATCCCTAAAAATAAAAAAATTTGTTTTCGCAGAATCTATTTTCACCTATGACATGTAAGTTTAAATTGTTTTTGTGTCTCTCTAACCAAAACTGGGGTAACTTTCCTTCTGTTAAACAAGGGGAAATCCAGTATGAAATGGAGGAAAATTTTACAAAGTAACGGCATTGTTGTGTCAACAAACTTAAAGATAATAATGATAAAGTTAGTAAGAATAAATAAATTATAACAAATACAAGTGTAGATTCATCCAGCTTAATATACGGGGCGAAGATTTTTTACAGATATGCTTCACAGTCTGAAAGAAGCATTTGTTTACTAATGAAAATATTTCACTGAACAGGGATGGAAAATTCAGTACTATTGTATCGAATTAAAATTCCTACAAATAAAGTACTTCCTTCCGAATGTGAAAATTCTCTCGTCCTCATATTTTTCTTGCAGTTTTTAATCTCTTAAAAATGTGGATTTAAAAAAAATTACTTTTACATTTCACTACTATTTTTTTTTTTTAATTAGTGCTTTTTCTGTTCGAAAATTACCACTACAAAATTTCAGTCTCTCTTCGTGCTATAAAGCGATATATTATTTTTTTCATCCTCCTATAAACAAACAAAAACAACATACCTTCTAAGACTTTTTTTCCTAACAAAGTACAATTTTGTTTTACGAAAATAACAATAATTTCAATTTCCCATCCCTGCTAGAAAGTGATGTCTTTATTTTGCGCTTTTATAAAAAAAGATGAGCGACAAACTTACCCACTGATTTTTAAAACTACGTATAGGAAGAATAAATAGTTATCGTCACCTTGTGTTGCAGAGAAAGAACTGAGGTGCTGACTAAAGTCAATGTTGTTAAGTTTATGCAGGCAGTAACACACCCATATACATAATCTTATAATACCCTACACCTCATAACTAAGCTCAGGCAACTATGGAACTTAAATAAGCTTTTCAAATTTATTTTCTCAAATCTTAAATTTATATATATATATATATATATATATATATATATATATATTTGTCAAAATTTAATTGCGCAAAGAATAATTTACTTTTAAGACAGATTTTGAAGTGAAATCAAACGGAGATAAATTTTATGATAAAACATACTATATCAATTTATTTAAACGTCTATAAAAAATTCGTCTATAAAAATGTTGTAGTCAAAATTAAATATCGCAAGTAACAGTAATGAGGCTTACATATGAGTTTGGTTGGAACCCAAATTATCGCCATATTACCGACGCGTTCCTCAATTATAATTATTGCAATCAATTGGGGAATACTTTCTCTATGTAGGTCATCTAAAGTTCGGATTAGCTCATTACCGTTCTTATGTTTCTTTTTTAAGATATTCATTGCTACTTTACACTGCGTACCGAAATGCGTGTTTTTTCCATAATTTATGTGCATTTTGGTATGCAGGTGTGACAACATTTAAAATGTGGTACCATGAATTTAAATTTTAACATCTTTGTTTGGGTTCTGATATGATTATTTCAGCATACTGTGTGATGCAGATATTTACAAAGAAAATAAAACAATTCACTTCTTATTTTTTTAATAGCACCATTCAGGAGTTTAACACACCGCTGAGTATATTTAGCAGTTCGAAACAATACAAGAGTTATATTTTGGAATTCATATTCAGTTCATTAACATTTTAAAAGATCTCAAAAGTCATACATATTATCAGGAACTTAAATAAACTCCAAACTTTATTTTTCATCCTACATTATTCATTTAATTAATTCAATTACTTATTTAATAAAATATTGTTTAGTCTATTACAGATTATTTTCACATTTTTTTAAAATTATCAATTACCTATCTAAACTTTAAGGCCTTAAATAAAAAATCTTCTTTTTAAATACTTTTATTGAGAATCAATATTTTAATGCACATTTGTGTAGCGTCGTCAGGAATTAAAACCATTTCTAAAAAGTTTCATATAACGAACAAATCATATGTTTGTTCCAGGTGGATATCAGCATAGTACGAACTCGCACTAATTAGTCCAAAAGCGCTCCAGATAACAATTTTTGTGCAAATTTGACAAAAGAGGAGAGTGTAAAAAAATTATAAATATTTAAAAAAAAAATGTATCTAACATTAGCTTTTATTTTTGGTTTATTTTCATTCTCTTTGTAGAGCAGTTGCGAATGATGCAAATGCTTTGCCTTTAAAATATTAAGCATTTTAAGCGTCTAAAATCACTAAAATTAACTTATTGAGAAAGAAAGCTGCATTAGTATTTCAAGATGTGCAATTATGGTTTTTTGCGTTCCAGCAATTTTGGGCAAGGTTGCCACATTCAGAGAATAATTTTCTTTTTACTTTCAATAGTCCGCAGTGTTTTGTTATGCACCTGGAACAGACCTAATAATATATATATGAAGAAATGTTTGTGAAAAGATAACAAATAATTCACAAAATATTTTCCATAAACACAACAATAGGACACTTATATTAATTTTACATTTGTAACTGCTTAGAGAAAGTGTTTTTATTTAAGACCTTAAAGATTAGATAATTAATTAATTAAGTAATTAATTAATGCTTAGATAATTAATTGATAAAAAATAATAATAATTTAATACATTAAATAAATCAGTTTTTTAATTATTTAATGCGTTCATAAAAATTAATAAATAATAATGTTAACTAAGATTTGAATACTTATTTTAATTTTCTTTAGAAAAACTAAATAATAAAAAACAAAAGTATATCATTTTCAGGTCTTAATTGATCCAATTATTTCATAAATATGAAATACATGTATAAATAGAATAAGAATTAATTTTTTATTCAGCAGAACAAATTAAATTTCAATATAAAACTAAATAAAAACTTTAATAGCTGCAAATATTTTCAATTGCATTCTTTAAAAATTTATTATTTCTCGCCAATATTTCAGTGCATAAATGGGTTAGATTAACACTAAGTCGGTGGAAATATAGCCAAAAACAGAACTGTCTGAGAGAAAATCCTAGTAAAGTAGAGAATAATTTCAGTCCCATTTTATAGGAGTGAAACGGAGCTAATAATAAAAATCCGTGTATAGTTAATAAGGCGGAGGAATAACGGCACAAAAGGTCTGCAATTTTACAAAATCAAATTTAAAAAAAATTGTTTTGAAAGACTGGAGAACCGGAAATGCATAATATTGATTTTTTTCTTACTGTCGTAGATGTTCTCTTTCTTAATTATTATAATAGTTAATTACAAAATTCCTTACTAGTAATTTAATTTTTAGGCATACGTTTGTTTTCTTTATTCTTTTTATTTATAAAGAAAATTCATTTGATATGATAACTATGAATACAATAAAAGCTAAAATTTTATTAAACAAATAGCTTAGTGTAATGCATTTTCTTCTATTTAACCCAACACTAAAGTCAAATAGAATACGCGAATGAATATTCCTTAATTTTTCATGTTCTTGCTTTTTACCTTGGATGAGAGTAAAGTTTTACAACTTTTTTTTGTTATTAAATTCTAGGCTACCATATGCAATTTGCTTTAGCCATATTTCAGTTTCATCTCGGTTGATTCTATTTTAGTATCCAACCGATTGTGTGCTTTTTTGGAAAATTTTGTTACATTTAAATATTTTTTGAAACTATAGTTTGATTTCGTGAGTAATTTTTAAAATTTAGTGAATTCTTACATTATGTTGAAACTGGGGTTTTTATGATTTTAAAATTTGTTGGTAAATTTTTAAATTTTTGGTGAACTTTAAATTGTGGTGAAATTAGTTATTTTTTATATAGTTAAGATATATTCTATGTAGAAGTTTTTATAAAACTTGTAAAAATGTGATTTTTGTAAAATATTGATTTTTTGGCTTTCGGCGAAATTACATAACTGTGGTGAAGTTTAAAATTTAGGGAATTTCGGTTGATCTTAGATTCAAGATCCTAAGTTGTCTAAGTTAAACATCGGACAAACGGACATCGTTAATTGAACTTCCTTACCTATAAGGATTTAGACTATACATACTTTCTTGGGTCGGAAATTAATGTTGTAGAAATTACAGACGGAATGCCAAACTTATATACTCGTATATCGCTTTCATTTTTGTAAAGGGTATAAAAACACCACTAGAATTTTTTTATGTGGGTTTTACACCGCGCATATTTTTAATAAAAGGTGAAGGACCCAAAATGTCTTTGATTGGCTTTAAGCAAAATTTATAATTTATCAAACCTCCAAATGCCATAAATAAATTTTTGGCCAAACAGCAGGAGTTTGTTACCCAAATATTGTATACGGCGCCGAAATTGGCATGGAGAACGATGACATGATATTACAGCAAAAAATGTAGCCAAAATTTATTAAACTTTTTTAAACATGCAAACGTTCTTATAATCAAAAATTTAAATTTTTTTCAATTTTCAACATTTTTTAACATGAAGACGATAAAAGTATCACAAAATCCCAAAAAAAAACAATCAATATCAATGTGTTGAAGTATTTAAAATTCACACACGCAGCGTTAACAAGTTTTCGATTATACGGTTATTTAAATATTTGCATATGGCGAAGGAATAATATTGATACAAAAACACCAACGAAAACTGCTTCAAAATATTGCAATAAATATTATCTTGCGTTTAACTAAAGGCCTGTAGTATTTGCTGGCAAAGATCAAATTAAATTACACTGGAGCGCTTGTTTGGAGTATGAAAGGATATATTTTATGTTATGTTATGTCTATAATTTTAAATAATGAAAAATAACTGTAGGGTTTTTATTTTTAGAAGATTCACATTTGTTTGCGTAAAACATGATTGTAGAAGAAATTTTAAAATAATGACAGCGCTAAGAAAAAAATTCTGTTTTTTATATAAAATATAAAAGTTTAAAGCTCTTCGAGGAAAAGAAAAATATAAACAGTTTTCTCTAGCTACCCTCGTATGGATTCCAAAATAGAACATTAAACGTCCGCCCAAATGATCAAATAAGTAAACAAACGCACCTAGCACTCAAAAACAATATAAAAGAAGGCAAGAAAAATAAAAAACCAAATGACCGCTCGTCCTCACATAAAAACGATAAATTTCGCTGTAATTTGATACCTACCTTTTGTAACGAAACACCGCAAATGCTGTCCCCTTTAAACAGACAAGCATATCGCACATATACATACATGAATGTGCATGAAAGTCCACATGCGAATGAATATGCTTATAGCAGGAATAAACCAACCATTTTACCAACGACCGAATCGTACAGCTACTCAAATAACTTGTGGATTTCATTTGCAAACTATTTAGGAGTAGTAAGTGAAGCCGCAAATAATCACTCTTTTTCTTTGATAAAACATGACCGGCAATATTATTGCGAAAGTAATAGCAAGAACTGGCCTTTGCCCTCATAACGTAAAGGAGTTAGTTACTCGGTTCCGCAGTAAAGTAGGAGGCCTTCTGTGCTCTCTAAACAGAAAATCTTAGGTACTTGGTAGTTGATCCGGCACCTTCTCTAGCAAACTCCGTGGGCAAATATTGTCCGATTTTTACAACTTTTGATTTGGTTCAAATTTGGCGATTTTTTTAATAACGAAGCGAAGCCAAGGATCCTGAGTTTCATCTTTCAGTAGTAGACCCTTGCCTTACATTTATTAAGAGAAAGGAAACCGTTGGTACTTAAATGGAACCCTTAAATTTTTGTTTGTTTGCATGTGTAGAAATAATATATTTATATAATTTACTTAAAAGATAATTTGGCCTCGCGGCAGGTTGGCGAGTTGTATATTTCGGCAAATTTTGGCTGCATATGGAAATTCTGGAGACAGGTAATGTAGTCTTCATTGATTATTGCGCTAGATCGATTGTTATTGATTGAAATGTTCTGTAATTTGACGTGCGCAAAAAATACGTCCGGGCTACTAGTAGAAATTATATGAAAATTGAGATAGAGAAGATATTCGGTTACAATATATGCGAATATGTGGAATCAGTATGAGACATTTTGTTACTCTATATACTGCTATCGTCAGTTGTTCAAAGATCGATGTCCTAGCTAGACCGCCGTTAACTCTCTAGGGCAAAACAGATGCGAAGGTGATACGAATGTTATGCTCGATTCTACGACTAGGATAACTCAAATGGAACGGGATTTTCAGCAAATAACTACTATAGACGCTGTCAAAATAAAAAGGAAGAGAACACATTATACCATATATTTACCATTATTCTGTTATGGAGGAAATACGTCGACATCACTTTAAACACTATTGCGTTTAAAACATAACTATGAAAGGGCATGGTAAATTTACTAACAGAAAGTAAATGGTTACAGATATGACTAAACATTTTTAGCTTCACTTTTATAATACATTTTCATTCTTATCTCTTCTAATAACTTGCCACCTGGAACAATAGAAAGAAATTGTTACAAAGAACTAAGACATGCCAACGTTTCCTTTTTTTAAAGTTGCTTAATTTTTCAAAATCACCTGAGCTGACTATATAAAGTTACTAAGCAGCTTCTGATTCGACACGGGTATTAAAATCCTAAACAATTCAAACGTTTTTCTATCCAGCTATGACACAGCGTAGGCTGCTACTTACAGCATATTGATGCCAAGCAATGCAAATGTATAAAACATCACACTGACAATGAAAATTTTATGTTACTAGATATATTTGGTAATTCAATATAAGCATTTAAGCAACAAGCAGTCTTAGGTAGATGCTTAGAAGAATTCATAGCCTACTTTAATGTCAGTCATGGTTGTAATTTGATACTCTTCCATACGCACTGCCAAAGAGTTGGATAATCAAACAAATATAAACACAGACAGTAGTAAGTGCATTTGCAAGGTATTCAATGGCAACCTTCTAAACAAGTTAATGAACGACTCGTAGTAGCAATGACAGTGAGACCGAATACCTGTTGGTTTAATGTTATAACCTTGTAGTATAGAATGCGAAATTCCGTAACTGAACAACAATGCTTTTTAGTTACTTACAAATCAGCGATGAAATGCAAACTATAAATATGTTAGGGCGAAGAGAACTTAAAAAGCACGTACTTCCTAGGGCTTCAACACAGTAATGGAGACCTACGCTCGTTGTAGTGAAGCAAATCAGTTTGTGGTGGGAGTCAAACCCACAATCCTTAGTCGATGGACTAGTACACTACTACCTAGGCTACATTGGGCACCTTGAAACGGAATAAAATAAGCTCTGTGTGAGGTATTAAAGAGTTAATGTATTGGTCCACTGCGGCTTCGCACACTAAGATGAATCCGAAAAGTTCAATAGCTCTGCCGCGATCTCGCTGAATTTGAGCGATGGTATGCGTTATGCCGGTTGATTACGCTTCGTTGCTATAGAGCTGCAAATTGAGCCCCAATGTAGTAGCTCAAGATTCGTTATGCATGTGCGGAAGTGCGGAAGCATGGCCTGAAATTGACTGCTTCGAGATCTTGAGCTTATTCTTGCACACGGCTGTAAAATTGTAGACTTGTTTATCATACTGTTGTTGGCAGATTATTTACAGCAAGGATTCTCCTGAAATCGACCACCAAATGCTGGAGAGCCGACTTTGAGTGCGAGCATTGCGCACACGATTTGCACTAACAAACACTTCTTTTAATAATGAAGTTTTTATTATTTTGACGTGCAACTCAGTCAAGTAATTTACATAAATGATTTGGCATAAGTTACTGAATAATAAACATGCAATTTAATAGACGTCTACTTGAGAACAGCGCTGCTTTAAGCTGGCAACATCCACCCACTCCTTTATGGAAAATGTTATGGCTTCCGCAGTCCCTCCACAAAAGCTCAAGACTATTGTCAATTATGCTTATACATGTATGTGTTTAGGGTTATTAATCCTTAAATAAAACATCTTGAAGATGGATACTTCTATATCACGTGATCTGGCGAGCTTTATCGACAATGCAAACTTTCGGAAATGCAGTCAATAATGGACTCGTTATCTTCGACGATATATACTAAAAGACCGGTGTAACAGCTTTGTTTTGTAAAGTGACTAATGTGTATTGGGCAATTCCCTCTTTAAATATTTACTTGGAAACCTATTTCCTAAACGTTACTTCTGGCAGAATAGTATCAAAGTAACCTAAGCGTGACACGCAAAAAATTTTCTTTAACATATTTAAACGAAATTAAATGATCTTCTACTGCATGTTTGCTGTCGAAAGTAAATTTGATTAATGATCGTTTGTGAAATAAAGAATATACTACTGTGGGCAGAAAATAGTAAGACTTTGTTCATAATTTTAAATTTCTTTATTTATTCTGCCAAATCTATTTCGTTCCTCGCACAGTAATCCTCCCTGCTGCAATACACTTATGACAACGTTTTTTCCAATCCTCGTAACAGTTGTTAAAGGCAATTTCCGAAATAGCTTTCTATGCGCTACGATCAAGTTTAATGATTCAAAACAGTTTCCCCGGAGCGGTCGCTTGAATTTGCTGAACAGCCAGAAGTCACACGGAGCTAAATCGGGCGAATACGGTGGTTGAGGAACGATATTGATTGAATTTTTGGCGAAAAAATTCCGCGGTATGCGGAACCAATCGTGATTTCACTTTTCTTAGTCCCAAATGACCTTTTAAAATGGATTTCACTGCTCCGTCCGATATTCCAACGATATCAGTAAGGTCTCTAACTGTTAATCGTTGATTATCGAACACCAATTCCTTGATTTTATTGACGTGTTGATCATCAGTTGATGTTGATGGCCGTCCTGGACGTGGTTCGTCGTCAACGCGTTCTCGACCCTCTTAAATAAATTGTACCAATCAAAAACACTTGCTCGAGACATACAATTATTACCGAAGTTCTCTTTCGCAGCATTCTGAACGTTCGGCACCAGAAATTTCATTCCGCACACAAACATTAATGGAACTTCTTTGTTGAATAATTTTACTCATTGTAGAAATCGCCGAATGCACATGTTGTACTTCAGAAAGACAAGCGCATACTAAACACTAATGATTACTTTGATGTGATATTTGGCACAGATGTCACTGACAGTCATACCAACGTAGAAAAAATTTCAACGAATGGATTTCCGCGCGAAATTTAAATTAAAAAGTCTTAATTTTTTTTGCCCACAGTAGTAAAACACAATAAAGTTTTAATTTACCAAAAGTACAAGTATTTAATTTGCATTAAAGGTTTCAGGAAATGAGAATCTAAATTTCAAACTAAATTTGTTGAAGAATTACCAAAATACATCTGCATTTAATACTAAAATTATTCATGAGTGGTTAAAGATGATCAGTAGCTAGAAATTAAGCAGATCTGTTCGAGTAAAACGTATATTTGTGTATATATTATATATATATATATATATATATATATATATATATATATATATATATATATATATATATATATATATATATACATATACTTAAAATAAGTTGTTAATTTTTTCTTTTACGTTTTGAAATTTTTTGTAAGGATTCAGAAATGGTGTTCGGTATATCGCGAAAATGTGGATCGATATTGTTAATTTCAAATAGCGAAAATTCGGCGAATGTGCTCATTATATGGTTAAAGTTTTAAGGTCCACTAAGTGGTTTTCAACATCGGGTACTTCCCTACCCATAAGGATAAAGAATCTATGTATATTTTTTCTGGTCGAAAATGAATGCTCTAGAAATAGCAAATGGAATGAGAATCCTGTATGCACAATTCTCATTATTGTAAAGGGTATAAAACACAAGTAAAAAATGTTAAAATCTACTTGGATGTCAGTTATGTTAAGTTCTCAGTTTATTTAAAAGAAGAGTCAGATCTGATACAGTTAAACTATTTCTTGGAACTAGATCTTATAAGGGTTATATTTTTGAAATATATATATATATATATATATATATATATATATATATATATATATGTATATCTATATAGATATAACTTTGAATCGAATTAAAAAAAAATTAGTTTTGTGAGAAGAATAACTTTATCCCTTTCTAGATGTCAAATTTTCCAGCACTGTTTCGTGTGCTTGTGGCCGTTTCAATGTCTTAAAATTCGTTTCTGGCTAGTTCGTATACACTAATGACGTCATGTAAACCCAGAGAAAATAATATACACCGCACTACTTTGACGGTTAAATGGCTGAAACATTTAGAGGAAAAACGCGTTCGCAAAATGTGTCGCCATTGTGTTGGAGAAATTTCATTTCAGTAAGCATTCCACCTAGTTGGCGTCCAAAATAGTGGGCAATAAAGCCTCTATACCGCTTGACGGAACCGTTGTCGCAACAAATTAATTTTATTTGGGAATGTAGCGTTACCTGGATAAACTCTCGTTGACTTTCTTCCCTTTAAATTTTACTTATAAATATGCGCAATGAACACAATTTCAACAAAAAACTAATTTCGGAATTCACAAAAATTCGAAATTTCACTTTATTTAAAAAGTTTAAATTACCTGAATAAAAAAAATCGAAAAACAATTCACCAAATCTTAAAAATGTACCAAAAGTAACTAAAAATCATATATACAATAAATTTTACAAAAAATATAAATAAATCTGAAAACTCGTAAATTGACCACGAAACCAAACTACACTCAAAATATTTGAAACTTCGTAAATATTAAAATTTTTGAAGAAAAAAATTGAAAATGCACCAAAATGTCAAATACACCAAAAGGTTTAAAATTAACCACAATATCGAAAAACTGGTATAAAAAAATTGTTGCCAACGAAAAAAAAACCAAAGTGTACCAAATTTGAAACCAGCATTTTTAATTTCACTTAAATTTAGCGATTTCAGTAAAAAGCCAAACAAAATAAATCTAACGAAAAACGTAACAATTTCAATAAAATTCGATATTATAAATGAGAAAATTTCCAAAAAGCTAGTATATTAAAAAAAAGAAGATTCAACAAAAATAAGACATAAAAGCTTTAAAGTTAAACAAAAATTAAACTCAAAAAAAAGCATCAAAACTATAACTTCATCTCAATCCAAAAATAATATTAAATTGACAGAAGGACAAAATTTTCCACACAAGCGAAATTTCCAAAAAAAAAAAAAAACGGCAAAATCGAAAAACATAAATTTCTACCCAAATAGTACCAACAAATTTTCATTATATTTTACAATTTTATTTTCGGAAACTCCAGTGAAATTTTAAAATAGCAAACAAAATTTCAAGATCTCTAAAAATTCGAAATTAAACAAAAAGAACACAATTTATTTCGTGAACTCAAGTCCACCAAAAATCCAAACCTGTAAAATCCTCAAACAATTTTAAGTTCCGAAAGATTTAATTTTAAGAAAGGAACCTAATTTACATAAACAAGTATCCAAAAACCAACTTTGCCATATGTTTAAATTTAACGAAAACTTTTACCCAAAGGTCGAAAATGCACTGATACTTCTCCCAAATTATCTGCAAAGTAACTGCTATGGATAAGATTGTTTAGTATACATACGTCTGTGTTTTTAGCGACCTTAGTACTTTTAAGTCTTTAAATTTCTCTGCTTTGAAAGTTGTTGTACAGTGTAGTTAACAATTTTTTTTATGAGCATCTCTTTTGCACTCAACCCCACTGTGCAACATGATATTTTTGAACTTTAAACTTAAGATAAATAGTCTTATATTGTTTTTTTAAATTCTTATCTGGTTTATAACTGCCGCCATCTATATAGTAAAGTCTAGGTAGTTCAGGGATAGCCGTCGAAGTAATAACTTCACCTGAAATTCATTTTTGACGGTGTAATTCGAACCCTTATATTTAGTGTGTGTTAAGGCATTTTCAATACTTCAACATGTTAATAAAGGGCCTTTATCTGCAGTAAATAGTATTGATAACCGACATATTCAACATGTGCGAAAACTTACTCCAACACAATTTTAAGTTTCATATTATTTGATAAACTCATGTGTTTCCGATAAGTTTTCTGTTCAAAATTAAAGCATGAGACAAACGTTTAACAATATGGAATGATTTATTTATTTTCAAATGAGTTCAAGTATTTGTGCTAAATCATGCAGGGTGGTTATATTTTCTCAACTTTATTTGTTTAATTTAAGCGCGTGTAAAAAATTTCCAATTGAATTATTTTTTCCTTTCTTTTAAATCATCTGTGACATGCATTATAAATGGTCTTTTAGGCAGCCATAACAAATTTAATCGTTTTCATTTTTAAAACGAGAATGGTTATTTCTATTTTAACAATTCATCATTGACAAGTTTATCAAAAACAAAGGAAAAACTATTTTAAAAATTTAAATATATATTAGGAAAAAGTATATGTAATAGATGTATGGATCATTATGTATATGTATGCGTGATGTTATTGTGTTTATGCCTTTCACATAAAACACGCTGGGTTGCTATCAAGAGATGCGCACTACATGATCGTTGATTCTGAGACGCACTAAATCATTCAAATCGCTTAAAAATATATAATACATATATATTTATTCCAAATTTGATTTGAAGACAAACCGGTGTCGGCAATGTGCCATCTTCAGTGCCACTTTTCAGTGTTTTATTTCAGTTTTTGATTTTAATATTCGAACATTTTATGAATTAAAATTTTGCCATATTTTCAATTTTTCGTATATTTTGAAAAATTTTATTATTTTTGTAATATAAAATTTTAGGACTATAGTTCGATTTTGTGGTAAATTTTCGAATTTTAATGAATTCCCAAATTATGGTAGAATTTCGTTTTTCTTTTCAGATTAATTTAAATTTTGGGTAAAGAATTGTTACGATCTTTAAATTCTTTAGTGAATTTTAAACCTTTAGATGAATTTGTTAAGTTTTTGATGAATTTTAATGCTTTTTACATATCGGTATTAAAATCTTGATATGTTTATTCTATAACAAAAGCTGTCCACATTAAAGCACAAAAATTACTTACTAATATACGTTTGTGAAGGTATGTAAACGCGTTTGACTTAAAACCTTGTCGATATTATTCACTTGGGTAAACGTGCGTGTTTTCACAAAAAATGTGCAACTATCTTCTCTATTGTAATCTAAAGGTTAGCTTCTTTTCTTTCACTATTTATTACGTAGCGTATAAGTATTTACATACTCAAATGAAAATAAAAACAAAGTTTAAAATATTAAAAACACCTTGGCCGAGTTGATGTAAGAAGCTGTAGTAAAGAGCAGCGTTGATATATGGAGTATATATATTTATGTATGATAGTGTGATTTTAAAAATTCGGATAGGTTTCTGTACATTACTTGAACCTACATTTCAGTCAACTTATACTTGGCAGTGTAGGAGAGAATTTAAACAAACTGTCATTGTAACACTTATCTTTATATCTCGTTGAAGGAACAGTAAGTAAGTAGTTACTTCTGAATTGTTTGAATTAGAGAAAAGTTGAACCAGATAAGACAAGCATAGATTGTTATTTTAGTATATAAAGGGAGATTACTTTAGGGGTTTTTTTGGTTTTAAATAACACTTTTCTAAGCAATACTTCCTTTTTATAATAAACATCCTTAAGATTCTCCAACTAATCATATGCCAGAAATGCCACTTATTCATGGTTTCAAAGTTTCTTACTACAAACATATTTACAAATTTGAAGCATCAATTGCTCATATTATGCAATGGCTTCGTAGGGTTTACGTCTTGAAGCGCTAAAACAACGTCTCAAAAACTTCTTACTATGAATCAAGTCCGAATCATAATATTGCGATCGGTGCTTTTTAGTTTTGTTGTGATCAAACACAATTGTTTGAATTAGAGAAAAGTTGAATACTAAAACCAGATAAGACAAGCATAGATTGTTATTTTAGTATATAAAGGGAGATTACTTTAGGGGTTTTTTTTTGGTTTTAAATAACACTTTTCTAAGCAATACTTCCTTTTTATAATAAACATCCTTAAGATTCTCCAACTAATCATCCGCCAGAAATGCCACTTATTCATGGTTTCAAAGTTTCTTACTACAAACATATTTACAAATTTGAAGCATCAATTGCTCATATTATGCAATGGCTTCGTAGGGTTTACGTCTTGAAGCGCTAAAACAACGTCTCAAAAACTTCTTACTATGAATCAAGTCCGAATCATAATATTGAGATCGGTGCTTTTTAGTTTTGTTGTGATCAAACACGATAGCCTTCGCGCCTATAATTTTCATTTAGTATGCAGTACGCAGTCCATTATGGCTCCCGTTGTCCCGAGTTTTAAACGGCACTCAGTTAATGCTTTTGTGCATTTAATTTTACTGTAACTGATCCTTCGTTTCGGTAGTCATCTAAACAGCTCTTGGCATCACTTTTAAAGACTCATTACTATCTTACAAAAATTGGGCTATCTACCGGGTACGGTGTTTGTGCCTATTGATCGAAAACAAATTCTAGTCTAGCTTGCCAGATTTCTTATCTAATACTAGTTTAAAATAGATTTTAACAGCAAGTCGATGCACTGTCTGCCTGTTTTACATAATATATTTCGTAAAATCAAATTTGTAGGAGAAAACAGTTTTTTTCCTGAATATTGTACGGCTTACTGTTAATAAATTTGCTATTTATAACCAGTAATAATGCATTAGTCTCTGCATATGAAGTCGAAACTAGTTAACCGTGACTGGTTCTTTGGGATAGGGACCAGTTCAAGTTCTAACACTTTGCATGACAGAGACAGACGCGTCTCTTTAACATGATGTTGTCATAGGAGGGGAAAATCGATAACGTTTTAGACACTGTGTGACAGATTACTGACTAGACGTAAATAATTATTTGCAATTTCGGCTAGCATAGCACTAGTCTGAGCTATAACTTGTGTATTAAATATGTATGTGTTCATATATATAAATAGTTTCATATGTATATACGTACTTGCATACATAAAAAGTTTAATAGACTAAGTTATATTAGTTGTATTAGTATATACCAACCCAACATTTATACAATGAACAAGCTTCGTGTTCACCTGATGAGCATCCATACGAACTTGTTCTGTATCCAAGCCTAAAGTCAACACTATCTAAGAAACCTTTCGGGGCAAAAAGGAATTTGTAGTAGAAAGGAACTAGGTCGATTCCAAAACACATGAAGAATCCGAATATTAAAGCAATTGTTGCTAAATCTAAATAGCTTGCAATGCCTTATAATGCAGCACAAAATCAAAAGGTTTCCATTAGATTTATAGATATGTGAGATCTTACTGTAGTTTTCCAATTTTTATTCACTTCGTTCACAAGGCCAGTGGTATTTAAACGATTTTCATTACTGCTTGTGAGTTTTTCTTTCAGTAATATGGAAAAATATAGCACCTACTACTGTGGGCAAACAATAGTTAGACTTTGTTCATAATTTTAAATTTCTTTATTTATTCTGCCAAATCTATTTTGTTACCCTCAAAGTAATCTCCCCAGGTGTAATACACTTATGCCAACGTTTTTTCCAATCCTCGTAACCGTTGTTAAAGTCGATTTCCGGAATAGCCTTCAATGCGCTACGATAACGTTTAATGTCATTTGATTCAAAATGGTTTCACCGGAGCAGTCGCTTGAGTTTGCTGAACAGCCAGAAGTCACACGGAGCTAAATCAGGCGAGTACCGTGGTTGTGATTGATTGAATTTTAAGCGAAAAACTCACGAAGAATCAATGCGGTATGTGACGGTGCATTATATTATCGGCCATGTTCCGACACTCGCATCTCGCACAAAATTTGCGTTTGTGATTTTAACTCGTATGTGAGGTGTTCTGTAAATCGCTTTCGCAAGAGTTTTGGCGAGTTCAAGTCGCAAGAGTATACTGACGTGAACTGCTGTATTTAAACTAAACTAGTTTTTAAAGAAACTACAAAGTTATGAATAAATTAAATTAATTGTGTTTTCTTTTTATTTTAGTCAAAACTAAAGACATTTTGTAACAAATTTTTCTAAAAACATGGAATTTAAAGACGTTCTTTCCTTCTGCAGCTTTTGCCTCTGTATTTCTTCTTTTGCACTGGCGATTTTAATAAACAGATAATACGAGTCATTTTCGAAAAATATACGCAGCTAGTGCTGTATTTAATTCAAATGCAATGCCCGGGTTCCGGTTCAGGTAAGAAATGTTAAAAATACAGAGTTTTTTTTAAACTTTTCAAAAGCAAATCGCAAGTAAAACGCGTGAGTTACAGAACATGCAAAAATAAGTTTGGCGATTTGCTACTCGCGTGCGATTTGACACTCTTGCGAGTGTCAGAACAAGCCCGTATAGCTTCGCGCAAACAACGCGTAACACTCAAATAGTCTTCCTTGTTGACAGTTTAGCCGGTCGGAAGGAATTCGGAGTGCACCACACCTCGATGATCGAAGAAAACTGTCAACAAGACTTTGATACTTGACTTTATTTGACGTGGTTTATTGGGCTTCGGCTCAACTTTGGAACGATATTCGGCCGATTGATCGTCTGCTTTCGGGTCGTAAGAGTAGATCCAAGACTCGTCGCCAGTTATAATACGTTTAATGACATCCCGATAGCTGGAAAGCATTGTTTGACAGACGTCAACGCGACGTTGTTTTTCAAGAAAATTGAGTAATTTTGGAACCAATCGTGATTTCACTTTCTTAGGCCCAAATGATCTTTTAAAATGGTTTTCACTGGTCCCTCCAATATTCCAATGATATCAGTAAGGTCTCTGACTGTTAATAGTCGATTCTCGAACACCAATTTCTTGATTTTATTGACGTGTTGATCATCAGTTGATGGCCTTCCCGGACGTGGTTCGTCGTTAACGCGTTCGCGACCCTCTTTGAATAATTTGTACCAATCAAAAACACTTTCTCGCGACATACAATTATCACCGAAGGCCTTTTGCAACATTCTGAACGTTTCGTCACCAGAAATTTCATTCCGCACACAAACATTAATGGAACTTCTTTGTTGAATAATTTCACTCATTGTAGAAATCGCCGAATGCACTTGTTGTACTTCAGAAAGACAAGCGCATACTAAACACTAATGATTACTTTAATGTGATATTTTGCACAGATGTCACTGACACTCATACCAACGTAGAAAAAATTTCAACGAATGGATTTCCGCGCGAAATTTAAATTAAAAAGTCTTACTATTTTTGCCCTACTGTAAGAGTTTAATAATAACAGATTAAGTCATCTTGAGATATTATCAAATGTACTATAATGCGATACTTTTTTAAACCTTTGTGTAATAATATTGATTTCAGAAGTACCATTAAATTCTTTCCTTTGCAGTGCCTAGCTTAGTCGACCCTAAACCGTTTATTTTAGCTTAATCTGCAACCGGTCTTAACTATTACCAGTGTTATGCTCTGATTATGTATCTTACCCAGAGCTAAACTGGCCACGGTACCTTCTAAAAATATATTTTTTTATATTCTTAAATTGAAATTATTTATTACCGCATATCTAGTGATTTGAAAGATCTTAAACTTAGTGCTAGTTAAAAAATATGTTTTTCCCGGAAATGTCTAATCCTTTATTTCGCATTTTCGAGGATCCAGTGGTAGGCAAATATTGTAAAGGCCATTTCATTTAGCTTGTCCAAATAAAAATTTTGTTTATATCATTACAACATTTTACCCTAAATACTCACTCTACGTAGGACACAGAGTTCAAAAATAACAAACACTTGCTACCTTATTAAAGGAAAAAAAGTTCACATACTTTTAATAAAAAACAAGCAAAATACCCTAAGGGCGCAACATCATACAAGTAAAACCCCATAAATAACAATTGTGCACAAGTATTAATAAGTACTCTTAAGATCGATCGCATATATACCACAATATCGCACAATTCACGTGTAACAAAATGTCACAACCACTAACATGTAAATACCCTTTTTTGTAACCATCAAGTAACGGTAGGCATACAAATTATATTAGCTTACTCGTAAAGTTTGCAATACTTTGCAAGAATGATGCTAGCATGTTCGGGACATTTTTTACATTTCAAGACGAAAGAGCTTTTTCTATTGTATTAGCGAACAAATAACTAACAATTTTTCCGTATTATTAATCAATACCTGTAACATTCTGAACGTCATTAAAAATGTGCTATGGTACCACCGGTCCACAAAGCGGACCAAACAGCAAACTTTCAATGGGTAAAATGGTGTTTCAATACCGATCATTCTCATAACTGTTTGAAAACAAGTGGTTGGATCGCAAAGCAAACGTTGAAGTGAAATTTCGGGTCAGCAGAAATGTTCGCTTTGTTCTCTTTACCAAATGCCCAGCACCAACCTTTATCGTGTGCTTTTAATTTCTGCAAAAATTTAATCCTAGAACCACGCATAACAACATCTTTAACCGAAATTGTTAATAAAGACATTAGACACAAAGTCGCACCATGGCGAATTTTCACATCACCGCTGTTCTCCATCTATCGCTCATTGTATGCACACTGCACAAAGTCTTATAGGACGCGCATTATTGTTTAGAGTAAACGTATCGCAAAGATTAATAAATTTTTCTGATGGATAGATGGCACGTAATCCTCGTTCAGTTTCACCAATTAAAAAACTAAACTGGAGTTAAAAACGTCACTCGATAAATCATGCGAAATACATATATCGACTTTCCATCAGTAACCACAATGCTTCTTTTTCTTTATAACTAGTATCATTGTGATTTTTTAATTTTGCCAACTTCCAAGTCAAGGCGCGCATTTAGGGAAGCAGGAAAATAGAATATTCTCTGCCGAGAGATTCTCGCAAGTGATTTCATCGAAACGAATATTGTAAAATATATAGAAAAGTAAACAAAACTAATTCGTCAGCAACAAAGCTTATTGACATTCCTATTTGATGCAATTGCCAACACGAACTCTCGGCAAGATGGATATATCTGAAACCGTTCAATATAATTAAATGTACGAACATTGTGTAGCACGTGTGTACAAATATATAACCGTTTTTTAAATCGGTGGTGGGTATAAGTCATTCGACTAGGCCGAACATAACACCCCACCGTTCGCGCTAATTTTAACATTTTTGATTACTTCTTAATATTCTTTGTTGAATGCTGGACACTTTTGATTTTACGCGCCTCTATAACAGCGAAAGAATAAGAAAAGATAAAGCTGAATTGTTCCCAGTTTCATCATATGCTCTTCGTATTTGCTTTTATAGTGAATATAACGAGATTTCAAAATGTTGTGCATGAAGAGGATTTTACTGTATTTTTTATGCTTTTAGTTTTATTGTTCCTCATTTTTAAACAAATTCCTCGAACAGTCAGTCACATGGAGTATCATAAAATTATTATTAATAATCGAAACACTGACATGAATAATTGCGTTGTCCCCTTTGTTAGTTCTGCGTTTATCATATTAAATAAATCGAGCGGAAAATGTTAGTGTTTGTAGCAACATGTACCCATTTTTAAAGGGTGCTTTTTACAATGTCTTAACATTGAGTTGATTATGGATACTCCATATATTATAAGCCCAGTTTAACGTATTTTAAATTGTACATAGTTGCTGGCCCATGGTTCCTGCGACTAGGACCTAAATTGCTTATCAGTCATCAGTTCAAAAATTACCGCGATACAGCCGCACAACCATGGAATCACATTTTATGGTTAACTGCATGAAGTCGTTAAAACCTTACCATCCTTAACTTTCGATTCTCAAATGTGTAGATATGTTTTGTTTTATATAAAAAATAAGAGTAGAGCTGCAAAATGTAAACTGTTAAAAATATTAACATGTTTCGCTAAGAATATTTCGAAAGATTTTTATTACTGTACGAAAAAACCGCAATTTTCCCAAGAAATATGGGAAAACAGATTTCACAAATATTAGAATTTCACCACATTTTGCTATTTAACCAAAAAGGCGTAAATTCCGAAAAAATTTTATTTTACAAAATTCTAACAAAATCTGTATTAAACAAATTTATTAACCAAAAAATTGAAATTTCATCACAAAAATAAAAAAATGTTGGAAAACCATCAAATTTACAAAAAAACCGAACTTGCATCAACAAAATTACAAAATCCTCAAAATTCACAAAAAATTCGAAAATTCTCCATAAATCTAATAAGTTAAATTAAAAAGCTAATTTTTACAAAATGAATATTTAATATAAAAAAGAAACCGAATTAAGCAAAATTCAAACATTTTAGAATTTTAACACTTAACCAAACAGCCGAAAATTAAAAAAAAAAACATCTTATGATACTCGTAACTTCAAAATAGAATGTATATTACACAACTATACGAGTATAAACAATTTCATATTTCGTCATAAACTTAAATTTAAAAATTACAACAAAAATTACAAATCAGCCAAACAAATTTTAAATCATAAAAACCGAAATTTTAACATAATTTAAAATTAAAAAAATTCTTGATAAAACCAAAATATAGTAAAAAATGTTTATATTACCAAATAACAAATTTTTCAAAAAGGTAAAGTTTAAAGAAAATTGATTTTTCATAAAAAAGTTACGAATTATCTAAAATCTGGCAAAATTTTATATTCACCAAAACTTTGAAAATTCGCCATAAAATCGTAAAAGCATATAAATTCCGAAAATACAACAAAACCAAAATTCACCAAACTTGAAAATTGCAAGACTACATTTTTAATTTAACCCACATCTTAAAGTTTTACCTAAAATTTGCCAAAAATCTGTGTTTTATAAAAAACGTCGAAGTTTTAATAACACACGAGTTCCAAAAGTCTTTTCTGTCACAAAAAACGTAATGTTTACAAACAAATAACTACATACACAAACAAGTAACAAACTGCACAAAATAATGAAGTTTAAAAAGAAAAAATTTACTCAAAGACTGAAATAACACTGAAAGCTTTAAATTTTATCATATATTAAAAATTTTACTATTAACCCAATTCCGCTGTTATCTACGATTCACCAAAAAAAATCGCGAATTTATCGAAAATTTATAAACATTCAGAGAAAAGAAAAACCGCCGATCAAAGGACTAAGACCTGATGCCAAAATCAAATATTTCAAACAATCCTTTTTACCGCAAAAAATCTGTAGTACATATTTATTAGTTCATACTTTCGTGAAGGCTATATGAGATTCGGCACATGCCGAATATGACTCTCATACTTGTTTCAATTTGTTTTTCTATGACTTATTACTTATAGTCTTATTGTTCGATAATTTTATATCCCATTTCACAGGAAACGTCGCTGTTACAAAAATGTTTCAAACATTTTCATACCAAATTTTTAGTTTCAAAGAGACAAAGAGGTTTTTGACTTGTAATAAAATTTCCCGGATTTTTTTTTCAATATCGATTTGGCTAGGCAACCCTAAACAAAATACCTTAAAATAATGTATAGTGAAGAATTTCTAAGAATTGTCGCTATGCTTCTTTTGCTTTAGTTTTTTATACGTGTTAAGTGTATTTGCTGTAGTTGTTGAGTTTATCTCAAGGCAATTAAACAATATTTCAATTTACTTACTCAACCGTCGCTGTTTTTTATTTATTCTCTTTTCGTTTCTATTTAGCAATTATTTCTTCTTTTATTTCATTTACTGTACAGGGGCAGTAATAGCTACTTGGAGGTACGATGAGGCAATATATTGTCGACTGTTCTTTAAAAGAGTTACTGCATGTCCCTTTTTTGCAGACACAAATCGTACAAAGTTGCTTCCTATTGGTGCCGATTATGTTTTGTTTCTTTTCAAAATTGTTTCTAAAGATTTTGGTTTGACTGCATAAAGAAACTAATTTAGTTTTCCAATGAAACGGAGACAGTTGCTGCTATTCAAATTCTTATCGCTGTTGGTGGTGTAAAATAGTCGGTGGGATAAATGAATAACTTAAAGTGCGAACAGACGATTCAAGCTAACTGCGATACGCAACGAAAGGATCCACTAACACAAAGTTGTTTTTTATTAAACTTGCCATTAAAATACAAACTTAATGTTATAAGTTTGTTTCCAGACTTGGGAGTAATTAAATTAATTTTAATTAGTTCTATAGATACACAGTATTTTTAAATAGATGCAACATTATATTTCAGTGATTTGCTTAAAATATGCCTCTACATATTAGACCGCATAAAACTTCCAAATAGGTGAATATAGGTGAATATTTTTGCACCTCTTACACTAACTTACCCGACGATTGGTATTGTTGGACGGTGGTTTACAATGCTTCAAATGATACCTTTAGGAGTTTGGTTGCAAAAGTTTTGGAACTACGTTCCGAAAAACTTTAATTCTAGTTTTTTGACCTTTATTATTATTATGATGTCTAATTTTTCCGAGCTCCAGGTCATCAATAAAACCTTCCTTATTATAAATTATAATAAATATTAATTTTATTTTTTCCAATATTTCGCTACGCCTTTGTGTAGCATCGTCAGGAAATAAAATAAAAACTTCAAAACAAAAATCAAATTGTGAAAATTATTGAAAAATTTAATATTTATTATAATTTATAATAAGGAAGGTTTTATTGATGACCTGGAGCTCGGAAAAATTAGACATCATAATTACTTAATAATTAATAATATTTGTAGTTCGTCAAAAAACAATAAAAATTAGTGAAAATAAAGTCTAAAAAAATAATGGCTGCATTTGTTTTATTGTATTTATCGTCGTCTGACTCCGAAGATGATTATAATAATAAACTTATACGGAAGGAGTTGCGGGATAAAAGTGATACACTGTCATTGACGGATAATGCGTGAGTAGATAAAGTAGTTAGATTGGAAGATGCAAATTGTATTCAAAAAAAAAGTATTAAAAAAAAATAAACTTGTTTAAGATTTATTAAACGGTTTCGGATTTCAAAAGAAGCTTTAAATTTTTGTTTTGAAGGGAATTTGTCTACAGCTCTACTACCAAAGCTGCAGCTGGCGGCTACTTTAACACTTCTAGCCAGTGGAGGATTCCAACACAACATTGGGAAGGACTATTTTTTTGCTTGAAACTTGTCAGCGAAAACCTTTAATCCAAGTATTATTTTATATACACATGAGTCTGTATAAATATATATATATATATATATATATTAAACTATTTTATGCTACCTTTCTCCACGATCTTAATGAATGAATTTAGTATGACAGACAGGTCATCCCATAATATTTTTGCTATTGCCTTTCCCTGACTGCAATTTGGTAACATATTTTTGGCTAAGTTGGGATGCTCTACCATGTATTGGGTCAAAGCATCTTTTTGTTTCCCATTTATTTTACTGATATTGGTCCCGCAAAAAATAGTCTTATTATTTTATTTTAAATATTAAATAGTATTGTAAACTTACATTTTAATTTTTTTTTTTTTGCACATGCAAGTAAAACTAAATTATTTTTCGATCGTTGTAGAGCTGACGGATGAAACTTTAACAGCTGATACTCGATTGCACACTCGTTATCGTAAGTTATCATTCTAAATTACGACTACACTTGTATGATAACGAATGCGATAATCTCAAAAAGAAAAATTACGAACAATTTAATTCGATCACGTATGCGGTAATTCGGCCCCAGAACTGTTATAAGAAGACGAGTTTATACATGTGTATTTAAAAGAAATAGGGGAATATGAATGCCGCTAGGTTCGCTTTGTTTTTCATTCAGGCTGACGTTCGACGGATATAGCACATTTTTGAAGATAGCGATCTGTTTGCCATTATAATAATAATTATGTAGCATGGATAACTTAGCATACATCTGCTTCAGTAAGACCCATTTCAACCCACGTTCGTGTCGGAAATTTTCGGCTGTCAAATGGCATTTACTTACATCGTAACTTACCACTTCGCCCCACACAATCGCTTAATTTCAGCTTAACTGATTAGTGGCCATCGACTGGTAGTTTTCTATCTTTCTTCTTGCAACTCCTCATTAAACAAGTAAGCATATGTGTATTAAACTGCATGCTGGCAGATATCCTAACTTCATACATTATCGTATGTTATTTTAGTTTTCATGTATGTGCTACAGTGAGATATCCAATTTGACTGATTTACTGGAACCTTGACGTTACACGGTATTAGTGTTACTCTAGTGAAATGTTGTGGAATTGGATTAGGAAACTTTTTTCCATAGATCGAATAGTACGTTTTTTATTAAAACTGTCGAATAGATGGTACAAAGCACAAATTTATTTAATCTATCTTTATCTGAACGTATGAACCCCTTCCACAGGTGTTTTTTTTTTGTCGATTTCAGTATAGGAAACCATAAAACGAATGTCCACAATACTTCTCTGGCTTTCCTTTTTTCCCAATTCCAACGATATATTATCATTCATACAATTTAAAAAAAGTACGGCGCATAGCACGGAAACTTGAAGATAACGTATAACGTTGAGCGCAAAATTTAAAATTTTCCAACAAACTCGTCCTTTAGGTCGCATAATCCTCTCTGTTGAATAAGGAAACAGATCACATTCAATACTAATGTCTTCGAGAGATGGCTGCATAGTTCCGAAGCCACAGAGGAATACACGGAAATTCTAATGTAGTTACGCGGGCTGGTCTTAGGTGCCTTATAAAGCAAAACTATAGTCTTAGGTAGATTGAATTAAGTGCCAATTGCTCAGCAATCTTAAGAGATGACTAAACGATAGTTCGCTGCAACTATAGGCTTATCTGATTTATATCGAACTAGGACTAGATTACACACATATTTTATTTAGTACTGATTGGTTGCAGGATACGCACTGCGATCGAGAGAGAAGTATATGAAAAGGAGAATATATAAAAATTCCATTACCAATACGCCGGAGGGGCTATTACATTTAATATTTCGCTTTAAATTTGTCCAAAAATTGCAAATTTGCTACAAAGCCTTTTATTCTGGTGACTTCCGTTCATTTTGTAGCACACATCAAAATAAGCAATTAAAAATTGTTTTATGTTAAAAAGATCTGCAGACTCACTCTATTCACAAATGTGAGTGGTTAAATTATAAACTCACATGAACTGACGTAAAAAACATCACAAACATATTATGCTGTGATGGTGTTTATTTTGCAAGCTTAGCTAGTGTCTGAGCACTACAATGGGCAGCCTTTCACTCCACATACCTACTTTGAATATTTTTCCTTTCAAATGGCGAACGAGAAAGAGTTGTTTTGTGATTGTTACGAATTTGAGAGCTACATTTTGAAAATATGAGCACATACTCGCTGGATTTACCTAACCCACATACAAGTGGTTGTTGCTAAAAGAACATAAGTATTTTGTTGAAATGACTGTTTCCTCAGTGTTGTTGCAAGTAATTGCTATGTGGTCGCTCGTGGTTGCGTCGTGTGTGCTCTATAACAAGGAGTACCACATAAACAACACGGTAGATAGTGCTCTTAAATTGTGCGTAGGCTGGACTGTTAAATATTTGATTCCTGTGAAATTTGTGTTTAAAGTTTTTGTATTTTTTAATTTAGATATCCAGCAAAAAATTCTGTTTTACATATTTTTGTTGTTGGGAAAAGCACCTTAGAAACCTACATTTGTTTATCTGTCCGCCTATCTATACATATGGTGAACTGTCTGGCCTCGTATTGCAACAGTTTGTTTAGTTTATCTTCACGAACAACTACATTGTTTGTGTGCATTCGTTAGCTCCTTTGTATTACGTTTATTTATTTGTTTAAAAGCTGCATTACAGCAAATTCTCTTGCCTTGTTAATGAGGGACTTCATTTGCTAAACTTGATGTATTGATTGTGCATCTTTAAAAGTTCTATAGCTCTTTTATATGATAAAATAAGAGCTTCGTAAAGTTTTATTCTAAGAACTATAAAAGCTGGTAAAGACTTACCTGAAAGAGGAGGAGTTGACGTGAAGTGGACCTTATTTCTTCTTCACTTGACTGGCGTGGACCTTATTTCTTCTTCACTTCTTCTTCACGCTAGTGAAATGGACTATCAAGCTCAGGAAGCTCCACAGAGTTTACTCTAACTCTACAGGATTTGGGGTTAAATGTTAAAGAAATTGACGAATGTGACAAAGTATAAGAACCTACCTGGAACGTTTCGATCACGTAAAGGGAAAATCTTCAAGGCAGCATAAGGTCCACAGTCTTCTGTGACTGTCCGCTTAGCTGAAAGCAGAATTCCACTGGAAAAATGTATAATGGATGCTTTTAAATATCAATGGCTTGAACCTATAAACCCGTACTTTTGGAGATAGAGGAAACTGCCTAAGGGAAAGATCGATTGAGACTCATTATAAAACGTCGCTTATATCCACTCGGATTACTTTCAGCTGAGTACCAGTCTGGTATCAGAACACATTTTTATGATATGAAATTTTATCTCACTGCGTATATATGTCCATCATATGTCGGCATTCAGGGTGGGTCCGCTAGGCGTAAAATCAAAAGGTTGCTTAAATCCACACGGGGCACTTTAAATACAGTAACTGTTCTAGTACCAGATACAGATAGAGTTTTCCGAATTTGTGGTGGAAAGTTAACTTTCTTGTCGAATTTTTTTCTGTTTTTTTTGTTTTTATCTTTTTTTGGGTGTCAAAAGCTATTCTCACTTGGAAGGGATAGAAAGATTGGCACATTCAGAGAGTAATTTTCTTTTTACTCTCAATAGTCCGATTATGTCGTAACCATTTTTTTTATTTTGTTGTTATTTGTTTTAATTTTTGTGCTTCTTGACATTTTTAGCGAGAGTTTTCTCCCTATCTCGTACATATTTTAGGGATCTTTTTTGATTTTGCTTATTGATTACAGGCCATAGTACTCACACTAATATATTTTTTATATATTTTTGCCTTAACTACAGGTTGTATTGACTTTTGTAAGAAAAATTAATAATTTTTGCTTTCTACTCCTTTGGAAACAAAAGTTGTTGTATTTGCTTATGCAATTTCCTACTGCCTACAAACATGATTTACTATTTGGTTTTTTAGTTGGCTACAGTTTGTAGCGATTGTAGCTGTGAATAAATTTGTCCATGGAGTATGATTTCTGTCTTATGCCACAACTGCCAATACTTGCCTCTATTGTTTAACGGGGCAAAAGAGACACTATGAATCAACCTAAGTTGGTTTGAAAAGGCTAAAGGAATATTTAGAAACAAAATAAAACAGAAACCCAATATTGGTGATAGCAAGCACTGCATTGGCGATAACGCAAATTGCTAACTTGAAATGGATGTATTCCTTTGGTTTGCTTGTGTTTCGAGCTGTTCATGCATATGCATGTAACAGAGAAGGCAAATCGGATATGATTACTCAATCTCAATAAATTTCTTAGCAAATTGATAATGTTTACGTACCACTCCGAAGAAAACTATGAAATTCCAGAATTTTTTTAAACCCATCTGTAAACTTTTATTTTATACGTGCCTCCGATTTTCCAAGGCAGCTTAAAGATTGAAGCAAAACTTTCAACACTAAAAATTAAAAACTTTTCTTAACATCCTTACCCCTTACAATAGTCTGTCGTTAATTTGGCCAACCATTCGTACAAAACAAAAGTAATTGTGCGTAAAATAAATGGGTCACGTTATTTTCTCGTTGAGAAAAGTTGTTTCTAGCGTGTGACCATTTAAAGGCCTGGTACTTAGTTAATTCAGATTACAAAATAAGCGAGCAATTTGAAAAGAACATTACTTGATAATTTTATAGAAAATTGAAGTTGTTTTTTTTCTGTGGTTTTTAAGCCTAATAAATATTTATATTACGAGATAACGACGAAGCTAATTGTGAACTGTCAAGACAGGATGTGATGGACGATTAATATTGAGATGATTTTTAGAGATGTTTAAAAAAGATTAGTTAAAAATAAATCAAAAAAAGCACAATTTTTAAATCAATGAAAGTTCCAGCACAAAGTGGCTCTCTCACTCTTTCTATTCTAATGAAATCGGCTACCATCTAAAAATATATTTCTATAACAAGATAATATAAAATCCTTATGATATTTAGACTATATCCGCTGTCCACTCCATTTAATGAACGTTGTTTTTTTTACATATATCATTCCACTATTGTTTACTCGAGTGTCAATGTTAAAGAACTTTATATTGTAATTTTGGAAATATTTCAAACAACAAATTTATTTAAGAATACGTGAATATTATTAATTTTGTACACAGCAGTAAGGCCAAAAATATGAAGGCAAAAACCTTTAACTTTATTGCCTTAATATTAAATTACTCATATTTTGTTGAATAAATATGAAGCAAATTAGGGACTCAAAGAAAGATGGTACATACAAATTCAAGAGTAAATTAAATTTAAGTTTTTTTTTAGAAATTATTTCATCTAGAAAACTAGTTTAAACAAAAAAACCGCCCATAAAATAAAAATTCATCAAAAAGTGCAAAATTTACCAAAAATAAAAAAAAAAATTTAACTACAGAAAATCTCAAATTGAAAAGTAAAATTTAAAAAAAAAAACCGAAATTGCAAAAAAAAAACCATAATATTTAAAAACAACCTAAAATATGTAGTTTTTCAATAAAATTAAAATGTTCAAAAAAAGTATTTTTACAAAAATAACAAATTCACATGAAAAGCGGACAAGTAAAAAAAACAAAGTTATTAAACTGTCCAAATTTTGAAAAAAAAAATAATTCACCAGAAATAAAAAATTTACGAAAATCGAAAAATCACAAACGATTTGAAATAATGGCATACAAAACATAAAATAAATTAAAATTTGATTTAAAACTAAAAAAATTATTAAAATTTTAAAAACTATAAAAATCATAAAATCAGCACATATTCAAAATTTTGCTCAGATTTGGAAAATTTAACAATAATTGAAAATCGAATAAGCATTAATTTTTTTTAACCATGCTTAAACACGAAATTAAAAAAAAACCCTCCAAAATTCTGAAAATTCACCAAAAAAAAAAAAACTAAAATTTTTATTATTAATACCAAAATACGAGCAATAATTTAAAATTTTCAGCAAATATATATTTACTTATTTAATAACTTAAAATTCATTAATTAAACATTAGAAGAATTTTTATTACTAGCTACTATGGCCATTTAGAAAACACTATCATAAATGTTCAAACAAAAGCTCTTATATCTCGAAATCGACAATATTGCCTCTAATATTCAAGTTCCAAAAATCCTTTCTCACAGTATAAGTAGATTATCTATTTACAGAACATATACATATAAGATTATAAACTCATATTTTAAGGTAGGGTATAAAGATTCGGCAAAGCTTTCTCGTTTTTTATTAACGAATCCTTTGTAAAACAAGTGTCGCATGTGCCCATTTTAAATACACTTTATTATTTATTAAAGTTTATTTCTGAAGCAATTTTTTACAGATTTTCCCATTATATAGAAATTTTTTTTATTTTTACCGACTTTAGCTAAATATTATAATATTGTCAAATTGTTATTGCTATTCTTACCATTTTTATCCTATACATCATTTACCTTATTGTCACATAAATACAGCCGTATGCTTTTAAATGCACTAGTACGTACCTCAAAAATACATTGATAAAACTTTTTCCAATTACAAAAAAATAGCAGGATGGTTGGAATCTGAAATATTATTTTATTTTATTTGTAGCATTAGAGAATAGTTATAAACTATAAACTAACGTATAAAAGGCCATGGCTGCTGGGCCTTAGGCTCAATATTTCTTAATTCTATTCACTTATGTTTATTTAACAATTTTTTTTTAATATTACATATTTATATTAAGTTATATAGATTGGTTTCCTTTAAAAAGTTAATGATTAGAATTATATTACTTTCAACAGGTTTGGTTAGTAGAGCGATGTGATTTGGGGAATTTTTAAAAAATGTTTGGCGTTGTTTTTTAAATTTTGGACATGTAGAGAAGATATGTTTAAGAATTTCAGGTGCTGTTATATTACAGTTGCAAATTTGTGGTGTAGGTAGATTAACTAGGTGTCCGTGAGACAGTTTTTAATAATATCTCTTCTATTGATATGGTTGATGTTGTAATTAAGGGATTTGCTTATACTTAGTTTTTTGTTGTTTGTCGTGCGATACCAATTGGACGTTTGCTCAAATAAGTGGTTGTTTTCAAGATAATAGTTTTTCAAAACTTTGTTGCATTGTAATTGTTTGTCATCAATAGTGGAGCATTAGTTGCTTCTTGTTCTATTTTGTCTGCGAACTCATTACCTTCGATTTGACAATGACCTGGTGTCCAAATAAGTAATATCTTGGGGTATTTCTTGATAAGTATATTTCTTATATTTCTAGCGTAAATATTGTTGTTTCCGATGTTAGTAATAGCCTCTAAGGCCGATAAGGAGTCAGTGCAAATTGCAAAATATCCACTTTTGTTATTAATTGATTTGATGGCTTCCATTACAGCGATAATTTCTGCAGTATAAATTGAGGTATAGCTTGGTAGAATAAAGTTTTTAATTATTTTATGATTGTGGGTAACACTAAAGCTTACTAGCTCATTTATTTTTGATACATCCGTAAATATAAAGGTACAATTTTTGTGTTGGGATTGTATTTCTTGAAATAAATTTCTAAATATTGATGGATTAGTGTTCGATTTTACATATTTATGAAGAGTAGTATTTATTATTGTATCTGTAAAATTCCAGGGTGGCTTGTTTTTTTGGATGTATAATTTATTTGGAAGAGGCAGATTATGGAGTTTAAAGTTACGTAATATTCTATGTATGACAGATGGTATTTTTGGATTTTTTTACTTTTTAAACATTGTTTTATAATATCTTTGATGGGGGTATCCTGATTATTGTATATGCATTTAAAAAGTCTCGCTGTTATTAGATCTCTCTGTACCTCCAATGGTTGTATATTGCTTTCAAAAAGCATATTGTAAATCGAAATGCTCCAAATACAGCTCTTATAGCTGCATTAATTTTCGTTTTTATTTTTCTAAGCAATGTTTTGGGACTATGGCCGTAGAATGGAAGTGAGTGGTTTATTTTGGTTAAAAGCAAAGTTTTTACTATTGATATCAGCGTAAATATATTGCAGTTGAATTTTTGGCTGGATAGGCATTTAATAATGTTGAGTTGTTTAGTTAGCGATGTTGCAAGGTGATCTATATGAGTGGTCCATTTATATTTGTTGTTGATATGCAATCCAAGTATCTTTAGGTTCTCTACCTCTGTAATTGAAAAGTTGCTACATATGATCCTGTGTGTGCAAGCTTTCTTCCTGCATATATTAAGGGCTTTACATTTAGAACTAGATAGATTTGCACCTGAATATTTGCACCATTCGTAAATATCCCGAAAGAGGTCATCGACATTGATTATAGGATTGTTTTTGCAATTTGATCGAATTATTAGATTAAAGTCATCGGCGTAGGCCGTAAAATCTATATTTTTGTGCAGAGAAATAATAGAGCATATTTTGTTATAGACTATTAAAAATAATATTACTGAAAGTGGAGATCCCTGGGGGATCCCGTTTTGTAGTAGGAAACAACTTGAATAGTATTTACCAACTCTAGTTATTATTTTTCTGTTTGACATGAAGTTCTTGATATATGTTATAATCCTTGGGCCAATTTGCCAGGCAAGTAGTTGATCTATAATTGTGTGTATTCCGATTTTGTCAAACGCTTTTTCAAAGTCGAGTGATATTATTGTAAGATGTTTCTTTAATGAAAGGCTATTTGCAATATGAAAATCTACATATAGTAGAGAATCAGTTGTAGATTTGCCTTTTGTGAATCCAAATTGTCGACTATCGAGAAGCTTGTGTGTCTTTACAAGCCACCATAGCCTATTTGCAATGATTTTGTCGAGAACTTTTGATAAGCAAGAATTAAGAGATATTGGTCGATACGAGTTTGCTAACGTCTTGTCTATTTTTAGCTTAGGTATAGGAACTACAACGCTGGTCTTAAATTGTTGGGGGATTGCAGTGCTAAATATGTTATTATAAAGTTCTCGTAGTCTGTGTTTCATTGTGGTGGAAATTTGCTTTAGCATTGGATATGAAATCCTGTCTAAGCCGGGTGTTTTTCCTTTCAATGTATGAAGAACTCCATTGAGTTCAAAAAGACTTATGTCTTGTTCGATTATGTTAGCTGTAGCTGTTGGAATTATGGAAGGTAATTTGGTTACTTTTTTATAGTGTTGGAATTCATTTGGAAAATTGGAATCTGCCGAGTTTTCTGACCAGAATTTACATAAAATATTTGCTATTTCGCATTTGTTAGTAGTAAGAGTAGAAGGTATGTTTTCTGTTTGCAAACTGTGTATATTGATATTAGTTTTGTATCCAGTGAATCTGTTAATATTTTTCCAGAGAGTGTCTATTCGCGAAGTTGGGTTTATATTGGATGTAAATGTTTCCATTGATTTTCTTTTTGCTATTTTAATTTCTTTCTTTAGTTTTGCATTAAATTTTTTGAAATTTATAAGATTTTGGCTATTAATATTGCGGTTGAATAGGTTCCAAGCGCGATTTTTTTGTTTTTTTAAATTTTCAAGGTCTTGGTTCCACCATGGGACAGTTTTTTTCTTGGGATTTATAGAGCTTTGCGGAATAGCATAGCTCGCGGCTTCAATTATTATTCTGCGTATATTTGCAGCTTCTTTGTTAACTTCATTTGCCATAGGCTTATCTAAATTTAGTCTGGAGCAAATTCTACTAAATTTTGGCCAGTCTGATTGCTGTGTTTTAAATATAGGTTTGTAAGACACTTGTCGCTCTGTTGTTTTTTGAAAATGGAACGTGATTAAGATGGGAAAATGATCGCTGCCGAACAGGCTATTTTCTGTTTTCCAATCGAGTATTGGGGCTATTGATGGTGAGCAAAATGTGAGGTCTATATGCGAAAAACTGCCATGGCTACTTAAGTGTGTTGCCGATCCATCGTTTATCATGACAAAAGGGGAGTTTGTTATGTAATTTTCAATAATTTGTCCACGTGAGTTATTAGCTGGAGATCCCCAGGATCTGTGCCAGCCATTAAAATCCCCCACGATAAGGGATAGTGCGTTGAGGTTTTCGAAAACATTTTCTAAGTTTTTAATTTGTAGTTTGGTTTGAGGTGGAATATAAGCACTAACAATTTTGAATTTGATTCCTGATTTTACTTCCAGGCATATTGTATCAAAGTCTTTTTCCAGTGGTACAAGTTTGTGTTCTACGGATTCATGGATAAGAATTCCCACACCTCCATACCTAGTGGTCGACGAGTTTGATGAGTAAAATTTATAGTTAATTGGAAGAGGAATATTCGTTGGGGAATGGATATGGGATTCTTGGATTGCTATGATTTTAGGGGAATGTTTGTTTATTAGTAGTAACAATTTATTGTAATTATTAAGATAACCATTTATATTCCATTGAATTATTTTGAATGACATTTTCAGGGGTAGTTTAGCATAAGTGTATGGTGTTCTTTTAAATTATAGTTAAGTTGATTAATAAATTGTAGAAGTAGTTTTTGTGTATAGTCGAATGCTTTTGAGTGTAAATTGTTAGTTCTTTCCAATAAAGCAAATTTTTCAAAATGTACAGTAATTGTTTTGAAATAAAAGAGAATAATAAAAATGCGTAAATATATGTATAAACTTATTGAAAGAGATAGCAGTAAGGGATTATTTGATATGTATACTGTTAATGTTGTTCGGAGAGATCTATATAAAATTTTAAATGTAGTGAGTGCATTTTTAATTATTAAGAGTCTGAATATAATTCTTAGCAAATGAATATGAAATACGAGTATAGTTAAAAGAGAGTTATGAATATTTAGATGTCTTTTTCTAGGTGTTGTTATTGTTTGTCGGAAGATGAATGTATTAAAAATAATAATTAACATTAAGAGAATATATATTATGTGTGTTTATTAATAAGATAATTTTTATTTTTTCTTGAGTGCTCCTGTAATACGCTTTTTCTTTAGTTTCTGTATATTTTTGTTCGACGTTGTTTTTGGGAGGAGAAATACGTTGCTTGTTTTTTGTTCGTTTGCAGTTGAGTCAGTAGCGGAAATCGAGGATACACTGTGTAGTTCTATATCATTTGCTTCATACTCTAGTATTTCTGCATCAGAAATCAGAGTAGAGTAATCTTTTAATACCCGTTGTGAAGGTTCCTCTGTTGTTAGTAGGGAATTGTTGTTGTTACTGATATTGTTCATTATGTTTTCATTTTTATGAATTTCTTGGGACATAGCGGTTTGTTGAGAAGGTGCACCATTTAAGGTAGATGTGTTTTTCAGTACAAATGCATATGATTGATGCATATTCGGGTAACGTTCCTTATACAAGCTAGTAGCTTTCTTTTTGCTAACTTTTTCAAGCGCGACGATCGCTTGAATTTCTTTCTCCTTGAGAAATATAGGACATTTTTTTATCGGTTGCGGCATGATCGAAATCTTCATTTTGCTCTTTGAAGTTAATGCATGATTTTGTGGCTTCTTGTGAACAGCTTGAACACAATTTAATATTTTTGCATGTTTTTCCAATGTGACCATACCTGAAGCAATTTCTACAACGAAGAGGCAATGGCACGTACGTGCGGATTCTACCTCTTTCATATCCAATGCATATTTCGGTTGGTAGGGAGATTGTGTTAAAAGTTATTATAATCAACCCAGTCTCTACAAGATTACCCTCTGTGGTTTTACGTTTTATTTTATCAATTTTACTTACATTTTGTTGTTTGAGCTCTTCAAGAATTTCTTCTTCGGGTATTCCTCGCAGGTCATTAGTATAAATGACTCCCTTGGAAAAGTTGAGGGTGTTGTGCTCAGAAACTTCTACCTCTATAGAGGTGGAAAGTGAGCATAATTTTATTAATTTATTGGCTTGGCTGAGATTTTTCGTTTTAATTAAGATTGTTCCATTTCTTAACTTATTACAACTGGTAACTTCACCTTCAACGATGGATTCGATTACTTTTTTAATCAAGAACGGTGACACTTTTGAGAGGGTATCATCAATTTTAACTCTGGACATAACCAGGTACTTTGATCCGGCGGTTAATATATTAAGAGTTTTGTTTCTGTCTATCACTATCGGAGGTTGGGGTGTCCCACCACTATCTGGTGGTTCATCCATTTTATTATTTTATGTAAAAAAAAAAACAATAAAAAAACACGAGGTAGAATGTACTTTAGTATGTATACGTCTATTCTCTTTAGCTGTCGAAGTCGAACTGTGGAATCTGAAATAAATATTTATAATTATTCCTAAAAAGTTGTTTGCCGCTCAGTTTTAAGTCCTTTATATTAAACAGGACCTTACAAAACCAACTCATCTTGATTTTGTTATTGAAGTGCACAGTAGGCTGTGATCGTGTCCCACTATCATAAATTGACTTACTGCTGGTAAGAATTTCCCCAGGCTTAAGTTTTATTAACAGTGTTCATAAGCTCCCATTACATGTGTACACTTGTTAAATATAAACTTACTTTTATTCATACAATTGAATAATATTTTGCTGTTTTGGGCGAAAAAATGAAGTAAAACGCCAACTTGATAATTTGGAAATAAAAAAATGCTAGACTTTGTTATCGCTGTGTATTAAGCTGTAAAAGTTGTTCCTGCTTATTAAAAATGTTACAAACAATTTTCGCAACCACAATTCTTAAAAGAAAACCGCAGACCATGATATTCCGCGTTATTAACGATTCAGGAAACTGTCGAAAGATATCGAATTATAATTTTCACATGAAATACCGTATGACATCTTAGACTTCTGCGATCAACACAGGTGGTCCCACCCTATCCCATTCTATTCCTTCCTAGCCTAACCTATTTAGTGCATTGAAATTGAATCTCCTCTCACCTTAGTTCCCAGTTGATTCCGCCCTTTCGCACAATGAACAGAATGCTGCTCGGCACGTTTTACATAATAAATCCGGATAAAAAGAATCCCACACCATGGGAAAATATTACCTGACGCTCGAGTTATTATGCCATCATAGAACTGACGTCGAGTTTTTTGATATTCTATTTCCAATTTACTAAACCATTCTTAAACATTTGCTGTGCAGTAAAAGAAAAATTAATTAAATATCTTCATTTATTCATTGTAATGTTTTAGTTTAGATTTAAAAATAAATTATCATTTCATTTTTGTAATAGCCAAAGAAAAAATAACGTTTGTTTTCCTTTTCATTTTCCTAAATTTTCAGCCATGTGGAAAATACTTTTTTGTACATTTTCATTTAAAGGTCATGCAACAATCAGTGATTTTATTGCTGTTACAAAGTTCAGGTCTTTTATACAATTTTTAAAAATAATGGCTGCGGAAAATATGGCAAAGAAAATATTTTCATTCCGCTTAAAATCACACGAAACAATGGTCATTGTACTGAAATGAAAAATACAAAAAAATTACGAGAAGTGGTGAAAGGTAAGGAAGACCTAACACAACAAAGCAATCACTGATATTCAGTTTGCCTTCATTAAATTGAAAAGAGTACCATAAAACAATTCTTGAACGTCATGTATTTATTACAAAATTATTATTGTAGTTTTATAATCCTTAAGTTTTCAAAATTTAAAACGAATTTTAAAATCCACCAAATAATTTTAATTTCACAAAAAAAATTAATTTTACATTAAATTCGAATTTTCCTGAAACTTTAACAAAAAATTTGATTTTCACTGACTAATTTTGCTTAAAATATAAAAAAAATCCATGCATGTATGTTTGTAACAAAAACTAAAAATTACGGAAAAAAACTGCATTGAGAGAAAATCTCAATTAAATAAGAGTTTTATTTCAGAAATGAAAATTTTGTTTCGACAAAATAATGTTTAGTACTTCATGCTTGGGTGGAAGTTATATAAGATTCGGCAGCGTAATCGTATGTAACGCTGTTTTAGTGACTGCTTTGTGTTTACTGTATTGTTTATAAAAACCCTTTACAAAATTAAAAAGATTTTATATAAGTTTGTAATTTCTACAATATTCATTTCCGATCCAACAAAGTATATATATTCCGGATCCTTGAACTACCTCAATTAACGATGTCTGGGGTCTAATTACCGCATTCGATATCGAGTAAAAACTATCGTAATCTTTCATTTTGATATCATGGCACACGATATCGAATAAAAAGTGTCGTAATTTGTGATTATGGCATTCCATATCGTGTAACCAAAGAAGATAGATCGCTCGATCTGTCATTCGATACGTTAGTGTCTATCGTATGCAAAAAGAAAACAAATGGTTTTAGCGCGTAAAGTGTGTTTTTATTATTATTATTTCAAGAAATTGCAAACTAACAAAGGAAATGTAAGTAAATTTCAATTCAATTTGCTTATATTTTCTGTGAAATATAGTAATATTGAATAGGAAGAAACCCTGAATAAAATCAATGGACGACAAAAGGAAATTATGGCCGAATTCATGGGTGCGCATCCTAAGCTAGCAAGAAATATTTTGGCAAATTGTGCGCAGGGGCGGAGTGCAATGAATAAACTGTGGGAACAACTGTCCAAGAAATTGAATATGGCCGGGCCACCAATAAACGACATTAAGTCTTGGCGAAAAATAAATACATTTATACATATTACTATATGTGGCCGCTAGTTGCAGCTTCGGTGGCACCGCTGTAGACATGTGCCCAATAAAGTTTGTGTGACATAGGGCGTAATTGAATGCCTTCTTTGTCAGTATATAGCTAGTCCTAAATCTACAAATAAAAAAACAGTCACTAAAAGATTATAAAGTAGGAAAACGAGTCTTACGCAGCTGCCGGCAAGGAAAAAGGATCACTTTTGTCTCTAATTTCTTTTCTAATACGTGAAACACTTTCTTCCTCCGAGTCTAATGAGAATTCATTATTTTTTCAGTTTACTAGTTTACTAGATATCGTATGCCGTGATTAGACTCCTCTTTATTTGATGCTTAAATTAACTTTCTGACGACACTAAACAACTTAGAACCTTGAAACTTAAAGCATTTGATCAGTACGTTGGGCGAATTTTTGCTATTTGAAATCAGCAACATCGGCCCAAAAGTTCACATTTTTGTGAGAAACGATTACACACAAGCCCATAAAATTCGTATATTTTAAATACTTATCACATTTGGTATAAAGTTCATATACAAACAAAATATCATTCCGAGGCCCCAAGATAACTTCCGGATCAAAATGTTGGACCAAATTAAACAATAAAAACACCTAAAAATTCCTCCAAAAACTGAAATTTCGCAAAAACAATCGAATTTTAGCCAAAATTGTAAATTCACAACAAATTATAATATTTACCACAAAATCGAAAACTGAAATAAAAACTTTTTTTTCAAAAAAAACCAAAACCCAATGAAAAAAACGAAAATTAAAAAAAAACATTACAAAATTCACTAAATTTTGAATATTCAGCACAAAACCTTTAATTTCACCACAATTCTCTAAATTCGCCGAAAGGCAAAAATATCACAAAAAAAGGCGATTTAATAAAAACCGTCAAAATTTTAACAAAATTCATATTTGACAAATAAATAAAACACAAAATTTTAAACAAATAGTGAATGCACAAAAAAATTTAAATTTGTGCAAAAAATATAAGATTCACGAATATATTTAACCCGTTTAAAGCCAAACAAAAAGTACAAGGAAAAGTTTCGAAATTCGTTTATATATTTATTATTAGCATTATAAAAAAATAGAAAAATACAAAAAAAAAATTTAAAAAGTTGTTTGTTCAGGACATAAAAGGGGTGTTCCCAAATTGGTACAATGGCCACTTATGAGTGAAATTTTGTAAAGCAATTTTTATGAATGCAAAGAGTCGTTTTGCAGTTCTTGCAGCCCCAACGACATCTGTTGTGGCATATGATACAAGCCACACGCTTTGGAAGTTTTTCAGGAACGTGATTAGCGCCATCTAACTGTAAGCCTTCTATATTTGATGATGTAGTGTGAGCAGAGGGTTTTAGAAGACTGTTTCAAATAAAATCTTTCTATAGATCGACGGAATTTTAATTGGTCCATGGCATTTTCTTTGGAATATCCATGTAAGCGCCACGCATTTGATATGGCCATATCGACCACATCTTTTTGCCATGGATTCCAATCCTATATAAAGATATAGATTGGTCCATTTCATCCACTCCGCCCATACTTGTGTTGTAGTTTTGAAACAAATCTGCACATTAGCTTTTTGTTTCTTGTCTGAACATCATCTTTTTACTTTTCCTACTGGTTCATAGGAATCGAAATTAGTAGCTACAATGTAACCACTGTTGTCTTTCCAGCGGACCAGTAACAACTCATTATTTTGGTCAAACCTTTAATCGAAATCGGCTCTCGGCTTTTTCTTCATATCCTTTGAACTTAGAAGAGGACATTTCTCAGTGCGATTTTCACGAATGGTTCCTGTATCAAACAACTGTTTGATATTATTTGGGGATTTCCATATATATGCACATAGTTTTTATTCACTGTTCGGATATTGACAACCACATGGCGTTACTGTGGCAGGGGGTTGCATTATGCTATTTTTCTTCGGACACACCTAGCTGTCAAAAAAAATAAGAACAAACTTTGTTTATAATTTCAATAGATTTTTAGTATACTTGTAGCCATTGTACCCAAATTGGCACAGCAATACTTTATGCCTCATAAGATTTTATACATTTGGTGGATCAAACTGAAAATGCATCCAAAAGTTTCACTCTTTATTATATTTGATGTTATATTAGAAATTATATCTGTAAACTAGAAACGCCGAATATAACTACTCCCAACCTGAACCTACCTCTACGGGTTTATTGTTCATGAAGTTTGATAGATTATTACAACAAAGCAAATAATCGAAATTGAATCATTCAATATTATATGTAATCTTAGCACTTTCCTTTGCTATATTTTGTATAAACGAATTGACAAGCACCAACAGTTTTTTAATACAGCGTTAATTACTAAGTGTTCCCAAATTGGCACAGTGGCCGTAAATGGGTTAATAATAGTCATAAAAATTATAAAATTTACCAATAATCTTAATTCATCTTAAAAATGAAAATAAACCAAATTTTACTCTAATTTGGGAATTTACAAAAATTTTAAAATTCTCCACCGTAGTATAGTTCGAAAATTTTAAATTTCACCAAAATTTTGCCGTTTCACCCAAAATGTGTAAAAAATCAATATTTTATCAAAGCTTCTCTATTTTAACAAAACCAATATTACGCAAATTCCAAAAGACATAGAATTTGACAAAAATTATAGCTTTCAATGTACACCAAATTTTTAAATTTAACGAAAAAAATTACTCAAATGCTGAAATCGCATCGAAAACTCTAAATTTGATTAAGTATTAAAAATTTACTATAAATCTAATACCGCTGTTAACTGCAATTCACCAAAATACCGAGGATTTTTAAAAAAATTTATAAGCAATCAGAAAAAAAACGCGAAAAGTGCTTATATTAAAGATAAAGGAGAGCTTAAATATAAAATTATACGACGAAATCCGGAGGCCAAAACTAAATATCTTAAAGAGTCCTTTGAAGTGAGAAAAATCTGTAGTATATTTTTAGTGGGTAATTCATACTTTTGTGATTTTTTTTAATTTATGGTATGTGAGTATATACATTTGGCAAAATATTGTAATTTTCTTAATATTTTAGTGAAAATTCGGAAGGTTTTTGTGGTAAATTTAGATTTTTTGGAAAATTTTGTTGTTTTTGAAATTTTAAATTTTTGGACTATAGTTTGGATTCTGGCGAATTTTCGGATTTAAGTCAAATTTAGTTTCTTTTAGATTAATATAGATTTTTAGTAAAATTTATAATTTTTGTGATAACTTAATATTTTTGCGAATTTCCAACGAACATGGTGAAATTTAAATTTTTGTTCGATATGTTTGTTCAACGAATATTTTGTTAAAAGTTTGTAAAATATTGATTTTTTGCGAGTTTTCGGCTTTTTGGATGAAATTAAAAAATTTGTTGAATTTAAAATATTTATGGCGAATTTTCAATATTTGGTGAATGTATTTTTCGGTAATTTTTTGGTAAAATTTCGATTCTTTATAAAATATTTATATTTTTAAACCATTACTGTTTTTATTTCCAGCTTCGTTTAAAGTTTAATTTTAGAGACGTATGTATGTTGATGTTGCAAAGATAGAACTGTTACATCAAGGGATTTGCAGACATTTTTTATTCGCACAGGACACAGTGTAGAAGTAGAAAAATTTGTATATGTAGCTAATATTTGCGATTTGTTAATTTTTCTATTACGCTAGTTCGTTTTTACTTTTAATTTCAATTCTGGATAATTTACGAACTTAAAAATAAAAATTCAAAGAAAATAATGCAACAAAAATATGTGGCGACATTTGTAATCTTTAAATAAAATTAAACAATCTTTTCTACTGCAAAGCTGTACAGTGAAGCAGTATTTACTTATAGTTGAAGATTATAGTTGAAGATAATTGTAAATATACAATGCAAGTTTAAAGACAAAACAGCATCTGTGTCTGTCATGTGAAGAGTATTTAAAATTCGAATCCATTAAATTGATTACCGGAAACTAAAGTACATCTGCCCACATTAAGCAGATAATATTATTTCTATACTTTATTTTATCTCAAACAAAAGAGGAACGAAAAGGCAGGACTGCTTAAAGTCCTGTGTCAGGAATTTACTGGCGCCCTTTTTCAACAACTTGAATTCAATTTCTAACGTAAATTTATTCACGTACACTTCAGTAGCGGCGACTCAATTCCCGAAAGCGTACTATCATAAAGACAGGTGCCAAAAATAGGCCAATTTCTTTACATCGAGAAACAAAGTGCCGTTCTCTAAATTAACGTTAATATGTATTTTCGTAATTTCGAGGGGTGCCTCTCCTTGGGTCTACCACCACAATATTTATCTTCCATCTTTACTTGGAAGCTTGCAAAAAAAATTCATTGAATCCCACTCAATTTAGGCTTATTTATATCAATGCACAATAGAGAAATATTCGCAACTGTAAAGTTTCTAACTCTTGCTAAGTAGTTGCATCACATAGAAAAGTTTAAAATATAGTACTGGTTTTCGGAGCCCCTTATTGCTTTCTGGCCATTGCATTCCTAAGCTTCGCATTTTTTCAAGGCAGCACTGCATTAAAAAGCTTGTTTCAAACTGTGTCGAATATACGTGATAAGTGATAACTTGATTGGGGTGATATTATTTTGCTGCATTGACATTTTGTTCAATACTGACGAATAAAAAACTATAAAATGAAACACGTATATAAAACTACTGCAGATATTACTGGCAACCACAAAAACGGCACGTACTTGCTTAGTTTTTCCCCCCTGGTTTATTCAATAATGATGCTGGTGATCTTTGTCATGATGTTGCAATAAAGTTATCCTTAATTCCTATTTATGTTGTCACATCGTCGTCACAACGTGGTTATTTATACATTAAAGCTGTTATCTACTCTGACTTTGTTAACATATGAGCTGCAAAATAATTCGCCAAGAATAATAAATTAGATTTCAATGATGTTTAATATTTTACAATAAGCTAATTTTCCTTTTCATGTGAATATATTTTCGTGCAGGCAGCTTCAGTTCTGCAGTATAAATTCAATGTTTTAAATTATTTGTTGCCGATGATTTTATTTGAAAAGTATGATAAATGCGAAAACAATTATTATAACACAGTAAACAATTATTATAACACAGCAGTTAAGTTGATAAAAAGGTTTTATTTTCTATTATTTAGATTATAGTTTAGTGCAAATAACACTTGTGTATGAATGTATCAGGGGTGTAGGTATAATTATCGCTTTAAAATAAGAAATTAAAAATTGTTTATCTTTTGTTTTTTAGTTAGATGTTTGAGAAATTGCTTATGAGCACAATATATATTACTAAAAGTAGCCGGTTCATTTTCATACTTCCAACGACGGACTGGCCCATTTTTTAAATTTTCGTCAACAGTTATCAACAGTTATTTTTGAAATCCATTTCAGATACTTTTGCCAATTCTCATTTTGTTGTTGAACCCTTCGGTTACCATTACATATAGTTTTCAACACCTTAGTGGGGTGGAGGTTGGTAATATTCGATCCTCCCTTCCAACTTCCCCGCGTCTGATCAATACTGTCCATAAAGTAGCAGCTGGGGTATAAGATGTCAAGCGAATGCTACAATACGTGGGCCGGCGCCTTGCCTGGTTTAAGAAGCTATAAGTTGTTTCTTCTCAATGCTGGCCTAAAGGAAAGTTTTTCGTGTGCTCGAAAGGAATCTATAGTGAACCACTCGCAGTGGGTCAGTGAAAACAACAAATGAAACCTAGATTTTCCATCCCGTTTTAGGTAGTTGTGTTTTGATTTAAGTTCGTCTGAGAATCGCTAGAGCGGCCACTATTCGTTAGTTTCTGTATCGTCTTCCTCACCGCTAATAATATCTTTGAAAGTAGGGATACAAATGGCGTAATTGTCTGCTGTCTTAGTTACGCGTGATATAAAAATGCTTATGAAAAACGTTAAATTTAGCCAAATGCTATCACGAATTAACATTAGTTGCAGTAATTTACAGTGTCCTAGCCAACATCTTTCCCCTACTGCTCAAATATACGTCGACGTCATGCTAACTAAAATATTAGGGGTTCATATATCATCAACGGTTCATATATTATAAAATTAAATACCCAAATTTGCTTTCATCGTTTTACAAATAAAAGTTATATCTATAGTTTTCTTTAGTGTGGTGACTTATAGTAAAATTTTTCGTATGATATATTTTCTGGAGAAAATAAATCCAATTCTACGCGGAATTTGAGCACGAAATGTAAATATGTACGAAATTTACCCTTAAACAAATTTTAAGTGTAGTCTTATTTGACGTTCAAATTAAATTTTGAGACAAACCGGTTTCGGATATGAATTTTAAGCTTTCATGTGCCTTTCAAGACTTACAGAAGAATTTCATAACACATATATTTGGCCGTTAAATCGCTTTTTATTGGAATATTTTCGGTCTTTCAAGAAAAAGACCAAAAAGATACATACCGCGAATGGCTAGAGGATTAAAATATGCCACAAACATTTATTGTCGGTTTGTTCTACATAAAAGTGCTAAAAACAACTAGACCTCAAATGCCTATTCACAATAAGAATTTACGCTCACTATGATCGGGAACTTTAACTCCTCCAAAATAGAGATCAACGCCTCTGCGGAAATCCGCTGTCAAAGTTTTGTGTTTTCCTTTGTTTGTATTATACAGTACTAGTAGATTTCAAACAGTAATGACAATAAAACGACATAACTACAGCATTCGATTAATCTAGTGCAAGTCATCAACCTATTTATTTTATTACTTGACAATATTTAAAAAATTCACAAATGAGTTCTGTTAACAGCAATAATGACACTATTACATAATTGTCCAGAAATAAATAAGAAAGCCTGCCCATCGTATACCACAGTAGAAGTAAAAATAATCTACCAATATGGATGGTGGATCACGGTATATCCCACTACTTAAAACAATATGTTATTATAAAGATGAAGATAACACTTTCCTGGGAATTGTATCAACACAGCAATCAAATTGAAAACACAAACCCCAAGATACAATAATACAAAACAAATTAATGAGTCATTTAATTACAGGGTGTCCGCCGGGAAAGTATACTACTTTGTTTGTATATAATTTTTGAGTAAATGAAAGAGAATGGATCGTATAATGATAAATGTTTTATTTAACGTCGGCAATTATGTATTGAATACAATTTTGAACACATTTTTCATTACATTCTCGCACATTTCAGGCGGTATTTCATTAATTTCATCACGAATATTTTCTTTGAGTTGCTTCTATTAGCATACAGCAGCGTAAATGGTCTTCTGGAAGAAGCTATTGTGTCAACTGAATCTCATATGGAAGCAAATGCAAATGGAAGAATGTGCAAAATTGTGGCCAAAGTTTCTCTTTGAAGACTAAGCTCCTGAGCACGGTATCGAATTGAGGTTGATGGATTGTTTTTTGAACAGCAGTAATGTTTTCAGCCGATCTGCAGTACATTGTGGTCCATGCTTGGGCCTATCAGCCACAATCCATCTTTCTTCGTAATCATTCACTAGACGATAAATAGTGCGCCTTGTAGGCAGGTTGTTTCTCCCAAAAATTTCACGTAACTTTCTCATCGTCACAGTAATCGAAAATGTTTTAAAGATTAAAACACGTTGGTTTTCCGAATATTTTTCTATAATGAATTTGCCACGTCTCTACTTCACGGCTGCCACATATGAACTGTCAAGACTAATAATTGCCATAATGGCGGCAAAAGAAATTAGTATACCTTCCCGACGGACACCCTGTATAACAAAACCTAATACAAATCCAAATAAAACCCACGGAACTAAAAATTGTTGGCCAAAATTTATATATGTATAGAAACATTTTTTTAACTCCAAAAAAATTATTCTTATAGTATAAAGATACTCTATCTAAATGTGTGGCCTTTAAAGCATTGCAAATATACAAACATAAAACCAGTGGTTTAGCTCGTTTAAGACGAAATTGAAAAATGTCAAAAAAGAAACTATAAATAAAAACAAGCCACATGCATCTCTTTTTCCCCGATGCAAGAAGTAATAAAAATTGCTTAATTTATTTTCTGGTTCATTTGCTTTTTTTGTTTTTTTATTTAAAGAGAGGAGAGGTTAATCTCTGCAGCAAATTCGGTGTTTATTGTCAAATGAAGGGGTTTCTGAAAAGAAAACCTCGCAAGGGGAGGACGGGTCACACAGAGGGAAAAATGAGCAATCTAGCGCGAAAAAAATAGAAACAGCAACATGCGTACATAAATAAAATTATTGTTCATAATAAATCTCTGATATTCACTGTACCCTATGGTATTTACAGTTTCTCGATTGCTTCGATTATGATGGACTAACGGCACTTTGTGCACTGACAATCAGCAAGCTGTGAGCGAGTGACAAATTTTAGTAGAAAAGTTGTCGCGAATTTGAACGGTTTAGAAATATTGTGTGTTGAAATTTTTTGTGTTTTTGGTTTTTTATGAATGCAGGTAAGCTACATTTATGTATTGGACCAATGTTTAGTGTTTCATTTTAACTCGAATGAGTTAAATATGTAAATGTACTTTTTTTTCATTTGTTATACTTTCGGACAAGTGTTTGGTAACTTGTGCAGCAAGATGCAGTGCTGATATTTTTTACTGTTAAATGTTGACTCACGTTGTATAACTGGTGAAAAAATTGGCTGCCAAGACCTGCCAAGTGATTTTTAATAATTTTTTTTAGGAAAGATGCCGATTACGCGCAGGGAACTTTTTGAAGTTTGGATGACTGGAAATACCAATTCTAATAAAAATTCGTTAGTTATTGAGTATGTCTTTGATGCCTTTGGACTTAATATTAATGAAGGAAGTAAAAACACCAAAAACATTTCACAAGTTGTTCGTACTATGTGCAGTAGATTTAAAAAGAAGTGGCACGACGCCAATCGGACTAAGGAAGTTTTTGAGAGTCGCTACTCACAGTGGTTAACTGAAAGTGTTGATTTTTCCCCGGAAGAAGAAGAACCCAGTGCAAATACGAGCTGTGGATCATCACGATATCAAGGACGCCCTGCAAAAACGTTCTCGGAATCGGGCGACCGTTCACAACTAAAAAAAATATCCCATCTTGTACAAAGTACGAGCAAAGAGGAATTGTTACTTGCCACACGTGTGAGTTTGTACAATTCTGGAAAAAGAGATGCAGCTCAAATTTTACAGAGTTTGGAAGAGTCCCCAACAAGAGCTACTAAGATGAAAAAAATCGTATCATGTCCAACAGCCAGTCCAATCCCGTATACGCCAGAAGAAGCTTTAGCTCTATTTGTTGACTGTGGACTCACAAAAAATCAATATATGCTCATGCAATCGGGCGCCAAAAGTAGGAATGCAAACATTTATCCACCCTACTATGTATTACAGGAGGCAAAAAAAAGATGTTACCCTGAAGAATCAGACATATCGGTAACAGGCGTATCTGGCGAAGTCACACTACAAGCACTTGTCGACCACACAGTGTTACGAATAATAGAAAGCCAAAAGGATGCTATTTTGCAGGCAATCAACGACACGTCCTTAAACAGGTTTACAATGATGTACAAATGGGGTTGTGATGGAAGTTCAGGGCACTCGACATATAAACAAAAAATGCCCAGCAACGGAACAACCACAACTGATGCACATATGTTTGCCGTTTGCTTAGTCCCATTGCAGCTCAGAGTAGGTGACATTGTTGCCTGGCAAAATCCACGTCCTGACAACCATGGCATGTGGATATGCAATCAATACTGATTCATTTAAGAAATTTGCCAAAGAGACAGCTGTCCTGTTTATTGAACTATATCCCTGGTACTGTATGCCTGCCAGTATACACAAAATTCTAATTCATGGTGCCGAGATAATTAAATGTGCGGCATTGCCAATAGGAATGCTATCCGAAGAAGCTATGGAGTCCAGAAATAAGGATATCCGAAATTACAGAGAATTTCATACACGTAAAATGACTCGAGAGAAAACAATGCACGATCTTTTTAATAGACTGATGTTTTCCTCAGATCCTATAATATCTTCGATATCACGATGTACATCGTTATACCAACGGAATACTGAACCTCTAACATCTGATGTACGAAAATTGTTGGAAATAAGTTATGGCGAAGAAATTCAAAATTCAGACTCCGAATTAGATGAGCTATAATACAAATTTTATCATATGTTATTATTAAACGCTACTACATTTAAATAAATTAAAATAATATATGTATATATATTTAAGATGTTCTTTTTTGTGTTGGTTTGTGTACTGTTTATGTTAAAGTCAGAATATAAAAATACGAGATTTTTAGATATATGTTCCAATATTTCGATTAGCTTCACTAATCATCTTTATGGGATCTGTTTATTAAATTAAAAAATTAAGAACTTTCTGCAAGCGTATAACATATTTTCGTTACTTAATATAATATTTTCGGAAATGGGTTTTTTTCAGGAAAGATGCCAATTGGATGGACGTACAGACGGACATGCATGTATAAATTTGTAAACCGAAAAAATTCAAAATTTTTTTGCGCATTATGAACCATTGCATCAAAACAGCTGAAAAAAAACATAAAAACAAAAATATAGACAATTTTGTTTTCTTAAAAATCTAAAAAAACAAAAGTAGTCAACTTTGGCAATTTTTTAAAAATATACCCCACTGTGCGATTTGCAATATTGATATGTCACAGACATCCTTGACTCCTTGTCTGCAATCAGTTTTTTACAGAACTCAAAAATGTCTCTTAGGTGAAAAGTTATAATTTTTTTCTTGCTAGATTGGTGTTTTCGACCACTGTGGGTCAGTCTCCAAAGGAAGAGGCTGATACGGCACCGCACTTAGTGTGTAAATGTCCATCTCTGGCTATCAAAAGGCTTCGTAACACGAGCAGTTACTTGTCATATGTGACAGCCATGGTAGACCTAAATTTGAGACAAATGCTAGCAATTACAAGAGGCTACGTGATGAGGAAGAAAACCTACAGTCAGCAGTCGACATGCTGAAATCAATACAGGCAAGAGTAAGCGCTAGTGGTAGCACGAGTCTCAAATGAGAGTAAGGTAGTCGTAGATTACAAAATAAATTCAAGGAAAGATGGGGGTCGAAAAGGGACCTCTAAAATTAGCGCTTTGCTTCAATACCCCCCTACATTAGTAAATAACTACAACAACCGTAAAGATTTGATGGGACGCTTCTCAATATTATAAAAACTCATTTATTTTTACAAAATATGAGAAAAAATAAAATTTAACAAACATGTAAAAATATTGAAATGATTTAGTTAACACACACTCTCAAATCGATTTAACTAAAACCAAAATTGTTTTATATTTACTTTGTGTTTTCTTGTAATTCTAAAAGTTAAAAGATTTTGGGATAACAATTTTATAACCACATTGGAGTCTTTCACCTATCACCCTGGCAACTTATTATGAAGCTTCGCACATACTTTACAGGAAGCCCAGAATTTCCATAGATACAAATATTCCTTTTTCATTTTCATTAAGTTATAAATGGTAAACAAAGGGCACAAGAAGAACAACATCAAACCACCTGTTTAGTCAACAAACATCAATGTAAAATCAAGGGTGACATTCGCACGCTGGAGGTGCAAAAAAATTAGAGCAAAAAGAAGAACTATTTAGCTATAAAACGATTAAAAGCAACAAAAATATCAAACCTCTAATAAAGAAAAAAAGTTTAATCTCCATAATAGATGCAAAGACTGCAAGTTCGTTTTTCCATAAAAAAAGTGAAAAAGAATATCAAGTCAGGTTAACCTTAAAGCAAAAAAAATACAAACAGAAAAACCATTGAAATATTACAGGGTGACCTTTTAGCGCTTGTTTTTAAAATTCCAATATATAATCGGAATGTATATTGTAAATACTTCGACTCATCAAGTATCAATTGGGAAAGTGCGTTAGAAGTCCCCATTCGAAGGTTAAGGCTTCGAATTTAGAGCTTTTAATAAATTTATAGTTCTTTTAGTTATAGGCTATTTGCAAACTCATATTTAAATAAAAAATAAAGATTCTTAGTGAAATGTTTGTGTAAAGTTTGGACCGTTTTTTAAAATTAAAATATTGATATTTCAACTTTTTTGTGAAGTTTATATATTTTTTTAAATTTCTTCAATTCTTTCGTAAGTTTATAAATTTAGTGAATTTGCGTTTTGATGAATTTAATTTGATATCAGTAATTTTCTAATAGAATATTGCAGATTGCTCCAACAATGCGGTATGCGGTAGCTATCTGAACCTTCCGAACCTTAAACTTCAGAGGGATATCTGTAATTATTCTCTCCTATAAGAAACCACGAATAAATAATGTGGCAAATAAAACATTATGTATAATTTTCTAACATATTCTGCACACCCTACCTAAAGCTTTAACTAAAAAATGACAAATGCTCTGTTTTTGATTATTTATCCTGAAGGTAATCGCTTGATAAAGTTTTTTTTTCTGAAAAGTCATACAGTCAGTCATCAAATAAAATGTACCAGCAGTAATAATATTGTATTTAAAAATACTTAATACAACAGGAATGTATAGATTTTGATTGGATAGATATTATGAATTCATGGCGGTTATATATTTTCTCCAGCTCTGTTAAGTTTTTGAGCTTTCTATAAGGGTGTGCAGGTAACACTGCCCTGCTCAGCAAAAGTTGTTCTATTGCAAATTTTTCACAATGCAGACCTCACGATATTATACAAATAAAAATATAAGCAATATGCCTCAAATTAACGGTTGAATGTGGTATTTCTAAAATTTGGTTACATTTACGCGTTCTTTCGGCTAAAATCATGCAACTGCATAACACACAATTGATTGACATTTCCAATAGTTAAACGATTTCCTTGATATCTCACACGCTTGTGTCTATTGCCAAACCCTGTACCTGAGGAATGCTCGAACAGAGAGATATAAAAGTAAAAAAAGTGATAAAACCAATCGAACTATAAAATGAAGACACAGAATTGAAAGAAACTATAAGTAACTTACAGCGTTTTTTGGAGTTTATTAATATCAGAAATGTTGTAAAAAAGGTTCGCTTGACTACGTTTTGAGAGTGGTATATTAAAGCTGACAAAGTGCAGGGCCCATTGACTTTAACATTTTTATTAATTCAATTAGAGTGTTTAACGATGAAATTACCTGAATAAATATTATCTTAACAAAAGGAAACTTATTCCAAAATCAAAAGCTCTTCTATATATCTGGAGTTAGTTCGTATTTTCAATTAAAATATAAAGTAGCGGCTTCAAAGTACAACTGAAATAAATTTTATTTATTTGAAGATGAAAAAGGAAAGCATTTAAAGATATCATAGTAATTTAGAACGGATAACAAACTGACAAAATAAAGTTCATAATGAAAACGAATAAATAAAAACTTTGGCTCCAGAGACTGCAACACAAACGAAGAATGAACAAAGGAAAGAAAAACTTATTTCACTATATATCCCAAAGATACCAGCAAATAATGATAACAAATTTAAATACTTTAATTTGGGATTAAGATAAATTATATTAATATTGAGACGAAGGTAAAGCAATCACCAGCAATCGACCTAATAACATGCAGGTATGTATTGTGAATTTATCTGTTGGAAAAAAAGAGAGCTGTATGGCAGACAATTGCAACGTTAAATAAATTATCGTTGGCAAATTAAACATTTTATTTTAAAGACGGATGCAACCTTTTAGCATAACTTAAGTAGATATTTAACTCCGGCAGCAAACCGCGATATGTGATACCTCTTCTATAATTGCAAAAATTACTGTATGCTTTCAGTCGGAAAACCGTCTCAGTTATATTAAAACTGATTACAAGTTGTTACAATTACTGTAAAATACACGTTGCATAGAACAGTGTTAAGTAATGTGTAGTGAAATAAAAACTTCCTGAAATTTCTCAATAAAACAAACCGGTCTTGAGATATCATCTATTTGAACTCTAGCATTCCGGGGCTTATGTATCTTAGTTGGGTAAAGTATATAAGCAAAATCGTTGAAAATATTTACAATGCAAAAACCACAAGACTATTATCCGGCTGCGGTTCTATACGCAGATATCTGAAAAATATATAAACGGCTACTAGATAAGAGCGATAAGAAAATAAATTCAAATTAAACAATAACACTGTAAGATATCAAACTTATTCTGGTATTATGTTGAAGCGACACTTAAGCCATTTACGGCACGTTCTTCAACTGACCACCTCGGTTTTATTCGTAGTGGCCCAAGGTTAGTTTTTGTACAAAATTCGGATTTTCGGTCAATGTATCCAGCGCTCAATTAGCGAACTAATTGCGTGGTCGCTGGTCGTTCAATTTCAATTATTTCATCATCATCCTCTACGGATATAGACCCTGGCGACGCCAAGTTCAACTATGTTTTCCTCACTTCGCACTATTTTTGGTCTCGTTAGTTCCTTTAGGTACAAAAGTGCAACGAATTGGGGTCTGTGCACTGAAGCTATGACGACGCTCGACCTCCCGACGAAATTTACGGCATTATAACTGATCCAGAATGTTGACATTCTTTTACACGTTCGACAAGCTTGAAATGATTACTTTCTTTTGTTGAGAAAGCTAAATTCACATGTGCTTGGGACTATATTGCTTCGACAAAGCCTAATCGTTATCAGAAATTATGTATGTGTTCTGATATCTTTTCATTTTATTACGAATTTGATTTTTCTCTAAAAAATATTTATTTGCTTTATTTGCTGCTAATCCCCAAATAAGGGGGAACAGACGTCAAAGCTTATATGGAGCATGAAACTAGAAGGATTGAGCTGGTAAGTTATGCCTCTCTACATGCGGGACTTAAGTGTTGGCAAACACTCTTGTGGTAATTACATACCATTAGGAAATGTCAAACTCCTACATGTTCTACATGCCAAGTTTACCACCTTTAAGTTGCCAAAAATATATGAATTATCGTAAACATTTTCTGTTCACACAGTAGTGTTTATAAACTGTGCATATTGTGCCATATTTAGCTTTAATTTCAGGTAGCCAAAAGTAATTTATGGATATATAAATGAGAAACATTTATATATCCACTAAGCTTTACATAAAGTCGGTTGGACCTTTTTTTCTTTCCTAAAAATTTTTCAATTTAATACAAATATTTGGTATTCGACAAAAAAAAAATGGAGGTCAAACACAAAACTTTATATACAAATGAGTCTCTGTGTTTGCTTGAAATTCATTCCGTTTTCTGGTCAAGTGACTAGCGTTGAAATATTTTGTAGTAGTTTTTCAAGCTTTTTTCAAAGATAAATATCTTTTTTTTTGTTCTTTCTTTGCCTCTGATTTTTGCAAAATACAGGTTGCTATTTCATATAATAAAAAAAATTAAAAAACTCTTTTTAATTAATTTCGTTTTTTTAAACATCCCAGTTGTCAAGATAAAATGCATGCACTCCATTGCAAACCAACTGATCTGGGTGTTGAGTTGAAGTAATTTAAAAGATAAATATGGTTGCCTTGTTGTTACCTTTATCACCTTTTTTGGTAAAATGCAACAAAAAATTATATCGTATTTCAGACGTCAAAAGTGGGTGTAAAGTTTAAAAAAAATTATTCGTTAAAGCTTTTGTAAAAAATTAAACGATTACTCCATTATTTAAAATGAAAGGATCTTATAAGCCAAAATTAGTTAAATTTACTGTTCTTCAAGCCATTTTTTTTTTGAACCGGTCGTTTCTTATTAAACAGTATCTCTTAAACTAATGGTGTTTTCATTTCTAGCTATTTTGTTATACTTGAAATATATGCAGCCCTTTTGTAATGGCGAAGGGCGTTGCCCTATATGATACGTATAAAATCCAAAGTACTAATAGGCGTGTGTTAACCATATACTCAATAATAATTCATGCAAGAAACGTAAGCGCTATAAATTTTCCAAATTACTTTCTTTGTGTCGCCTGAATCCCTTTAACATGACCAACAATTTCGCCAATGAATTGCTATGTTTCAACCGGCTGGTACAAAATTGTATATCCTGAATGATTCGATGCTCAGGTATATTGTTTTATTGTCAAAATTATAGTTTAAGACATACAGTATATTTACTATTATTTTTATGATTGGCTGCATTATGGGCAATGACGTTTTCCACATGATCTTGATTGCATAGGACGGCAATTGAATATAACTGAAACTCAGATATACCTTAAGGAATGTCTGATAAATATTGCGAAATTGTTGTCTCACACCTTGCAACTTGTTATAATTTCCCGTATATCTACAGTACGTTCTGTGGCAGAAGCAATCAATTTTGCGAATAAATGTAAATTAACAATACATTCAAGTATTCATACTTTCAATGGCAACCACTTTTGTGTCTGTAATTAGCAACGCTTGTAACTTCAGTACAAACTTGAGTATATTTTAAGTCTTCACGAGAGTATTAAGAATATAATAAACGGCGGATTAAAGCCGAAAGAATCGCGTGTCAGAGGGTCCCTTTTACGAAACCCGCTCTGTTAATTTTGGAAAATGCCTTCTCAAAATTCAACAGCAAATGCCTTTGCGAGCCGAGTAGTTCGACAAGCTGAACTACTCGGCTCGTTGCCAAAATGTTTTATGTAAATATATTGCATCACTGTGCAGTGGTTTGCTATTACTTAAAAATACTAAAAAATATTTTGTTTGCATTATTTAAGAATACAAGAGTTAAACTTGTATGAAAAAAGGTTAGAATAGTTTTCTAAAATTATCTATTCTATCGTATCCTGTCTGAGTATTGGCCAGCCTTCATAATAAAACATAGTTAAAACACAATACATAATTAAATCATTATAAGTAGTGCGCCATGCCAAGTTCAGACCTAATGCGCACAGTGTACACACGAAATTATTCGCGCTGTTTTTACCCCTCTCGTAACTTTGCTTTGTTTAATAAGTCGAATCGTAAGGAATCTATACATAGGTAACATCGTAGGTCAAGTTTAAAAGCTTTATCATAAAAGCTTCTCGAGATATGAAGGTGAAAATGTGAATTTTTTAGTTCCTATTCACTGCCTCACTAAATTACTCGTCAATATTATGTGGCACTTCCACTATAGCTAGATAGCTCAAATTTGGTGTAACCCAACCGTCTGTAAACTTTCAGTTAAAAGGTGTTTTATACATACATAAAAATATATACACTAAATTTGAAAATAAGGCCAAGTTCCTATCTAGTTCGCTAAGCATGTTGAGATCAAAATGGCGACCAAGTTCTTTATATGCCCAATGCCATCTCAATTCTAGGCAACTTTCTAATGTGAGAAAGTATTAAGGGAATAATTAAGTTATGTAAGAAATGTAAGTACATACATATGTATTTAAAGATGTTTATTCGTATATTGTCGTTCCTTTATTTTATTTTATTTTATTTTATTAAGTTCCACTGGCATTTATTCATGAATCAATATAACAATTTAAGGCAGCAACAAACTCTAAACAATTTACATGGGCAATGGTTACGGTAACTTAAGTAAAATTATACAATACGTTGGAAACATTTAAAATTTTTAGATTTGGAATAGTGAAGTTGTGGCAGACAGGTATGTCCGTGTATGTAATGGTATGTATGTGTAAGTGTAAATTTCTTAGAATTCATTCGAAAATCGATCAAAATGCTGTCGTTCCCACGTTTGATACTTCACTCTACTGATCTTCAACAGCATATTATTTAATTTAATATAATCGAATTCTAAAAAACTTCTGCTCGTTACATTTTTATATTTATGGAATTGTACCTGAATGTAATTATTGGAAGCGGAAATTATTATATTTCCACATGAAGAAGGCTGTTATGTGCTTCATTTGAATATACTCGTAATTTGAACAAAATATTTAACCTACATAATATCCATAATCCAAGGAAATTTCTTTCAATGCTGATTACTCTTCAAAAAATAATTATATAATTGCAAAGAATGGTAACAGTTGAAGAAATTAGAGTAATTATGTAAACAAAAGGAAAAGAAAAAAAAAATAGTGTTAATCTTAAAGTAGCTATTTTTGAATTCAACGTTGAAGAACGATCAAGTTTCCAATCTGCCTTTGAAGCGCAAAAACAACCTACTAAAGCTCTATCAGATACAGTTCCTCAATTGGGCAACAATTATTTCTTCAAAATGAAATGTCCCTTCCAGAGAGCGATACCTTATAGAACGTGAAACTATTTTGACTTTTATAGGTAAATTGAAGTAGAAGCGAGGTAAAAGATGAAAGGTCGCCTGCATTATAACAGCTTCAACAGTAGTCATTTAAAATTAGAATCATTAGAACGGAAATTAGAACTCCTCTACTATCATGTCCTTCTGAAAAATAACTTAGAACACCACCTCTGTATATTTTCAGCATACTTTTAAATAAAACAGCAACCTACATTACGCGAGTATCATACCAAATAAGTGATATAATATTGACCGTCAAAAGCCCTCTTTTACTAGCAATATCATATGCAATACACTCGCAAGAATAATTAAGAACTCCGTAGCAAAGAAAACGTAAAACCGTTATAAGCCGGCCCAAAACTGTCTACTTTCGTTAAGCTGACCGCCAGTTTTAATAGATTATTGACTAAAAGTAAAGTGCAAAGCAATTATCTAAGTATATAAAAAGTCCTCTTATAAAATGTTGCAATATGCTCATAATACAATTTGTATTTTAAAAAATTGTTTATCAACAAATTTATTATAAGTTAGTTTAAAAGAATATAACATCATTATAATAAATTGGAAATATAAACTATTTGAAGCAAACAATGCAGCAGCAAAGGCCTTAAAACCACAAATAATTCTTTATTGTTTCCCTTAAATACTCACTTGTTTCAGAGGTTTAAGAGAGACGTTACAACTTGTTGATTATACATTTGATTATATAAATTTATTTCTTCCTATACCAAAACACCACGATGAGTAAAACATTGAAAAGCATTTGCTTGGCAACATGTTATATATTTAACGTCATTGAGTACGATATGCTATAAAATGTTGTATAAGAAACATGTTTATATACTCCAAATTACTGAATGGGTTAATAATGGTAGAGTGTAGTGGCATGTTTTCTTAGCATGGCAACATGTTAAACTTTAAATACTATCAACATTTTATAATTCTTTAATTCACAATTGTTCTACTGCTGAGAATTTATAAAAATAATTAAAATTATTGCAACCAGCCTGTTATGGTTACATATTAAATTATTATTTCCTTACATCTCCCGTGGAAAGAAAAACTGCCTATCGTTAGCTAAGAAAATTGTAATACCTAATTAAGTAACGAAATAAACAGTATACAAACCATGGAAATGCAAAGCTTTAATAGCTACACGGTTTTATAAAATTTCCTAGATAAAATCGACCAGATATAAAAAACTGTACATCTTTAAATCAAAGATAACTCCTGCAACTATAAATGTAACTTAGTGTTAAAGTACATTTTAGTAATCTATTTTATATTTTATGATATATTAATTACAACTGAGACTTTTAGCCGTGTGTCTTTCTGCCGTTGCTGTTGTTGACAAGAGTTTTACTAGTGAGGTTTATTGCATTATTTACCTAACTTTTGAAAGCTTGGTTATAAATTGGAATGTTCGAACCTGCTCACAGTTTTACGGTTTTAAAACTTTTTGCAAAACAACAGCTGTGACATTTACTTTTAGTTAAATTTCGAAATAAAGTTAGATTTATCGAATATAATAGAACGTAAAAATGTTTACACTTATGCTTCAAAATTTACTTCAACCTAAAATGGAAAATTTGAAATGAAGGTCGAAATTTGAAAACATTAAAATTGTAGCTTATTTGCAAACGTGCCGGTTTAGAACTTTTAATTTTGCAAAAATTTCCAAGTATGTATGTACACATGTGCAAAATGTTAAAAGTTATGACAAAAATTATTTTTAACTAATAAATAATGAAACATTAACAGGGTTTTTAAAATCATTTTTATTATTAACTAAACTCGTAAATTTAAGAACAAAACAATTTTAAAATCGTTTAAAAAATTTTTATAATATTCAATAATTAAAATTGCAGAATTTTTGCAGTTTTACTTCGGCAGTAGTTTTTTATTGAATCAATGACTAACTAATATTTTCAATATTTTAATGAATTCTACCCCAATGGATAAACAATATTACAACTCAGAGACGAAACAAGCATTAACCATGACCCACTCTTTCAGTAGTAGATGTATAATCTCTACGTCTCTCTCTCTCTTTCTCATTATTATCCCCTTTTTGGGGCATACTTTTGAGAGCAATATATTTTGAACAGGGCCAAATACATTGACAATGAAATAGTTCCACAATATTTTACCAATAAAATGAGTCACAATCATATGATTTTTGGAGTAAAACTTTAAATTATACTCTCTTTAAAATAATAAAATGAGAATAATTTTTGATATTGTTTCTAAATATATACAATCCACTTTCGTCCAAATCTGAGTATCTGGTTCTGTGTGGTGAGCAAGTGTATCGTTGGAATAAAAAAAGTCTTCCAACGATGCGTGCACCTCATATAGAAACATTTTATGCTCTAAAATTTACACACAACGTAGTGAAATGAATGCAAAACATAAATTTCGGTGAATTCAGTATTGCCGGGCTATTCAACCGAATTGGTGTTCGGAAATATGTTGCATATTTTTAACTGGATACAGAAAATCTTTAACGAAGTCGTAGTTTAAAAACAAACAAAAAAAAAAAAAATGAAGTGAATCAAATTATTTTTAATAGAAGGAGGATTATTGTATAAAATACATTTCGCAAAAATTCGAATATATAACTGTGAATCCATAGCAATGAAGTGTAGTTTTATTAATGTTTTAGTACACAAATAATTCCTTCAAAGAAAAGATATTTGAGAAATTTTGTAACTCAAGAAAAAGCGCTTAAAGTGACAATTAGGCGAAGAGTATATGACATCCTTTTTCCCCATAAAAAAGTAAATACTCAGTTGTGTGCGTGTTTGTTAATAAAATAAGGATCAAAATAGAAGTTATAAATAATTGAATTATTAGCATAGACATAATAGCAGCATGACAATATTCTAATAACAACTAAAACATCATCCGTAAAAATCGAATACCGGATCAAAATAAAAGCAGAAAAGCCAACAAGATTTAAACAAGGATTATTCATAAATTTTCAGGATATAGAAACAAGTAATTTTTTATACAAATATTTATATAAACAGAACATGACTCGCACAACATTTAAAATCTTAATTAAGCAAAAAATCGATTTTTGAAAATAATTTTTAGCAAGGTTCTTCTTGTTGTGAAACAAGCAAGACACCCGTATCCTTTTCACAGGAAGAAATTTCCTTTTTGCTATTTTTGTGTAAGTTTAAAAAGCGTCACGAGTGAAATTTTGCTGGAAATCACTTTCGCGCTTTATTTTTATAATTTACCAAACCAAGCATGCAAATCATAATCGAATTTTTCGGGAGAGTACTGAATTTGCATCCGCGTTCTTCATAAACTTTACCGCACCACACATTCAATTAAGATTGGCAAATTAGTTATTTTTAAAACCGCTTGTGTTTATTTGTCTCGATTTCATGTTATTAATGCTAAATTGCTTTGTTTTATAGGCTCCTTATTGAAATTAAAAAAAATATGGATCAATTTGAAAAATGATGTGATGCAACTCTAACATAATGCCCAGAGTAGTGCGCCAGGCCAAGTTCAGGCCTGTGTATATTACACACAGTGTGTATATTACACGAAACCGTTCTCGCTGTTTTTACCCCCCTTTGATTCCTTTAGTCAATATAATGAAACTTGAAACATAAGGACTCTACGTACAGGTAACCTGATAGGTCAAGCTTGAAAGTTTCACCATAAAAGCTTTCCGAGATATACAATTACACAGAAGAATCTGAAAGCGGACACTTTTTATCTGGCGGGCTAGGGTTTCCCCTTATTTATCTTCCACTATAGCTAGAGAGCTGAAATTTGATATAAAAGTAGGCATTGGAGAATAAGTAAAGAGAAAAATTGCCACTGGGACTAGGGTTCCTCCCTCTTATTTGTATGGAGCATTTCCACTATAAAGAGAGAGCTGAAATTTGACATAACTTAACCGTCTGTAAGCTTTGCATTAAAAGAGGTTTTATACATGTGGAAATAAGACAAGTTCTTATTCGAAAATTTCGGCCGTAAAAAGTACTGAGTTTAAAATCAGGACCAAGTTCTTCATATGTACAACAGCATCCCATTTCTAGGCAACCTGCTGGCTGGGCACAATTTTTTCTTTTCTAATATAAGAAAGGATTATGGGAAAAATATTACCAAGCTTGCAAGTTGCCTAGAAATGGGATGGTATTGTGCATATGAAGAACTTGGTTCTCAGTTTGATCTCAGTACTTTGTAAGAACTTATTTTCACATCTATATTTTTGTACCGATAAACTTTAGATACATAGTTTTGCACGAAATTATAATTTTCGCACAAGAAGCAATTTGTTATATACATACATATATAACTAATTGCATATATGTTAAGCAATGTTTTCGGATTAAATACATTTGACTTGATATATAAAAAGGATTTTGGCTACATTCCATTCAAAAGCATTTCCCTCGTGATAGGAAAGAAAATAAGCGAGTGAAAAGTTTTCAATTAAAGCACTGTCTGAGGTTAAGCCGCTCTTGTCAATTGCAAAAATATATACTATTGGGTCTAGTACAATTTTTTACATTCATAATCACCACAGTACAAATTTAGACTTTTATGTTCATCTTACAAAAGCCAAATATTCTCCTTGCCTTTGTCAAAAACAAATTAGCCGAGTAAAAAATTCTCGAGTGGAACGTATAATTGGCACCGCTTACAAGCGACACACGATGTCATGTAACATGAGATAATGCACATGGCGTAATTTTGTGTTTCTATTATTCTTGATATGCACCTATGAAACTAAATTCAATGTTTGGGATATTTTGTGATACTTAGGTGCCACTTAAGATACAACCTTCTCCCTCGCAGTTTTATCTGAGGTCATTCGAAAATTGATTTCAATATCGAACATTGGTAAGTTTCTTAAAAGGATATTAAAGAATGTCTGGTATGACTTTAAGTTTGCTCTAAAAGACGAAGTTCTGCGTTAAAATTTTAGCATCATGGTACTTCAAGTTTTTATATTTAGAGCTGTTCACTGATTCCTTAGTCCATCACATATTAAAAACTTTATCAAATATCAAAATATTTAGCTTGGCCAGAAATCAATACATGCATATAAGTTAACATTATGTTATTTGTAATTAAATCCTAATTGACCGATTAGTGCGAACAACATTTTATCGTTTTCAAAATAATTTTTTCTTGCACATCCTTATAATTTAGGATCCATTTTCCAGACCTAAATGATTAAATATATGCAATAAAGTATATACTTTATTTGGAAAGTGTCCAACAATTTTCTTCAAAATGTTTCATAAATAAAAATTATTATGCTACTTTCAAACTGAAAAATTAAGGAGCCTCGTTATTCATCTGCTACTGCTGCAAATCCCAGTACATCTGTTTCTTCAAGTATTTGCAAGACATATATGTCCATTATCATTTAACTGTTTTACAATTTCTTTTTTTCCTTTTTTATATGCACAGTTTATTGTTTTTATTACCATCTCCCTTGACAATTGTCTTCACACTTTCTGACACGTTTGTTAACTTTCACAAAATTTGAAAATGGGAATGTTTTGGAAGCCAGTAAGGTAAAACGACATTTTTCTTTTAGAAGTAAAACAACATGCACAAATGTGAATGCCAAGTAACCGTATCCGTTGTTGCATGTATATCAGAAACCCAGACTTTGCTCCAAGTGTCACATACACGTAAAAATTCGCAAATAGGATGTAATGGCAATCGATATATAGGACTGAGTATGGAAGGCAAAAGTGCCTGAATAGCACTTCAACGAGAGTTGTTGTATTTAAAAGCTTGGATCAATTCATATACATAAGTATTGCTTGTCATTTTCAGAGCTAGAGTTTTTAACCTTAATACAATCTCTTTTGTACCTAAATTTTTAGATCATCTTATTTTTTTTAAGTAAATTTGTGCTAAAATTTTATGAAATATTGCGAGATGAAAGTTTTCTTTCAAATATCTCATCCAGGACAAGCCTTATTATGAAATCCAGGACATGATGATAACAACCATTACATTGCGGTGGGGCTAATAAAAAGGACTTAAAAGGATTAAGTAGTTAAGTAAAAACACCAATCTTTCTGGCAGTATTTACTCAAGTTGTATCGCAAGTTACGATCTGAATTGATTATAATAAATCAATTTCTTATAACTTTTCTTATATTCCATGAAATATCGTGGGCGCTTTTCCATCTTCCAGAACTATTACATCTAATTTTCCTCCTTAGAGGGATTTTTCAAGACTATGACCTGACAATCTTTCTTTATTATTTTGTACAGTCAAAATGCAAGCACAACTTTCTACTTTTATTGTAAGCCAACAGGCAGCTCTTTACATATCTGTATTAAAAAAGAATTTTTATGAACACAAAAAAAAGAATAAAAAACAACATAACTTTTGTGCTTTCCATTAGTAATTGAGGTGAAATTTTTTACCTTGCGGGTCTTTGTGGGGCCACGAAACTTTTACTGAAAATTTGTATTGAAAATTAACGCTGCTTTCGCTTCCACAAATGTCATTTGAACACTTCTTTTGTCCTACATGCTTTAACTAAACTTCTTCGAAAATTCCTTTTCGTCAACATTACAAACGTTCAACACACTGGGTCTTCGCAAGCAATTTATTGTTAATGAAAACACACGTATTTAAATATTTCATATGGAAGTAGGATGTAGACAAACAAAATTCCATATTTTATTCTAATAAAAATTTAATAGACTCTCCTAATATTTAATGACATATTCATCGTGGTTTTTATAAATCGAATGTACAAATTATAGCTTCAATTGCGCGGCCATAAATGCCAACAATGTACATTTATCTCTATGCAGAGATTTACATGCATCTTAAGACATTGTCAAAAACTGTCTTTCGAATAGAAATGTAAATAACTTTATTTCATGAAAAGGAAAAATGAAAATTATAAGTAGATATTATTCAAGTCTATTATACGTTTGTTGCTCATTCCTCGCTTCACGTACTTTAGTCATCAACCGCCCAATAAGGAAACGCAAATATAAAATTTCGGGGTTTTCTATGAGAGCGAGGCAATATATTCTGCGTCACGCTTGTCGAACTGTCTCCTATACTGAGCCTATATTCTAGAAAAATATTGAATTAATCTAAAGAAAATGTATCATAGACAGATCTCAATGAAGTTTTTTCTATTTCACTCAATCAAAGTGATTAATAAAGTCCGCCTTCATTTCTAAAGAAACGGCTAAGGTTTGGAAATCTGCTAATACGCAAAAGCCCTTACCTAGGCCAAATAGTATCATGGGCATCTGAACGACATAGGATTCGAAAAGGGCAAAGCGATGTGTAGTTAATGTAACGAAAGATATGTTGCACGAAAGTCTGGAGTGTGCTCAAATAGATAACGCAGTTGTAAAATGTAAGACTGTTGGGCTTTCTTAGGAAACGACTACAAAGCAATAACCTCAAATAATAGGAGTCCTCAAATGTATATGAAAGATTTATGCCTGTTTATGTAACACAAGCCAACGACTTGTCTAGAAAATTTGTACAAAAATCAACATCAAACAATGAGTGTTTTTCATATAAATTTTTTAGACGAGTCAATAAACTAAACAATTGTTGAAATACAAAAATTTCATGTCCCTAAATTCATGCAAAATGTCATAACTGTAATTAATTCAGCGACTTTGTAAATTAAATTCCAGTTAAATTTAAACGTAAATTATGTAAAGCCTTAAAACAAATTCTGCTCAGGAGGATAATTCGATTTCTTTAAGTATTATGACCCCTAATATACGTAAAATTAAAATGTTTTGTTTCCCCCAACATAAAGGACAGTTCGAATTTCAATTTCTTTATATAAAAGATTCCAATTGGAAAAGAGAAACTTTACGAAGTACTTAACATATACATAAATGTGGCAGAGACAAAATATTATTTAGCCACTGAATGTCGCAATGTCACCCATACTTTACATACACTTAAGCACAGTTAGAGACTAACAAAAAGTATTCGAATCTTTGATGGCAGAATGTTTTCTTTTACTGATTTTCCATTGCTTTATTTTGTGTTCTTCCTAACAAGATTTAAGGCTTACTAAGTTCTTAGATCCTAAAGTTAAGGTAATTCATCCAAAAAGAAAGATGGTTTTATGTTTGTATAACTTTGTGCCTTATTAAATTTGTGTTTTATGGATATTTATCACTTTGTGTGGAGCTTATGAAACAGCTGAGTTTTACTAAGATTATTGTGCTGCCTTTTTAAAAGTACATACATATATAAAAGTGGATATATAGCTAAGTTTAAGTTTCTAAGAAAAAAATTATTTATAGATATTTTCTAAAATTTAAAGCGTTTCATAAATTCATAAAACGACTAGCTACTTTAAGTAAAGGGAAACAGTTTTAAACGGGTATAGATACGCTGATTCCAACTACATAAAAACAAATTAAATAAATAAATTCTTTGTCACATTTGCGTTTATTTTCAACGTCGAAATTTAGCCAGTTATAGATCAAAGGATCGCACTTTAACAGGCGATGGATAGAAAGAGTTTAAAATAGCCTGTGTATTTGGTGATTTCATGCTCCTCTCTATTCAAAAGCAACTACAAAATCGTGCTAGCGTAGCAGATTACTGGGTTGCGACAAAGTATTTTCAAATTATTCGGACGATAAAGGTAAATTAGTGCAAGGAGCACTACATTGAAAAAAAAAAAATTGTGGTAGCAAAATTTTATAATTAATTATTTTAACAATTACTTTTTAAATAATTATAGAAAATCCGTACATGACTATGAAAATTTCCAAATTGCCGGGGAATCGAATACAATTTTTTGAAACGCTGGTAATAACATTATGTAAAACAGTTAAAAATTTCTTCGATGAACTATTGCAACAAATAAAACCATTTTCAGTTGGGACGCATTTGTGGAAGATTCACTATAATACTAAGCCAAACGTGACCTGAGGACATCTCGTACGAGCTTGGTGCGAATATCGGATCGGTGGCATGATGAGTCCATAATTTTACGAAAACAACATTATCAAGGGCGATCACTTCAGATCAATGATAACCAATCTATATTAAACGCTATGAATATGTACTACATATGGTTCCAGCGAACTCCACAAGAGATATTACGCATAAATAATTTCATAGTATGGTTAGCTCTCACGAAGTTGACATAAATTCGCCACAAAGGTCTTGAGAAATTGCAGGTCTTTGCAAATAAGCTGTACTTAATCGGTGCTTCGAAAAGTTGACACAGCTCAAGCCAGCACGCAAATTGAGCATGACTTATGACGAAGAGTTATTATAAATTTAAAATAATAGATCCATGAAATATTGCAAAACGATGGCGAACGCTCCGTTATTGGAGAATTCTTTAAATATATGCATATTATTTTAATTACATACTGTTACACGTTTTCGAACAATTAAATAAAATGACTAATTTTCTGACCATCAATCAACTTCTGGAATTACAAAACTGTTACTTTCTAAAATTCATTTTCTTAAGACTTGATTATAAAAAGTTGATAAACAGAGAGAGAACCATAGTTGTGTAAAAAAAAGAAGCTTTACTAAAAATTAAACGATGTAAATTGTAGTTACAAATACAAATCTGAACGTTTTTGTCTGATTAACATAATATTAATAAAATAATTGTACTAATTTTATTTTAAATTTTAGCACACAGCACTTGTCATATTACTTAAATTATTTGTTTGCTTATTTGATTATATGTTTCTGCGGCTTTGAAGCCACACCTCTTATAATTGGGACAAGTATGTTTTGCTAGCAACAAGTCAGACTATTTACGTGTTAATCTGTTTACTTAAAGAAAAAGAATATAAATTCAGAATTTTCGTTCTACAATATTCATTGTAAAAACGGTTTACGATATCAAAAATCTTTGAATAGTAGCTTTACCAAAGAGAAACACAAAATTTACTTGGTTGTAAATGTCAACAATGAACTCAATACTAAACCAATATTAATTTCATACAAATTGTTAAACAACTCTCGGTAAATATTGTGAAACATACAGCACCAAGGAGCTAACTCCGACAACCTTATTCTTAATGGTGAGTTTCCTATTTTGCACTGGTAAACTAATCAAACTCCTAACTACAATTAGTGTTAAATATACCTCCCGACTAACCAAGAAAGCACAAGGACGAACATAGCACAAAAATAAACCACTACTGTAATTCTAAAGAACTTTTAGCAAGAATAGACGACTTAAAATTAATAATGTCCATAGGTCATAGGTCATAAAACATGGCAAATAGAATTATAATGTTTTGGAATTGTTGCCATAAGTGTTAGAGTATTTTCGTATCATTGTTTTTGATAAAAACTAAATGAAAATACAATCATTATTTTATCGTTATAAGTCATTATAAATTATTCTTACTACCATCTGCAGCATATTCAAATAGAGTTTTATTTGTTTTTATTTTATTTACCCACATTTTGCGTGCATTAGTATTCAAAATATGTGGTCAACCTGTGGTGTTAGCACATCAATGGTAAGGAAGTCAATAAAAGCTAACATGAAGTTTGAAATTCACATTAAATATTTGCAATTAAATTAAGCTAATAAACAATTTGTCGCACTGTTGATTGTACTTAAGTAATATTTTTATTCCCACATAATTTTTCATCTTCTGTTTAACGACTTATTATTTATTTAACATGTTTAACATGAGTGAAAAAGGAAACAAATCCTCAAAATTTATTACCAAATCTAAGACCACTTGTCTCACAGTAACTCTTTCAACTACGACGGGGTTTCAAAATATAACTCTGGCCCCCATTCTAAGTATTTTATAAACTTATTAATATCGAGAAATTTGGATTAAAACGCCAACACCGGTCTCAACTTAATGTCATGTGTCTGGATGAGATTTCCGTAGTGCACTCCTATTAAGACACCCTATAGATAATATTTTAGTTAAATATAGATCCTTGTTTATTAATACTTAGGTTTATATTTTTTTTAATTTTTTGTTTTGGTAAAATATCTTTGATTTTTTGCTAAAATTTAGATTCTTAAAATTGGGAAATTTTGGTAAAATTTTAATATGTTGAAAATGATGTGCTGTTCGAAAAATATTTTGGTTTTTTCCTAACTTGAATTCTTTGGTAATTTTGAATAATTTGTATTCTATTTTCCGATATTTTAGAAAATGGGTAAAACGCGGCCACTTTGGTTAAATTTCATCTTCTTTCATGTCATTTCTACTCTTTGGAAATATTTAGATTTTTTATAAAAGGAAAGAAATTTGTTATTATGGTATTTTAAGACACAAATGACTGGGCCTGTTTCTGCTCCATCTAACCAGACATTTAGTCAGCAATAAGGTCTGTATGTCACCTAAGAACTTTAAGTTAAAATAATCATGATGAGTATTTGTATTTGAGATTTTAATTTAAAGTTGCTTTGACAGTTGATATTGATCACTAATCTAATTGAAATTAGGGCAAATGGATTTCTAAACTTGTTTTGTCATGTGTCTTCACATATAAAAAATTTACATTTTACACTTGTCGTGCTTTTAACTACATCGAGAAATTTAAACAGGATACCAAGAACTCATTGATTTCTTTTTAATTGAATAACAAACTCTCCACAATCATTTGTTAAATTGTGAAAATAAAATCTATTTTCCAGCAAACTTTTGGAAAACCATTATTTTTACTTTTATTAAGTTATGTCATTATTTTGGCTTAACTTTTCTGAAATGTATAAATTTCGTGTTTCCTTCAAAAACTAACATTTCTCTCCGGAAATAGGTCATAATCTCTAGCGTCCAACCCCTCCTCATTTCTCATAAACTTATTGTGTGGCATTAGAATTTTGTATAGAAGTAAACAAATATTAATATATTTACACTCATCGCCACATCAACAATTAATAACCGTGTTTGATGCAACCGAATGTCTGCTAAATTTCATAAAAACGCTACGATATTTTGCATTCGCGCTTTAGCAAGACCATTTGTACCAAACACTGAATACCGCTAATAAAAAATAAAACATTTTCCTCCAAATTTATTTGTTCCTTTTTTGGTATTTTATTTCTGCTCTTGTGGAATAACAGAAAATGAATATAAATCTGCCATGAGCGCCTGGGGGTATTAATACGTTACATTCTCGTACATTTGCATGGAAGGAATGAAATAGCATAAACAATATTTTCCGAAACAATTGTCATACATTTTGAAAAATACAAACCATTGAAAAATGGTTTCAATAATTGCATAGAAACATAAATTTTATTTTAATATATGTTTACAATGTATGGTAACAATGTACATTGTATTGTTACCACATGTAACTGAACAGTTATTTTAGATCTCTCTGACGATTTGTAACAATTTGATAATTGTTTTGTATGTTATTTATTTATTTGTTCTTTTTCATGTTTCAACTTTCATTTTTAAGAGTCATACAAAATATGAAACAAAATATGAAACAAAATATCCTTATATCCTTCGATAATATAGGTATGATCTTACTTTTGACAAAAAAGTCGTGTTGTAACCTTTACCTGTGGTTTTCATCAATAACCGCATAAAAAGGTTTTATGGGAAATTACAGGCGCGGTATCATTATTTTCAGAGTGTGTATATAAAACAACCTATGTCAGCAAATGTGCTTTTCTGTTAAACAAGAATGGTGTGAATGCCATTACGCATTGAATATTTTTTTCGTATAAACTAAAAATTATGTAAAAAATCATACTCATACTGCGATGTAACAACATATGTATCTATGCGTCAATAGATGTTTTTATCTGGATATAATTTAACAGAACCGAGAGGTATTCTAATATACTCCGTTATTGCTAGAAATTATTGAAATAAATGTTAAAAATACTTCGTTTGTTAGAAAAATATCTCAATTGGTCGGGAAATTTATACATAAGAACTTTTATATTTAAAGAAGAACTTTTGTATTTCAGTCTCTGAGGAACATTAATTATGTTGCGGTTATAGCATAGCAGTGTGAGGGATACCGCAAGAGTGACATCAGAGTAATACAACATATTTTATCATATTTATATTGAGCTTTATACATTAATAGCGGCCTGCTCCGGCTTCGCACGGGTATTAAATATATAGCCTATGTCATTAACTGAAAAAATGATTAAAATAGATCGAGTAGTTTTGATTTATTCATTACTGCCCGTGGCCCACACGCGTTAAATTTATAGTAAAACAATTGTTCTTTCCCTAAACCATAAAGATTTCCTGCTATCTTTGGAATATCTAAATTCATACACAACATTTTTACTTATTTACTTTTTTCAATGTGTACAATACTTAGTACCTCAAATATAACAGTATTTATCCACTATTTAATGGATGTTATTATACATACAAACCTTGCTCTTCAATCACTCTATCTATATCAAAAAACTGCATCAAAATCTGTTGCGTAGTTTTAAAGATTGAAGCATAAACAGGGATATAGGGACAGAGAAAGCGACTTTGTTTTATACTATGTAGTGAAGCTTAACATTTTTTGACAACATTACATTTATTTAATTTGTTCAAAGGAACCATAAAGGCTCAACTATAATATGCATAAGCTGACTTAAGCAACTGTGTAATTGCATATAAATCATATATGGCAAACTATAATGTACTTAACAACACTTTTCGTTAAGTTTCGTCAATTGTCATTTGCTTAAGCAAAGTACGAAACTGATAGCACATTCCGTACGAAAACAGTTGATTGTGTTATAGATACATACATACATTAACAAACAAGCTGCAATGGAGGACGAAAGTGCAACAATTTTTTTTCTAAATTTAATAGAAAAAAAATTGTTTGTATCAAAAAAGAAACGCATTTTATTATAATCGCAATTCAAAGGAACGAGCATGGAAAAAAGTAGCACAAAAATGCAAAAAAATTGTTATTGTTTGTACTTTTGGGCAAAATTACACAAGTACTAAATATTGTGTATTTTTTTGTTCGAAAATTTCTTTAAACTAATAAAAATAATTATTAATTTGTATATGAATGGTATTAATATATAAAATATTTTTGTTAACGAATTTTATTTATTCTGAAATAAAATATGTTTTGCAAAAGTACGAATAAAACAAATGTACAACTGTGGCACTATAGTTTCCAGGCTCATGTAAGTACATTGTAGCCACCTAAAAGTCTTCAATAATTTGCTTAAGCATTTGACAGGCTTTTCGTTCAAGTTTTGAGATTAGCTTAAGCTACCTTAAGCATATTATAGTTGGGCCTTAAGAAGGAGCAAGCAATAGGGTCTGCAGCGCATTTAATGAGGAAATTAAAAACTCAGAACATTTATTTGTCATTGTCTAGCTTTCGCACTCATCTTAAATCTGCAAATCCAACAGAAACTATTTGAATTTACGTAGGTTATTATAGGCCGGCATTTCGGCCTTCTTTTGCTCTTCGCCAAAAAGTAACTCTTCGGGAAATTTTACCTAAAATTTTATGAGTTAATCCACATGACCCGTAATTTTCTATAAGAACGTTTTCGAACTCTCCTAAAATGAATGCCAAAGAAAACAAAGTTTTCCAAGTGTTCTTTGCTTTGGTAATCTACGAAGCCCTTCAATCAGATATCACTGCAGTTCTTCAGGTGTACGTTGTTAGTGCATAAAAATCGATATTTGGATTTCTAAGAACGGATATTTTGAAGCGTTTGATGGAGAGGGGCGAATATGCTATTTTTTCCCCCTGGATGCGCGTTCCTGACTTATGTTCCAAATCACACATTTATACCGTGACAAGGAAGTCGATATATATTAAAATTAAGTTCCTTCCAAATGAATTTGGTGCGTCAAGTTCAAGATGAAAAAAATAGGCAACAATAAACATGCAAATCGTCAAATTCTTTTACAAGGACCACATAAATCTGCTCGCTTCTCTCTCGGGTAACGCAAAGTTTATGTAAATTTCGCTTTAGCTAATGTAAATGCAGATTCAAAGGAAAATAGATTATCGGCAAACAAAAAATGTTTTTGCTTCAAAACAAAACACATAATCGTATACATACCACACAGACAAGACTATTCCAATAGGCGTGAGTAGTAGCAGTATTTGGATATTGTTTTGGATGCCGTTGCATCGTATTTATAATTGAGACACAATGGTTCGTTGTTCATATTTGAGTATGAAGAGTTGCAAAAAGAAGCAGAAAAAAACAAAATTGAACAAAACGTTAATAAAATTTCAATTGCATTTTGAATAAAGAAAATAAAAAAAACCCCAGGGATTTAAGCAATATTTTAAGTAATATTTATGGTAGAATCGTACATATGGCCTTTTGTTTATTTCCTTTACTCAAAAAGGCTTTTAATCTAAAAAATCAGACAGCAAATCTAATGGTATTTGTTTTATATCAGGGAAGGATGTACAGACATTTTGGCTGTAATTATGTTTGGTGTTACTTGAGTTTGGGGATTTTGAAAATTTAATTTGAAGCATCATAGTTTACAGAATATAATTGCATCCAAGTTCTGATTAAAGTTCCCCGAATTTTTCACCAAAAATAAAAGGAATGCCGAAAGTCTATAAAAATACTTTCATCTATAACAACGTATATTGTTGTTTAAATAAAAAACAACTACAATAAAACAAATTTGCTGCTATATCATTATGCTAAGAATCACGCATGACTGTTGAAAGGATGAAAATGTAAACGAGGATTCAAACAAGTTTTCTTAAGAAATGAACACGCATATATTGTTTCAAATTAATTAAATAGACACACAGAAATTAATTAACGCTTCGTTAGTTCTAGCTTACGTTGCCTTCTTTTTACTTCATTATTCTCAGTGTTTTCTTTAGTTTCAAAGCCTGTTGTTAAACTAAGGCCAATGCAAAAATTATTTTTCGTTACTTATAAGATACTTAAGGAGTAAATTAGCAAAATTAAATTGATGGTCTCGTTTGCTCCCATGTGATGTGGATCACACGATATATGAGAGACCAGAAGGCAATCAAGCAAACTGATTTTTCTTCTAAGCATCTTGCAGGTGCTGGGTGACCTGCTTTTCATACCCTGCCACCGCTGAACCAAAGGCGTCTCTTCGAAAGACATACAAAGCTGCTAAGTGTGAGAAGTACGGGATGTTTTGAAAAAAAAATCACATATCAATTAATTAATTGAAATAAAACCAATGTCTCACACTCTGGCCACTAGAGCTCCCAATACAAACTCCATTGCAGTAGACCATCAAGAGTTGAAACACCCCTCAGCTTCTTATCAGTCGCACTTTAAAGAGTGAACGCTTCAACAACACATGGTCCAAGTAGACTATTTAATCTCTAGTGCAACTCTTATCTAAACATGTATAATTTTCAAATATCGGAGAAACTGCAGATTTATTTAAAATTGTTTTGCAAAATTTCTTCGCGTTGCCAAGCTCGTTTTTGTAAATTTCTTGGTTTATTAAACTTCACCATTGAATCAGTTTTATTACTTTTATATGTTGAAGTTTTGAAATGTAACAAAAACTGTGTAAAATTGTTCATCTTCTACGTTGTTTGTACCTTTAGTTTTATGATTATTTTCTCATACACTTCCTAGTACAACAAAAGTTGTTAATTAAAAGTTTAACCACATAACATCAAATACATGACCAATTCTAAAGGAAAGTGTGTACCCAAAAGAGAAGCAACAAGAATTAAAGAAATAGTTAAGTCAAAGCAGGGAAAAGAAAAAGTTATATCCATAAAAATCATAAGTCAAAGTTCGCGTTTGTAGGTGATTTTAAGTGTCTTATCATGTCTTTATATGATTTCTGCCCTAAATAACGGTGTGTTTAACTGAAGGATAATCGAGGGAGAAGTTGGATTTATATTTTATTAAAATCTCACCTATGTTAGTTTTATTTTTGGATATATATCATGCGGTCATATCCTGTACAATTGATAGCAAATAATTGTTCATCTTACTTAAAAACCTAGTATGTGAATGCACAAATATTAAATGTCCTCCTTCATGTATCGTATCTGCAATAAAATAGCCTGGACCGAGGAGTTCATTCAACGATGCCATCAATGACTGAAACGAATTCTCTGTGTACCATGCATAAGTTACAGATATAAGTGTTGGATGGACTGTTGGAGAAATTTCTTTTATATAAATTTTTAACCATATATTTCCGTAAATTTGAATAAGAAGTTTGTTAGCTGTATAATAACATAGTCTCTTTAATTTTACATCACATTATGCAGTATTTAGTTAAATTTTCAGTTCATTTTAGCAATAGATATCAATGTGATGTTGATACAAACATTGCAACACTACTTACTAGCAGTTGTTGCCTTTATTGATGACATTTGTCATAACATTGATGTCGCAGTGCTGATGGGAGGACGTCATCAATCCGAAAATGAAATTTACTATCGATGTACCTTCCATCTAAAAGCCTGACATTCTCATTAAAGAAACTTATTAAAGAAATTTATATTGGTAGTGCTTGCACCGATGTCGCTAATTTTCAGAAGCCAAAGCATGCAGAACATATTCAAGTCTGCTACCTATGATTTTTATTTTAAATATTTCGAAGTCTTAGCATACACGGAAACCATTAGTAATGGAACGACAAACTTAGATTTTATAGCTATTATATCACACTGTCTAGACTAAGAATGTAAAAACTAAATTTGCTTAGGCTTCGGACACATAAGAATAGAACCGAGAAATTTTGCACTGTGGGAATAGGGTCAAAATAAACACATAACACTTAGTCAGAAGCCTTATTGTGTATTTCACAGAATTTATATTCTGTAGCCATAGCATAAGTTAAGGCAAACAGTTTCAATTCTAACACATATAAAGATGGTACATAGCCGAAACCGGTTTGTTTCCAAACCAAACATGACAAGGTATGACGGAAATTCGTTCCAAAAATCTACATCAAAACACACTCTCGGAATAACAAATCAAGAATCACATGTAAAGCACTCTGACCAAAAGACAATTTGGCATTTCCCCCTGGGCATAGCCCTTACGAAATTAGAACCATTCACTAGTGGCTTCCAACGATCCTAGTCTCGAGCTCTCAGAGCTGTAAAATATCTGTCTCACACCAAAGTTGGCTTTATTTAAAACATTAAATATTTTGTTAAAGTTGTTAGATATGTATTAATTGAAAGTAAAAATGCTGCAGTAGAATCTCAAACATACATGGCGGAAGCGATTTGAGAAGCAGTGTTGCGATTATATTACATCGAAAATTTTCCAAGTTCAGACAAAAATTTTTGTACCTTTCAATATCATAAAAATACTTATAAATTCTCACTATGCTTAATTTATGGATCAAATGTAAATCTTTAAGCGTAGGAAAAACCAAAAACAGTCCAAACTTTTTTCAAATTGCTACTATGTAATACACCTAGACTATTAATTTATTTCATTAGCAACATTAAGAAATGAAAAATATGTCTAAACTGCGAACAACAAGGTTGTCAATAATATCAACAATTTTTAGTTTTCTTACTGTTGTTCCAGTCACCGACAAAGGTATTTTACGTAAATAAGGACATTTATCAAATTTTTTTCACATACTTTTATGTTTTTTGGTCTCAGTTGTTCGCTTAAGAGCGTCTAAGAAATAAAAAGAACAAATACTTAATTACTTTTTTTATATTTTCTCCAAAGTAAAGTGTTTATTGCATGTAAATATTCAAAAACTTAAATCGTGTCCATGCGCTTTCTAGACTATGCTTGGGTATATATGAATTGAATGCGATTTCCAAATCATATAACGATATGAAATTCCTTATAGCTTACATTCGTAGTGTGAAAAAACTAAGACACCGTAAATTTTCAAATAAAATACATCAATACATCAACTTACAGATCCAAGCTGAAAATACATAAAGATTTATTAAGAAACTCCTCGAGACAATAACAACTAAACGTGCTGCATACAAAAAAAAAAAATAGCAATGTTGTTTATTTTCTTTGCAACTTCCCCTTACAACTTTAAAGCTGGATGAAGTGCTTCCTAAGATAACGTATGAAAGTTTCTGGTTGGTTTTTTTCTAATTTGCAATATATTTTTATATCTTATGACCAGTTCAGATTTAACAGGGTTACAAAAGTATGACCAGGTTATTAAAAGCCATTAATCGCTCCATATTTTTAGAAGCTACGAGCTCTTAACGGTTTTGCCAACCTGAGGTGATCGTCTTTAATTACCAGTTGCTGATCCTGTATCCCTGTTATTTAAATAAATGTTGTTAAATTCTTGGTTCCTCTCTACTTGGTTTTGCAATTGGATTTGTACAAAAAAAACTTTCGATCGATAATCCCATGAGACCTTAAAAAGGTAAAAAATCAACCAACTTTCGATTTATAGTTTGGGTAAACGTTCATTTTTAATCTAATTTTTTTACGAAAACAATTCGTCAAGCAAATGTTTGTCGACATACTTCGTTATTATTCGAACTAATTTAAATGAAATTCCATAGGCAAGTGCCTAGAAACTTGTTCGTATTTATACAAAATTGTCTACCGGAAATTTTCCGTAATTATTTTTTTAATAACGTTTTTACACAACAGTCTGCTTAATAAAATTGAAAAATTATGTCTGTTAACCACAACAAATATTTTTTCTATGGTTTCTGTTTGGTGAATTCAATCATCATGTTACATAAACTCATGAATAATGCTTTTAAGGAAAGCATGGTAAAAAAGCGGATATGGTTGTTGTTGATTTTTCGGTGCGATATTGCAAGTAATTTTCTAAGCGCTTGTTTTTGGTTGATTTTTTCCCGTAAAAGATTATTACTTCTTGTAAGTTTTCCTTTTATACTTTTCTTATAATTTATGTAGGTTTAAGCAAAACATTCAAGAAGCTTTTTATTGTAGTTAGCTGAAAATGCAATAGATTTAGTTTTTAGTGATACAAAACAATATACAAGTGCTGTGTTTTTGTTTGAGGTGGCAAAAGGATTTTGCAAACACATTTGCATCTAAATTTATGCTAAAAATTGTCAAACAAAACAAAGTGCCGCAGGACAAAATGGATTTAGAGAAAAATAATAGCATATGTATGGGCCAGTTCGTATGTTATCCCACACAATCCAGCCGGTGCTGGATGAAAACGGCACAAGTAGATTGTCAACAAATATTACAACATGCTCCTTTTGTGATGTTAAACTTTACAAAATATTTGAAATAGCTGAGGTTTTAAAGTTGTTCACAAATGTCATAGCCAGCATTGACACTATGTTGAAGGGGTAATTGGTTATGAATCAGCAACCTACGACAGCTGTAATATAAGCCACATTCGGCTGTGCCGAATCTTATATAGGTTATATTTTATATTATTTTACGTGTTTTTATATTATTGTTTATAGTGGTGTTCTTTCCAAAAGTTATAGTTGTTGTAATTATTGTTTGTTGCGTACGTTTTACAGCCTCTTGTAATACTGTTATTGTTATTGTTATTGCTATTGTAATATTGTTTATTTTACAGCATGAATGAAGTGAATATAATAATCAATGAGTTTTATTAATAACTAAGCAAAATGTAATTGGTGTAACTGTGACTGCAAAATATTACTATACTACGGTTCGTGTAAATTTAGGAATTTAATTTATTTAAGAATCTTTAATTTTTAAAACCTTTAGTTTTAGTTTATAATAGTAGTTCGTGTAATTAAAATTTAGAATATTTATATTTTTACACTTGACTATCAATAAATAAAATATACTTCACATAAAATAAGGGTTTAATCATACTCGACCATGTTGGTTTCAATACTTCAAGTCAGAAATACCTTTAATTATATTTTTATAATTGTTTGTAGCAATTAATAATTCTCATAATCTTTACACTTTAGTTTTAACTCTTATTCTTTATTATTCATGTTTCATATTGTCAACTTACTATGTAAGCTTATTTAAGTTTTATATTTCGACTTACTATGTAAGCTTTTAAGTAAATTTAACTTTTTATATTTTTACATAAGATAATTAATACAATTCAATTATTATTCCAATCAATGATCTATTCTACAACTCAGGCAAACTTCAAGTGTTTAAGCAGTTCAAAAACCAAGCGCTTTTTTCTTCTTCTTCCTTTTTTGCTAGAAAACCGTGTGCAAAAAGTTAAAACACGTAATGCTACAATAGCGGTTCCCAGAAACGTCGGTTTGTCTGTCATACTTTAACTTATATCCTTCAGAAAAGTTCGACTTACTAAAAATGTACACAGATTTTTCCGTCTGCAAAGAATTGTTTTCGATCTTTAAATTTTGCTCCCGGTCTTAGTCGTCTTATTTTACATTTCAATTATGCTTTTGCTTCAATATAAGCATTTTCGGTCGGTTAACGATGTTTTTCGTCTATAAAGGCTGTTTTAACTTGTTTCCCTGTTCTACCATTTATATTTAATAATTTTTGATAAATTCTCGATTTTTGAGTAGATTGTTAATAATAGAGGAATTTGTCTTTTTAGCAAAATTTCAAATCATTGATAAATTTTAGAGTTTTCGGTGCAATTTCAGATTTGGGTGAATTTTTTTGTTAAATTTCAAAATTAAGTGAAGTTTATTTTGGGTTCCTTGTGTGGAAAATTATGTTGTTTTCTAAGAATGTGCCTTTGAAACCTGCGTAACATAGATTTCAATTAAATTGCCACGTTTTTCATAAAATATTGATTTTAAAAAAATTTATAGCAAAATTCCAAAACTTGATGAAAATAAAAATTTAGTTTTGAAATTTGCTGAATTTTTATTTTTGTGATAGTTTTGCTATTTCTTAATATTTTTTTAATTTTTTTGATTTTATGATGAATTTTTAAACTTTTGGTCAATTTAAAACTTATAATTTTTCGTAATTTAAAATATCTAATTATGTTTGTCTAATTTTTCCGAGCTCCAGGTCTTCAATAAAATTTCTTTTATTATAAATTATAATAAATTTTATTTTTATTTTATCCAATATTTCGCTACGCCTTTGTGTAGCATCGTCAGGAAATAAAATTTATTATAATTTATAATAAAAGAAATTTTATTGAAGACCTGGAGCTCGTCAAAAAATTAGAATAAAGTTTATAAAATGTCTAATTTTTATAATTTTTAACTTGTTTGGTTAATTTTGAATTTTTTGGAGGACTTCGTAATTTTTTTTTTTTTGTGATTCTCCGATTTTAGTGAAATTTGTTTTCTTTAAATAATTGTGTAGATCGTTAGTAAATTTATATCTTTTTAAATTTTCAGTGTAAGTTCGCTTTTTTAATTTTTATTTGATGGAGAATTTTTTTATTTTAGTAATAACAAATTTTTGGACTATAGTTTTCTTGTGTGGTGAATTTTCGAAATTTGGTAAATTCCCAAAATATGGTAAAATATCTTTTTTCTATTCTATTTATACCAAATTTTTAACAAAAGTATTAATTTTTATAATATATAAATTTTTTGGTGAATTTTGTAATTTTTCCCCGAACTTCACATTCGTGATGTGAAGAATTGTTTCTTTAGGCGTTCATTTACCTGCTCACAATGCCTTCCTGTATCGGTTTCTTGCTTGTGAACTAATTGCTATGGTTTTCGATCGCGCAGTAACAGATTATTACGTAACTCTCTTTGCGTTTGACATAGATGTGTTTCGTTAGTTTTTACAGCGAGGCTTCAGTTCAACACTTAAAAATTATTATTGAAACACAAAATTAATTCCCTACACGGCTTAAAAATTAAAATTGTTTTCGTGGTACGTCTGCCAAGCTTTTGCTAAATGTTTTAATCAAGCTCGAAATTTCGAATAACTTAAACTTTAAAAGTAATAAAATCTAAATATCTAATCAAGAATAAAAATTTTTGCTTAAAATTGTATTTTTAGTGAAATTTGAAATTAATAAATATTTTAAATTTTGAAATTCAAAGTTAAGTTCGATATTCGAATTTAACTCATAAATTATTTACGCATAAAAAATTGGTTATCTGCAAGCAATCGGAACTTAAAATATAATTTCTACAGAATTTCGAACATTATTAATTAAGTTCGAAAAATTGATTTTATAGAAAACACCTGAAAAATGCACTAAAATCTTTCAAATAATTTGCAAAAGATTATATGAAAAATTTGTATATGTATTTCCAACAAAAAAAATATGTTTGAAATACGAAATGAAAAGCACAGTAGATGACGAGAGAGTTTTTTCACACAGACTATACTGATTCCTTAATGCAGTCGATTATTAATCGGTCGTTCATATGTGCTAAAAGCGCTACTTATTTGACTATTATAAATTTTTTGGAGGTTTCCTATTGCTATCGCATTCGTAGTTTTGCTTGTGGATGACTTCAAGTACGAAAAATGTTCGATTAAAACTTTTTATCTCACATTTTTTTTTTATTTCGATTTCAGGTAAGGTACACGTTCAAAACAGACAAGGAGATTTAAAAATTTGCCTTAAATATTTAGAACATCGGCTGCAAATAAGCTCATAGAAAAATAATGATACTGATATTATTGTAGAGAAATCTGAAATCGTTTTCTAAATTTTTGGTTTACCATTAAAAATATTTATTTTTTATTTTTGTTGTTCACAAATCTACTACATACAAGTTTTCGATTTCCCTGTTGCTTCATCCCTAACTTTCATTTTTCATTCATGCTTTGCCAACATGATGTGCTTTGTTGGCACATCATGTGTAATAGAGTGTATGTGATTGTTTGTTTGCTAAGGATAGCGGAATTGCTAGTAGGTTACTGAAATTTCTGTATAACAACTATAAAAAACCATGTGTGTTAATGTGTACTGAGTCTTATATGTAGAAATTAGTATTTCTGTGTTGCTGATGACAGGATTGATTGAGTATCACAGTGTGAAATAAACATGGTGGCTATTTCGATCACCTTTACGCATAAAGAATTTTCTTCAAAAATAAAACGAAGTTTCACAGGATCTTGACAATTAGGAACCAGTCTATTGGTGTTCATATGATTATGTTTTCAAAACATCTTTGCATTTGTAAAGCGGTAGTATGTAAATAAAACCTATACCAGCTACTTAAATATTGAGTTTACGTTCTCTGTTGCTTAGCTACATATTTCCTTTACAAATATTTTCTGTTGCCATTGACATTTTTGCCTTTCCTTGCTTATTATGCTTTCTTTTGCTAGTATGAGAACATATCCGCTATTTGTAGGGTGATGTTTTGCTACTTCATTTTGGCTGCTTGCAGTGTTTACCCACTCCTATTTATTTTATATTCAAAGTTTTAAAACTGTTGTTCTAATTTTTCTCAATTTGTTTTTCTGGTTAAATTGTGTTTGTGTTCTATATGTATACGTTTTTTTTTTTTGGGCAAAAACTAAATAGAAGAACATCAATCGAACAAATTAAAAATGATAATAGAAATATAGAATTTTTGCTGCTGTTATTTCTATTTTTCGGTTAGCCGAATAAGCACAAAACAAAAATATCAAACAAATTTTTGCAGCTAAATTGTCGGACAGGATTTCATTTTTATTTAGTTATTTTTCGCTTCTCTTGTTATGAATGCAGTTTCGAGGTGAGAACCATTTTTTCTAATATTATGAAGGCGGAAATACTTAATTTTGCATAGGGAAGAGATTTTAATATACATCTGTATTTTAAAAATAATTTTTTATAACAACGCTGCCAGATAATTGTGGGCTCTCTCACTACTCTCAACAAAATCTAATGTATTGGTTTCAAAATGTCTAGTTCTGAAGTTTTGAACTGTCGTTTAGAATGGAGCTTTATTTTGATGAAGCAAAATGCATTCCTTGTTTCCCAAAGCGTCTCCACCATTATGCGTCCAATATTCGAACGTACTAACAAATTTTCATAATATTCTCTATTGAATGTTCTCCTTTTTTGGATAGGATCGTTAAATACACCATCCTTATGGCTGCATAAAAAAGTACTGCCTGATTTTTTTTATAAATAAATTGTTACCTAATATGTCCATCCGTCGTTATATAAGACATATTTCTGTCATTTGATCTCTTTTGAATCCAGGCAATTTTTGATGCCGCTCACTGAGCCAGATTGTCCAGCTATGATCGAAACAAAAAATGCTCAGATGGAACACTCTCTGTGCTACAAAAAGGATGATTTTAAAGTTCGCATTGGCAGTTTCACAAAATTTGTTTAATGGTACAACAAAATGTTTGCGAGCCTTGTCATAGTGCAAAATTATAGTTAGGTATTTGGTAGCATATTCTGAACTTTTTTCTTCTATTGCTATATTCAAGCGGAGCGATTGTTTGTCTATATAGCTCGAATGTCGATTTCGCCCATTGGCTCACTTAAAATATATTGCTTTGCTCATCGGATTGTGGTAGTAGATACATTTTTCTAGATCTGTCTCAATTCAATGCAAAATTATCCTTCTTGTAGTCCTGATGCAGCATTTTCGTAATGCAAAATCAGAGTTCGACGTCACTAGGCTTCAGTGCGTTTGGCAGCCTATTTCCTTGTATTTGATTAAATACTAATACTTTAAAACAAAAATAAATAGTCTATTGTATTATCTTTATGTGATATGCATCTTTAACGAGCACTGCCTCTAATTATTCAACTTCCCAATATTGTGGCCTTCACGCACGCTCTTTGTCTTCCACATTCAAATCACCACCTTTGAGCATCGAAGTTTTGTACCAAGGTTTTCCTTTTTTAAAACTATGTAGTTATTAGTAATACAATTCGCCGTATAAAGAGAGTTACGGCGTAATTCGATTTGAAAAAAATTGATCCCATGAATGCCATGGTTTTCCTGTGCATAGAACAATCTTCGTCGACTTTGAAAAAGGTTCTTTCCAAATCAACCTCTGCTCTGTTTGACCTTTTCTCTCAACAGAATCTGCTAATTAAAGTTTTTGTTTATATACGAGTATTTATTACCATATTTAACAACCAAATTTAACAAAATGGTATCGATTTCTATTAAACTGCGAAAAAAAACATAATGGTAATTAAGTGAAAATAGTTTTTAAACTTAAATCATAGAATAAATTAATGACAAAAAATTTTTGTCATGAAATATGAACTATTCATAAAAAAATTCACATTTATTAAAAAAACAAATGCATATTGTTTCAATTATGAAAAAAAGAAACTCGCTTTGGGTTTTAATTTCTGGTACCGTATTAAAAGCAAATACGAAAGTTGAAAGAAAAAAATTTTCGCACGGGTAGCAAGAATCATGTGAAAGGTGTGTAACATTTGAGATACTTAAGGACGCTATAGCAAAATTTAAAAGTATTTAAGTTTTGCATTTGGTTCCTTTAGTCTAGTAAACACATGTGCAATAAAATAGCAGCAGTAGTTCTATGATCACAAAACATTTAACAGCACGTAGTTCTTATAGAACTAGGGCGTGTTTTGAATTCCAAAGCTCATACCACTATAAGTTGGTTCTGTGAAGACTGCGCACTATCTGTACTTTTGTGTACATACTTGACTGCGGTCAGCACAAAGTCCCAAGCAGTTCTTCCAGGTAAACACGGAACTAATTACATGATATACATTCCGGCACAAGTGTAGATGTATAGACAGGTGCAAACTCTTAATTGAACCACTTCAAACAAAAATAAGATATTATATATAAATTTCTTAACAGATTTACTGTCCAAGATAGTCACTGAGATGTGCCCAACACGTCCATTTGTTTTTTGTGCAAAATAGGCGCATTTGGGGTTTATTTAAATATATACAGCTTTTAAAATTAAAAAAAAATAATTAAGTGTGGGTTTTGTTAACAGCCCAGATATGGTCTGTGGACTTTTTGAAGCAAAATATCTTATAAATCGCTTTCTGAGTCCACAGAACACATATGGGCTGCGAATATTACATACCTAAACAGTGCACTGCTGGTGCTTTCTGCAAACAGCCCATATATGGGCTGTGGACAGTTAACCTGTTAAGTTTGTATAATTGAGAGGAGCTACAAATTACTAAGGACAACAAGTAGTCAAACTAAAGATTTAAATGTTTAGCTCCTTTATGAAAGTAATAAAAATAAAATTCAGCCTTTATCGGCTTTTAATAGTCCTAGTTTCGACCGAACACTTCTATAATAAAAAAAACTACCCTGAATATTTTAAATCTTACATATGAATTGGTTAACTTATATACACACACTGTCATTTGGTAGCAACTGCTATAAATATTTGTTATTCGAAATAAAAATTAAAAAAAACACGAAATAATATGAATAAAAACTGTAGATGATGAAAATCTCTGTTGTGAACACACATATGGATGTTCGCCAGCTGGTAAAAAAGTTTTCCTGGGAAGCATGCAAATTGTTTAAAAAAGTATGAAAATTAATGAAGGTTCTTTTTTAAACAAAATCCAGGAGCAGTAATAATTACATTTTACGACTTCTTATTTTTTGCTTAAACAGTTAACACATTGTGTATAAGCTGTGCAAATTATTAAAATTGATTTCAACATTTGCTTTTCTGCAAGAATTTTACGAAAGTTATGAAATAAGATGAAAGATGTTTAAGTACCCAATATTGTTCAAAAATTTTCTTCTTGATTCTTTAAAAAACAGTCCTAAATAAAATAACCTATCGTTTACAACTATCAATATTTATAAACACTAAAGTAATTATAATATAGTGAAAAGTAGTATCTACTTTTACCATATAGAAAACAGCCCATAAGCTGAAACGTCAATAAATAAAATTAACAACAGCAATTTTCTAAGGTCACGCGCATTTTTAATATAAATAACTATTTGACAAGTTGGAAAAGATAGTTTTTGCATGGTCTCAGCAATTATGTTATGTTACGAACACTAAATATATGGTTGTGGTAAACAAATTATTGTTTCTTTTTAATATATTTATTCGCCAAACCAGTTTCTGTTTATATTCAATTATAAGATGCTTACCAAACTTAAAACACCAAAGTGTGTAAGTATCTCATATAATTAAAGTAGAACTTGCTGCCGTCCTTTCGCTGGTTTTCACGTTTCTGTGAGCGATATCGCGTGCTAAAAAGACATAAGGAGCAACAGGTATTCGCGAGATTTGTAATGATGATTTATCTCTATAGCCTAGAAATTTAGCCAAAGGTAAAATAATATAATAGCCACGAGTACTTATGCCATAAATCTATCAATTATTCAACAGTTAATTAAAACGCAACAGATTTGCTTATCGATTAACTTCTCAAGTAATTAACAACTCTGTATGAAAAAATCAAAAATTCATTAATCAACAACAAAATCAACAAAAAATTTAAAAATCGCTTAAAGTTTTTATTTAAATGGATTTCTAAGCAAATAATAGCTAAACAAAAAAAAATCAACAAAACAACTATGCTTTACGACAAAATTGATACAAAAATAGTAATAAATAAATAAACAAAATAATCAAATTTTTAAATTCCACTTCAATTTTACAAAACATTTAAATGTCACTAGCCAATCCAAGTTTCATTCGAAAAACCAAGTTTTGGTAAAATTAAATATTTTACCTAAAAACCTTTTAATTTCAATATTCATAGAAGTTGAACATTTAGCGAAAAATTTGAACAAAAAAACACACCGAAATACTTTAAGTCCCAAAAAAATAGCTGAAAACCACAGTCAGAAAAAATATTGGTTTCACGAAGAATTTTTAAATTAAAAAAAATCAAATCGCATAAGAAATTTAAAATACGAAAAAAAATTAATTAATTTAATTAAATTATTATTCATAGTCGATATTTCCCTTCGCCTTTATGTAGCATCATCACGAATTAAATTTTATTATAAAACTTCAAATTAACAATTGAATATCAGAAATTTGGTCCTTTTTGTGTCCACACAAAGGAACCAAGAAAGAAAACAATAAAGTTAATATAATTTTTATAACACCCAAATGAAAATCCTGCCATATTTCTCGGCATATACTTCAGTTATTATACCGCTTATACGTTTTAAATTATTTATGTCAAATCCGTTGCTTTAAAAGGTTTATTGTCTTTTTCGTTCGTATGTTTTTGCCTGAGGCAGGTAGAAAACTTTGTTAAGGAAAACATCAATAAAAAAAGCAAACTTTCAAAGTTTGCAGTTCCTTCGGCAATTTATGGTTTATGCAAAAACTTGGTTTCTATTTTCTTGAACACCAAAGTAAAACTAAATCAAAAATTCTTCGAATGTGGTCTACAAAAATAAGAATATATACAAACAAATATGAATATGGTCCAATATTTTTATTTTTTCTATTGTCCTCTTGAACTATTGTTTAACGAAAAAAACCTCCTGAAAGCAGGTAACACACATATTCTTTAAATACACTGACGCTCAATTTATTAGACCCACATAACTATTTTTACTATTGTTGAACGAAAATTTTATTACCAGCAAATAACTTATCAATCACAAAAGTGACTCACTCCTTTGTTGTGCACTCCACGTCATATACTGCCTAGCAAATTGCAATCGGATTTGTTTGCCTGTAACATTCAATACGGGTTTTTTCTTCAATTTTTTCAACAGCAAGTGTTCGCAGATTCTAATAGCTCCACGTACTGTTAAGATACTTACTTGTGTGCCATCTTTAGCCCTAATTTTGATACAAATAGAATTGAAATGCGTTTTTGCCAAATTTAAAGCTGTCACATCTCTTCCTTTGTATTTTTTTTCCATACAATTCCTTATAAAATAACGCGAAATATTTCTTGATTTTAGATCTTTCCGATTCATTTAGAATTTTGTTTTTACCCATGTATACCAATTGTTAATTAAAATTTAACAATTTTCATCACAGAATAGTTTAACGCGCAAATCAAGTCATATGGTTTGCAAAAAAAAAGATGTTCAAAATACCCCTTTATTTAATTTTTAAAAAATTTTTAATTTGCTCAACAAAACACGCTGTCCACTGGTAATAGAATTTTCAGTTTATATACATATACATATGGTCTGTTAAAAATTAGTTAGGTCTAATAGGGTGTTACTTCAAATACTTTGTTTGAAGCTTAATTCTTTTAATTATGTTTTAGAATTTCTGATAAAATTAGATAAGTGGGTTGGAGTAAGGAAGAATTTATTGCATTGTAGTGAACGAATTAGTTCTCTTGTGCTAGTTTTTACTTTTGTCGCATTTTAATTCGTTATTAAACTTCTTGTTTGGAGCGTTACACAATGGTTGCTAATTAATTCTTAAATTTGAAGCTTCAATCGCTGATAAGGTAGGTGGAGGGAACACATAAATTCTTAAGGCCGATAAAAACGCTTGATAGTGCAAACAGTAAACTAAAGATTGTACAACAAGAAAATATATAGAAATATTTCTCATAAGGTCTACAAAATGCCTTGAGAAAAAAGAGATATTCTTTGCTGCTCAATATGGAATTTAATTTATGTCTGTGTAAATTATTTTTTGCAAAGTATGAAACTTTACAAAGAAAAAAGTTTGAGGCAACCATAACATACCAGCAATATACCGTGATCTTATTATGTAGTGTAAATACATTTTTTTCGCACAGAATAAATACGTCCCACTTAGAATGTTACTGCCACTGGTACAATGATAATATAACATCATATAACCAGAATATTGTCTAAAGTATTTAATTTAAAGTCAACTTAATTTGATGAAAATATTGTTGGCCGCGAGCATAATGTTTTTATAATTCGTCATATTAATGTATACAGATAATCATAACAAAAATCATATTGACCGTGATAGTACTTAGCTGGGTATTTGGTAACTTTTTTCGTTTTATTTGCTTTGTTTTATATTTATTTGGAAAGAACTCACTGATTAGAACATAAAAATGAACGGTGGCCGAGCGTTTCACTCATCAAAAAAATTTATTTATGGTATAAATTTTAAGAAAAAATATTTTGTTCAAGCCAAACAAATTGCAAATTTTATGAGTGGTAATATTCTCATAAACAAAATGAAACAAGAACATGTCTGACGAAACTATATAAATAATATTTGGAAATCATAATAATAAATTCATGGCAGTCTTATATTGTTACAGAAAACAAAATATATTTGCGGTGACATGTCAACAACATTGTATTTCTCTGAATGTACACTTATTAAAGCATGCCGCGTTTTATATTACGTATTCATTATTTTCTTATGGCAGCATCTAAAATTGTAAGCAGTATACAAAAAGTCATGAATACACATCTCTTATAATTCTCATTAGGTTCATAGTTTTTTTTAGCATTCGGGGCGTTTCAAACGAGGCAAGATTGTGCCATATTAAGAGTATGCACAGAGCGTTTTGGACAATCATTTTTTATTAATTTGCACAACGGCTTCAGATGACTTTTATGGCCGCAGCGACTTCGGCTAACGATTTAGGATAAGACGACTTCAGCTCAGCGACTTTGGCTACCTTATATGAGCACAAGATACATCAGCTTCGGCTGATTGTTTTAAGGACTTCCGCAAACTATCTGAAGTTTATTGCATGGGTTATTATTGAACCCATGCAATAAAGGGTTTACCCTTATTTGTTTGGGACTCTTACGCCATGGCTAGAGAGCTGAAATTTGGTATATAGGTAGACCTTGGAGAATAAGTATTGAGAAAAATAGGTACTTTTCTTCTAGATGTCTAGGTATTTGTATGCATATCCACTATATGGATAGAGCTGAAATTTGATATAACCAAACCGTCTGTTAACTGTAAGATAAAAGAGGTTTTATACATACATTAGTAAACAAAAATAACTTTGAAAGGGATTCAGATTCGCGCAAGAACATAAATGGGAAAATAAACCCAAGGACCAGTTTCTTCATATGTACCATTACATCCCATTTCTAGGCAACTTCCTAGCTTGTCAAATTTTTTTTTTTTAAGTTTTTAATATGGAAAAGGATTATGGGAAAAATTTTACCAAACTAGCAAGTTGCCTAGAAATGGGATGGTATTATACATATGAAGAACTTGATCATTATGACTTCAGTACTTTTTACGGCCGACATTTTTGGCTAAGAACTTGGCCTTATTTTCACTTTTGGGTTTTTGTGCGGATATAGTTTTACTTGAGGGTTGTGAATCTGTAAGTCGCCGCTGCGCAGAACTTAGCTACCGCAGCCTTAGACAAATCCATGTTACATCACTGTCATGTTTGAAATAGTAAAAATATTCGTACAAATAATCAATTAATCTTTATAAGCAGAAGGAGTAATATTTTTTCTACAAGTATAAAAGTGGGGAGTGGAAATTCTCACATTTATTGTTTTTTTCGACATAGTTTTCGAAATGTAGGACTCATTCTATAATATCACAACTTTATACCTGGCATGTATTTAAAAGAATAGTTATTTTATTTCTTGATATAAATGATCCGTATAGAACAGTTTTTTCTATGTTTGCAAGAAATACATATGTTTGGTTTATTTATTTATACATCTGTTACAAACATTTTAGCCAGATCGGCTTGCTTGTTTTTACTTCTAGTTTCTAAACTTGAACTGTCAGACAATAAAATTTTTAGTAATGTTTGTTAATATTAATACCATAATTTTTGTTTGTTCTATGGTAAAAGTTTATTATTTTATGCTCACAAGAAACAAGAGTAAAAGAGATTAATTGCGTTTATAATGTTGATTTATTGCCAGTTTTATTAGGAATGTAAAATATGTAATTTTATTACAAAAATACGAAATTTTATTATATAAAAGAATTAGAGTCTAATAACTGTCTAATGCCAAGCGAGATAATGAGCGGAGTTAATTTTTGCATAATATTGATTTAAAGACAAATTATTTAAATCATAATTTAGTGAAGACTTCTTCTCATCGCGAGGGAGTTTAGGTTCAACTCTTATTAGATTCTTAATATAATATTCCGAGAGGGCAATTTGAAATAGATCTTTGAAAGGATTTTCCGTCATCCGTTGTCAAGTTATTTTGGAGACAAACTGGTTTCGACTATGTGCCATCTTCAGTGTAATTTTTTTGTCCTCTTAAAACCAAACTTGACAAGGGATGGCGAACATTTGGTCCAAAAATCTAATTCTTAATAGATTTATTAAGAACTTTTTCATTAGTATCCTAAACTCCATTGTACTTTTAATGCATAAATGATAATCAAAAAATATATGCTCTTCACAATTTAGTTAACATATTACTATTGTATCTTTGCCCAGTTTTGCTCCCAAATATTACAAAATGCAAAGCACATATGATTTTACAAACACTATGAATAATTTTGATTTCTTAGTCAAAAAATGTATGCTCATTCACATCGTATTATGCAAAACTGTAAAACAATCATAAAAGTTTTGTATTTTTATTCCTTAAGTTCTCATCTAAACACACTTCATTCTGTTCACACGTCAGTCGGAATTTTGCTTTGAACTTGTCATAATTTAAACGGAATTTTATCGATGCACATAGCTATGTATGTGTACATTTAAGGATTATTTTATGTTAAGTATAATATACTTACATGTATGAATACTTCGTTGAGATAAATGTTAAGTGAAATTAGGGTGAGCCTGACGTGGTGTTATAAATATAACATATTAAACTATAATGCTGCTTAGATTACATGGAAACTTTTAAAGCTTCATATCTTAAAGCCACATATCTGTTTCTTGAAGAAATCTTAACTTTTTACATAATTTACATCGAAAAGTATATCAATACTGTACCGGAATACCCTAAAATGAAAAACTTTGTAATACACAGTCTATATGCCTTAAATTATGCATCGCTTTTTAACAATAGCTTACAATCATGTTTACCGTTAACCTATATGTACTTTTTGCGCGTACACAAGCCCATACAAAGAAACAAACATCGACACGTATCCGAAAGCAAAATAGTGCCAGTAGTTATTAAAGGGTGAATGCACGAGGCTTCGCTCTTGTCTGCATTTGGTAGGTTACGACAACAACACAAATATAATTGTAATTTCTATTTAATAGAAGAATATGGAAAATTTCGCCTTACGGTATTTCAAGCGGAAATTCGGGCACTCTTCACATGTGCTCGCTTTAACTTAGTATGTGTTCAGACAGTCCAAGTTTTGTTAATAAGTTACTGGACTTAATAAATTACCTGAGTCACATATTATTCACAAGGTATAGCAGTATTCGTCGTCGACCAGAAAGAAACCTCTTTATTATTAATTGCGTTATAAAGAGATACAGTTGGGTTCCTAATAGTACTTGCGTACGATAAAACAGCTATTTACTAACGAAACAAGCTGGCTGTTAACCAAATATAAAATTATTATCTTGGTGACAATTTTCACAACTATAAGAGTATTTGTAATAAAATTGAATATAAAGACACAAAATAATGCCACAATTCTCTTGTTAACTTATAGAACTAATTATTTTCTTTTTTTAACACTAGCGGAAATCACTCTGCCATAAAGCGTGAGTGTCTTTTTTAAGTGTTTATCAAATTTATTACAGAGTTGCATAAAGTAACTTTGCCGCATGCAATAAGCTAAGCCGCAGTCAGTATATAAACGCTAACGCCGCCTCTAAAATGTTTACGCAAAAAAAGTATTTGTTGCGTGCGTAAACTTTCTAAATACTTTTATCAATCAATGGAGTTTTGTTTTATATTTAAATTTATACTATTTTAGCAAAAACATTTTAACAGTCTTCGCATCAATTTTAATTCTTCACAGGCAATTGTTGAGACGGTTCTACCGCCGTGAAACTTTGTAAGCGCAGGTGTCTAGTTGTTTTGATTTAATAATAATAAAATGAAATAAACAGTTATTTTAGCATTGCAAATTACCAATCTGCAACGTTTTTTGCCCTAGCATATTTGCTCAAGTGTAGCAAATCTTAGTTTCATACATTTTGTTGTTATGGTCTTGCAAAATGTAGCATATTTGCTAGACCTGCTACATTTGCAAGGTTTGCAAGGTTTGTTTGCAACCAAGAGTGAGTTCCCCTACTCTTTGCAGGTATGTAACTAATTCTCTGCAACTAATTCTCTGTCCCAAAAGAATGCAGAAATATCAGTGTACACGTTGAAAAAGGTAAAGGTAAGAGATAACTAAATAGCGTAAAATATGACGAATCAAATTTTTCGAAATTAATATTTTTATAAAAAATCTTGTTAAGGAGTTGAAATAAAAGAGGACTTTACAGATGGGAGAAGTCAAAATGCGGCCTCTAGGCGAACGCGAACATTCGTTGATACAGCTAAAATTATCTTTTTCCCCTACAAAATATAGACACACCAAATGAAAACCCATATCTCCAAAAAAGAAACAAAAGAATTTGTCGTATTTTTTACTTTGTACCTGTCACTTTGAGAAACCTAATAAGAAAGATTAAATCACACGATCCCCACGGCTGACTCTTAGCGTAGAACAGTATATTCGGGTCTTTAAAGTTCTTCATCAATCTTTTTTCGCTATTAAAAAATCATTACTTCTGCTACCAGGAGTCTTTTTTATCTGCTTCTTAAGTCTGTAATCTGCAAGCTTAACTTTTAAGAGATGAAAGAAAAAGTTAAATTTTGAAAAACATTTGACAATTTTGTTTCAGTTGGATTAAAAGGAGCAAATTTTTTTAGTTTCAATTCAAATATCAATTCACAGTTTTCGTTATATTTTCACGGTTTTCGTTATATTTCATTTTTTCCTTCATCAATTTTCATGAAATAATATGGATTTGAGCGCTTTCTTTCTTTTTGAGAATTACGTTATAAAATAAATTGTATACTTAGGTAACATTAAACCATAAATACTTAATAGAATCAATTATACTGCATAATAAAAAAATATATGCGGGCATGTTCTGGCACTCGCAAGAGTGTCTAATCGCATGCGAGTAGCAAATCGCCAAACTTATTTCTGCATGTTCTGCAACTCACGCTTATTGATCTGTCTTTTCGCTATTTTCCTATTTCAATAGACCAAAGAAAGCCTTATATGCAAAAGTCAGGACACAATTCACATCGCTTTTGAGTAAGATAACACTGCTCTGCAAACGCTAAATATCCATGGTGGGGCCAGGTGGTTGGCATGTAACTCTATGCCATTTAAACAATAAGTGTTCTTAGGGTGTCACCATCTTATTTTGGAAAGAAAAATTTATCATTATCTACCGACAGGGGTCGCTTTTAACGATAGGTTTCGAAAAAGTACAAACCGTTAATACCACAAGGTCGCATTTCATAAGACGTAGGGGCATTCTTTGAATACATTGGCTCTTTTTGGCTTTCTTATAGACTTATTTGCTCTCAAATCTGCCAATTTAGCTTGCTGGCATACCAGCTCTTTCTAAAATTGTCCTCAGCTCTAAACTTGGATCCCATTTCAAACTATCATAAAACATACGGTATTAGTCTGAATCAGTTCCTGGGAAAGTTCTTATATACGTTAGGGTATTGACTTCAATGGGATATTCCTCGATAGTTTGACAAACTAACTGCGTTCGATAGATTTGTTATGTTTTCGACACAATGTTGGCTGTTTATTTAGGGAAGCATCTGCAGTCTGATTTTCAAACCCAGGTTTTTTTTTAATTGATCATAGTATCGCTAAAAGTAAATAACCATATAAAGTGGACATGACAGTTTTCTGAACGTTCCTATTTTTGGTGGTTTTTTTTTTCGTTGGTAATTAAAGTTTGAAAATGAATTTTTTTTATATATTTTTGTACATTTTTAGGAATAATCTTTACGGTTCAAGATTAAGAAATGCCATAAAATTTTCAAATGAATCGATAATAAACAATTTGTATACAATATTTGTTGTAATTTTTAAAAATTTCGTAAGCTTTTTTTGTTCAATCACAAGCAGACCAAGGAACGTGACTTTTTAAGTTTTCTCAATTTAAATTTTTATTTCTGTTTTTGTTACACGTAAAAAGTTTTTCTCTCCACTATTTGGAAATTTATAGATTTTTATTTTTTTAAATTTTCTTTGCAAATGTATTTCAATATGAACCAAAAAGGAAGTTTAATATTTGAATTATGTTAGAAACCAAACACGTACAAATATCATAAAAATTAAGTGTTTTACTGGTCTTTTTATTTTTCTATTAATTAATGTAAAACATTTGCTGCTTTTTTTCTAATTTTCCAGAAAAGTAGCGAGTGCGAAGAATTAAAATAAAATATAAATATGACGAGTTAAACTTTTGTGGGAACTGACTGCTGCACAAATTGTAGATTTTTTAACAACCACTTAATGATATGTGATGAAAGATTTCATATAGTAAGGAGTCCTCGCTGAGGACTATAGAGTGATCGTAGCTGAGTGGGTTAGAGATAGTTTTCAATGTTTAATTTTACGCCGATATCAATAGCTGAGCAAATGTCATCACATGATATAATTTGTTAAGATTCTTAGTTCAAAGACATAAAAACTTGCGCCAAAATTAAAGAGGTCAGCCGCCTGAAGCCACATTTTTAACTCTGTTTCGACGAAAAGTTCGCTTAGGATGAAAGAAAATGTTTTACCAGCTACGTGAGTAAAATAAGTTGCACTAGTTCAAAGAGAGCGCAGTTGGTAGTGAGTTAAGAGCTGCCACTACACCCACATAATACCTAAACGTTTAATGTCGGTAACGGTAACGAAACAGTGATTGGCGACAATTATCTTACTATGATATGGAACTATGTCCTTCTTGAAACTTAAGTAAGAGCTTTCGAAAAAAGTAGTCATACAAGGCGAAATACTATGAAATAGGCATTAAAGGAAATTAGATTATTATACAACTAACGAACTTCTTATTAGAATCTACGGAAGTTTTTCGTTAATGGAAATCATTTCTTTAAATAGTTATATAGGAAAATTTCTTCAATTCAATAGCTGCTCTTTCGTTATTTATATAACGAAATTTTTGTTAAATTTTAGTTAATTTAATTAATAATTTTTAGTTAAATATATTAATAATATTAAAGAGATTTTATTCATTCGAAAAAAAGAAATTAAATGTTTTGCATTTATCAACAATACTTAGTAAATATGTATTTATATCGGTATGGATGTGTGTATGTATGTATGTATGCATGCGTGCATATATGTATGTAAATTTTAGCACTACTGAAAATGAACTGCGGATGTTTTTTATATGTTTTCGTATTTTCCATGTATTCAACAATATTCTCATAGAAAAATTTAAACGAATAAAATGTTTTTATTTTATATATTTTAGAAATTCAATTTTTAAAATACTTAAAATGTTGATGTTTTTCATAAAATATTGATTAAGCGATTTTTCGGCAAAATTACAAAATTTTGGTGGTGAATATTCAAAATCTGGTGAATTTAGTTGTTCTTGAAATTACCAACATTTTCGAAACTACAAAATAAGATTGCTAAAAATTCGTAATTATGTCAAAATTATATATTCCTCACAACCTTAAAAACTAACCATAAAATTCAATAAAAATTGCAAGAAATACGATAAACATAAAAACTGCAACAAAAAAATTTAATCAATATTCAATAAAAACACCAAAATTTTATCAAAAATTCTACAAAAAACCAAATTAATAAAGTTTGAAATTTGACCATAAAAACTTTAACTTAACAAAATCAAACCATGACCTAAAAATATTACAAAAATAACTGATTAAATACCGAATTGGGCAACTCCAATTTGGCTGCTTTTCTTTTACTTTAAACACTTAATTATTTTTATTTTAACTGCAATTACACCCAGGCGAAATTTTTCCTAAATTTTTTTTTAATTTAATGTTTTTTATTTGTCTGTAAACACTGCTGGTCTTCGTTTTATTTCAAGTCATTAGAGCTTGTTGTTAATTTTAAAAAGTGGGAAGCATATGCCTCGATGTGTGTAGAAAAAGAAAAATATTTTATAGGTTATTAAAACGCGAAAATGTAGATATGTAACCATAGACATATTTTTAAGGCACGATGTTTAAAATTTAATTATAGATATGCGTTAAAAACACAAATGCTTTATTATTTCCACAGATATTATTTTATGGTATACTGGGTCAGAAGATAAAGTTTAATTTGTGAAGTATTTAATTTTTGTTCTGGCAAAGTATTTTCGTTATTTTGAAAATGTTTTAAATTTAAAGTTTTAATAAATTTCGGTGTGTTTTTGTTCTTGAGGCAAAATATTGAAATTTCCAATTTTCTATTTGTATGTTTTTTTGAGTTGAAGTTCTAGGTAGTTAATTGAATGTTTTCTGATTTCCTGAATTAGTATTTAAAGATTATTCGAAGAAAATAAACAATAGCGGGAACATAACAAAAACAACCTTATTTTGTTGCCACAGAAATTAATTGAGCTCTTTGTGTAGGTTTTACCAATAACCGCATATGTAAGTTTTTTTTTTAAATTACGTTATTCATGCCAACATACTTTTATCTCTAACGTTCTTTACCAACGTCTAAAAATTTTTAAAAACATATTGATTAATGTAAATAAGTAGATATTTTTTCCTTAGCAATAGTCAAACTTCTTCATGTCTATTAAATTAGTATTTTGCATTAACAACGTATGTCTACAAACCTTTTCCGGCTAGTAGTTAAAAAATAAAAAAAACTTATATTTGGGGGTATCTGCAATACTCTCCTTGATTGTTCAGCGAAAAATATATGTAAGTTTTTCACGTAAACATGTTAATTATGGATTTTTTTTTATTAAAAAATGAAATGTTTAGCAACATTTGAGCTAAAAGTTTCAGGTAACAATTGTGTTTTAGTATTGGCGTAAGTATTTATAATAGGGCTACTTTAAGCTGTTAGAATGATTTTTCACAAAATCTCTAAATTTAATTTCCTATAATTTTAAATATTTTATATAAATACGTTGGCTGCTAAGTCTCAAAATTTCCTTCGTCCAAGTTCAGAAGTTACTTTTAAATAAACAATATTTTTTTCTTATTAATATGACATTTTTTATAAAGAAATCTTCTTATACATTCGTGTTTGCTTGTAATTAATTACTTTTGTTATGTTTTTTCTCTGTGAGAAGATTTGAAAAAGGGAATCATTTAAAAACCATTATTTAAATAAAAATTAATTTTGTGTGTTTTTGTTACTAGAACATCAAATAAATGATCTGAAAAACTGGCATGAAAAACCTTAGTATGTGTGTAATCAAGGATTGTTTCTTATACATGTGGCATCTAGCATATTTGAAAGGAGTTTACATTAACTCTTCATTCTGCCATAAAATTTTGACATTTTAGATAAACGAACAAAGCTTTAATATTAATTGCACTTTGACCTCAAAGATCTTAGAATGTGTATGTATATTAAGGGACAAATACGATTTATTCGTAAAATAATAAATAAAATTCTTTTCTCGAATGAATAAAATGCTTTTATACTGAGAATGTGAAATGAGGTAATTAATTTCGTATACAATTGTTTGTAAACAAGTTTTTTTAATGAGTAAAATTCAAGTATATTGAACCGATGAATTTAAATATATCAATTCGCCTGATATTAGTAGAAATGCTTTTTGAATAAAAAAAAGGTACGATTTGTGTTGTTTGTATTCCAGGCAAAAAACTTATATCTGAACGAAAAAAATTAGTGCATAGTGGCTGAAGGTGTAATTGCTTAATTGAAATGAAAACGTTTGCAGATTAAAAAGAAGGTAGCCGAATAATCGAGTTTTATTTGTACACAATTTATTCGTTTATTCGAAGTAAACACAAACGTTTTCAAATTGATCCTATAATTGGTTTCCATATAAAAATTATACACTTATTCGAAGTTAATTAACTATTTTAGAATAAGTAAACATCTTGTGTGTTAAGTATAAAAAATTTTCTCAGTTGCAGGAAAACTAATTCCTTGTGTGCCTAAATGTACAACCGATTGATCAAATAAATTCCATTCGTATGCAATAATAAACAAATTATGTATTCGATGAAGAAAATACTCCAAAGTATGATTTTCAAATAAATGTTGTGAAAAAACATATGAAACTCCAGAAAAATTTATTAAACGTAAAATTTAGAAGAGTTTCGAAACAAATGTAGTCAATATTTATACGATGATGGATTTGCAAAATAGGGAAATTGAATGCCTACTATTAGGGCAAATTTTAAAGGTGAGATGATGTATTGGTTAGAGCAGAAGTTAGGGAAGTTTGTCTTGGTTTAAAATAAATAGCATCAAACTCCCTCCAGACAAATCCACCCATGAACTATATATATATATATATTTACAATTTGGTTCATTAAGCAAAAACTTGTTGACTTTTATAACACTCTTCCTTAAAATATATACGAGCTTATACTATTTGTGTTAATAACACAAATAGGATTATTTGATTTACCAATACTTCATTTTCCGTTCCTAAATTCCTTGGGTGATTTAAATTTTCAGTTGAACAATTTTTATTAAATTAGCTAAACGTAAAATATTACGACCTGTGTTCAAAATCAAAAACCGTATTCTATTATTTTCAGAAGTTAGCTTAATACTTGGAATTACTTGTGACGAATCTTGTATACACAGATCGTCCGAATTTTCCTGTACTTAAAATTTAGATTTAAACTATTTTTTAAGAAAATCTTTTTAGAATAATATTTTATGTTAAAATATGTTTATTATTGTTAATATTAGCTAAACGTTAAAGAAATAATAATAATTCAATTGACGTGAGGGTAAGTTAGCTTGGAATAAAAGAATTTCCTCCTATTGCACACTCTGTGATTGCCGGTACTTCGGCCTAAAGGATCGTGTTATGTTCATTAAGTTCGTAGTATAATTCGGTTTCTGGTCTCTCTGGGTTTAGAACTGTCCATTTAGCATCTGTCTCCTAACCAGTTGCCATATTTTAAACTCATTCTAATTAGAAATGTTTCAGTAATAAGTTGTGGTACAGTTCAGATGTTTACCAGCAAATTACGAATATATTCCCATAAGTCATTTTTAATTATACTAGCACCGGGACATTCCTGGAATGAGGGCACAAAAATTAGTGTTTCTAAATATTTTAAGAGCATTTGTTACATTGAATGTGAAAGGAAAGGACTTGCCAAGAAGTTTGTTTGGGGTAATATTTTTTTAGTATTTACTACTACTATTTTGTAGTATTTACTACTAAAAATTTCTTAAGCTACTTACTTCTTTTTAAAAACTGACCAACAATTATTGGTTGCCAATTTACAAAAAAAAAAAAGATGAAGAAAAATTAATAAAACTTATGTCAACAATGCCACACAACAATGAAGGTCTTTTTCACAATCTAAAACAAAGCAGTACATCACCATCAGGCTGCAACAAGGACCTACGGCACACTGACATTGTTTACATAAATATAAAGACAAATCTAAAACAAATTCTAGAGAAAGTGATGATTAGCTTAAAATCAAACACAAGGCACTATGAAACTATTTACTTGTTTTTTATTCAAGGTGTGTTTCGACTATATGTATGTATGTATATGAATATATTTTCGCGCGTCGTGTCATAATTTTTTAAAATAAAATTTCATATATATCTACAAAAACAAATTGTAAATATTTTTTAAATATATGTAAAATAATTTCACCCTTAACTATACAAGGCTTGATTAAAATTCAGCAAGCTGAATCCGCTTAAAAAATATTTCACAAAAATATAAAAAGTCTTAATTATAGAATTTTTTTCCCATATTAATATAAAGTTGTTCTTCCCTCTAAAACTGAAATTTCTTTCACTTATCTCAATTAATTTTCCTTAATTTTGCATACAATGCTGTACATAAATGTATTATAACCGGCATATTAAAACAGATCGACAATGCTTTGAATTTTTTTATTAAAAGTTACTTAGCTATATAAATACATATATTCAACTAGCTGAACTGGTATAAAATGTATCAATTTAATAAATAATAAACTTTATTTATATTGATTCTTGATATTTATAGTAATATATATTCAGCAAACTGTCTTAAAACATAATTAATAAATTTATTAAAATAAGCAAATATTTATTCCACCAAACATATTATGATATTTAAAATTTAAATTTTGACAATATGTTAATCTTATTTAAACATGTTATTTGAAAATTTTATTACGATAATTTCTTATTCGTTTTACGTGTTCCAGACCATACGCTGATTTTGAATAACCAGCAATTGTCTTTAAAATTTTGTTTAAATAAACTTCTTATAAAACAACATCACCGAACATGATCTTTAGTTTTAACATTAACAAAGAAAGTACACCGCAAGCACGTGCCACAGCACGAAAATGTCACATAGCATTATAGTAAACAATAAAAATCTTCTTGAAAGAGAAATATAATCACAGTTTTAGTTAAAATCAACAAAATCAATTAAATTTTGTTTCTTTTAATAACATATGGAACCCACAAACATAACAACGTATATAGCATACATTGTATGTATGTGTGTGTGTGTGCGTGTTTTTAAACTTTTCTGCAAACATTTTCAATAACAATTAAATATTGTACTTAATGCAATGCAGTGCAAAAGTTTTTATTTTGTTGCTCGTAAAAGTAACTACAACACACTTGCCCAGTTCTTAAAGAGATCGGAGCACTGCACGGTTAAAGTAGATATAAGCGAGTGTGTGTTTGTTGATATGTTTTTAGTTTTAGTAATGGTACGTGTTAAAGTGCACTTTTGGTCACGTTCATTGTACATCCAATAACCTAATAAAAATAATGTAATAAGTTATTAAAATGGCATTTTGTAAATTAAAGTACTTGGAGGTAATTGTAAAGACAATATTAAGGCATTTACTAGAAAAATGTCCAACAAGCTAACCGAAAATAATAAAGTTTAACAAAGCCTAGACATTTCTAAACTAGTACTAATAATTTTACATTAAAATAATTTATGCTTAATTCAGCTACCAGAATTAAGCGTTATTATAAATATATTGATTGTAAAAACAATTTATGATTCTATCTAAAACTTTTCTATATAATATAGGTAGTGCTAAAGCTGAAATTAAATAAAATCGTTTATTTCTTTATTTTTAATTCAACTAGTTGAATTTAATTCATTTTATATTTTTGCTACTATGTTATAAAAAGCATAGCTGAATTAAACCTAAAGCCATGTAATTATTGTTTTAGACTTTATTCAGCTAGTTAAATTAAATTGTTTTGAGAACCAAAATAATGAAATTGTTTTTTTAGAATGCTAATACAAGTGCCAATATAGCTAACAAATTAAGTTGCAACCTTAATTCAGCCAGATAACAAAAACAATTAATATTTTCCGGAAAATAAATACAAATACTTCTTCAAAATTTTTTAAGTTTTCATAAATTAAGCAAAAAGTACCTAATTTACCTAGCTGAACGGATCGAATATATAACTCAATAATATTCAATAATGTTTACGAGTGTGTAGCAAGCTGAACTGTAGGTTTAATAAATATCTATTACTAAACCCAAGGCATTACTAATTTCTGGCTTCATTTAGCTAGCTGCAACAATGCCCGTGATTGCTAGATTTTTTATTCAGCTAGCTGAATATGAAATTTTAGATTTGTGTCCTGTAATTAAGTTGCTCTATTCAGCTAACTGAACAAAATCTATGCTTCTTAACCCATTAACGCCCACAGCGATCTAGGCAAGATAAATTAATAAAATTTTAAAGAGGAAGTATTCTGACTTAGGTCAATATATTAAAATTAAAAAAAAAACATGTTTTTGGCTCAGAATGGGTTTTAAGAGGTGTTACATATATGTATGTAACAATGGGCAGTATATTAGACCTGTTTTCCTTTTTTTTTTATAAAACTCATATATTGTATACTCATAACCAAAACTTAACAAAAACTTTAATTTAGTATTTAGTAAAATTTATCAAAACACATTCTTTTTTAAAATAGAAATGATTTTCACATTTAACAAAAATCAAAAATAATAAAAAATTTAAAAATAAAGTAATACAAAGAAATTTTTAGAATGATATCTTATTTAGTTAGTTGAGAAATAATGGTATTTTTCAAAGCATTTGATGCATAGGCCTACATTGCATTTTTTGCACATAGAAGTTGGATGCACTCGGCAGTTCAAACCTGCACAACGACGTCAACGACAACAACAAAGTGATTTATTCCTTCATACCTACATGAGTACTCTTGTTCATGTGAATCTAAACAGCGATAACTTTGCGGTGGTTTTACTTTGCCATAAGATGTACAATATCGAGTAGCAATTGCTCGTCGAATGTTTTTCTGCGTCATGTCTCATCCTGCTTTGCGATGTAGGATCCACGCATTTTGTATGGAAACATCTATTGGCCATGTAAATATCGAAAACCACCACTTTTTTCCGCGCGCACCAATCCTGTATGCATTGACGTTTTGGTCCATTCTATCAGTACCACCCATATTTAAATTATACTCGTGTATGGCATGTGGTAGGGGAACCATAATTATTTTCCGTTCCGTTCGAGAAAATCGACTTATTTTGGTGATTGGTAACTTACCGTGAATAGTAGATGCTACCGTTACAACTGCGTTATCAACCAATTTCGTAATTTTTATTCCAGGTTCTACCATTTTAGAACTTTCAATATGACCACGTTGTCGTTTTTTTAGGACATCCTTGGAAGATAGAGGCCAAGATTTGGGTATGAAATTTTCTCGGATGGTTCCAGTTCCATAGCAACCACGTTGCTTGAGACCAGACAATGCAGCAGGCGTCGTGAATAAATTGTCGAAAAAATTGAAAACTCCAATTGTTAAAGACTTTCGTCAAATTCATCCAGCATACAAAACAGCGGCGTTATGTTTTTCCCATACTTTGTGCAATATTCCTGTTTCAAACGGGGATTCGATGTAGAATTTTGGAACGAATTTTCGTCATCCCTTGTCAAGTTTAGTTTGGAGACAAACCGGTTTCGGCTATGTGCCATCTTCAGTGTCATTTTTCGTTCGGGGATTTCAATTTCGAAATTTATTAAATACCCCAGAGGAGTAGTTAAACACCACATTTTATAGCCAAAGCTTTCCTCTTATGAATGCAGGAATACATGTTCGCACATTTGGTATGAAATATGAAGTGAATTTTCCCCTAATTGTTTCTATTGTTTTTATCACCCTGTTTTCTAAAACCGTATATAATTTTCTAATATTTATATCTTGTTCTTATTTTTTAACAACCAAAAAAAATATCAAGTGGAATTTGAGTAACTTAACGCCACATAACGTAACGTCAGATACTAATGATAAAAAGGAAAAAACGGAAAAAAGATTTTTTTATTTGAAAATTTGAAAAATAACTGTGTATTACTCCAAATCTTAACAAAAAAGTTTTGCGTCAAAAGACTTGCCCAATTCGCAGAGTTAAACAATTTTCTTATCCAAGTCAAAAAGCACTTCCGTTTTTCGTATTGTAACGCCAGGTCGTATTTTGAGTATATTCTAAAAACCTTACAGCCATACCTAAATAAGAGCGTTGAGCGTTGCGTTAGCAGCAGGGTACGTAGTCACAGTATATTTGAAGTAAAATATGTCCCTTTGTGAACACCACTGCTTTAGTGGCTTGTGTTCGCATATCAATCGCTACCAATCAGTGACATACATGTTTGCTTTCCTATGCATATGAGAGCGGCCCTCGGAAGAAGACTTGCAGGTTCGGTTAATAGGAACTACACGTTATGGAATCGTACAGAATGAACTTTTAAGAGCAGTGATAGTGCCCGCAGATCAATAAACAAGAACAATCGTTATTCTTCAGTCATTATATCGTGTAGGATTTAAAATAAATTCTGAATAATTTGGAATATATTTATAAATTTTAAAATTTTTGGTAGTTTGCAAGAGAGCCCAGATTTTGACGAACGAAAGCTATTTTGACGAACGAAATTTCGGTACAAGAGTCAACGCCTGACCATGCAAGCTTCACTAGGTCGCACGGAATGCTTCCATATAAAGTTTTTGTGTGGTGCGGATTCAAAAACAACGTAAATAATGAGCGCTATACTTAAGGCCTATTTAGCCTACCGTTGAAATCGTAGATGTAACGTAAATGTAAATGCAACGTAAATGTAAATGTTTGAGCGCTTATAGAATGCCTAAATCCGTGTCAGGTGTTTTTGAGACAAAAAAAGCAAAAATATTTGCAGATTAAATAAAAGAGAAAACTGTCTGTTTTAATTCCGGGTGTTTTTATTAAAAATATAAAATCAAATGGATAAAGAAGATTTGTTTATTACCTTGAACTTTTTGCGTATTTGTAAAATAAAGGAAAAACCTCATCCATTTTTTAACAAATAACAAATAAAAAGCAATACAGCTGTTCGAAACAATGATGAGAGTACAGCATGTTTAGTATATTCGCCAAAAGTACGCAACTTATTTAAATAGTACCAAAAATTAAATTTACCTTTTTTAATAAAAAAATGTTTATAGAGTTAAATTACATACATATTATTTTTACATTATATACATATTTATTGCACTTAAAAATATTTATATATCTTTTAATTACATATCTACTCGTATATTATTTTCATTATATTTCACAGGGCTAAATTTAATCTTGAAATTCTCTTTATGTTTTTAGCAGCATTTAATTTGCATTTTAAACCGATTTTCAAAATTCATTTGCTTAAAGAAATTTATGCGTATCAAATACTTTGGAAATCGAGCGGATAAAATCTTCACCCTATTGTTATTGCAAAAATATTTTAAATTTGCATGTATTATCCGCAACATACCATATATTATTTACGCAGAAACGAAAACACCGCAAATTTATTAAAATATATCATGCGTGTACATAAATTCATCTTTTGAAATATTAAAATATCAAAAAACAAATAGAACTGCAAAAGGGTTTTTGTGCCCTCTTCTCATTCACAATAATATATACCATCACTGGCTGCATCTGTCACGTAAGCTCGTAATGAAATTCTATTTTCTACAGGTTGAGACGTTGCGGTTACATTTTACTACAGTCAGATAAGCATTTTCATAGCTTAGATAGATTCAGTTACATTTACGTTTCTACATTTACGTTCGGATAAATGGGCCTTTAATGATAACCCATTTCTTTTGGCTAAACTAAACGATATAGACGGGAACAACAAAATGGCGGTGCTACGTGCCACAATGGATATTCTGCAGTAACGATTTGATAATATTGGTTACGTCTGGCAGAGGTAACGTCAATTTTCCATCAGGTTCGAGCACCTTGACCCCGCTAGCCTTTTTCCCGTGTACTAATTCGGCTTGAAAATAGGCTGTGGGAGTTAGTTGAATGGAGGAATTTGATATTCAATCGGATTACAATTGGTTTTACTTTGTACTATATTACAGAAATTTCTTAAACAACTCTTTAAGCAGTTATATGATTAACTCGCTTACGGGCTTACAAACCTTATTTAAGCCCCTAATTCAGTTACCTCTGATGAGCATAGAATGTGTTAACCTCTTTACTCATAAGATGATTTAGAGGCTAACAGAAGATTTACTTTTATAAAGTATAAAGATAAAACTACTCTCGTTCGGTTTTTTTTAGGATACTACCTTGTTTCAGAATGCCGTGTGTGATGAATTCTAGTAAAATCATTTTCTTAATCTCACTTTATCAATGCAAAATTCTAAATATGTGCGTGTACAAAATTATCGGCCCAAGCCGTTGTGTTCAAAACAGTTAGCTAAGGCTGGTTTATGGAATGCGAAAAGTATTATTCGTTGCCAAAACTGGATTTTAACTTATTCAAGTCGAAAAGTTTTAAGGAATTAACTTAGATCTAAAAGTGGAACATACTTAGTCCTCCTAAAAGTGTAAAGTTGGCTGGTTTTTTATAAGCTGAACTCGAACGACACCTTTCAAGTCATTATAATCATTGCTCAAATCTAGCAGGATCTATATGGCAGAGTTGTTGAAAACTAATCCTCTCGGAACAACACCATCGTACGAAGCCCGCGCTTATTTTCGAAAGCAGGTTTTTCATTGCATTGTTATTCCATTGCTACCTCGACTCAACGTGACTGGAAAATCTTTTTGGGTTATTTCCGACTTCTGGTTTTAAGGATAACTTGTTTCGATGTTCATGGCGTTCCTAGCGCCGCCTTTTAGTCTTATATAGAGGGAATTGAATATAAGGACATCAATTTAATTATAAATATTTTAATCACATTATCCAATTTTCAGCAAACTTAGTTAAACAGAGGCACTTACGAATAGGTTCTAATAACATTTTTCACTTACGTAATCAGATGTGCACGCAGTATCTAATAATTGGTGTATAAACAAATAAAGGTTAAACATTTTTCAAATTTGTTAGCAGCAAAATTTTGGGACTGGATATTTATTTCAATGCGTAGACATAAATATTAATTATTTGAAATAAGTATTCATTAAATAACCGGGACATTTTTATAGCTCCATTTAGAAAACACACTTTAGGTTAATGAAAAAAAGTTTTATTGGCGTTGAACAAGGCCTTGTATGTGCAAACATATGATCAATTTATAAATAAGACTTGTGTGATTTCGTGTTTTTTTAAGTTTGAATGTTTATCTCATTCCAGGTCTTTTGTATGAAATACCAACTGCTGTGGGTCTTGCGATCTTACGCTTGAAACCATGATAGCGCATAAAGCACCACTGGTGATATGGTATCAACAGGGATACGTTACGCCCAAATACATAAACGTAAGATATAATTTTAATTAATTTAATTTGTCTTAATTAGTAAGTAAGATATATTCTGTAAAAAGCGCCCTTGTAATTTGCATTCTGCTCAAATAAATACTTACTAATGACTAAACAATAGAAAAAAGTTTGGTGATTTTGGTTTGTTTTACGTAAGCTTTGTCACTGACTTATTTACAAATAATCTATTGATAAATAAAAATTCGTTAATAAAACAAGAAAACGATATGATATGAAACTCCCTCCTCTCCGTTTAAAGAAAAATAACATTCGATGTTCCATAAGAAAATAATAACATATTGTCACGTTTATTACCACAATAAACGTTATTTTAAAGGGTTCGTTTAATTGCAATAATACACACTCTTTTATTAATGTCGGCAATTATGTATGAAAGAGGTCTCGCAGTAATTCCATTGTAATCCTGGCTGTATGCGATGTGGCACCGTCTTGTTGAAACCACATGTTAGTTAAGCCCAAAGCATGCAGTTGTGACGTTAAAAAGTTTTCAATCATATCACGATATCGCTCCCCATTGACAGTTACGGTTACGCCGTTTTCAGTTTTAAAGAAGTAAAGTCCAATGATTCCTCCTGACAAGATTGCACACCAGACTGTCACTTTTAATGGATGCAAAGGTGATGATGAATAATTTGAAGGTTTTCCATTGCCCAGAACCGACTAATCTGTTTATTCACATATCCATTCAAATGAAAATGTGCCTCGTCACTCATTATGGTTTTTTCATGCAAATCGGGGTTGTCATCGGCGAGCTGTAGCATCCTATTGGTATATGTACGGCGGCGTAAATGGTCATCTAGAAGAAGCTCTTATGTAAACTGAATCATAAATGGAAACAAATGCAAATCTTGTGCAAAATTGTGTCCAAAGTTGTTTTTTGAATACCAAGCTCCTGAGCACGGTGACGAATTGAGGTTGATGGATTGTTTTAAACACTTTCTTGTAAAGCAGTAATGTTTTCAGCCGATCTTGCTGGGGCCTATTAGCTACAGTCCCTCTTTCTTCGAAATCATTCACTACACGATAAATAGTGCGTCTTGTTGGCACGTTGTTTCTCCCAAAAATTTCACGTAACTTTCTCATCGTCACAGTAATCGATGACTGATTTTGATAAAATGTTTTAACGATTAGAACACTTTATTTTCTAAATATTTTTCCATAAAAAATTTGCCACGTCTCTACTTCACGAACTGTCAAGACTAATGGTTACCATACATATTAGAGAATACGCCACGGATTAGGTATATTCAATGTAATTTTTTCCCCCAGAGTGGTTGTTACTTCAAAGAGTTGTTGCTTCAAGTGAAAGGTTACCAAAAATAATTTATTTATTTGAATTTAAAAAAATTTAAGTGAATTTTTACCACTTGCCTTATGATGTGTGACATGCGCTTAATACAAGCCAATCCTGCTTTAAATATATGAATAAGACAAAAGTTTTAGCCGTAATACATTGACTATTTTGTACAGAAAAACCTTAGCTGTGAAATTGTCAAGGCAACTATATTAAGTTTTCGTCAAAAATACAAGATTATGGCAACCACAATAGAGTTATTTTAAAATATTTTTATTATTATTTTTAGTTATGATCAAATACTAGTTTAAATTTCATCAGTATACCATCATCTTTCATTAAACTGGTTGTCAGAACCAAAGTTGTTTAACCATATAGAAATGATATATTTTTTTTATATAGAACCTTAAATTAAGGGATAAGTAACTACCATAAGTTTGTTAAAAAAAACATTTTGGACTATCTTTCAAAGATGTTCAATCATACGTGATAAGAATTAAGTGCCTAAGCCGACTTTAGCTGAAAACATGTTAAGAATATGATCTGAAAAGAAGTCGTTTTTCAAAATATAAATTTTTTTCCGATCGTACGTATAAGTCTGTCTTAAAAAACGATCATGTTTTAAAAATAAACTTTTAAGTGTAAAATTGCTCTCCTGACAGACAAATCACACTTGCGCACTTTTCCGTATTAAAACAAAATTAAGGCCTCGTTAGCCGAGCGTTGCTCTGAACGTCCCGTTATGTACTGTAACTTTAGAATGTTTGTGTACTTGTAGAATATTTAGGGATGTGCCATATTTTATACAGAGAAAATTAATTAAAAAACAGTGATGGGAATTGAAAAGTTTTTTTTTGTTGAATAATAAGCTGTAATTCTATTAAAAAAAATTTATTAACAACTTGGTTATTATTAAATTCAACGTTATGTATTGGTATGTTTACATAGAAATTAAGCAAATATTTGTTTAATTGATAACGTAAAACATATGCATTCAAACAATGATTGGTTTTTAAATATTTTTTTTGTTACTTTATTATACAGTGAATATAACAAAATATTATATCAATATTGTAATGTTTTTTATATATATTTTTTTTCAAGTTAACTATTAAAATACGTATTTTAAGGTTTTAAAAAATAATTTTGGATTCGCAAAGTTTATTTTTGTTCCATAGAGCTATTTAATATTCTATTTTATACAAATTGGGACGTGCCGATAATATGACATTTATTGCGGCAAGCATTGTATTGATTTCATATTAACTAAACCGATCAGCTGTTTCATTAGGAGACGTGGTCGTTCGGCTAATTCCGCTTTTAGTTCAGCATAACGTTTTTAAGCAGGCGCATAACTTGGACATATCAGCATAACTTTGGATCACATTATCTTCTTTCATGATTAACGCTATGATTAATTATGTTGGAATATGGCTATAATACGAATGCTTTGAAAAGTATTCTAGTTATTCAGAATAATATTGTTATTATTTCACGGTTATGATTACCACAACCATGTGTTTGTTTGGGAACGATTATTCACAAGAGCTATATGCCAGTTTTAGTCCCATAATGGTCATATGAATAGTAAACAGAACAAATTGGGTAAATCATTTCTTAGTAAGTCTTCTCTGGGACCTGAATCGGGAAGATAAGTACCTGTGAAATTCTATCAGTAACTGAATGATTAGTGCCACGGAAACTAGTATATTCGCTATGATAAATCAGATAGTGGTTGTTGAAGATTTTAATGACTTCGTAGAACTTTAATATAATGAGTCTCAGAGACCGAGAAACTTCTTTAACAATTTCATATTAAAAAAATTATTAAGTTTGGGTACTAATTAGGCAATATAACAACTCTGTTTGAATTGCTTAAAGCTTAGGTGCAAATCTCATGGCCTCAGTAGCAGAAAGGATACGTCTATTATTTAGGTAGTAGGATCGGTAAATGCAGAAAAAACATAGAATTTGTGTAGTAGGTCATGTTTAATTATTAAATTAAATATGTAAGGTGGTAGTAAGGAGAATCAGGCTAGAACTCCTTCGGTTAGAAACCTTCTACAGTAACTCGTGTAATGCGATATTTTAAAACATTATCTTAAGCCTTATCTTAATTCATAAGTTGAAAATATAATAGTTATATTATTGACACACCATTATACGGACCTATCGAAAAATCAAATGAAACCATAGTAACATGAAACTTACTATACTTGACACTCGTATGGAGATTAGAAAATAAGCCTGCTGGCGTTACTGACGGAGGGAGTTGTTTGTCCATATATCGGCTTCAACTCAACTGGGATTGTGTTAGTAGACCACGTGGAAGACTATACATAGAGCAGCCTAAATCTTACGAGAAACTTGAAGAAAATCACTGTTTTTTTCAAAAAGTATTTATTCTACCCACGAAGCTACGTTAAGTGTATATCGGTGTATTGAAGGCAATAAAATAGCTGTGAATTCAAGCAAGTAAAACGTAATGATTCCAGATTTTTCGAGACGTAATGATCGCTACGTTGTTGTTAAGGAAGCGAACTTTCGTTTGATGGCTACGTTTTTTTTTTGTTGCAAAAGACGCAAGAGCTGAAAACGGTTGTCCTACTTGGCTCGCAGTTCTTACATAACGAACTTAGTGAAAATTATATAGGCAAAAAAGTTAACCTGCATTTGTAACTGGAGTCTTAATAATCTCGTTATATGTAGGCACCTTACTTTGGACTTAACCTGGAATCCGTATGATAGTATCAAGTTTATTTAAGGTATTTTTAAGAAAATGTGCTTGCTGTATTTAACCAACAACTTTCTATATTCCTATTATTTCATATTGGCTTAAAATGTTATCAAAGACAAATTCGAATACACATAAAAAAATTAAAACTAATAGATTACTAGTCGCAATTAATTAAACTGAATAGTCCACAAGCAGGCGAGCTTTGTATTTTTAATTTAAGACACGTTTAGACGAAATTTCTTGGTGTGTCTTTTCGCCTGCACAATAAATGTTATAAGAGGCGCCTGGTAGAAACACCAAATTCTCCACGTTGAAAACCGAAATTGCACCAAAAATTTTATGTTTAGCAAAACTTCGAAAATTCACCAAATTATAAAATTTCAAAGCTAAATTTCACGTTCGCCAAAATCTTTTAGTTTCACCAAAAATTTGCAAAATAAAGAATTTTAACAAAAACGTAGCAATTTTAACAAAATCGATGTTACACAAGGTCCAAAAAACTTACTTTTCATAAACAAGGAATAAAAAACAAAACTCCACCATATTTTGAAATTTAAAGACCGAAAGTATGAAAGACTCGGTGCAGCCAAATATAGCTCTCTTACTTGTATAATGTTATATTTTTATCCCTTATTTTTCGCTGTATACGATAGTTTGGTCTTTTTACTAAAATGTTACTCATAAGATTTCATCAAGAACAAAAAATGTTCAAAATTTAGCTTCACTGCCAGAAAAAAGTCGAAGCTTGCATGTGTTTAAATTTGTTCACATCTTCTTATTAATAGATATAAGGTCTAGAGAATTCTCTTGTATGGTGACTTATAGTGAGAGTTTACGTAAACATAATTTCAATACAAACTAGCCTAATAAAAGCCTATTTTGTGTGATATTTAAGCATTAAATATGAATAATTACGAAACTAGCACCTAAACACATTTAAAGTTTTAACTTTTTTCTGACATTCAAGTTGCATTTTGAGCTTAGGTGACTTAGAAGACATCTAAGGCAAAGAACTATAGGGTTAAGATATTCCACAAAAATGTTCCTCGCAGTGGTTTACGCAAAAGTGCTGAACGCACCTTATTCTTAGGAAGTATGGATTACAAGATTTTCTACGCAGATTCCCTATAACAGAGTGCAAAAAGGGAAATTTTAATTCTTAAAATAAAAGCTAGACGTAAACCTTCAAAACGCCAAAACACGTATTTTTTTCGATCTCCTCTGCCGCAACGCGCTGTCAGAATTTTTTTTTGTGTTATGCAGTGTTATCTATTTCTACTTCCGCTCCAGCTATTAATATTGCAAATCTGCTTTAACCGCAAACTGCCAATCAATGCTTTCGAAACTTACAAAGGGAATTTCACTTCTATACAAAGTGTGTAATAAGAAATTCTAAATCAAATTGGTTGCTTAACAAACGAACAGGTATAACCTTGCAACATATAGCCAAGGAGCACAAACAAAACAAACTTAATACCACAATACTAATTTTATATTACTCTGCTTGGTTGATCGACATTAAGTCAAAGTGTTGTGGCAATTGTACGATGACATTTGTCAAGCTGTCGTTTAGTGTATTTCATTAACTTTTCTTCAATAAAAAATTTTGCTGTCAAGTATTAGGATTGAAATCGTTGCAAGTGAAAACTAAAAATGCACAAATATCTGTGCATGTATTGAACTTAAAGAAATTTGGTGTATCAAATAAGGAATTTGAATTTTTTTACTCATAACAATTAAAGTTTATGAAATATATTAAGTATTTTTATTGCGCGTCAAGGTTCAAGCCTTGTGTTTTTAAATTTGCAGCAAAGGATGGAAAAAAACAGTAACTCCTCCCTTTTGTTTATTTAAGAGGTTTCATTATTCCTTTAGATATTTTTTAGTTGTTTTTATAAGAAAAAAGAAACACACATCCGCAGCAACAATTTATATCAAGAAAATATGAAAGAAGAGAAGTAAACAAAGAATTATTTGTAGCATATTAAGAAACATTTAAAAATATTTAAGGAAATAGACGAAGCGAATTAGAAAGAATTTATTTCTATACAAAAATGAAACAACAGCACACAACTAATAAAAAAATGTGTAATTGGTTATGCCATTATGGATGTTTGCGCTGTCAACATTAGCAAACTCTTGATCTGTTAGACCTTTTAAATTGTCGACAGTGTATGACTAGATAAAATAAATGTACATGGAATATTTATTTTCCAGGTTTAGAAAGTTAAAAGAAAAATATTTTATATGCAATTCAAGGATGCCCACCTGAATTGAAAATATATTTTATAATCAAACGAAAAGCGTTAGTCAGTTCCGCTTTGCAAACTTTTCCATAATTTACATACATTGATGTTCTTTACAAAAATAGAGTGACCAAATAAGACGACAAGAAATGAAATTTCAATTAAACAACAACGGTGGGACATATAAAATTGATTCTACTTTGGTTTTAAAGACACATTTATTCCATTTTTTATGAAATATTACGTTACTCAAATGGCTTCCATCGCCTTTGCTGGCAGTGCTTTAATATGATCTTCATAACAAAATTCAGATTTACGGTCAAAGTTTCCAGCTCCCAATTACCGAACTCATGGCTACAATTTTATGCGGAATGTAGGCCCTAATGAAACTGCAAAATAAGACGAGTTGGCGCCGCATCGACATTTCTAGGGTTATACAACACTGGCCTCTACGGTGGCTATATTGTTGGTTGTTGACTTAAGGTCCAAAAGAGTGCAAATATGCTAAAACTTTACCAATGAAGCTATGATAACAACCGACCTCACGACGAAATTCACGCTGCGTATTTACAACTTAACTGGATATGCCATAATGAATTTTTAATAATTTCCACACTTTTGTCAGGCGTAAAACAAAGCCAGTTGAATGGCATTGGTGACTTTGACAACTACTAAAATATAAGAATTCGAAACTTTTGGTCAGCCTTTTCATCCGATAAGCCATAGTTGAGGCAAACACAATGCAAGAGCAACATATTTTTAATTAAAGTGCACATATAATGATCGCACTTTCCATTATATACGAGTATGTATACATTTTGCCTTTATTTCCTCACTTGCCGTTATTTTTCACTTTTTTTGACAAGAAACTATTCTTGAAAGCATACACAAATGCACCGACTGCATACAAAGCGAAGGCTGAACAGATGAAAAAGCGTTCCACCGATGTAAAATCTATAAACATAAAAAAATGTTACAAATATTACTTTGTTGATTCTTAATCATACTTTACACTCCACATACCCATACTTACAGTTACGGTAAAAAAAAGTTTTGCACAACCCAACCATATTTCAACTTTTTGGACTTCGCCCTATTCGCTCCCACTGCTTAAATATTTTTTTGAAACGCTTTTGGCCTTCAAAATAACGCACACACAATTTGAAGACTCCCACGTGCGCAGTTCTTTAAACATAGAAATTAAAATTTAATCCCTATGGGGATATTCTTCTGCCCGATCTTATTTCAAAGGATTCAAAGGATCCTAAGCATGCAAGTGGTCTTAAAAACAGTCCATAACAAAATTTTAGCATCTCCGCCAGTTTTAATTTTCGGATCAATAATAAGAGGGTTCCAAAATGTCGAACGACTCTGCCGTTTGGTATAAACTGACATATAAAAACCTACAAACAAACATACAAAGAGATTCATTTATATCATCATTTTAAATCCTTAAATCTTAGACAACTTTAAAAAACTTGAACGAATTAAAATTAAGATGTTACTTATGCCACCCACTGTACGTTGTCTGCTTTGTTGTCTGCTTTGTTTTTGAGGTTCTTTTCACAAAACAAAAAGAAATAAAAAATATAAAACATTTATTTAATATTTGATATTCCACGGACTTCCACATTAGTAAGTCTGGTGCCTATTTATGGCATATCGAAAGTTCTACAAATGTGTAATTTGGATGCAGAACTAATTAAAGTAAATTTGGAGTCTTACCTTTTACGACATAAGTTCTATTTCGTATTTTATTTTCTTGTTTATTAAAATGTTTCGTTCTTGATATTATTTGGTTGATTTTGCGCCCCTAAATATATTAATTTAAAATTTTTTTATTGTTGTTTTTGTGTGTTATACTTAATCCATGAATCAAATTTCAAATTGTACTGCAGTATGGCTGTTGGAAGCCAACGTTTAGCGGAAGCAATAAAACCGTTAATGGAATGAATGCAGTGTTGTCTGCATATTTACACGGAATGAGCCATTTGGTAGGTGAAGAATATAATTTTGGTCGAGAGTCCTATAAAACTTTAAGCAAATATATTTTAGACAGGATAAAGCTGATAATAATATTTTTAATTAAATTAAATTGGTACAATTTATTACTTTATACTCTACAATTTTCTCTATTGTCATTAGTTCTCTACGAAATTTTTTATTTCAATTACCAAATTTTAAAACCACAGGTATTTTAAATACCCGAAAAGAGGCTCATGCAAATAAAATAATAAACTCACTAGCTCCTCAGTGGTAATTTAGTTTATTCAAATAGATTATTGCGGTAACTTATATGTGCGCTACACTTTATTGGTATGTATGTACGTAAGTTTCAATAGATGAAACCTATTTTGGTTAGAGTCCTTTAGCGCCATGTTACAAAACTTATTCTAACGATATTTACTAGCATTCGTACCCTCTTAAGAATACTTCAAGTTCTTCAAAAGTCTGTAAAGTACATCGACGCTTTTTAAGACATGAGAAAAATCCTGGTGCATAAAATGGCTAAAGTCGTATTTTGTCGGAATAAAAATTTAGTATTTATAAAAGTTAACTTTTAAAAAGCAATATATATTTATAAATTTGTTCCCAAACAGGGCGGTTCTATGCTAAACTTCCATTTAAAAAAAAAACTGTTTAAGGTACTTGTTTTTTCCTAATAATTTTTAGGAATTTAAACTTTTTTTTGAGTGTTAGATTAATTAAATTATAATTTTACACTAGGTTGGGCACTTTGGTGAAAAAAAGACTTTACGAAAACACGGCAGTTTGAGCGTTACTTTGCAAGTGATTTATATTTTCTTATTTCTTAGGTACATAAAAAGCCTACTTTTATACCGTTAGTTTTAACATATCTCTTAAATTTATAGGGTTTACTATGTACTTAAAATTAAATTATATTTTTTGGGTTTAAACAGTATTAGTTTTTTAGTATTATAAATTCATTATGATTATTATTATTATTATTATTATTATTATTATTATTAAAATATGGCTCAACTTTCCGGCCCCATTGCAAGACTGAAAGTCTTCAATCATATGGTAGTGGAGCCAACTTGTGTATAGGGCGTCTATATACGCCGTTTCTGGTCTTGACCTCCGCCACCCTGACCATGCCGTCTTCTCCTGCGATGACTCTGACGACTCGTCCGGTCAGCCATTGTTGTGGCGGGCAATTGTCTTCGTGAATTATTACTAATTGATCGACCTTGAGGTTGTCCATTTGTTGATGCCACTTGGCTTTGCCTTGAAGACCCAGAATGTAGTCTCGATACCAAGCCTGCCAGAATATTTGCTTGAGACCGCAAAGCAGACGCCATCGCTTCCATGACTTCGCATCTTTGCCTGTCACGTCTTCTGCGGATTCTGGCGGCAGCGAACGCAGACCCTCTCCTATCAGCAAATGCGCTGGAGTGAGCGCTTCTCCGTCGTTGGGGTCTGAAGACAGCGGTGCTATTGGTCGACTGTTGAGCACCGCCTATACTTCTGCGAGCATTGTGCTTATCTCTTCTTGATTCAGTGACGCGTTGCCCACAGCTCGCAGAAGTAGGAACTTCGCCTGTTTGACGGCTGCTTCCCACAGTCCTCCGAAGTGCGGTGCCCGAGGTGGTATGAAGCTGAACCTCACCCCGGACGCCGCTGCGTATAATTCGATGGCCGGTCGGCTCCTGTCGAACGCTTGTTGAAGACCTTTGAGGACTCGACTGGCTCCAAAGAAATTCGTTGCGTTGTCGCAAAAAACCTCCTTGGGAAGACCTCTTCTCGCAGCGAACCTTTTAAAACATAAAAGAAAAGAATCAGTAGACAGATCTGACACTAATTCTAAATGTACCGCCTTAGAAGTGAAACACACGAAAACCGCTATATACATCTTCAATGTTGGTCTACCACAAATTCTTAATGATACATTAATAGGACCACAGAAGTCTACACCGACTATTAAAAATGGTCGAGTAGCTCTCACTCTATTAGTGGGTAAGTTGCCCATTATTTGGGACATAAGTTTAGGTTTGTAGCGGAAGCAATGCACACATTTGCGAACTATTCTGTTGCACTCTTCTTTCGCATTAATCAACCATATTTTTTTTCGCGATAGAACTACAAGTGCTTTTCTGCCAGCATGGCAATTTTCTAAGTGAAGATTTCGCAAATAGAGTGTGACAAAACTATTTCTTTTCGGTAATAAAAGTGGGAATCTGGTATTATACTTCAAATATGCATTAAGCAGTCACCCACCTACCCTGAAAAGTGAGAATGTTCGTCCCTCTTCAACGAACGTATGCATGAATGGTGTCAATCTTTGAATATTTGATGGCAAGACGAGAGATTTTCGTAATTTCAGTATCTCCTCAGAAAAATTAAATTTCTGGATTGTCTCTACTAGTCTAAAGAATGACCATTTTAATTCGATTGCAGTAGGAATAAAACTTCTATATATTTTACGCCTTTTCAGAATATCGACAAATCTGAATATTAAAGACGTTACTCGCAGCAACTTTTTGTATGAGGAGTATTTTTCAATCAAATCCAGCAAACAAGTTTGTGCAAGATATACATTTGTTATTTTTAATTCTAATAATTTTTGGTTCTCTGTTAACTCGAAATGTTCGTTAACAGGCCAATGAGAATTATCACTTAACAAAAAAGAAGGTCCTTGAAACCAAATAGAATTTTCTAATTCTTTGACGTCACATCCTCTTGAAACGATGTCAGCTGGATTCTGTTTGGTTGGCACATGGCGCCATGTAACTTGATTTGACCATTCTTGAATCTCAGCTACACGATTTGAAACAAAAGTTGATAGTGAGGATGGATGTGTCTTAATCCAATGAAGTGTTATTTCTGAATCTGTCCAGAAATTAATACTCTCAATTTTAAAACTCATCATAGACTTAATTCGATTCCACAACTTAGACAGTAGGTGTGCAGCACATAACTCAAGCTTTGGAAGAGATGTTGTTTTGAGTGGAGCAACTTTTGATTTAGCTGTAAGTAGTCTCGATACTATTTTATTTGAATCGGAGCTCCTAACGTAGATGCAACAACCATACGCTCGAATTGAGGCATCAGGAAATCAGCAAAAAGTTGTGTAAACGAATCTCGGGACTGTAATGGAATCAATGTCCATTAAATTAGATTTAAAATTTTCCCATGAAGTATTTAGTATCGTAGGAATAGATTCATCCCAATCAAGCTTTTGCAACCACAGTTCTTGTAATAAGATCTTAGATTTTGTTACTATAGGGCATACGAGTCCGAGAGGGTCAAATAATCGAGAAGAAACTGATAGTATGTTTCTTTTTGTAGCTTTTAGCTTTCGAAAATTATCCTCCAAACGAAACTTAAATGTATCATTCTTCGGAGCCCAATGTATGCCTAGAGCTTTAGACAAATCGGAGTCGCTTTGTAATAATTTTTCATTTTGTAATGAGCTTATAAATTCTGGATGGTTTCAAAACCATTTTGTAAGGTTGAAACCAGCTGAACTTAAAATTTTAGTTGCCTGGTTGCGAATGATATTGAGATCTTGGTAGCTTTCAGCTCCAGTAAGTAAATCATCAACATAAAAATCACTGCGAACAAATTTTGACCCAATAGGTAAAGTCTCTTTGTACAAATCGCTCAAGTGAATCAGATATCTGGTGGCTAAAAATGGAGCAGAAGCCGTGCCATAAGTGACTGTGTTTAAACGAAACGCTTTTAAAATCTCAGATGGATTCTCTCGCCAAAGGATCAATTGATAATTTCTGTCTTTTTCGCCCACTAAAACTTGACGATACATTTTTTCAATATCAGCAGTTATTGCGTATTTATGGAATCGAAAACGGATCAAAGTAGAATATAAATCTTCTTGAATAGTGGGACCAACCAGTAGCAAGTCGTTAAGTGATATATGTGAAGAAGTTCTACAAGAAGCATCAAAAACTACTCGGAGTTTAGTAGTTGTACTCTGGGGTCGCAAAACACATTGATGTGGAATGAAGTTATGAGGAGAATCTGGTATTTTGTCTAATAGTGACATATGACCTAAATATAAATACTCTCTCATAAAATCATGATACATCTGTTTTATAAAATCATCTTTGGAAACTTTTCGTTCCAAAGAGAGAAATCGTCTTTTGGCAGTTTCAAAAGACGACCCTAGCAATTTTGCATCAGATTTGAAAGGCAAAGAGACTTCAAATCGTTCCGACACTAAGCGTCGTACTGAATTTCTAAATTTGTCCTCACATTGTTGTTGTTCCTCAGAATATATTTTGGTGGACTCGTTTGGCAGTTCTTCTAACTCCCAGAACTTTCTGACAATTGAGTCAATATTGCTCTCGTTTTCTAACAGAGCTCTGGCAGGTATAAATTGACCAAAATAGTTTCTTACTCTCGCTACAGCAGTTGCAAGAATAATTCGTTCATCCGATGATGAATAATTTACAGAAGCATGAGAAGTAGAAGGCTGTTCAGAGTAGCTATTTCTATTATTAGAACTTGTATTATACCGATGTAGAAGTGAATTATGGGAACCACTGCAAATTCTGCATTTGGAAGACGAGCATCTTGCTACTGTATGTCCTGTTTTCAAACAATTAATACATGCTGGCACTGATTTTATAAATTCAAATCTTTTCACTACAGCCTCAGCAGTAAAAGAAGGGCAATCATTTATTATATGCTGATTTGATCTACAGAATAAACATTTATCAGCAAATTGTTTCGATTTTGTGCAATTTAATGATGTCCTATTATTTTTAGTAATGAAATTTTCAGTTTTATTTGTGCTAAACCTCGGCCTTGAACTTGAAGATTCATCAGCAGAAATGTGCTGGTATCGTTTGTTCAAGGCGGCTTCACAGTCTGACCACAATGGAAGTTTTTATAAGTCAAGCTGTTCTTCCCACTTCGATTTAGTGACTGGATCTACTTTTGACATCACTAAATGTATTAAAATGGCATTTGTTATTTTCTTTTCATCACCTATTGACAACAAAGAGTCATATATAGCAGATACTGTATCAATCATGCTACGCAAAGCAGAAGATGAAGGCTTTGTGATTTTTGGCAAATCAAAAAGTTTGGCTATGTTATCGACAAATTTCAGACATTCATTGTCATAAACTTTTTTTAGACTTGCTAATGCTTTGGGATAATTTTCCTCAGATATCTGAAAAGCTTTGACTGTACCCAAAGCTGAATCGGACAAGCACGATATTAAATGATTAAATTTTTCAATGTCTGCCAATGTCGGATCATTATGGACCAAGTTCTCGAATAAACTCATAAAGTTTTTATATTCAGCATATTTTCCAGTAAATTTAGGAAGCTTCATATTTGGGAGCCTTGAATGATGTGCCTGTACACTAAAAGATGTTTCAGGCATGCTTGGCTGTCTACTTTTAGCCAGAAGACTCAAAAACAACGAATTTGTTGTCACACAAACATCCTCAAGCTCAGCTCTATCATTATTGTCGGGATCTAAATTATCCACATCAGATTGAAGCTTCATTGCTTGGCCAATATACGTTTTTAAAATGTCTAAGCGACATTCTAGTTCGATAGGATTAAACAAAATTGTCTTTTCCTTAATGGATTGACGAATCCGAACTATATTTTGTACAACTTTTGCTTTCTTTGCAATATATTTCTCCAAAGCTTCCGATCTGGAAGGAGAATCTTCGCGTTGTTTACCAACCATCATAATTATTTTCTTGACGAAAATTCCTCAAAGCGAAAGAAAATTACCAAATTAATTTATTGGCCGAAGTATGAAAACAATATAATTTAAATTTGCTTTGGATTATAGAATTGAAAATATGTATGTATATTACTCTCTCGCCGGTTACACAATATTCGGATTTTATATATGTATGTTGTTCTTTTAATCACAATGCGATTGACATCTTTCGAAATTAAATTATATATTTTCACGAAAACCACTTTAAAACCTTTGGTTAATAAACTATTTATTTTTTAAATGCCGGTGTGAACACTCTATCAAATTATTATTTTGCGATTATATGCAATTATAATTTTCGAAGCTAGTGTGAACGCACAACCGAGATAGTAATTTTACTTTATATGAAAATTAACTTTTCGATGCTAGTGTGAACGAACTATACTGTTAAGAGCTGTTGTATGTAGATTATTAAAAGTGGTATAGGAATGCAAGGAATGAAACACTGATCTCAATAAATTTTTGAACAACGAATTAAATATCAAAAGCAATATGGCAAATTTAATTTATTTAAAATAACTAAATTAACATTCGCGACTATTGTGTATGAATTTTTTAACACAATTACAAATATTTTAAAGCGCTTAAAATTCCGACGGTAATAAAGATATAATAATAACTTTTCTCTCAATAATAAAGAGAATAAATTATATGTGTACGAATGTATGTTAATTGTAACAATAAAGACACTCGTGCGTTGTTTCACTTTTAAGGGTGGGTTTTGTTTAATAAAATATGAAATAAATAAATTGTTTCACAAATTTTTGAAGTGTAAAAAATATCTTTGTGTTCGACTTGCAAAGCGAAATTAATTTTTGAATAAATTACAAAAATCTCTCAAATTTGAGTAACTTACAAATTTAAGGTTAATTAACACAAATATGTTATACACCTTTTACCTGTTGTTCAGATTTGGAATTACTCCCCTGGTTACACTTAGCTGTACAAAGAATGCAGCGACAGCGGGGCATCTGGACAAAGGACGATATGCTTCCTTCGATAAAAGCGGGATTGTTGCGTGTTTGTTTTATTTGCTAACACTGCACTTTTTCACAAGTTATTAATGTTGAAATAACTTATATACTTATTGTTTTTAAGCTTGAATAAACTTACTAAGCTTTTAAATAATTGTTTTTCTTTCACAGTCCCTGCTCGGGCGCCAAAATGTTTTTTCCTAATAATTTTTAGGAATTTAAACTTTTTTTTGAGTGTTAGATTAATTAAATTATAATTTTACACTAGGTTGGGCACTTTGGTGAAAAAAAGACTACGAAAACACGGCAGTTTGAGTGTTACTTTGCAAGTGATTTATATTTTCTTATTTCTTAGGTACATAAAAAGCCTACTTTTATGCCGTTAGTTTTAACATATCTCTTACATTTATAGGGTTTACTATGTACTTAAAATTAAATTATATTTTTTGGGTTTAAACAGTATTAGTTTTTTAGTATTATAAATTCATTATTATTATTATTATTAAAATATGGCTCAACAGTACTTGAAGCATTTTTTTATATCGAAAAGCCAGCCAATGCATACGATGATATGTGTCAGAGAGCTTTTCTGGTATAACCTGCTACGTCGAAAACCGCACAAGAAAAATTCTAGAGGGGAAAAAATCACGATCTTGTAGCCAATTTTTATAACCTCCGTGAGAGTTTACTTTACCATCAATTTGTTCATTCAGAATATTCACTGTAGCGTTTGCTGTGGGTTTCGTGTAGCAGAGTGCAGTTGGCATCATAAGTTATCCACGTTCAAATAAGTTGGTTCAAATTCGCCGTTTATTTTTACCGATTGTCGTCGACGGCGATGATTTCAACAACGCTATTTGTGTGCCAATATGCACCACATTGTTATAAATAATTTTTCGATTAAAATATGGCTTTTCACACGTGCTGCTCAATCGTATAATTCGCCTTGCTAGTTTGGAATCAGAGACTGAGTATTAAAGAAGAGATCTGACAGCAGCCACCAAAATACACGTGAGCGCCATTGAATGTTTTATATTTCACCTCTTAAATTAGCTAACGAAACTTTTCTATTTAGCTATTTATTTTTGTGAAGCACCCTGTGCGTTCGTGCTCTACAGAAGCTGGTCTTTGCAGCGATTTCTGTTAAACGCATACAGACAACTTAAGAAAGAACTTTACCATTTAATTTACTTTTTACTTTGCTTTTAGCCAAAGGGTTTTATTTATACAATTGTGTGTAATATTGTACGAGTATTTTAGAGTAACATTTTCATTTATTGTTTGCTTTTAGTATTTTTTTTTTGCTGATATTTTCCGTACATTTTACTGACCTGTGTAAAAAGTGACGTTAAGTGCAAATAGAAAATGAAAAGCAGAAATACAAAAGTAAACTAAAAAAACATCAAACGTAGAACAACATAAGAAACTGTTATAGACTCTTTGTGGATTTAGTACTCAGACTGCATTAAAAGTACTAAAGAATGTAATACCTTTAATTAAATGACGTCTTAGCCTTCTTGCAAGTAAAGATAGCGGTAAAAAGCTATACGATTACGGCAGATCTAAATACATACAGCACTTGTATGATTATGCCATATTGAGCATGCCATAAGATTTTTATTTAATAAGATAAAGCAAGAAGTGCAAATAAATTGTTATATGTATATGAGGGATGTTTAAATATTAAATTTTTAGGTATTTGCATAATACACGTATCGAAAATGCTGATATCGGAAGAGGTTGAACGTTAAAGGAAAAATAATTTCCCATTGTAAGTATTATAAATTTTCTTGCAGTTGCGGCGCTTCATACCCGACAGAAAGTTTGTTCATACGACTTCGAAAGTGCATCCATGTAGATCGTCGTGCAGCTAGTTTCAGAAAGATTATAGCTGCAACTTTTTCGTGTAATACTTTGGCTTAAGTCAAAATTGTGATCATGCTTAAGATTTTGTAGAAAAAGACTACTTTCTTTAATTCAGAACACAATAAATAAGATTTAAAGCAGGATATTTTACTTTTAAATTTATTAAAATAATAGTAAGTTTAAGTGTAACTGGTTGTAGACCACTTTCTAAATAAACAGCTCCTACGTAAAATACTGGCACGGGATTAAAACCGGACTGTACTACCTATTATAAAAGTCATTACGCTTGTTGTTTGCGGACTATTGTATTCTCCACAAATTTTAAATCTTTTTCGAACTTTCAAATCCAACATAGGAGTATTATTTATTCTTTTTATTTTCCACCCTTTTTAACCTTCATAAGATGTTTGGTATTGATGGTGACCCATTTAGGAGAAAAAATGGGGTTTATCCAAAAATTAGCAGTTTATATTATTGATATTTTATTATTTTTATCGGTTTAAAATCCCAACAGCAATTTTAGGTTTTTGGAAAAATATATTTGCAAAAATTTATTTACCCAATTTTTTACACTTAAGGTCAATACAAAGATTCAGTTTCTGTTATGCTTAACTGCAAAATTTGCGACATTATTTGCGGCTTTGGTGCCACAAGTCTTTGGGAGAGTCCGAACTGAGAACAGTGTGAGTATGACACTATGGTTAGCCAATTACTCTTGTTGAAGAATTACATAAAGGGAGATTGCTAGTTTCGAATTATTTTCCCAACCCCAGTGATGAATTTTATTTTGAAACATACATATAATAATTGAAAACGTGTTTTTTATTTGACTGTTGTTGGCGTCACTAAAATTTTTGCATTTATTAGTTCACTTTTCTTACTTAGAGTGTATAGGTCGAATAATAAAAGCATGGAAACTTTTTTGGAATTGAAAATACTCTTTCGAAAGTCAAAAAATTTGACAATAGGTATACTTGTAGTGAACTATGAATTAAGACAAGTTTGCACCAATAAGTGGGATTAATAAGTGAACATTATGCCCGAACTTAATAAACTATCTCAAATAGTAGCAGTTCATGAGCAGCTAGTGACAGTGAGTATAAAATGTACATTCCAAAAAAAAAATTTTTGGAGCTTTGCAATTCTGCTACTAGCTTTGCCTGGAATTAATACTAGATAAGAAACTATGCCAAAAAACCAAGTTATGTGTGTAGTTCACGATTTGACAATTGGTCTGAAGGATTATAATATGACTGCAGATAATTTTTTACGTCAAATCAATTAGGAAAAAAATTAATTAAAAAGCAAATCACTTTACTAGGAACTATGCGTAAAAATAATACTTCATTACCCAAAATGCAAGCCTTCATTTTCATAACGTTTTTAGTTTTACAAAGTCTACTTTCATAATTTCATAAAAAATAAGTTCTCAACACTTTGCAGTAATCGCGATTATAAAACCCGCATATAATATCAGATATATCAGCTTACAATGCTGCTGGCTAACCATATCGGCACTTCCCTGCACTCTAAAATAATTAATTTAAATAACCAATGTGATAATTAAAACTATTATTGATATAATATTAAATTTGTATATAGTATATCATACACACAGATCTATATAATCAATGTACTTACATATTTGCATTAGTTGCTTACAAAAAATAGAGCTTAGTTTAGCTAAAAATAATATATGAACTCTAATAAAATACACAAGTAAAGCAAATCCTTGTCTATATAAAAATTTTCTATTTGGGTCAAATTTGACCCGAAGAACGATAACGTCACTTAGTTTGGGGACCTTATGAAGGTTAAACCTTGTAAACAACAACAAAAAAACACATCGTATTCCAGTGAATTTTTGATGCAAATTTTAAAACTTAATATTCATAAAAACAATTTATTTTTTGATACATTATGAAACAACGCAATATTGCAATTTTCGTCATATTCCATATTCTTGCTTCTTGTTTAGTTATTTTCTTCTTAATACACTGTACCAAATTTCATAGGTAATAACAACGACATAATTTAGTAAACCCTTAACAAAAAAAAATCGACAATGGATTTTGTTAATAATTAGGGTTTATAGTTATAATCTGTTCAATTAAATAGGAATTAAATTAAATTATACTCGTAGCTGAAGTTCTGTTAAATTAACAAAAGTTCAGTTACAAGAGTAGTAACGTATCGTAAGACAACCAACACCTAAGAATAGTTATATCAACCTTTTTCAAAGAAGTTAATTAAAATAAAGTATGCCTTTATTTGATTAAATTAGGTTTAATTTAAATTTAATTTACAAATGTGTTTTAAATAAAAACTTGTTGAAATTTTATTAAAGTAAAAAGAACAAATATTTTTTTGTATTTATTCATTTAATTTTAGAATTGGAGAAATGTCATAAAAAGTTATTTAATTATAACTAAACACCCTAATCCAAATCAACTAAAGCATTGTAAAATTTGAACAATTTTGAAAAAGTTTTCGAAAAAATATGAAGTAATAAGAACAACATTTTTGTTTGAATTTTTCTACGAGCATATATCGGAATATATGTACATACACAGGTATGAAAAAATTAGATTCTCATATACGAGTATATGCACGTACAAGCACACATACATATGTATATAAATACAAACTTAGTATTTTAGCAAAATGAAAAATATTGAATTTATTAGTTACTAGCGGCCCGCTCCGGCTTCGCACGGGTATGAAATATATAGCCTATGCCATTCACTGAAAAAGTGATTAAAATCGATGCAGTAGTTTTGATTTATTCATTACTGCCCGTGGCCTGCACGCGTTACATTTAGAGTAAAAAAATTCTTCTTTCCCTAAACCATAAAGATTTCCTGCTATCTTTGGAATATCTAAATTCATACACAACATTTTTACTTATTTACTTTTTTCAATGTGTACCATACTAAGTACCTCAAATATAACAGTATTTCTCCACTATTTAATGGATGTTAGTATACATATAAACCTTCCTCTTCAATTACACTATCTATTTAAAAAAACGCATCAAAATCCGTTCCGTAGTTTTGAAGATTTAAACATACATACATATGCATATAGGGACAGAGAAGGCGACTTTGTTTTGTACTATGTAGTGATACTAGCTTTCGCTTAATTCCGTCCCGTATAATTGATTTACCTGCTTAGTTGATTGAATTTTTCTAATATAAAGTATGTAGGGAATCTCCCGCTTCAGTGAGTTCGGTTTAATTGAACCCCCTTAATTGTCTCATAAAATTAAAACTGTTTATGGGAATTACACAAAATTGCTGGCTTTTCGCAAAAATGGAATATTCGCAAAAAAGTTATTTTAAATTAATGTACATATATGACAACTCTTTAAATCATATGTTTTCACTTGTTTCAATAAAAGTCGGATATATTATTTAATATTTTAAAGGTATTTGTAGTGTAAAATAATCATAATTGCTTCTTGTCCTAAAGGTCCCTTCAGTGTTTGTAATATACAAATATATTTATGTTAAATTATCATATAATCATAATATAACAGCATACATAGTCGTATATAAATAATATTTGCTATGAGAATTTGATTACAACATCGACTTTCCAAACTACAACAATTAAGAGATCATCTGCATATTACTTTATTAAATGTAATAATTATAAACCACATGCGAATACTAAGAGCTTTTAATAACTTTGTTGGTTTGTGTATTGCCGATTGGACTTGGCAGTTAAGTCACAAGTATTTTCACTATTGAACATTTATTCGAGTATTCTTTTATGTATGTCTATTATATAGCAAATGGAGGGCGAATATAACACTTAATAAACAACACTTACAAACAATAGTGAGTGAGGAAAGTCAGTACCCAACTTTAAATTAGACTTCAGCTTTATGCACTCCTAAAAAATGCATATGAAGAGGTAGGACAACAGCTTATTCAATCCGTTAAGATTGTTGGAAAATATCGTTCTACATACTAACCGAAAATTCAAGGATTGACAAAGTAGTGAATAAAGCGAAAAAAACAACACAGCAAGTTGATTATAATCTTTTGAAATTAATTATCTGAAAAGTAAATACAAACCCAAAAATGAGGATAGGTGTGATTGCTGGAATTCTGAATGCAGCCGATGCCATGAACCATCGATAACAATTCCAGTAAAACAAAGGATTATAATGGTCCTGTAAAGCTAAGCAAGCTTTACCTGATTTGAAGAAATCGATATGGATGCATTTGCTTATCATAGATCCCTGCATAGTTTCTAGGACCACAATTCAAAATTTGTGTTTATTTATGAAGTTATTCAGGGGGAAAAGCGCTTCTTTGGTGATGATTAATTTCCCAATTTTTGGAATGGATTTTCACTATGATATCGCGTTCAGCTTTTGTGTAGAGCTACATTTTTAATTTTGTAAGAGTTGACACTTTCATGAAAAAGCCACAAATATCTAAATAGTGCATTCGTATTGATATACTGTATAGTTGTAGCTAACTACATTATGATAACTGCAACGGTATATGGTTGTGACCAACAGAAAATTACAGTAAGGTTGTGTAAGGCAATTTTATGAGCAAAGGTGCCAAATTGCATTGTATGTGTGACTACACTTAAGGAACATAATGACTCATATTCCACTTTCGTCCATAACATGGTTTAAGCAGAAAATATTTCAATTTAATAATCTCATAATGTAAATAATTAAAAATTTCTGTTCTACATAAACTTCCATCATCGTTAAGGCACATTTCTATTAAGGCTGAAATCCAGCTATAAGGATGTTAGGTAAGTAAAAGTATTACGATATTTTAATTTCTTTAGATCGTGTTTGGTATGAAGTTCAGCAATTTTTTGTTCTTGTGTTCTTTTACCAGGTTAATTATTATAGTTTGGTCAGACTCGGTTTAGAATATTTTTTTAACTTGTTGTTAAAAAACTTGAACTTTTACAGTTAAAAAAAATAAGAGAGCTGTATTCGGTTGTACCGAATCTTATATACTCTTCGCAAAAATATGAACTACTAAAAATGTATTACAGATTTTTCCTCGTGCAAAGGATTGTTTGCGATCTTTAATTTTAATAATAGAGACGTTTCTAAGAAATCATGGCAATTGAATTAGTAGTAAAGAATGAATTAAATACAACGTTAAGGCAATGCAAATCCTCGTTTAATGAACGTTGATAAGGTCTCGTCCTGTCAATTTGTTTGGTGGTCACGACGAAAGATGGTTGTCATTTGCACATTCGAGACCGAATACTAAAAGTCAAGCAGGAGGAAACTTCAAGAAGAAAAAAAACGGATTTTTCTTATAAGTTACTTACTTTTTCAGAATTTTGCAAAGAAAGCTAAATAAATTCTTGGTACTTAAAACGAAAATGGAATTTTTGTGGTGAATTTTGGTTTGTTTTGTTATTTTTTGGTAAAATTCCGGTTTTGTGGTGAATTCTTAATTTTGAAAAAAATTTTAATTTTTAAAAGCCTTTCTAGGCAGCTTTTGTTTGTTAGATTTAAATTTTTTTGAAAATTTAGGAAAATTAAAATTTATATCTGTAATTTTATTTCGTGGTGCATTTTCGGATTTTGATGATTTCCCAAATTATTGTAAAAATTTGTGGAGGTTTTAATTTTCTTTCCACATGTGAGTTTTTGGTTTATGTTTGGTAAACATCGATTTTGTTGAAATTTCGACGTTTTTCATAAAATGTTCATTTTTGTGATTTTTCTGACTTTCGCCGAAATTACAAAATTGTGGTAAAAATTAAATATTTATGGTAGAAATTCAAGTTGATGGGAATTTTGTTTTTATATTCATAAAAATTCGGTTTTTAATTGAATATTGATTTTGAAAAAAAAATCTTTTTTGTTAGTCTAGTTTTTCGGTTTTGTGGTGCAGTTTCGAATTTTTTTAAATTCTACTGTAAAATTTTGGGTGTTGGAGGAATTTTAGTTTTTAGGTTTTGAAATTTTAAGGTTTTTTTGAAGAAATTTTTTAATTGGTCCAACATTTAGCTCCGTAGGTTGTCCGGGAGTCTCGGGATGATAATTTCTGTGGGGAGACTTTATAACGAATTGGATAAGAATTCAGAATATGCAAATTTTAGTCTATGAACGTTTCCCCGAAAGAGTGAAAGTACCAAAGTTCCCATATCATGGGATAGTTCGATAACCAAAACGGCTATTGAATTTAACATTAAATTATAATTCATATTTGAACAATTTCGCGAATTCTGATAGTAGCCAAACAAGAAAGTGATTACGTCTATTTTATTAATTTGTTGGAATCTTTCTTGGATTTTGAAATCAAAACATTTTAATGATATTTAATGCATTTTAAACGTAAAAATTTTGTGTCTAGCAAATTCTATGATAACAATTGTGTAGTAAATTATAGCTGCTTTAGTTTTGAAAGTTAATTTTATAGTAAATATGTCTAACGTTCTTTAAATATGCAAAATTACATACATTAATACCCCCAGGCGGTTTGTAATTATAACAAGCTGATTGCTGTTCAATTTACGTTGTTTTGTTCTTTTCCCACATCTGCGTCTACATTCCTTTGAGGTATGGCGCTACAAACACTTTTCATGTTCAGTATTTTCTTCTCCTTTTTTACTTGCTTCAGTTGAGGTTTCGGGGAAAGAGGAATAGGGAAAACAAACGTTATAAAAATAATTGAAAAATTAATTTTTTAAGAAACTGATAGTAGTTAAAATTGAATAAAATGATATCTATTTATAATTCTACATTTTTAAAATAGTGTCAATAAAGTTCTGACCTTATATCGGATATCTTCGTCTGACAACTCAAACATGAACTTATTATTAGAAAATCGGATTTCCCTCGGATACAGGTTTGACGTTGTTTCGCCTCAATAGTATAGTTTTGACTAGGTCTATGTTTGGTAGACTGCTTTAAAATGTAAAATTACAAAAACAGTTTTAACTTACCTTGCAAACTCCACCTTTTAGAACTAACTAACGGAAACTCTATTTGGCCTACAATAATTTTTACATAAATAAATCCCATTATTGTTCATCCATGTTATCTAATTTGTAAACAATTCTTGTGATTTCTTTTTAAATAGAAACTCAGTAACAAAATGGCTAGCAGATACATATACATACAAATGTATGTACACCCAACTCGAAGCCTAGTGAAAAATTTATTATATTAAAGGGTATTTTTTTTTAGAGACTTGGGATCAAATTAAGCTCACATGTGTTATTTACTTGCTTTTGTTATAATACAACTTTATTTCCATATATTTCCTGCTGGCTTAAATCTGTTTTTAATGAAGAAAACGTTTGTTTTGCATATAATTTTGCGTTACGGACTTGTCCACTGGCTGCTTGCTATTAAGAAGCAGGAGGAATTGAGAAAATAAGGGGTTTAAAACAACGGTGGATAAATTTGAAATTGAATAAAACAACAAGGACACCACATACTGTCAATATCGGCCCGCACTTATTCGAAATCTCTTATTTATATTCTAATAAAAATGGCACTAGACTCTTCCAAGCAAAGCTGATGATTTTAGTGATGTTTTATTACCTTCTTAAAATTTAATATTTCCAAAGATATCATTTCCTATACATACATGCGCTAAAAGAGCGCCACATTTTTAATTAATATTTTTGTTATCAATTTTAAACTCAAAACTAATTTTTAAACCTTATACTTAGATATTGAAAGGACTGTCCATTTAATTGCATAATTTAAGATTCTGTTTAAGGAATGTTTTTATATAATCTCTTTTACTTTACGTAAATACTTATGTACTTGTAAAGGTATGTGTAAATATTCAGATTCCCTTTGCTTGTCATCTACTCTTTAGTGGTAGTTTAATTAATTTAAATTACTTACAACAGAATCAAAAAAACCTGTATTTTCTATACCTGTTCCATAGGAATAAATGTGTGTTTGTATAAAAGCTTAGATGTAGTTACCAGATATACTAAAAAATTTCCTTTGACAACCTGATACGACTTGTAGAAAATATAAGAGAAAATATTTTATTATGCATATCGACAATATTTACAAAAGAAATGTAGGAAAGGAATACAGCAATGAAAAAGTAATTATGTTTGTATGATTGCATTGTTTTTCATGTAGTTTCTGTCGTTTTTATGTATAACCGCGTAAATCTAAAAGCAACACACACTCTCAAATAATTGTAAGTTCCTATAAACTAAGAATTAACCTAAAATAAATCTATAAAATCTATTTGATCCAATTGGTACATATATTATTCGAAACATTTTTAGTCCCATGTATAGAACGTTAAAATTAAAGCGATATATCTGCGAGAAAAATTCGAAAATTCCTAAAAATATACTATACTTTTGCTACACTATCCTGGCATCCTTGCAAGTTAAACACATAAAGTAACATCTGTTTGTACAAAGTTTAATTTGGCAGGAATATATTTATTTCAATAAATATTTTTATTTGAAATTTAAGACAAATTATTGGAATTTTTGTGCACATTGGTTTTGCATGTTTGTTTATGGAATGTTGAATATTAACTGCAACCTGAGTGAATAAGGAAACAGAGTTGGCCACAAAAATTGATTAAAGATTTAAGAGAAATTAGCGAAGGTATGTAGCTGTGTTGGTGCTGCACGTAGAATGCACTACTCGGCCAATTACTGGCGAGGAATTAATTGTTCAATTAGGCATTGGAAATGTCGTCAACGAGATATATATTTGACAAACTATTTACAGTTGTAAATTAAAAACGTACGGGAATCTAGGGGTTGTTTTTCTCCTTTTAGGTTGCTGGACCCCTCTCCCACCCTTTCGCACTAATAAAAATAAGCTAACATTTCTTCAATTATTATTATCAACAAAAACAAAAAAGCTGTTGCTCACAATGCCCAATTTGGAAAAAAAATTTTGGCAATTAATATCAAAGTTTTGGTCGCATCTGACAGCCTTCCACGCTTTAAATAGATAGAAACGAAAATCAAAGCACCACCATGCCTCAATCTTCGAGATTGTATTTTAATTTGTATTAAAGCTATTGCAATTTTTATGAATACGTATTTAAAGAAATAACTATATTTTCAATCTAAAGTTATACCCATTTTGTAATTAAGGCGCAAAACTTGCTCGTTATTTCTTATCATAGAACAGTGTAATTTATTAAATTTACTCAAGAAGCCGGATAAGGTGCAAAAGACGGCTATGAAAAGATACCTTCATATAATAAAACTGAAAGAAAAAAGGCACAATAAAATTTTAGAAGGGTTACTCCTTTGAATTGGAGAAAAAAATGTAAACAAAAAAATGTCTACCTAAAATCTATGGTGTAGGAAAATATTAAAGCAAATGTGTCTTTGTAAGATATTATAATATGTAGAACAAAAGATTAAGTAATAAAAATCTACCCTTTTCTCTCAAAATTTTAATAGCAAGAAATTTGTCAATTTGCTAAAAATAAAAACCCATTCCTGTTTGTCAAAGAAAATTAATGAAATTTTTATTTAAAACAAGGGAAATATTCACTTTTATGTTTTTGAAATGACTTTTCAAAACGCGTGTTTGTTTTAATGTGATGAAAATAGAGTTTTTATTTATATATTTAAAATTAATTTTGGCATTTTAACGACATCTGCAATAACAAAGTGAAAACTAATAAAAACCCCAATTTACCGACATTTAACGCTCTTTTGGATATGCTTTACTTTCTTCACTTATTTAATTCTTAATGATAATGTTTTTCTTGACTAAGCGCTCACACATGGTTAGCAGAATTTTCTCTAAACTAGATATTTTAATTTGTACTTTTATATATGCCCAAATAGTTGCTTAAATAAACTTAAACAACATTTTGCAAGATTTTCATTAATGATAAACCTATTTATTAGAACAAAAAAAGTATTGATGTTAGGTCTCAAAACTAAAAGGTTTAAAGAAAAGACGCACAAAGCAAATATAGAAGAAAAGCAATTGCTTTCTTATAGTTAGAAAAAAGATCATGTAATTTTAAAAGTTGCGTTAAATATATATTTACCACTATTTCAGTTTTACTTCAAAAGGAAAGACATCACTCACACACCGACATGCATATGCATGTGTGCAAGTCTATAAAAAAGAGTAATTGAAAATATAGTTTCGTATATACAAAGTCATGTTTATTTATACCAAATGCAAACGTAAAGAAAGACTATTTTTTTTTTACTGGCAAATATAAACGAATCTGAAAGTAGGTTGGAGAAAGATTAACACAGTATAAAAGATAACAAACAATAGAAAAAGTTTTCTTTCGATGAAAACAGCTACAACAACAGTGCCGCACCGGTTTAATTCTTAAAATAAACTACATTAAAAGGATTTTATAACATTTCTATTTCTGTATTTACTTTTACTTTCAGTGCCTCTTTAAGTTTTCTATTGAATACTTGAAGCGAAAATCACAATATTTCGAAACTACGCTTATTGTTAGTGGCAATGCCGGGTTCTTTTTGAATGATTCTGGAGTATTTAATTTTACGCGTAAGTATTTGTTAGTAATAAATTCTTGCATAGAAATTATAGTGCGTTTTTACGTGCTTTGCTCAGGTTACCAATTGATTTTACATTTGTATTTTTTTTAATTTTTATATATATGCTTCTATAGTTTCGTTAAGTCTGGACACTCCTTTGAATCCAAATACGTATCTTTAATATTTTAATGTTTTTTTTTTTGATTGCAATGTGAAGGCGAATCCTGCCATTCTGCCTTATGCTACGAAACAGTTTTCTTTTGGCAGAGTCTAAACCGACTAATATAATTAGTAAAAATTTTCCGTAAATAAAGTGTTTTTCAATCAAGGTGATTCGATGTGGAAAGCTCCTTTTTGATTTGAAGTTTTTAGGTTTGACCTTCTGAATCACTTGAATATCATACGAGTGTAGACCAAATTCCTGAATCAAAAGTAGCCATGTTGAAAACTGCTAAATTCTCAGTTCTTGTGTCGGGCGCTTCGACTGTTTCTTCTTCCCCATCCATTTTTACATACAACGGGGACAGTTTCGGTTGGGTATTTCTGATTGATTACTGACATAATAGTCCCGAATTTGGCTGACATAAGAACAGAGCATGCAACGTTTGATTTCACACGCACTCATTTTTATAATAAACTTTTAACAATCGCGTAACTTGCCATGGATATCTGGTTTCAATGATTGAATATTAAACCACAATTTTGAGAAAACCACATGGCTACTGCAGTTCATCAATATCGAACCGCCTTGCTCATCAATATATTAAAGTTTGCACATCAAATTCTTGGTAAAGAATTTATTCGAGCGTACATAAGTCTTATACAAATCTTCAATATTTTGATTTGTTTTCGCATGATTTGTGTACAAAACATCGAAAATGTATGTTTATTTGGCAGGATCTGGAAAAAAATATTTCTTAACTTTTATTCTTAAAGTAGACTTCTTCTTTCTGTTATTGTTTACAAAAAACTTTTAATATTTTTGGTCCTGTTTTTTGTTCGTTATTCCCTCATATGCGATATAATGTCCTTTGGTTTTACAATCATTACTTTTATCATTAAAGATTTTAAGAGATGTTAAAAGATATTAAACTTGTCTGTAGCCTACAAATGGTTACAATAAGTTGCAACTAAATGTTTCAATAATTATTTCAATAAAACTGTTAGTTTTTGTAAATCTCATTGTGTTGAAGAAATTATTATATCTTATGTTGCTTTTTTACTCAAACCCTATTGAAATTGAGAATAACTTCCTATCATCGACCTTATTACTTATAACCTTTGTTTATGTGAAGTGGGGCATTACCAGTTTGCATTTAAAAGTGCTTTATCCTTTATATTCTGTGTTTGGTTACATTCTCTACTCAACGTATCACTTGAGACAATAAATCTGAGTTTATTATTTGGTTTCTTCGATGTATTTAATTTGCTCTTAAATATTGTATAAATTTAGCTGTCGAAAAGACTATATTTTTTTAACTACATCAGTGTGAGCAGGTCGTTGAATAGTGATTGTGTAGTAAAGAAAACTTTAATGGATTTTAATTCTTTACTTATCTTTAATGTATAAAGTCTACCCGAGTTTTATGCTCATTCAGTTCTTATTTAGTTTTTAAGTTATTCTTGTGAATACGTTATTTTAGTGTATTCAGCACAAAAATTTAAAATTCACCACAAATTTTTAACTTCGGCAAAAAACCGAAGAATCACAAAAGTGCTATATATTATGAAAAAAAACCAACATTTGAACAAAATCGATGTCAAAAATCCCCAAACAATTTAAAAATTGAGCAATATATTAAAAAAAAACATTAAAATTATAAATTTTATCAAAAATCTTAATTAACCTCAAAAATTAAAAAAAAAAACAAATATTACCATAATTTAGGAATTCACCAAAATTCGAAAGTTCAGGACAAAACTCAACTATAGTTAAAAAATTGTATATTACAAAAATATTATAACTTTCCCATAATCTAGATTTAAAAAAAAGGAAAAAATTTTACGAAATTCGAAATTTCCCAAATTTCAAGTTCAACACAAGCTCGAAAATTCACTACAAAATCAAAAAGCGGGAACTCATTTTTTTTTAAATTAAAATTCAATTAAAACTGAAATTTTACGAAAAAAGTCAAACAACTACAATTTAGTATTTTTGCCAATAAGACAAAATTTCACAAGAACTATACTTTATGAAAAAATCAACTTTATACAAAATTGATGTTTAACAAACATATATTCATCAAAAAATTCATCAAAATATTTTAAAATCATAAATATTTTATCAAAAAACTTAATTATTCTCAAAAATTAAAATAACATGTTAACATAATTTAATAAAATAAAATTTACCACAGAACCAAACTATAATTTCGAAAAATCACAAAATTTTAAAACTTAAATTCAAGTTCTCCAAAATCTGTCAGTTTAATTAGCAACATGCAAAAGCTATGTATAGTATCAAAAATGTAGCAATTTTATCAAAATAGATGTTACACAAAGTTCGAAAAATCTACTTTACATAAAAAAGGAACAAAATACAAAATTCACAATATTTTAAAATTCAGCGACAAAAAAGCTGAAATTGAAAACTACATCTTATCAAATATTAAAATACAAATCCTTTGCGCCGGGAAAAATCTGTAGTAGTGTAGGTATATAAGATTCGGCCAAACCAAATGTAGCTCCCTTATCTTTTAAATTTTGATGTTTCTTCAATCACTTTTTGTTCTATTATATAGCTATTCTTTCGCACATATGTGTATAATGTACAGAGATGGAAATGTAATGACCTGCTGAAGGCAGAATTCTTCGTAAATATTGTTTGGTCCCAATTAATGAAAACTTAGACCTTTAAAAACACCGGTGCCCACGTTGAGAATTACTTACACTAATCCACCACAAGCGATGCAGCCTTTTATAGCTTTAATTTAATCTGTCTCTGCCAATATAAGGCTTTCCAATATATCGAGCAAAATGCCCTTAGCAAGTTGTATGCCGACGAAGTTTATTAAAGTTTACCTTTTTACTTCGACCACTTACGCAGTAGTTAAAAAATTAATTCATCGACTTTCATATAGATTTGATTAACAAAAATACCTCTCCGTTTTTACTTTAAACTCATTTGTTTGGCTTCATTGTTAAATTACTTAAGTCTACATTCTGTAAAATTTAGAAAAAAAAACCCTAATTATGCAAAACTTGTTTAATTTCGCATAATTCAAAATTTGTTTGCATAATTCTAACCATAAACGGCGATTGTTATTCAGACAACTATAACAAAATAGTTCTAATTATAAGTTATTGCTAGTAAACATATTTTGGTAAATGTTGTTTTGGAAAGTGCTGTTCACGACCTCGTTTGAATACTTTGCAAGGAATTAGAGAACATTATTATTATATATAATACAATAATATTGAAGATACTGTGATTTGACTACAACCATATAATTCAATCATGTTATGTTGCTTTTAGATTATGGTACCCTCACATATGTTCTTTACGTTGCCCGTAATTTGTCTAAGTGTTTGCCTTAACAAGCATTAATAATGGCAATAACTAAACTTCTATGAATTCAAACAAAGTTTCAAAAAAATTAAGCCGTTTCTTGTTGTTTTAAACATTTTTTTAAAGCCTCTTTTTTATTTTCCTTGCTCAAAGGAACTGCAGAAAGTTATTAAAAATTCCGGTAAACCAACAGCACCCAGATCGCAGATAATTAATTCAAAAAGTAATGCTATTTAAAACTAAACACAGCAAAGAAAATACTTATTAATTCCAAATTAAATTCTTAATAAACGCTTATATTCGCTACCATTATGCTTCATAATTTAATAAACTCATGCGTTATAACAATGGTCACTAGATAGAGGACGCACTTCAACCACCAGAAGATAATAATTTGTAGGTGCTATTTTACTAAAGAAGTCGGTGTGTTATAATTAATTATATATATATTTAAAATGTTAATTAAGAAAGAAATAAGAAACTTAAAAAGATTACTTCTATAAATTTTTAAATGTAATTAGCTTGTCTAAATCAATCCAGTTGTTATAGCATTTTATTTTATTTTCTAACTGACTGTCAGTCATATGGTTTTTATATAAATTTTTTATGTGGGACATTGGCGAAAAAGTAGAAGCACATACGTATTTGTATGTGTTCCGGAATTTATTGAGAAACTATTTTTCAAATTGCTATACAATTTTCCATTGGGGTGGATACAATGACGTCGAGAGGTATAATTTTTAATGACTCTGTTAATTGAGCGATCGCCTGCGTAATCTTGTTTTTGAAGAAATTCCACGATCTTTGTTGTCATTTTAGTTCACCAACAGAGGGTTCACTAAATCCTCATATTCGAGCAGAATGTCGCTGGGATGTTCACCGTGTAGCACGTAAGGCAAACATGGATTTGCCTTCCACATCCATATCGTTTAACTCGAGCCATAAGAAATTGGTGATGATCATTGATCTGTAGATCTTTTTGTGAATAAAAACTATTACTTTCCGCAAAACGCGAATCAATACTATGACTGGCACATACTGTCCACATCGACCAGCCCTTATTGAAGAGCCCTTTATTGCCGATCTTACTAATCTTTGCACTGTAGGAGAGATAAATAAGCATTAGACTTTGTTTATTTTCACTACAACTTGTTTGTAAAATTTGCGTTGTGATTTTCAGCGTAGTATAAGTTAACACGTTAAATATTATTCTTTTACTTTTTGTTTATTGTATTGTCATGTTTGCATATTTCCCTTTTGTTTGTTCTATTTACGAAATCTAAATGCTGACACCATGTCTGCAGTTTATTGCATTTTTGTATGATCATATTACTTACCTGAATTGTCATTAAAATAAAACACAATTTCATAAAGAATTATGTTAAATTACTTTTTAGCAATTAAGCAAAATTTCATTATTAAAATAAAGAATAGTACTATGGCCAAATTCAGTCGTAGTCAAGTACTCGAACAAATTTGAACATTATTTCAATTAACTTCTACTCGTATTATAACGTTGAGGATCTTCATTGCTTTCTTGTTGCTATAAAACTAAAATATTTCTACATAATTTACAAAGGCCTTAACCACTTTATAGTAACATTGGCTTAAGTGAACTTAGTGCTTTTAAAAATCTCATAATTGAAAAATCTTTTTGAAATAAATTAAAAACTCATCATAAAACCATTTCGTAGCTTCATATATGTAGGAATCAAATTAAATGCCTAATTCAAGGGTTGATTTAGTAAAACTGAAACTAAACACTTTCTTTTGCCAACAACGGAGGAAGGAGGAAAATTTTTAAGTTATTAACAATTTAAAATTTATTGTGCATAAAGACTTTTTTTAACACTTTCTATATACTGAAATAAAGCTAGAATAATACCAACGTATAGCTAAGTTCGTTACCTGCTTGGCTGGTTGTTTTAACTTCGCTATTTGAATCTATATGTATTAATATTTCCCGTACAGTAAAAGACAACGGCAATGAAGGCGTCATGGGACGTATCAGCCAGTGAATTCACACTGATACCCCCACTCACTAGCATTATATAAGTTGCCTTTTATGAAACGATTACTTCTAGACAATTTGCTTTTGCTTTGCTTGTTTTATACATTCAATTGTTTTAGCTTTCATTTGTATCGTTTGACTGAGCTGCGCGTATAGCACAAACGAAGCATACACAGTTACTCACATACATATTTTGCTGATGTGAAATAAAGTAAAATAAAGTAAATTTAAAAAAAATTCTTATAACAAAAATATGTGCGTTTTTTATTGAATATTATTAAAGGCAAAGTTAAACTTTAATTCTGTTTTTCTTAATCTTAAAATACATTTATAATCCTTGAGCTATTTCAAATAACATGAACTAGGTCGCAAACTTATTTTGCTTTTTTAATTTTATATTAATTTAGGAATAAAAATTGTGATTTAATATTTTTTATGGTATCTATTGCTTGCTAGAACTGATTCCAGACGTCGAGGCATTGTTTCCACTAAGTTACCCGTTTTAAGATTGCTTTGGAGCTTGTGCTCACGGGCTTTTCCATTCAGGTAAGCCCAAAGACATTCAATAGGATTCATGTCCGGACTTTGTGGTGGTTTTGGCAGATGTTTAGAGTTATATAAGAGCCATAGTTTGACGTACAGGGCTATATGTTTTCGGTCATTATCATGTTAGAAATAATACTCGTAATCATTCCTAGATATCCAGACTATAATGTAGCATCACCCTTTAAAATTGGCAAATACACATGTTTATCCGTAATGCTCTCAATACAAACCAACTTCCCTACTCCATGCTCTACTGCTGGTTTCATATTTTTTAAGTTAAGAGATTCATTTGGCTTGCACCATACCATACGTCGTCCATCCGATCCGAATATGTTGAATTTACCTTCGCCACTGTGTATATAATGTTTTTTATTGTTGCCTTCAGAAATTAAAGGTTTCTTTTTTGCCACACGACGGCTGTTAGAATCCTACTGAACATGTTGTCATTTACGTTTGTTCGCAGTGTCCTCTTAAGCTTCTCGTTAATTTTTGGCGCAGAAAAATGATTTAGGACGCTCCTTTCGTGGAATATTTTGAATATTACCACGTTCCTTAGGCCGTTGACCGTCTAATAGGACGTGTTTTATAATTAGAAAAAAATCTACGTAAACATGTAATAATTTTTATATTATTAGCCACCAAACATGAAATGCATGCTTAATAACGAGTAATAACGAGTGAATAATAATGAAAGCAAAAACAAGAATTAAATAAAAATAAGTTACAAGTAAGGGAGCTATATTCGGCTGTGCCGAATCTTATATAGCCTTTAAAAAATATTAACTACCAAATATATATATGAATATTGTATAGTTTCTCAAGGGGACTTCGTAGCAAATTTGATAAGGATTTCAATTCGTCAATCTCACTGCTCTAGCGGTAAAAGTTTCAAGGTCCTCGATTGCCCAGTGAAGTCAGAAAGTTGATTTTAACAGCGGTCAGACGAACATAGTCAGTTGAACTTCCCTACCTGTAAGGATCGAGAATATATATACTTTGTTGGGTCGGAAGTGAAAATTGTAGTAATTACAAACGGAATGACAAACTTATATATACCCTTTTCATTTTTGTAAAGGGTATGAAAAGGGTATTGAAGTAAGAGAACACATTCTAGCGCTTCAATATATAATATTAGTTTTGAAATTATAAACGCGGCTAAAGCGCATCAGAAAATAAATCTCAACTGCTACTGTAATAATGTTACTGTGTTGCGGGTATTATATAGTATATTATTTATTTGTTTGTAAATATACAAGTTAACTAAAAAAACAAATGCCGTTTCAATTGTCGCCGATGCGCAAATAAAATCTGGCCTGCCACGTACTCTACTGGTGTTCCTTAGATTCTTTAAAATTATTCACAGCACCCAAGAATGAATTTTTCTATGCCCAGGAATCCATGTATAGGAGCCCTGAAGTGAAATAAAGTAAAATTTGTTAGAAATCTTGCCGTGCTGAGGAATCTTTCATATACATATATGACCAACGTTTTGTTACCGAATCTAAATGCCAAACCGTCACACTATTAAGTAGTTCTATAAACAGACAATCCCAGTAGTCCTGATTATTCCATTTGCCGTAGAATAAATTTATTAGTAATATTTAATGTTAACGTTGAAATTTTATTTGTATATAATATTTTTGATAGAAATTGTTCAGTATGTACATATGTATGTATATGGTGGTGTTGTTTGTATTAATGTATGTGGTTGTCATTTCACGTACTAAAATACTATAACTATAGTGGCATTGCCAATGTAAAATTTTTAATAAAGGCGGGCCGACATAGAAATGTAAATTTTCATTCATAATACGAGCAAAAATATAGCACAACTACATGCCTGTTTTTCATTGCATGTAAATTGGAAATTACAACTTTTTGTGTGTATGCACTATCTAAATGGAAATCTGCAAAAAGAAAAAAATTGAAAGTTCTATGGAAGATAGAGAGGCTTAGTATAGGCAAAGAAAAAGAAAAGATCGCCATTATAAAACCAGCATTATGGTAAAGTGGTTAAATATTTAAAACAAGTAAACAATTTTTTTGGTTGACAAAAATTAGTGTTGGAGGCTGTAAGAAAAAATAAAATAAGTCAAGAAATCGCAGATAACAAAAAATTGTAACACGCTAGAGAATTTATAAAAATGCCATCTTTTGTTGAAGAAGAATTGGAATTGGTATAAGGCTTTTTACTCAACTTAAACAATAACTGTCCTCTTCATTCCAATTTTCGGACCTTTTCCTCCGGCTTATCCATTTTTTTCTTAATTTATAAAAAAATTTACTTTTTATGCACCAAAAATTACTTTCCAAAATAATGTAAATAAACAAAACCTTATAGTGATGTACATACAATCAATCGAAGTAAACAAAGCTCATACTTCAAATAATCGATTTAACACCTTAACAAAACATAGGCGTATTTACTAATTTACTTCAACATAAATGTGTTTATGTTTTTTGTGTGGTATAAATATTCATTTACATCTTAAATAAAGAAAAATTTCATTTTATATTAAAACTATTCAAACTCTAACACAACATTACTAAATATCCGAATATCCGGATGAATTAATAATTGTTTTTGTGCATCGTTAAGTATAGAGACAAGAGAGAATGCTGGTGTTGCCAGTATCAACATGCCAAATTTATTGAAGCATAAAGTAGTTAACATAGTGTTGTTGCATACTATTTTTTAACGTCGGTATGTTAGCGGTAATGTCGGTATTTGTTATTAGGAACAAGTAAACAAATCAGGTGTACATTTGTTTTTATTGTAGTTGTGCTTGCCTCTGTTCTGTGGTTGTAGGTTGGAACCTGCCTTGAGGATGCGACTGGAGCTAGTTGGCATGACGACCACAGAGTTAAAAAGCGGCACGTAACAACTATTAGATAATTAACTAAATATCAATAACTTGTCAGTAGTGAATTCATATCTGCTAAAGTGAAAAAACATATATTTTTCTCTTCGTGCAGGATAAGCAATTGCATTGCTGATGTGGCATAATTATCTGCATCAAACTGTTGATGCACGGCATTTCCAAGTCATATATTGAAAGACAGTATTTCTGATGCGTCACAAATTTCGACGACAGTATATCCAGTAGTCGAGTGTATTTGGATGTTAAATGTAAGTATGATAATTTATTGTTAATCTATTGTTTTAGATTAAAAGTTTAAATATAATTTTATGAAAGTTTAAAAACGAGGGTTTTACGGTCATTACAAATTTTCAGGAGTATTCAAAAACTGACAACAATAGCATACTTTTTGGGAAATAAAATCAAATTTTTGCTCTATGTACACATAAAATAATAAATTTAATTTATTAAAATTCTTCAAGCTTGAAGGTCTTTTGTTAAAAATAATATTTTTATTTGTCGATATTTCGCTACTCCATTGTGTAGCTACAAGTAGCGAAATATCGACAAATAAAAATATAATTTTTAACAAAGGACCTTCAAGTTTGCAGAATTTTAATAAATTACATTAAAAAAGGTCAAGAAAATCTATGATTTTAATAAAATAATAAATATTTTTTGTAAAAATTATATTATGAATTGTTTTAAATTTTCTAAATTTGGGATTTGCTCTGGATTAATACCCCCATGTTTTCTCTTTTGCTTCTATGAGCAAATATTTTCACATTTATAATTTTCATTTAATTTTTCTTGTCTAAAACATCACCTATGTAGTACAGCAATTCGGTCATCCTAGTCGTTCAATAAAAGATGTTATTAAAAATTTTCCTAGTTGTTATTACCGAAGATTGCAGAATGCTTTGCAATAACTAAAGCATACTTTAAAGATTGTTTATAAAACAGTACAAAAGTTCTTAAGTGTTTAGAAAACTGTATTTAATCTTCACACAGCTGTAGTAGTTTGCCAATTTTTTCTATTAAATTTATTGCAAGCACATATAGTATATTCACAATAAGTCATATGTGGCATACATATGTATTTCAGTAGTAAGCTCAAAATTCCTCTATATCCTATTATAAGTGAAGTTATAAGATTTAATCTATCTAATATACTTGTATATTTGTACTGTAATATAAAATTTACTGTAGTGTTAATTAATATTATAAATTTTACATAACGTGTAACAGGGGTTGATAAATAGAAGATTTACTGGCATATTAATCAGGGCTGTTGCTGTATTACCAGCTCTATCATATGTCCGGTTTTTTACTTTTTCTTTTTTAGCCAGGTTGTATATGTACACATGAGCAACAAACTGTTCATATTCCTTCAATACGAATCATAAAACTAAAAATTTTAAAATACAGCAACACCCGCTGACAAGCACGTACATGTATAGACATGTATATAAGCAAATAGAAGTATGATTTTGATACATAAAACTCTTTGGGGTCTCTTAGAAAAATCGCGAAGAAAGCCAAGAAAGAATACATAAATATAAGTAGACGAATTTAATTTATGAAAGCCTACTTTGGACTGCTGTGACACGAAAAGAACTTTAACACTATTTGACTTAGAACAAAAGGTAAATTCAAGTTTCATTAAAACGTATTAAGAAAAATATAGCAGCAAGCATATTGGCATAGAAACAAAGAAGAATAGTAAGTGATTTAGCATAAATAAATATTTTCAGGAAAGAAACACACACAACCTTTTGCACAACAAAATAAGATATTGTAGTTAATCCTTATGCTGCACCATACTGTTGGGCAAAACATATATTTTTGTGCACATTAGTTAATGCGAGTCTAAAAACTGTTTAAAAATAATTTAATGTTTACCTGATTGATTTCTCTTCTCTGAACAAATGGACAGTTGAGGAACACTACGAATTTCAAATGTGAATGGGCGCTTTGACCAATTCTATAAAAATCAAATTTAGTAAATATGCCCGTTTTTGTATAAAAAACCTACAATATCGCGTACAACTACCGTACACGGAACGATGCTAGCCTCTACGAGGTACTTGGTATATCTGTGGTAACTATATATTTTAACCAAATTGTGGATTCGTGTTACGGCATAAACCTATTGACTCATTTCGCACACATTCTTATTAACGAGGCAGTATACACCTCAATCGCTTGTACAGCTCCAAATCTACATTTTCATAAGTAATATTTTAAATGATTAAATTAATTTAAAATACATCTGAAAATTATTTGTAACAGAAAAGTAATAAAAACAAAATATTCAGCTGCAGCTCCAAAAAGCACCATCTAAAAGAGGCTGCATTTCTTCAAAAATGTTATTGGTCGAAACACAAAATAAGCAATCTAAGGCGACCTGTTATTTATTTTAATTTAAATTGGAAACATTTTTTTCAAACATTCAAATTTTATTAAGCAGGCAGTGTTAAGTATACAGTGCAATCCGCAATTAAATAACTTCTAATTTATACCCATTTGTATTTCGGAGTTATTTACCCAAAATTCCAAAAATTAGTTTGTTTTTATTTCAAAAAAATTTCATAAAAATGAAAATGCTTTCTGTTTGCTTTTGTCTGCATCGTTTAGCATAAAAATAGTGCATCATCATAATAAAGGTTCAAAAATGTTTATAAGTAACAATTTTCTTTTTGTGTGTAATTCTTAGTATTTTTCCACAATATATTTTATTATAACCACATATTTGTATTAGGTTTATTGCTTATAGCATATTGTTGACCCGACAAATGTTGGTTAGTTTTGCATGCTAACTTTATCCATTAAGTCCCCGATAAAATATGTTTATTCAAATATATACGAAAAGGTAAATTGCTTGGCGTCGCTTCAAATGGTTTCCCTACTAACAATACAAATCAGGACTTGAGATATTAATGAATTAAAAAGTAATTCACATTGAACAAAGTTTCTAAAGTGAAAAAAAGTTTTTTGTATTTTTGTATTCCTAATAACGAAATCATACATAAGTTGACATAGTTTAGTGTGTCCTGTTGACACATTAAATAATGGACAGAATAAAGCTTATTATCTAGAGCACTGTGTTAGTTAGTGCGCGTTAGTTAGCCATGCGCGGTAGAACTTTAAAGTCGGCTCTCCACCATTCGGTAGCCAAATTCGTTGACCGCTTTGTTAAACAGTACTCCCAGCCATCTGAGACGTGAAAATCCTCGCTGTATGCAGCAAAGTGGAAGGTAGTTGGTCCTGTGACCAACTTGGATTTTCACATGTGTGTTTTCGTTGTACTTCGGTTTTTACAGAAATACATCTGCAATTTTATTATAGCTTGATATGAACCATATAAAAATATTTAATTATAGAATAAATAGTTCAAGTTTTTTACGTATAGCTATGAGTTTCAAGTTTTTGTATTTTCTGCAATTTTTTTGTATAAAGTTGGGTAATAATTTTTACATCAGAATTGCAATAAATTCTGAAACACTCTAATCGATTCATTCGTGGTGTAGCAAAAGGCGCTATCATGTTCCTGTAACGAATGTTGACAGTCACTCAATTCCAGCATCATTTGCAAAATAAAAATACCCAATGACGGCGTCTAACTAAATTTTGGTTCATAATAAATCGCGTGTTGGAATCCTCTGCTCCAAATTCGACAATTTCGTTTATTATGGAAGTCAGCTGTTTATGTGCTTTATCGGTGAAGATCCAAAATTGATGCTCACTGCAATTTCCTCCATTACTTATTAAAGGAATTGTTTTTCTGTATTGGCAATCCAATTTTAATGTGCCATCTATATTAGATATAAAATTCTGTTACGACATGATGTTAAGGCTCGCTGTTGGCATTCATATTTGTTTACGGTGGCGTACACGTTCTCATGTATGTTGTCGGTTAAACGTCATTTTATATTATTAAAGAGCTTTCATAACAAATGTTTCAACAAGCATGTTAGGACGTGCGAAAAATTTTAACAGGAGCAGTCTACAACTAACTCTAACATGATGTTAATGTTATTCATTTCTTGTCTAACGTAGATTGCACTTAATAGTCGAAACAATCATATGTAACAGCTGTGATATATCAGAGTTGCCACGTGCACAAAAAGCAGACTAACACGTAAAAAATAATGCAAAATTCACAAGCTCGTATTAACGTCGTATGTGTCGTCAAATCGTCTAATTATACGGTATTGTATTATTGTTGTTGGTAATTTTCATACAGAAGTGTGTTCTCATTATACGATTGAATTTTATGTGTTTGCAAAATGTTGTATTTATGCCAGAACTGGGAATGTTTCAGCTGTTTGGTGAATTTGTGAAAGTACTTTTAGTATGTGGTAACTATCATCAATAATATTATGCGCCTCGAAGGTAAATGAACATATTGAATTAATTTTAATTTAATTCCTAAACTATTTTTGTTAAAATGGCTTATCGCAAAAAAATTATATTGTCATTTTGTATTATGTTACAACTCCCATACCTGCTTTAGTTTCATGCTATCAACACATCACAACTATTGTGGTTCGCATACGGTGTTAATTAATTTTCTTTTTTCACTTTCACTTTGAATTTTTTTATTTGGTGAAACGAAATGTTTTGATTTTATATTTTTAAGTCTTGATATTTTGAAAATACGATAAATTAACGACACAACAAATTTTCTGTTCACAAGCACATAATAAAATGTCGTCTTTTTTAAACGATAACACTTACGACTAACCTCCTGAATTGAACAATTATGTAAGCCCGAATATAAGCAACATACCGTTTCACAATTTCCTCGACTTCATGCTGGTTGTATTGCTAGTACACAAGCTATACAGCCACACACTAAGCCAAACGAAGCTCAAACAAGGAGAAATGATTTCCCTAATGCGATATCCAACAGACGCAATATTAAACGTTTTTCGATTTATCTTGCCGTTAATAGATTCGGCATTAGTGACTGAATAAGGAATAATAGACTTTTGCCAGCGTATGATTAATTTTGGGTATTTGTTTAACAAGTATACGCTCTTGTGGAGGATCTGATCTTCGTCTTTTGCAGAAGAAAACCAGAGAAACAGAAAATGATTTCGTGCTGGTACTCTGTCAATCTGGGCTTTAGCCAATATGCAACTTAAAACTAAATTTTAGCGGTCATGTAAATATTGTTTTAAAAAATATAAAAAAGGAAAAACCAAACGCTAAGATTTTAAATAAGTAGCACCAACGCCTTTAGTTGTCTTTTACTTCACCAGTATTCGTAACTAGCAGAAGTTGGCTAACATCCTAAGGAATCTTTCCTGACCTTTAACTGTTCGCTTACTCGCTCATTACCAAAAAATCTTGTTTTCCCAATTTATTAATTATAAAGTGTTATATTATTTATAAAAATCAACGACTTTTTATAAAAAAGGAATTAAATGTTTTTTCTAAAGTAGTTTTATGTTCAAATGCATAATTTTAATATTAAATATACTTTTTATAATTGCAGATCGTGACCCGTCAATATTGATATGAGGCCTGGAGTGACAGTGCTGGATGATTTCATTCTTCGTAACAGAGATGGTGACATCTTGGTCTCAGCGGAGTTTTATTTAAACGATTGAATTTTTGTTCTGACCTCTTGGTCATTAACTTTTAGTTTTTTATATTTTTTCCAGCTTTAATATTTGAATAATTTTTATTCAGTTTTGACTTTTGTACCGGTACCAGCCACTTTGGACTTTCCATCAACCCAAACAAAAAAAAAGTGGACTTTTCCAGTAGGAAATCTTTTCTATCTCCCTTTTTCTCCGAAAAATTTATTTTAACAATTATATCCCATATACTATGTCAATATAATGTAGAGGGAATATCGAAGCAGATCGTTAACTTTATGGGTTTCTTTTCGACCTCCTTCTTTCCCCGAATGGATTTTGGACAAACGATTTGTAATTTACGATTACCTTACTCTCATTCAAGTCTCGTGCTGCCACTATCCTTTATTCTCGACTGTAGTGATTTAAGTATGTCGACTCAGAATCTCTTGTTAAGCCCACCATGCCATTCACATTTAGCAAGTGTCCGCCCGTAGACCTAAGCCTTATGCTAGCCAGTGCTAGACATTCACACAATGTGCGCTACCGTCTAAGCATCTTCCCCAGGAGTGTTTTGTTCATCTCTTTAGAATTCCTTCATCGGCCATAAACAACGGAGTTCCTACAGATATTAACCTCACCACCTCTTGCGAGGCTTCATTGTCCATCCCTATCGGAATCTCATGCTCTAATGCCTTACAAGTACCTATAAAGATAGACCCGTCCTCCCCTCGCGAGTCAGTCTTGTCCATCTCTACCGAATTCTTCTTATATGATTTTAATTCTTTTTAAGATTTTCTTCTTGCAGTTTTTTTTCTACTCCTTTTTATTTGAAGAATTTTTTGTGGTTAAAAAAATCGCATTACAAAAAGACAGCGTGCTTAAAACCATTGAAAATTTGGTTTTTGTTCATAACTCAACATAGTCTTATCTAAGGGATTAGTCAAATATATACACACGTCACCTATCAGCAGATATCGTTAGATAGTCTTTGAAAACTTAAGTTTAATATCTTCATGTATACTCAACCATCGACTATGTGTTTAGTGAAGAATGTTAATCGATCACATAATTTGTAGATAAGACACGAAGAATGTTGATAACGTGTGTAGCGGCATAGAAAATGCATTCCATTCAGCTAGATTTAAACTTTTACTGTTTTCAAGGTTCTCCATATTAAATAAATAATTCTTTTCTGAATAGAACAAAAACTAACTCATGCCTAAAAATTAAAATTACTTAATAATTTTTAATCTTTTGTAAACAAATAAATATATTTTAAATTTATTTAATTATATCTTTAAACCTAATAAATAAAAAACAATTATAAAGTTTAAAGTATTTGGAGACTTTTTATGGCAATAAAACACAATACGTACGTAAGTATTCCATATAAACTATTTACACCAATAGTTCTGAACAAAAATTAAAACAAAACTACTGATGTCATAAAATTCCACTCACTAGTGCATAAAAGGCCAACAAAACACAAACGAAAAGTATAAAAAATTAATAATCACTTCAAGTACACAATTTTGCGAACAACTCCAGCTGTCAGTATTGCAAATGTCAAATAGCACAAAGATTTTTAATGTAATAAAAGCAAACGCCATTATGCTTACAAAAAATGTTTTGACAGTTTTGAAACTTCCTATTGATTAATATACGTTGGGCCAATTCTAAGTATACCTTGTTATAAGACACAGGATTCACCTAAAAGCGACAGTGACCGATTTTCTGTATGCAAATGTCGTTTAGTGAGCTTTACACAAAAATTGGTCTACTTGGAAATGCTAAAAAAAAAAGAATTGATTACCTCATTAATGCTTTTCCTACCATATCTAGACAGATTTCGATACATACATGCTTACCTTGGACTTAATAGGCGATTCGCCATTCGAAGTGTTATATTTAATGGTAACGGCAGCTTTTCGTTAAAAACCATACTTTTATTACAAAACTTATACATGTCCACTTTGTTTGCCTACCATAACTTCGTATTTTATTATATTTTCTGATGTTATAGTCTGGTATTGGCTTCTCTCTTGGAGTTTCATGAATGTTATTCGATTCATACCAAGTCTACAAGATGCAGTCATTACAAAGCAACCAATACTTGTGGTCTTACCACAATTCTGACGTATGGTTCAAATGATTGAGAGGTTTCGTTATACATATGTTACAAAGTCCTTTGGAGTTAATGAATGAGCCTTATACACATAAGTTTCTTGAAATTCATAATTTAAAGGAAATGAATTAAACACAAGAAAATAAACTAAGTGTTTTGGAAACAAGAGACAAATGCAACCAATTTTATCAAATGTTCGTAAGGTTTAACCTTTTTAAAACGTCTTTATTCGCAAGTTCTTTTAACTTTAAAGTATTTCAATAATGTGTCGTGTGTACAACCCTGGCCTGTCGGTTAAACAGTGAGAATAACAGCCAAATCTGAATGAGTGGGAAGAAGCAAACCACAACAAAACTTTTTAAAAGAACCATAAATTCTACATTGCTGAACATAAAAGAAAAATGGAGGAAGTGGCCATAATGAGGGGTCAGAAAGGTTTCGTGGCCGGTAAAATAGATAAATGTGTCATTTTTTGATTGGAACATTCGAGAGAGAAAGAAAAAGTTGTGGTGTGGCGGAAGTGGCAAAAATCAAAGGTACAGAAAGTTTAGTGCAAAATACAAATAAATGGATTAAATAAATCGGCAAAATAACAAATGATTTATTTACAAAAAATCAACTTAAAGACAAATTTTACATCATATGTCTAATCCGAAAAAAAAAATCTGAAATCGGTGTAACAGAAAAAGTTAAACTATTGAAGTATAGTAAGTGGTTAAAAACTATAAATAAAATAAAAGTTAAAGCTTAATAAAGAACAATTAAAGCTAAACCGAACGAAAATATTCTTAAGTGAAAGGCTAAAACTAAACTATTTCAATACAATTTTAATTAATCGACTACTCGCCACGTCAGCCACAACAAAAGAGGGAGGAGCAGTCATTGCATGCACCAGCGATTTGGCGGTGCGAGGTATCTGCTGTAGTCGACAACCGGACGTTACGACAGACGACCCCGAACATTAAGTATAAATATATTTAAGTTTTTTTTTCTATTTCGTGTTAGATAACAAAAACACACCGGAAAGAAGTCATTCCTCTTGTTTAGTTGCAGTAAGAGTGCGCGGTTAGGTTTAGCTCAAATTTGAGTGTCTTTCTGCTTAAAAACGAAAAAGAAAAAAAACGAAATATATATGAAGTACAGCTACCATCAAGAAAGTTAAAGTTCCGAGTTTTAGAATTACAAGCAAAATATTTAAGCGATTGTAATTTTCCCAAATTAAATTATATAAAGATTTAGAGCCAATTCGCATAATAATTAAATATTAAAATTGTAAAAAAAATCCGTTGGAATTATGTTTTGATCATAAAAAAAAATTAGAATATAGTTTTTGATTTGAAATAAAAATCAAACAAAGATTTATTATTGTAATATATTTTAAATAACAATCTACATTTTTTTTATATGTATAGCATGAAGTGATGAGCAGGGGAATAAGCGGTAAGTAGGGGAAAGAAAAGTAGTAAGGAGTAAAGATAGGGGCATCCGAAGAAAATGAGTAAGATGCCATGGAGAGGTTATAATAGTACCTAGACAGATTTGGCAAGAACCACTCCGAACGGCGAGCCCTAACCGGTGCTATACGCCAGCACACCAGCGCAACCAAACGTCTGGTTCACTTATTTTTTTCTTCACTGCATGGTGAATTAAGAGGTCCATGATTACCAAGCAGCTGCTACAAATCTGCAGACGGTAGAATTTTACTTTTAAACACTGTTACTTTATTTACTTTAACACTTAAAATAAAAACAGTTACAGGTTTATTTTACATAGTTGTAGTCGTCTAGATTCCAGAAACTTGTAGAATACGCAAGAATACATTTTTTAATTATAGCTACAATAATGCATAACCACTCTTTGTTGCAGAGATCATAAAAAGTAAAATGTCTCTTTGGTTAGTATTTGTAATCGAAAGTCTTTCATTGTAACAGTAAATGACAGTTGTCATTTCTGAATAGAAGTTTGAAGTTAAGACATGTTTTGTTGTCAAATATTTTTTAATGTTTTTACAAAAGCTGTTTGTAAGCTAAAAAAATTATTGCACTTTGATCCATCCTGCTGCACGTATTTCGCGGGAATTTTATATTGTTGTCATTATATCTGCGCTAATAATGTAAAAGGAATCCATTAAAGTTTCCAGCAGAATTTCGTTCACATGATAATTTTTACAATATGTTCTCATTTCTTTTTTACTTTCAACTACAAAAGCTATACAAATCGGTCTTTTTAAGATTGGAATGGCATACAGTAGGACAGAATTACAATATTAGATATACAGTTTTTCATATAAAGTCCTACATAACACAATGAGGTTCTTATTTTTTAGAAAAGAGAATATACAATCAAATCATTTTTGGTTTGACATTCCGATGTAGATATAGAATTATGGAACGCATTTGACACTGAAGATGGCACATAGCCGAAATCGGTTTGTCTCCAAATCAAACATGACAAGTGATGACGGAAAACCGTTCAAAAGTCTACATGCAGGCAATCACGTACTTCAATTCGATTTTCTTGGAAAATGTTTTTATTTTTGTAATATAAAAGTTTTGGACTATAGTTTGGTGAATTTTCAAATTATGGTAAAATTATTATTTTTTTATTCCTTTATCAAAATTTTTGGAAAAAGTTATCATTTTTATATTAAAATTTTTTGGTGAATTTTTTAATATTTCACTGTATTTCTCATTTCTGATCAAATTTTATTTTCTTTGTTTGATATATTTGTTTAACAATTCGTTAAAATTTTGTAAAATTCTGATTTTTGTGCATTTTCGGCTTCTTGTAAAAATACAAAATTTTTGAATATGTTTTTTCCGTATTTTTTTTTGGTACAATTTCGGGTTTTTATCAGATATTGCTTTTTTATTCCAGTTTTTAGATTTTGAGTGTATTTTGAACTTGGGGTAAATTTAAAATTTTACCAAACTTTTGAATTTATTGAAATTTTTTGTGCAGTTTTAGTTTTTTTAAATTTATATTATTATATTTTTGTAATTTAAAATTTTTGAACCATAGTTGCGTGTTGTGTTGAATTTTCTTATTTTGGTTAAATTCCAAAATAGGTTCAAATATCGTTTTTTTCATATTAATTGATATTTTTTTAATAAATTTATAATTTTTAAATATTTCGGTATTTTTTTGATTTATTGGGTATCTTTTAGTTTTTGTTGGGAATTTACCTTGCCTTCAGTTTTTGATTTTTATTTTTTTTATGTTTGTTAAAATTTCGACGCTTTTGATAAAATATTTTTTTTTGTAATTTTTCATTGAATTATGATTTGTTAAGAAAATCTTTTATTCATGTTTTTCTATTCTGTGGTAAATTTTCAATTTTGTGGTGAATTTAAAATTTGGAAAAATTTCGGATTTTTTGAAATTTTGTTTGGTAATTTTGGTTTTTGTAGGAATTCGGCTTTAAAAGTTTTGAAATTTCGAGTTTTTTTTTTAATTTTTAAATTCTGTCCAACATTTAGATCCAAAGATTATATGGGAGTCTCAGGATGGTAATTTCTGTGGCAAATTTGATATCGGAAACTTATGGATCTATATGATCTTTCAAATAGCGAAGATCCGCCAAACTCACTGATCAAGTGGTCTAAGTTTCAAGATCCTAGGTTCTCTAGTGCTGGCAGAAAATAATGTAGAAATTACAAACGGGATAGCAAACCTTTTTTTTGTGACGGGTATAAAAACTCTGGAAAATTTTTTCAAACATTTCAATTCGAATATCTACAATGTGCAATTAATTTACTCAAACACCAAAAAAAAAAAAAATTTGATTCCATTTAAACTCTGACAGACCTATGTGTGTATATATCTCCTTCAATCTTCAGAGGTGTCATAAACAAACATACGCTCATAATAATAACACTGTAGGATATATAATGAATTATTTTATTTTTCGTTTATATTTACATGGCACCTACACACCGATACAGTAAAGTTCTTGGGCTTTAATTAGAACTAAAACTTATTCTAAGCCAAAATCCTATAATTATGTTAATTCTCAAATATATTAACCACAAGCTTTATGCTTCAATTGTTTAAATGTGTTTTAGTCATTTAATTTACTATTTATTTATGCAGACACACGGATACATACAAAACAATAAATTTAACGTATTATCCCTTAAACTCATTTAATTAAACTAATAAAACAAGTAATCTATCTCTGCACATAAACACTTACCCACAATTATAAATTCTGTTTAAACATCAACACAAATTTAATAGATTAATGCTACGCAGCCAGGTTAAGAAGGCCTTTTAATTACGTTCCTTTCACGACAATATAAACCTTAAAAGACATTTAAAATAGCAATGAAATAATTATGAAAGCTACTTAACCCAAAATTATTGATAATTTTGCAAATTTAGTTTATGGTTAATTTAACCCACAATAAATGTCTGCAAGAAAGCAGTTATTTTAGTGCGTTTTTTACTGGTTTTTATTACTCTTTGGCTATCAGTGCCATCAAAGACTTTTACATTGCAACTAATTTTTATTTTTTAATTCAAAAGTATAAAATATGCAAACTCTTTTTTATATTGTTTTGTAAATAGCTACGAGATTATTTTTAGGTAAGGACGAAACTGCTACACTGGAAAAGAATATGTTATCTGTGGCTGACGTCTTTTACATACCCCATTGTAATAGTCGAAAGAAAACCCAGTAAGCAGTTTCGAGTATTATCCTAAAAGAAATAAAATCATAATTAGAAGGCTAAAGTTTTCTATTGGTCGTCAGCTGATAATTACACTGCAGCGGTGGATACTGTTAACAGAGCGACTTATAGCTTCTAGTGGCTACCACCATATCATTCAATGGTTTGCTAATTCTCGAAAATATCAGTAGACATACATTTTCAATATAGACTTACTTCAGGCAAGATCAGAACCATCAGAACTGTCGTATCACCGAAGTAAAAATTCTGAGTTTAGAATTAAAGCAACATAAGAAATGACATCACTGCGATTTTTTTGGACACCTCCCATATATTCCCGGTAGAGGAATATATAATAGCAGGTAATCTTTTACTATGGTTGGAATTTATAATTGCGAAGTGATGGCAGAGAATAGCTGTTTGCCGAGAAGTTTGGCTCTTAAAAAAAGAATTCTCAATGGTGATAAAAATAACTTATATTTTTACACAAAATCAAATATCCGAAAGAGTTGAACGAAAATTAATAACGAAATCAAGTCAAGAGTTGCGAAAAGGAAATCACTTATTTCGATGCAAATTGTTAAAGAAACGTAATCAATTCCTTATCTTTTCTAGAGCCGAAATATCGATCTATAGAAAAATTACTCGATGACAAAATTTTCAATTTTAAAATCATTCGAATACTAAATTTTTTATGGAAATGCCTTCGACTACTAAACATTTTTAGAATATTTCTATCGAAAAGCTTTTAAATACTAAATTATGTACTAAAAGGCTCTCGACTATAAAACTTTCGTATAGAAAGGTTATCGCATACTTAACTCTTTTATTGAAAAGATATCGATTCCAAAGTTTTTTCACAAAAATGTTTCCGTTACCAAAGTTTACAGGAGAAGTGTAATTGATTACCAACTTTTTGTAAAATGATGTTGATAATTTAACTTTGCAGTTATTAAATCTTTCGGCTGAAAAGATATCGGTTGAAAAATTCTTCCACCGAAAATTTATTGATGAGTAAACTTTTCTACAAAAAATGTTCTGTGCATTTCGATTGCAAACATTTTCTGGCAAGAAAGCTGTCGATTACCAAACTTTTCTAATGAAAAGTAATCGAATACTAATCTATTCTATTTTAAAGAAAAGTTTTCCATTGGTTAGCTTAGACTACTAAGCTATTGTACAGACGAGTTATCAATAAATACGTTTTGCCTTCCGGAAGAAATCGACTACCAAACTTTTATGTGCAAAAGTTATCGATAAATAGTTTTTCCCACAAAATTTAAATAACATGAAATTACCGAAATAACAAAATTTTCCAAAAACCCTAAATAACAAAAAAACAATATTTCATAAACAATTTTTAAATTTAGCAAAATCTTATATTCACCACATTTTTGAAAATTCTCCAAAAATTTAAAAACTGGAGTAAAAAAATTGTAATTAATAAAAAAATAAATACTTAATGAAAAACTAAAATTTGACCACAAGAATTTAAATCTCACCAAAATTGCATAACTTTCCCAAAAAGCGAAATAATTGCAAAAAATCAATACAATTTGAAAAACAGCAATATTTTAATTAAATCTATATTGAACACTGCACTATTGACGCACAGACTCTAATAAGTTTTCAGATTTAATTGATTTTGCTATTGTAGAAAACATCAAATATGATCAACTGTTGGTTAGTTCATTATATGGTCTCTCTTCTAGTCATTTGCATATAAAATGTATGTGAGCTCTCACGTTTCTTCGAACACTGTGAAATACAGCTGATATTCAAACAGCTATTGATAATTTTACAGACATATTGCAGCAGACGGAGATGGAAGCCAACGAACTCAACAGTCAGCAGGTGATGTACAGATGCTCGTTATTGAGGAGAGAATGGTTAGAAGACAGTAGCGAAATAGTCGTTCTTCACACCTAAAAATCCAAATGAACCTATGCCAAAAAATCTTACGTAATAAATTGAGACAGAAACATAAATTTGCTATCTAGAACTCTTCAAAACTTGAATCTAACGAAAAAGGCACTTACAATGTCCTATTGCCCACGTATTCCCACTAAGACTTGAAGAACATGCTTGGCTAAAAACACAAGTGAAAACGCAAGTGCATGCGCTCGTCACTTAGAGGAAGTTTTCACACCACATGACATAAATAGTTCCATCCTTCCAACTGTCAGTGACACCGTAATTGATCCTATGAAATTTCGGTTATCTTCTTCGACAGTTAAAAAAATACAGATTTAAGGAAATCACTCGTACCTAATCGTATTACAGGACCGATAATAAAACACTTACCTAATTCAGCTGTTAGAATTTTACTTTTCATTTGTTTTCCATCTTTCGCGTTGGCTTCTTCCTATGCTCTTAGAAGATGTCTGAAATTGTTATGATACCCAGAAGAGGACTCGTGTCAAACAAAGTCACGCAGGCCGGGTAGACTACTGCCAATTTTTTCGAAGATATTTGAAAAATTATTCGTCTAACCCCTTATTTTAATGAAAAAAACCTTATGCCAGACCGTTAGTTTGATATTCGAGCATGGAATACTAATAGAATTTGGCCACATCATAGATTCGTTACCATTATTTGATCGGCTTTTGAAAAAAAGCAATACTGTTCAACTTTATTTATAGCCATTTCACAGGAGTTTGATTAAGTCTGCCATGAAGGGATACTCAATGAAATACTGATGCTGAAGCCTTAGAGAAACATAATATGTCTTAGATATCTTCCTGCTCCTCGGAAAACATCGGTTTATAGTTCTGAAGACAGAATTAGTGCAAAATAAATTCATTTCAAGTCAATTCCTTTTACTTTTGCATCAATTGTCTTGAAATTACTTTTCTATGTTCAAATACAACAGCAATAACAAATTTATAGCAGTACAAACTTAGAAGATGGCACATAGCCGAAACCGGTTTGTCTCCAAACCAAACTTAACAAGGGATGACGTAAATTCGTTCCAAAATTCTACTAAAACAATTCCTCTAGCAATTTTTTTTGTTTATATTTTATTTTATTGAATCTTTCTATTAAAAGAAATTCACAATAAGTATTCAAATCTTATTCTAAATTATTATTTACTAGTTAGTACCAATGTAGTAACTAATTTTTTGTATTCAAATCTTAAAAATCTATCTTCTATTGTGTAGAGAGAGCCGACTTGCCAGGCTCAATGTGTCAGTTCTTTTTAGTCTCTGGTGGCCGTGAAATTGCAATAAATTGCGTGCTAGAGTGTTGGGATGTGCGACTAGTTTGTTCACGTATTTGGACGTGTATGTTTTAACTTCTTCGTGGATAGTGGGAACTTTGAGATCCCTATGTATGTTTTCATTTCTTATGTACCAGGGGACGCATATGATATGACGTAAAATCCTAGACGGTCTTCTCTGTAACTTCTGGCTGTTTGATGCACAGGCAGTACCCTACAGCTGAATACCATATGACCATATTGGTATTATAACGGATATGTATATAATTACTTTATACTCCAAAGCCAAAGTTGAATTAGGACTTATTAGCCAATGTACTTGATTTGTTCGAATCTTTATGGACGTTATTTTTGCCTCAATATGACGGGACCAAGTTAGGCGCCGATCTAGGTTGATAGCTAAATATTTAACGTGCGTTTCCGCTGGAACCTTGGTATTAGTTATTGTGATTAGTGGACAATTTTGCCTTCTATGGGAAAACGTTACATGAGCACATTTTGATGGATTTACCTTTACTATCCACTGTTTTAGCCTGTCTTCTAGCTTATGAATATGGGACTGCAGATTTTCAGATGCATCCTTTGGATCATTACTAACACTTATAATTGCAGTGTCGTCTGCATAGGTTGATGTATATGTATGTGGGTTTGTCGGCATATCCGCTGTATAGATGATATATAATAGCGGCCCTAGCACACTACCTTGAGGTACTCCTGCACTGATTTTCCCACATCTTGAAAGCTGGTCCTTCGACCTTACTTTAAAAGTTCTATCTGACAAATAGCTTTTTATAAGCTTGTGGGTATTTTCAGGAAGAACCCGAGCTATTTTAGTAAGTGGCCCATTATGGCAGACTTTATCAAATGCCTCTAGCAAATGAACGACTAATAAAATTTCTAAACTGAAGAAGGAAATTTTAAACTTTTACCGCCGAAATAAAATATTTTATCAATTCTGTTGTTTTTTGGCTTTGAAGCCACAAAAATTATCCAATTCTAATTTCTGGATCAAATATTTAGTGCTCGTTATAAAAGAAAAACGTTTAAATTTTATTCATGCTATCAATTAACAATAAATCCGTTGAAGATTAAATTACCTGGAAGAGAGACAGAAACTATGTATTTATTAATTTAAGTGGAATTTAAAATCTTTTGTTATGGTTATTATTATTGTTTCTCTTGCAGTTTTTTTCCTTTAATACAAATTATTGTGGTTGCACATGTAATCGGTGTAAGTATTAGTTTCCCTTTGATGCCTTTTGTTTGTCGTTGTTAAAAAATATAATATATAGTTAAAGTATATTTTGGGTTTTAGCTTCAATACAATTTTTCAGCATTTAAAAGCCGTAAATGCAATTTGTAATTTTTTATATTTTTATGTTTTAAAGAGAAGACCCTTCTAATGTCAAGACAAAAGAGCAGAAACTTTGATAATGCCAATTCAATAAAAACATAAATTTAAAAGAGTCAGTGTAGTTGAAATTGTGTTTTTACAACAATTATGATTTTTTGTTAATTGTTTATTAGTGATTGTTTTACTTTTTTTTTAAATTAATAAACAATTAACCATCTTACTTAAGACAGATTACATCATGCAGGCCCTTTAGCTTGCTGTCAGTTTTATCAACATTATATGAAAAATTTATTCGTTTCCTGTTTAAACATTATCCCAGACCAGCAGTTTGGCTTTCGAGCAATCCATAACACAATTGACCAAGTATACAGAATTGCGACTGTTAATAGTTCTGCATTTAAAAATAAGCAATATTGTTCAGTTTTGTTTATTGGTATTTCCCAGCATTTGATAAAGTCTGGCATAATAGGCTACTTACGAAAATAAATCGAGTTCTTATTGAACACTGAAGAGCTGAAGACCTATTTAACAAATAGAACGCTTAAGGTAAGATCAAAGGATCAATTTTCTAAAAAAAAGGGAAATCTGCGCAGGAGTCCCTTCAGGTAGTATACTAGGGCCGCTATTATATTTCGTCTATTCAGCGGATATGCCTACAAACCCACTTACATATATGTCAACGTTTGCAGATGAGACTGCATTTATAAGTGTTATTAATGATCCGAAAGTTGCATGTCAACAACTTCAAACATTCATGAAAGTTGAAAAGTTGAAGATATGAAAATATCTACAGAGATCTTAAAGTTCGCACTATCCACGAAGAACAAAAGCATACGCGTCCAAATTTGTCCATCCCAACACTCAAGCGCGGAATTTGCTGCAATTTCATGGGCACCAGAGTACCCAAAAAAATACTATTTAATATTGGCGAGACAGGTACACCTACCCAATAGTAGATAGTCTTTTATTATTAAGATTTGAATACAATAAACTAGTTATTATATTGGCAATACTTAGAGATATTTTAATACCTCTTGTAAATTTCATTAAAATTATAGCTGTTATTGACCTTTTTTTAAATTTAATTTATTTAAAATTGTCCAAGCTTGAAGGTCTTGTAAATTTCTTTAAATATTAAAATTCAATAAAACAAAATTAAAGTTAAAAAAAATATCAAAATTTCAACGTCCTAAATACAAATTTTTGCTTCAGTTATTTTACTTCGCAATCGAAATTTTGCTACGTCTTGGTAAAGTATTATTGATTTTTTACTACAGACAACGATTTACTAAAAGCATTAGTTGGCAGGCTCTGGTGGGCGTAATTTTACTAAAATGCAATCAAATTATTTAGGAATTTAAAAGAGTCGTGAAATATTTCTCCAGGACTTTTATTATTTACTCTTTTGTTTAGATGCATTTTGTCACTTTTTAACTCTCACTCACACACGTAAACATATGCACCCTTGTATAAACTTTCGTGCTGCAAACATACAAAAACAATTTTTACATTAAGTCACAGTTTACACATACATTTCACGCACATCTTATAGATATTTTATTAAGCTCTCCTTTAAAATTGCCTTATTTGGCCAGACAAGAAAATTATTGCGAATGAAAAACAAAGGGCATTGCTGTCCTTCTGCCCTCCCTTCTTATTATGTGAACTTGCTGTATGTGAACGTATACTTCTATTTAAATGTAACCAACGCAACAAAATAAAAAAAACACTTCCACACATTGACTAAGAAAAATAATTCAACGTGCAAAATGTATTTAAACAGCACTTTTTGAAGGGTTTATTTTCTTAATTCTTTTACGTCTTTCTTGCACTATTTCATTTTCTGTTATGTTCTTCACCAGAAGTTTTATTTCAATGTAAAAGTTAAATTATAATTTTTGTTGAATTAGAAACGTTGATTTTTAAGCGAAAATACTTATATAGAAAATAATACACAAATTAACTTTAAAATATCATAAAAGGCTTTACTTGAAATATTATGACACCACTTAAAGACGATCATAACATCGATTTCGAGCTGTAAAATAATTTCACTTCATATGCGAGTTTAACCTGCGCGTGTTTTCTATCGGCTGACATGCTGTGGCTGGTCTACTCTACCAAATAATACAATACCAAGGGCTGCAAAACAGATGAAGTTATAAAATTTAACTACTTTTCTTTTGAATAAGAACACATTTTAATTATAGATATATGTGAAGGCAAGGTTTTATGCAGAATACATATAAATAAACAAAGACCGAAATTTCTAACGGAGTTTTCTATTTAAACATGAGTGTTGAATTAATACTTTTACCAGATCATTTCCGACATCATTTTGTAATATTACCTTGGATTTTGGCGCTTGCTGTCAGTTTAATATTTCTTAATATTTTTGAATTGAAGACTTTAACGCAACAAAAAAAAATTATTTGTAAGTCTTTTAGAGTTTTATTTTTTATTATTGCCTTTTTCTGTCAGACATGCCTTTGGATTGTCATGCCATAATGTTTCTTTTTAAATATAGAAAAAAAATAAAAAATCTGAGCTTGAAATATTGTCTGTTCCTATTTTGAATGGTTGCGTATGATGAGTGCGTATAATTAATGGGTATGATTAATATATATGTTTGGTATAAATTATAATACTCAAAGGTAGAAGATAGAACTAACGATTAATACATGCGCATGCTTTTATGTTATATGATGTAGTTTGTCCCTTGTAAATCTTGCCAGGTATGTGTCTCTACTCGGATATTTTGTTTGCTACTACTAGAACACGGATGAAGAGTTTTTTTTTATATACCAAATTAATTGAATTGAATGCTTTGTGAATGGAGATTATAATAAGGTTACTTAATGCAGAAATTACTTAAATATAAATACACGAAAGAGATAATTCAATAAAAGAACAACGTAATATATACCAATTTTTTTAATTTTTCTCTATCAAATAATTTGAAGTTAAAGTAATGAATTTAATTCACTTAAAGTCGAAAACATATATAATACCTTTATAATATGACAATGTAGCGCGACATATATAACACAATTTTTAAAAGAAAGAACAGACTGAAAAGAATTAAGAAATAACAAGTCTTTTAATAGCGTACAAGAAAATAAATTGCAATAATTTCAGGGGACTTTTAGTTTAAACAAATGCAGCAATTTAAATTTTCATAATAGAAGGTATCATCGATATGTTAATTATTTTATTGTTGGCTACATAAATATTTAATTAACTAATTTAATGTCAAAACAATATTGAACTGATGTTTTTCACAGATGCCTTTGAGATTGCATCATTATTTTTTTTTACTAAAAAGTTATTAACTTTTATACGTACAGTAAACAGCAGAACAGAATTTATTAAAGCAATTCAATTTGCAATAATAAAAAAATACTATTACAGGAATAATTGCTCAGGTCATCAGCCGCATTAAATATAGTTCAAAGACTTTCCTATAAAATAAATACATTTTGTGCAATGTAATACTAAATAAATTTATGATTTCTATTGGAGTCATGAAAAAAATTATCCAATAAATTATTGTTGGTTGTGAAACATGTGTTTCATTATATTTATGGCAATTATCAGAATATTTATAACTTTTATCACCTGTGAAGTTATATTTACATTTTTTTGCATTCAAAATGAAATGCAATAAAGCAAAAAAGAGACACAAGTATATAAAATGAAAATTACTAAAGTTTTTTAAGCAATAATATTTGTTTTATTTGATACAGTATATCTTTGTGTCTCTCTCAATACAACTTTAAAAATATTTAGTCATAATAACGTTAAAATACTATTATAACGACATTGAATTTCGGAACAATGTTCAACTCCTGTTGTAATTTTATGTTCGTTATTGTAGCTGCCACAAATAGGAGAAAACCATTTATAGTTTTTTAAATAAAGTAATAATAAATGATGCACAGGACATTAATTAGAAATTATGTTAGTTTTTACTAAACCATAAGACTTAGGTAAAGCTAGGGTAGTGGAGCTTAAGCAGTAAGGCTCACGATTTTTTTCTTAACATTTTAGTTTTTTTTCTACTACAAGTTAATGTGTCCACGTCGTATAGTTGTGTGATGAGTCTGCCTAGTCTAGCATTATTAAATTACCTAAATCAATCACTCTAAGCCACGAAACTGGCGGGATAAGCAGTGATAGGGAATCCCGCAATTACAACTTGAACAGAGGTCCTTCACCCAATTAACGTGCACAATGGTTCCTTAAAATTTGTTGCTAGAGATGCCGCTGATGCAGTTATACGGAATACACAGAATCCTAGCTGTTGATCTTATACAAATTCTATTTATAATATATTTTCATGTAGATAGATGGTAGATTTTGGTAATGCTTCAGCAATTATATTCTCAAGCAAGCCACTGTGCCCCATAATGCAAACGGATGCCGACAGGATGTTACTAACCCCTACCGCAGTTGACTTAAAAGTAATTTCTATTCCTTTTTTTCTGCTTTCTTTTCAATTTATGCATCTTAATTTATCTGTACGAATATATCATTATTTTAAACCACACAAATTTTTACCTTGGGCTCGCAAATCACTGAAAGGTCCGCATTTTTTCATTCCTTCAAAGAAGTTTTCATTACAAGCAAGAACTTACGTAGCCGCAAAAACCAATCACCTTTAGCTTTGTTTTTTTCAAGGCAACTAAATTCTTAGTTTGTGGATTTTTTTGTGATATCCAGTTAAAAACTCGTATACAAAATTAGGTGAGCATTACAGTTTATAGCCCCTAGATTGTCATCTAATGTTTATCTACTATTGCGCGTTTTTAGTTTCGTCTGACAAGCGTCATCCCCATGAGTACTTATTAGCCTGAATATTATATTCATAGACCCATGGCTCTTCATCAGCAATAATACCTTCGATAACAGATTGGCCCAACGAAAGCAGTTTTCTATCGACAATAATATAGTGATGCTTCCCCATCATCTTTAGCATTCACGCCACAAATGGTGCTTTAGCTTATCAAAAAAACTTACACAAAACTCTACGCTTCTGCTAACTGTGACTCGAATAGCTAATAACTCTCACGAATACAGAGGTGTATGGAAGAACGGTCACACTTTTTGTACCACTTGCATGTTTTTGTTATTTCCGTCGGTTGCCGTATATATTTTAATTTCTTCGGAGGTATATATTGTGTTTTAAACTCGGAATCTTATGCAAAGTCTTCGCGCAACTACATTCGGCACTGTGAAATTTATTAATGCTCATGAAATTTGGCACTCAAAAATATATTTCAGTATCTGATGACAGATGTACAGTACAGGAAAGAAATTATTTTTTTTTACTACTCAAGAGGAATTGATTTTGGGACTTCTAGAAAACTTGCATAAACTTTTATTAGAAATTTCATGTATTTATATTAAGACTCCAAAAAGCTGCACCAAAAAAATACAAAAAGGTACTTCATTGGCCCTAATAAAAACTCACATGATACACAGTCCACAAGCAGGTATTAAGTATTGTTACGTTTTATTTACAAACATGAAAAATACAAGAGCAAATAATTTCTTTTCAATTCGTGTCGGAATTTATACTGGACAATAAAGTAAAGAACATTAATGTACCATGTTGGTAAAGTCAAAGTGTGTAATGTGTGGTCAACAGAATGTTCTTTATACAAATATAAAATGCCATTTGTTTTTTAAAGATATTTTTTTTTAACTCATACAACTGCTACAATCATTCTTTATATCTGCAACACTTTCAATGGCAGAATAATATAAGAGGAAAGAAAAGACAGTAACATGTACAGGGCCCACTTAAAGGCAGTCGCTCAGAGTATTTTAAGAGGTCGGAAACATTTATCATTTCATATTACTCTAAAACAAATTACTCAAAACACTTTACAGAATTGAAAACTTCTTAATTATTTATCATTTTTGGTTTCTACATCTTCTATAAGTCCGTGATCGGCATATGGCAAATATATACCGATTTTGCAGTATAATGCCGCTCTTTGTGTGATTTCCGCTTTAACAAGATTCGCTTCTGGCACTATATAGATTACATTTGTTTCCTTCAGGCACTAAATTTCTTTGTTATTCAATGCTAATGTATCTTTTGCAAAATAATATTCTTTGAAAATGCAACAACAATGTTAATAAAAACATAATATTTGGTTAGGGTATAGAATTTATAATAACCAATATTTAAAATAAACATCACTGAGTTGCAGTTTTTTTTACTCATAAGAACTAATTTATTTTAAACACTGTTTATAACATTAAGAATGATGGGAAGAAATATAAAATTTTATCATTAAAATTGGCAAATATTGCGAATATTGCCAGCTGCCTGGCCAACGTTTTAATAGAAGTTAATACGAATTTGCTTATTTAGACAAACTAATAATAGTGGAGTGTTAAATAAACTTATAAACTTGAGCTATGTACGCCCTTTGAAGGATGTCAGTCGGTTGACATAAATCTTAAAAAGATTTTACATTTTTCTATACAAACGAATAGAACGGATCTATGTTGGCAGTTTGTTTTTTTAACGGCGTCTCTCAAATATATTGTACGGTGCCAAATCCGTGTGGCAAGTTACAGGATTTACCACAACCTACAAGCAGGAAAAATTGTTTTATCAATATGAGTGTTTGTTAGTTCAAACATTGCTTGCACTGCGCTCATAAAAAGACAAATCTTCAATGATTATTTTCTTTTAGTTATATCGAATAGAACGATGTGAATGTATATGATATGTAATCAAAGTTCTACGTATTAGTCTTTATAACAATGGCATCAGTATCAGTTTTAAGTTGGAACCAAATTGTTTGCCAATACCCTGCACAAATGCGATATTTAGAGTTAAATTAACCGAAAAATTCGGTTTTGGTATTATATTAAGAAATACTATGCCGTCATATTGCTATAAAACCTAGTGCTGGCATATATATTAAAAGAATTAGATGAAGTGATGTTTTTAAGAGTCACTTAAAGACATGTGTGACACAGCAAAATTATATTTAGATCGTAAAATATCGCACTGGCTAAAGTTAATTTTAATTTGTCTTATAAGCGAACTATTCGCTATTTAATCAAGTTAAGCTAGAATATGGCACACGTCGATTGCTTATTAACTGTATTAAAAATTTAAATTATTACGTACAAAAACCATATTTCCTTTACATTAAAATTATTACCACTCTATTATTTTTCCTCAACTTTTAGTTCTTCTTGGAATTTTTTTATATAACAAGAGACCTGTAAAAAGGAAATGGTTTGTTTCCCAAGATAGTTTTAATTTAACTGCAGGAAGAACATCCAACCGCAGGTTTATTCCATTTTGTTATTTTAATGGTTGTATTTCAAACACTTGTTTTCATTAGGAATCTTCATTAAAATTTTATATATTTGTTCGATAAAGCAAAACTGCACTGGTATTAATGTACTATGTAAATTAAAAGGAAAATAAATTTTTTCTCCCGTGGTTTTCAGAACAAGCAATTATAATGCAATATTAAAAAAAATAAGTCAAGTGTAATAAAATAATGAAATAAAAGTCCCCGCAGCACCAGGCTATTCAACACAAAACAAACAAGTAAAAGAGCTATTTTCGACTTATCCTGAATCTTATATACCCTTAACAAAAGTATGAACTATTAAAAAAGAACTCCAGATTTTTCCCGATGCAAAGGATTGTTTGAGATATTTAATTTTGGCCTCAGGTTTTAGTCATATTATTTTACATCCAAACTCTCCTTTCGGTTTATTTTTTTTCGCTGAATGCTTATCAATTTCAGAAAATTAGATTTTTGTAGGCCTTTTGAAACTTGTGTAATATCGGTTTTTTGAAAATGGTGACGTATTTTATCAAACATTGATTTTGTCAAAATTTTGGGTGAAATTAAAATTTAGTTTTGAAATTTGAGAAATTTTAAATAATCTGTAATTTTTTGTGCAATTGTGGTTTTCTTAAAATTTTGCTTTCTTGTAAATTTTATTATTTTCATAAATTAATATTTGAGTTTGGTTTTGTTAAGAATATTTACATTTTAGTAAATTCCTAAATTTTGTTGAAATTTTGAAGTTTTCATAAAAATTTTGCTTTTGTCTTTTTGGTGAATTTTCAAAATTTATGGTAAAGTTTTTGTGATATTTCTTGAAAAATTTTGGGTTTCTCCCAATTATTGATGTTTTAGCAATTAATATTTTTTATTCCAGTTTTGGTTTTGTGCAAACTTCTGTTAATTATGGTATTTAACATTTTTGGACTTTAGTTTGAATTCGTGGTGAATTTTTGAATTTTACTGAATTTCCAAATTATGCTAAAATGTAGTTTTTTTTATTTTCAGATTAAATTAGAATTTTGATAAAATTTATAATATATTAGTAAATTTTTAAATTTTTTATTACATATTTAACACAGATTTTGCTAAATTTTCGTAAAATATTGATTTTTTCGGATTAATGCTGAAATTAAAAAATTTCATGGAGCTGAAATTTTGTGGTGAAATTTCACTATTTGAAGAATTTGTTGTTTCTGCATTTTTTGGTTTCGGTTATTTATTAAATATAGATTTGTTAGGAATTAAATTTTTTTTGTTCATGTTTTTAGACTTTATAATGAATTTTCGAATTTGTGGTCGATTTTAAATTTTGGCAAATTTTTGAATAGGCTTGTGTATGAGCATTTCCTTGCAAGACTGAAAATGCCAGCAAAAATCCAGAAATATGGTTTTTGGAATACATCTCGGGAAGTTGTCGACCGGTATTGTTGACTTCATATAGTGAAAATTTGCCAAACGCGTTGTTCGAATGGTCTATGTTCCAAGATTCTAGGTTGTCTAGTGGCATCAGAAAGTCAAATTAGACATCCGACAGACGGACAGACTCGCATCGGTAATTGATCTTCCTTAAGCATAAGGATTCAGCATATATTTATATTTTGCTGGGTCGGAAGTTAATATTCTAGAAATAACATAATGAGAAATCTATAAATACCTGTTTAATTTTTTATAAAAAAAAACGATTTGAGAAGTCAGAAAGGGTAAAAAAAACTATTTAAAATTTAATACTCATAAGTACCTTAAGTCATAACGACCTTACAACATTAACCAATACTGTTATTACTTTCATTGTTATATTTAGAAGCTTCCGCTGATAGGTTTAGCATTTCAAGCAAGACATTAAACTTTTTAAGTTCCTTATTAATTAAAATTTATATTTTTGAAACTGTCCCACGTATAATTTTTAACTTGTGTCTTAGCTTCTTTTGTAGCTTGCGATCGTGCAATAACAAAAATTATTTTGTAACAAAACGCGTTACATTGAATGCAACAAAAAGAAACTCTAAGCCAAATCATTCAACATTAAAATATTGCAAAGATTGTAGTGAAAAGGCCAAACAATGAATTGTAGTGTTGAAAATCATTGTAAATTTTAAGGTAAAACTAACTCTAAAAAAATAAAATAATTTTGATAAATATTCATGAAGAACAAAGGGCGTCAACATCTAACTCGTTTGCTTCGTGTAAATATAATAAAATTTTAGCTTTCCTACCGGACTAAACTCGTAACTCAAACCCTTGATGACTACTTTGGCATAAAAACAACGCCAGATTCGCCAAAAACAACGTTTGAAAGGGGCTTTAGGCTGGCGGCACCAGTTACATTTCCTTCTCAAAAACAACATTAAAGACATCGCCGTCATATTTTCTAAATACCTCCTAAAAGTTACAAAGTACATTCCTATTGCGGAAGGCGCTGTCCTGGAATTTCGAACAGATCGGCAGGCTTACATTGAAAAAAAAAACACACTTTGCTGAACCAATAACAGCGCTGTAACGTGTGATATCTGCTAAGATCAAAAAGTGATAATAAATATAAAAAAAAAACAATATGAAATGTTAGAACTCAATGTAAGTATTAAAGGTAAAAACAAAGGATTTCTTTCTTTTGTTACCATTTAGCTTATTGATCTACAAAGCTGACATGATTAAAATGCATGGCAACATGCAAACATATGGGTACCTTTAATGTTGCTGCTATAATCCTGAGTAATAAACTTTTATTGCTTATAAATCTGCTGCATCTTGTATTTCGTTTGTACTGCATATTTAAATAAATTTGTACATGTGTAGTACAATGTTTTATTAGCCAATATAAGATGCTAATAAATACAAATCAAAAATGGAACAAAACTGTCTTATATAAAGTCAACGAGGATATATTTTTAATGTTGGTCAATATTTTTCAAGGAATTTGTATATGTATCAACAATTCAAGCTTATCCGTACGTTTGAGCTTTAGAATATTTTTTTTTATAATCCACAAACTTTTAGTTAAACATTCAAAAAATATGCTTTCAAACTTTAAAATGTTTAACTTGTTCTGATGCAAGTGAGCTTAGTTCGATAACAAGAAAGATTAAAGGAAATTCTCTATACAAAATTAAATTTATCAAACCTTGATTATATCACAAAGTGGGATCGTTTTGCAATAAAAAGGAAAGTTTAATGAAGCAAAAACTTTTAATGTTTTCGATAGTTTTTACAAATATACACCAAATTTTACTTAAGCAAAATATGACAACAAGAGTTTTGATTCGTTAATAATTACGCTCTTCTAAAACATTAAAATTAATTTTCACAAAATATACAATTAAAAGATGTCCCGTATCTAGTTACAATTGTCAAATCTGTTGTCCGTTTTTTAGTCACTGATAAAAAGTTAAATAAATACGCGGTATGTCCCAATTATGAAGCTGTATTATAGAAATAAGTGTTCGTTAGTGCCAAACGCAACTTTGGCAGACGCAGCATGTAAAAACAAGGTTACCGCATATAGACATTTGACTAGTTCTTAGTAATACATCAACCTATACATCCTATAATTTGTATTAATGTTGTATGATTACCTGACCCTGACTACCAAATGTTATACTACTTTATTATCCTACTCTGTTAATCTTTTTATCTCCTTATAATCATATTTATTAGCGCCTACTTCTTAATCCGAACTGTAAGTATATATGTATATTAAGTTGAATTCAATAAATTGTTCACTGTTGAAGCTAAAGTCGAAACATACGGAAATTTTTTTGATTTATTTTACACGCGTGATACTCGGCACGGTTTGTCCACGTGTCTATATGCGAAAATGTTAACTTATGCGATATTCATCAAAGCCATCGCTCAACTTTATGAAAATGTGGTCTTCTGGGCGCCATGCTCATATACGACCACGGCTTCCACATCGACCTTTCGCTTATGTCTTATAAAAAAATTCAACCTAAGGAAAATTTGAGGAATTGAAAATTGTATTTTATATACAACATCTGCCTTAAAAGGAGATGCAATGTCTAGTCCCGAAAATAGCTACAAAAATGTTCCTGGTTTTATTTATTAACGTAGCTATATAACAAAAATTCATATAAAGCAATCATCAAAATTTCCTTGAACAAAATTCAAAAGAAAAATTACATAAAAATTTTCATAAAATTGTACTTCAAGTAACAAATATTTTTATTGCAATGATCATTCTCCTGATGTAATAAGGTTTATGTAGGGAGAACGGAAAATAAAACAGCATTATCTTCACATTAATTTGAATTTAATCATTATCCTTACTTTGAAAACACTTCGGTTTCGAATACAGAGACTTTGTATATTAGAAATGTTGCAAATTGTTAACACACCTTTTACATATAGAATAAATTTTAATGGTAACCATAAAATAAGATAGTTGATATTAGTATTATTTAGTGTTTTGGATTACGTTATTTTAACAAGTTTTGTACAAACGTAAAATTATCTTAGTGTTAATTTTAACATCTTTGTTGTCTGTAAATTTTGGAACATTTTTCAATAATTTTGGTGGAAATATAAAAATATTTTTTAATCCTTATGTTTTCTGCAAGTTTTTGAAACATTTTTAAAAAATATTGTGACAAATATTGTTTGATGTACAGGTTGCTTTTGGTTGTTATAAAAAAAACATTGAATACTTTAATTTTCATATTGGTGCTTTTTCCTTGGGTGAGAACGAAGTTTGCAACACTAAAACTTTTTTGTTATTGAATTCTATATTGTAAGCTTCATTCTCACCCAAGAAAATAGCAACAACAAGAAAATTGAATTTTAATGCATTACTTCTTTTAATATTTTTTCCAACATTCCTTTATCTTGCCGGCGGTTGAGGTTCTATATCTATTATTATAAATTGAATGCAGACATTTTTCGCAAATGACCAAAAAATTCATATAAGTATTTATTATAGCAGTTGGAGTCTTCCTAGTTTGCCTGACCTCTTCGTTATTAAGACGAAGAGTTAGTCTTAAATTGGCAAAACCAATAATAATCTGGGCAGAACAACTAGGGGGCCTGCAACACAGACTTAAGTGATTTGCGTGTCAGACCCAACTAAAAAGTTAGAGTTTATTTTCGAATGTCTAGAGAACTTCCTATGACATTTCTGAATTGGCAGCCGCATCAAAGATGATACATTTAAGTAGACTCTGTTTGGCCTCTTCCCGCAAAAGTAAATATGTACTATCATATAACTTTAAGATAACAATTTACACATACAATTTAAATTCGTTGCATTAAGCTGTGGCTATTTTATGCTGTCGTTGCTGTAATTATCCTGGTTTGTTGCATAAAACTATATGGCTGTATTTAGTAAGATTTTATCATAGATTGGTTTAGTAATTACTATTGTGAAAAGGGATACTTAAGCAGACGGATCTCAAAAGCTTTTGCCAAAATTCTTTGTTCTTGTGTAAATTGTGTTTGCCAAATGATAGTTTTCTTATATATTACTTATCATTGAGTCCCACGCATTTATTACCATTTTATGGCAGCTTTAGTGATAACTGATTTTCAACTAACAATTTAGTCAATGAAATTTTATTCCTTAGGCTACATTACTCAGTCAAGTGCCATAAAGTACTCGATATTTACACACATCCTAAACTGTCATCTCAATCGAGAGATCATCATCTTTGTGCAATCATTCACAAATATGTAGGTATGAGTATGGATATATATCTATATACGTATCTATGTATGTGTCACCTAGCAATATATGTGTTGGATTGGCTATATGGAAGATTGTCTAATAAGCTAATAATCAAATTCCGCCAAAAGAAGTAACGAGTTATACCTCTTTCACACACAAACTTAAGTGTAGCCTGGTTGTATTATAACAAGCAAAAATCAACTTAGCTTTTTTCAAAACAAATGTTCCTTTTGATTCAAATATGTTTCCTTTCAGTAAAATATAAAAACAAAATCTGCGTAGCTGAGAATCCATTTACTGCATTCAACTAATCTACATTCAGCCATTGCCAATTAAAATATAAACTTCAGTTGCGGAAGCAAATTAGATCGTGACTATTTTGTAGTCAAATTTTCTCAAGTAATTAAAGCCTGGCAAATACAGCAGAGAGGGAATGTGAACTATTTTGTATCTAGCAAACCGTAATCTTTAGGGCCTTTAAACTTTGTGCCAACAGCTTTGTTACTAAGATGAGCAGCTGAACCAAAAATGGTCAACATTAAGACTATAACTATGATACGACGCGTATAATGTCAATATTATTGTGGCGGTAGAGAATAGCTTCATTGTGATTTTTCAATTAAATTTAATTTTTGGCATTGTTATACTGAACTGGAATTCTCCATACCTTTTTCATTTGTAATCTAAATTCAAATTGCGTTAGTTGATTTTTAAAATCAAGTATTTTTGATCAAAAGTATATAATAGCGAACAAATTTTTAGAAATCAACTTTAAACTTTAAAACTGCTCTCCAATATATCGACAAAATGATAACTGGCCACTTTTTCCTTATAGCCGCAGATTAGCAATGTATAATAATGGGACACTATAAGAAAATGCTATAAATTCGACCAGCGTACCGTAGCAGATTGGTTTGACACTAATAACATACAAAAATAATAAATTTTTACGGATTTTAGAGCGTTCAGTAACATAGTAAAAATAAGATAATTAAATAATTAAGATAATTAATTTTGGCATGTATAACAACTTGCCGCATACACATAAAAGCCTTAAATATACTTAATTTACTCTGCATTTTCAAAGCAAAGTACTTTTATGAAATTTATGTATACGTATTACAAATAAAAATTTCTAAGAAATCTTCAAATTTCATGTTCACTTTCAGAGGAAAGTGAAAGTTCATTTGTAAAATGTTTTCGAAGAGAAAACTTGTTGCAATAATTCTACAAATAAAAAGACTAGAATTGGAAAATGATAACAAAACAAGAGTGATGTTTTGTTTATTACTGAAGTTGAGTTGGCAAACCATTCGCACACACAAATTTATAGGGCAATACTTTTAAATGATTATTATAGTTAATTTTCTTTTTGTAATCGTATTTAGTGATAGATTCAATTGGTCTGATCACACTAGTGCTGTCGTCGGTAAAGTATATGGCATGCTCCGTAACTTCTGGGCAGTCCAGGATTCAACTCCATTTGCAATCCGTATGATGCTGGCAAACAGTTATCTTATTCCGTCACTCCTATATGGTTGCGAAATTTTTGCGAATTGCGACAGTTATGACCATCGTAAACTTAATGTGGCATATAACAACATAGCACGGTATATTTATCTCAAACGCTGTCATGAGCATAGTTCTTTTTCCTATCAGACTTTTAAATTAAAACTTTAAGATTTATTAAAGTGCAAATGCCTTATTCTCTTGCACAAAATAATACACTCTAAACTACAGGTATATTTATTTTATAGAATCGTATTTGCTAGGTCTAATAGTGGTAGAAAAATAATTCAGCAAAAATACAAGAGCCGATTTTCTCAACGACAATTTTTAATTTACAGCACAAGCCTTTGGAATACTTTACCTAACAATATTCAAAACTTAGGCAACGCTAATTCATTTTACAAGGAGCTATTTAAATATCTTATGTAATTACTACTTATATGGCAATGTCCATATTCAACATCCAATATTTTTCTTCTCTATCTTTCTTTTTATCAATATTTAAATATTTTGTTTTTTTTTGCACTAAAACTGTATTATAAGCACTAATAATAATCGCTATTCAATTGTATTTAATTTCATTAATATTGTGATTATATTTTTAAAATCATACATATTTAAATTGTATCTTTTTATTTCTTGTTAATATCTGTTTGCTACATCTGCTCTCTCACTAACACTATAATGTATAAGATTTTTTATCTTGTTGTGTTAGGAAATAAATAAATGAATAATTAAATAAATAAATAGACAATCAACAGTTGTGTTCTTTTAGCATATTTGATGGAAAAATTTTAAATATATTTTCGTATGTGTACAAAATAATTAAATTTTGCAATTATTATCTTACCAATATCCCGCAAATTTGTATACCTCTCTTAATAGGCAACAGTGTTAAGCCCTTGTCATCTTACTTTCAAGAAAACGTCAAAAAATCGCTTTCATCTAAATTTTGTTGAAAGCTGAGTGGAAAGTAAAAAAAGTTTGAGTGTGTTAGTGAAAAAGTGTGGGTGTATTGCGACTTTCTTGCAATTATTTTCCTTTGTAAACGATAGGTTAATCCATGCATACAAATATCACACTCACATGGGAATGTCATCCCCAAGTGTATGCTTTGTGTTAGATTCAACCCATTATCGTCCAATGATCCCAATTGGGAACAAAACAAAAAAATGTGTAGCAACTGTTGACAACAACACATCGAATTCACAATAAGTATATAACGGTACTAACATTCCAATGTATACGATGGTAGCAATTTTTTTCATCTTTTCTGATTGTATGACCAGTATAGAGCAAATATTTTCAAAAGCAACACATTTTTGCAAACGTCTATGTTTGTTGACAATTTTAGTAATTATAACTGTTGAACTTTAAGTGTTTGTTATATATATATATGACAGAGCGTTACGTTAGTGAATAAAATAATTAGTTTACAGTGCACAAGAGTTTTCGAGTTTTCTGGAAGTTGTAAGTTGTTTTTGTTCTCAAATGGGAACTTTGGATACTTGATAATAAAAAGTTTTGAATTTTATTTATGTTTGTGTATATGTAGATCGTGATAATTCATATGAATCATGCTTAGTAAGCACGCATTGACACTTACTGAAATTGAAGGCATATTAGAAGAACTTCATGAAAATGAAGATTTTTCTGATGATAATGCAATTGATATAGTACAACTGCCTCCTGAACCAGATAGTTTGACTAACTGCGAAGATATTGATGAAGATGACCTGGATGAAGTTACAGAGCGAAAAGATGTGCCTGGCGAAGTAGATCTCCACTTCATAGAAAACGAAAGAAATGAAGATATAGAGCCGACATCATCCAAACGGCAAAAGCTTCAAAATGAATTTGCAATCATATCGATGCCAGATATACGCAACCTTTTTCATCATCTGAACGCTGTGCAGAACATAAATCAAAAATTCAGGAAAAGTTTCAAAATACGGAGCCGTTTGAGATTTTTGAATTTTTCTTTGATAAGTCGCCTATACAACACGTAGTTGACGAAAGTATTCATTATGCACACCAGAATAATTTTCACAACTTCGTTTTTTCTCCTAATTGTTTCCGTAAAATTCTCGGATCTTATTTTTTACGTCAGACCATAGTTTACCCAGTGAAAGGATGTGACATGGATATTCAAATTGTAAGAAATTGTATGCCAAGAAACAGATATCTTGAAATTAAGAGGTTCCTACACTTTAACAATAACCAAGTCATTAGCAATCGTGTTCTTGAAAAAGATTTTAAAATCAAACCGGTGTTTGAAAGGATCAATGAAAACTTTTTTAAACTAAACGTTTTTCAAAACAGTCGTCAGTAGATGAGCAGATGGTACGTTATTATGGAGGTCATTTTTTTAAGCAATTTATTAGAGGAAAACCAATAAGATTTGGTAAAAACAGTGGGTTATGGCCTGCGGTGAAACTGGATTTTGCTACCAAATTGAGCTTTACAAAGGCAAAGAAGACCCTGCTGAAAGGGGATTTAACAACATTAGGTGAAAAGGTAATTATTTCTATAGTTAATCTTCTAAACAATCCTGAAGATCAGGATATTTATTTTAATAATTTATTCTCGAGCTTCCGAATAATGTCAACTCTTAGACTGAAGCATATGCGAGCTACAGGCACAGCAAGATTTAATCGAATCCATAAGTGTCTAATAAAAAATGACGACTCTATGAAAAAGGAACCTCGGGGAGCTATTGATTACAGATTCGATAAAACCAATAAAGTATTAGTAGTTTCCTAGAATGATAATAGGTGCGTTAAAGTGCTTAGTAACCACCTTACTGTAAGTCTAATGCAATCTGTTCAAAGATACAGCAAAAAGGAAAAAAATATATATTGAAGTGCTTCAGCCTTACGTGATATCACAATATAACAAGTATATGGGTGGTGTGGATAAATTAGACTGGCATATAAACAAATATCCAATTAAAATTAAAGGGGAAAAATGGTATTTTAGGCTTTTTACAAACTGCCTGGATATGTATGTATAACTCATATGTTATTTACAACACATGTAATGAAAGAGTACCATATTTACAATTTATTCGTATGGTTAGCCGACATTATTTGCACGTGAATTCAGAAATTTCAGACCCGAAAATGTTAGGTCGTCCAGTACGAATCCCCAAAGAATGTAGGACCATAACAAAACATGTTCTGGCAGGGATTCCTGATGGAAAACGAAAACGATGTGCGCTTTGCAAAAACATTCAAGAAAGATTGGCGTTGAATGCGATCGTGGAATGCATGTACATTGTTTCGTAGAATATCATAATATGACTTAATACCTAATGTTCCCATATGGGAACAAATTTAAACTTATAATAAATAAAGCTAAACTGCTTTCAAAATAATTTGAAAAATGTGTTTTGCTTATAATTAGGGTTATATTACTGGAAAATAAACTGCAAACCTTAAAACAAAAATTGGGCAGTTATTTTTAACATTAAGTAATTTAATTGTTAGGCTTTCTTTCTCTTAAAACATACAATTTGTTTGATATGATAACTTTGAATACAGTAAAATTTAAAATTTTTATTAGACAGCTAGCAAAATGCAATGCATTTTCTTAGCCGCTACGCAAATTCTTTGAGTCTCAACTAATTCTGTATCCACTGTAAACATCATCTATTTAACTCAATACTCAAGACAAATGAAATATGTGAATGAATATTTTTCAAATTTCATGATCTTGCTTTTTCTTTGGGCAAGAACAAACTTTACAACACTCTAACTTTTTTTGTTATTGAATTCTTTGTTATCATATGCATTTTGCTTCTGCCAACCATCGTTCAGCAAACAAAGCATTGTATATATTTCTGTTTCATCCCGGTTGATTTAATTTTAGTATCGAACCGATTGTGATGAGGTAACCCCGTAAATTAAATTAAATTAAATAATTTTATTAATTATAGTTTGACAAAGTTACGTCAAACAATAAATTTACATATTTACTTCATCACAATCGGTTTAATTTTGACTACGTTTGGAATTCATGACACTTTGTAATTGACTTTTAAGAAAATCAGATTTCCTAGCACTATCGAACATGTGCGTTTGTCACTTCCTTTGTATGTCATACTTATATAGCAGTCTCAACTGTATTAAAATACGTCGGAGTAGCTCAAAATAATTATTTCTTTAAACTCAAAACTCAATGAAATGTTACAAAAATCATAAAGTTCGTCGGCAAAAAGGAAAAACAGTTAATTTCTTTGTTCGTAAACTTTACAAACTAATAGCGATTCCCGTATAAAATCGATAGCAGATCTTTACTTGTCTATTCACTTCCATTTAAAATACCTATTGCAAGTTCAGACAAGTTCAATTATTTACAGTCGAAATCCCGTCACCCTTTTCGTAGGGCAACATTCGAACAAAATACAATTTATTTTTTAAACTTTTTCTCCTGTTTCCAAATGATTGCATCTTTAGCATCGTTTGGTATGCAAAGTTCAACGCGTGCATGTCTTTTGACATTTTCCTAATGTTGTTGTCTTTTGCGATCTCCTCTTCAGTAGTTTTTTATCATTGTATTATTTACATTGATTTATAGAGTTTGTGTCTCGAGATTGGCAACATTTATAGCCAAAAAAGAATGTAAGAAGAAATGAATGGCAAAGTTAGCATAATATATTTTTGAACTGTACATACATATGTGTATGTGTTCCTATTTCAAACTTATGTATTGATAGATTTTTTGTGTCACATCTACTGGTTTAAGCAAATGTGTAGTACGTTTTCTTTTTGTCAACAGTATGTCGCAGTCTGAGTCCAGTTTAAACATTTGCCATGGACAGCAATGTTTGTACATTAAAACATACATACAAATGTTAATCCAGAATAAGAAAGAAAACGAATTTGACGGCGATCATTTGAAACCATAAACTCTTGGTATAAATGGTAAGATTTTGCTTAAAGTCAACCTACTAACAACATGGAGGGTATTCATTATTTGATCCGCTTTTGAACAACTTATTTTCAGAAATATCTTTGAATTTGCGTTAGTATGGCAATTTTTTGGCTTAAGTCTCGCGCTTAAAATATATGTCGTTGTGTACTTTTTGCTTTGCTTCATGTGATTTTTATCATAAGTTTTAAATATATGTCGTTGTGTACTTTTTGCTTTGCTTCATGTGATTTTTATCATAAGTTTTAGTTGATGGCAGTACTTATTGGTTGCTATTGCGGAAGATTTTGAAAAGTTTTATTGCAGTTTTGTCAATGTTTTTCTATGTGGTTTTAGTTTAGTATTTTAAATTTTACAAATTTAAATTGATTCAGTACGCGAGATGAAGACCAAATAGTAGAACAACAATTTTTTTTATTAATTCTTTTTTATTATTGAATCTGTCTGTACGGTATTCACAATAAGTATTAAAATCTTGGCGTAGAAAAATATTTTGGAGTTGATACTGGCACTGTAGCACTCAACGTTTAGTTCGAAAAAAAGGAAAAATTTATCTTTCCAAATCAAAAGTTTGCACCCGTTTGAGACGCCTATGGCCTTCAAATAAAAGCAGCTCCCTCGCAAATGGATTGCGATGATCAGCACCCTTTGCAACGTAGCTCGTGCACGACTTTTTAATCTCTTCTCGGATGATAGGAATATTGAGGCCCTTGTTAATGTTATTTTTTCGTATGTACCAAGGAGCGCATGTAATCATTCTTAAAATCTTTGACTGTCTTCTTTGTAGCTATTCAACGTTAGTTGCGGATGCGGAGCCCCATAACTGGATACCATAATACCATACTGTTTTCAAAGCTGCCTTGTACAGTAGCACTTTGAGGTCCAAATTCAATGAAGAGTGTGACCCAATTAGCCAGAATAGTTGAGTAGTTTTAATTTTCAGCTGTGTGATTTTGGCTGCTATATGGTGGACCTACGTGAGACGCCGGTCGAGATGTATTCCCAAGTATCTAACTTGGCTCTGTTCTGGGATTTTTACTCCTTATACTGAAATGGGTGGACAACTTTTCTGTCTTAATGTAAAAGTTATGTGAACGCTTTTCGATGCATTGACCTTAATTTTTCATTTGTGCAGCCATTTCTCCAGATCAGCAATGTGTGTTTGAAGTTTTTGGGATGCCACTTCCGGATATTTGTGAATACTTAAAAACGCTGTATCACCAGCAAATGTGGATGTGTGCGTGTGTGGGCTTGTAGGCAAATTTGCGGTACAATAGGTATAACAAGGGCCCGAGTATACTCCTCTGAGGGACACCAGCTGAAATTCGTTTAATCAGTGAATACGTACTTTTTGATCTTACTGCAAAAGACCTATTCGCAAGATAGCTCGTAAATAGTTTGTGAACGTTTTCGGGAAGCAGTGTTGAAATTGTATATATAAGTCCTTTGTGCCAGACTTTGTCGAACGCTTGTGATTGTCAATAAATAGTGCAGAGCAGTACTGCTTACTTTCAAATGTTTCACATGTGTTTTTACCTGAACCCAAATTGGTGGTTGGGTAATAAGTTTGTCGAATCAATATACGGCGCTAAAAATTTCAAAAGTAGCCTTTCAATTAGTTTTGAGTGTACGGGCAATAAGCTGATTGGACGATACGATGACACCTGCGTAACATCTTTGCCAGGCTTGGCGATCATAACTATTTCTCATTGTTTCCAAGATGATGGGAAGTATCCAGTTCTTAACATTGAATTAAAAATAAACATAATGGTTCTTAAAGCCGAATTTTTCAAGTTCATTTTCATAGTATTGGTGATTTAGTCGCTTCTGGGCGCCTTTTTAAATTCAGATCACAAATAATTGCTTTCAGAGATGTCAGACGAAGTTTTATCGGGTCATCCACAGGTTCTTGAGCAGCAGTAAGTATTAAGCGGGAATCGTTTTCATTTGGCATGACTACTGTCTCCAAGTGGCTAGCATACTCTTCAACTTTATCATTAGTGCTCTTCGCTCACTCTCCACTTTGTAGGCGAATGGGAGCTTCATAAGCAGCAGGGCGTTTCATTTTTCAGACTGCCTTCCACAAACTGTAGTCCGTCTTCTCTGTGGCATCTAAATTATGCAAGAAATTATTAAGATATAAATCTTTTTCTCTCTGTAGTAAAACAAAATGATGGAAACCCCTATATTTAGCAAATAAAAACCTGCATTATTCAACTTTCGGACATTAAACTGATACTTATAATATTATGGAAAAAAGTTTATTTCAAATTTAAAAGAAAAATTTATTCGTACAAAGACCAAGCTAGATTTGATTTTGAACCGACAAAGATGTTCCCGATTTGGTATTTATTGCCGTTGAGACAATGAGGTTTACAAGGATATTCACGCTTTCTTATTTTAGGAAATTTAAAATACATATATCTTGCACAATTAAAATTTTGTGGGAAAAATATCAACAAAATTTTTATATACCTTCACAATTTCGAAAAAGTTTTTGATTAAGCATCCAAGAATATTCACTAATGGTGTATTTAATGCCTATGTGTTTTGGAAAAATTGGCAGTGAAATATGTTTAAAAATAATCAAAGCTTCTTTCGAAAATGTGCAGAATAATCCATATGAAACGCTACTTATTAATGATAAAGTAATGAATGTTCAGTTCAAGTTTCGAATAGTAGTCATTACGAACAAAATATCTTTGGGACTTAACACCAACACAACCACTACAATTAATTGAATTTTAAAAATCCCTTGAGTTCTTAGATACGTATTTTGCTCTCTACGACTGTTTCATAGCGACTTTAGTGCATTTCCTTTTAAGTACTTATTTAAGCCCTTCGTAGGTTCACTGAATGCGTACTATCGGTTTGTTGTGTTATATTTATAACTCATTGTGAATTTCCGTGTTTGTTTTCCAAATATATCCTGTTTTGCCTTGCATTTTATAAAATAAGGCCTTTAATTTGTTTAAATTGTTTTAAACTTCTCATTTTTTTGGAAGAAATTTTAGCTTTGGAGATTTCCAGTTTTTCTTAAATTAGTATTTTAATAAAAGAATTGAATCAAAACGCAAGGGAGGTGAAAATTTTTGAAACAAACTTTAATTTTATCATTCACCTAATAATTTGCTTTATACATCAGTTTGCCTTAGAACGTTAAAAATAGATTAAATACTGCTACGAAGAAGTATTTCCTTTATCTGATTAAAGGTGCCATTTCACTAAAAGAACATTTCAAAGACTCTTAGAGCAACAACAAGAATTTACAAAAATACCTATTGCAATAACTTAATTTCTCTTTTACGCTACAAAAATATATTTTGCCATAATAAAAACACTTAAAAAAAGCATCTTATTAAAAATAATGCGTTAAAAAATATCTGAAAAATATGAAAAAAATTTTTTTAAGAAACGTAAACAATTTGGAAAACGCAATATTGTTGTTAAAGCATCAATCAACTACTTAACATTTTGCCATCAATTTATCTTCATCGACAAAAAACTGCTTCAATTTACAATGCTAATAGACTTAAGTAAAAATGCACAGTGGGTGCGTATAGAGGAAATCTGAGTTTCATGCTAAATTTATAACATCACGTGTTTATTTTCAAGTCATTCAATACTTATACGCTTCTTGGTTAAACGTTAGTGGTTAGACCAAGAATGTCGCTGTAACATTAAGAAAACAAATACTTTGTCTAGCTACACAAACATTAACAACTTACAGTTGTCACTTTATGTACGCCCACCGGCGCTATGAAGCAATGTCCCAGAACATGAAGCAAAAAGCTTATTGAAGCACAATTCGGTTACCATATATTTATCTATCTTATTTATATAGTCAACGAACACAATCCCTAAAGACTGTCAAATTTTGATATAAAATGGAATACTCACATAAGTCATGATTTAGAAATTGCTTGCATATTTTGTAGCTAATGTTAACGAAAAAATTTAGTAAACCCTAAACGCAAAATATATAAATCAACTTATTCTCTTTTGAAATCCGTATTTTATTTATTGATGTTTTTGTCATAAAAACAATTTTAGGAGTTTTAAAATTTATTTAAAAAATAAAAAATAACACAAATATTTTCGTTTAAATTTTTCTACAGCAATATTGCTAAAGATATGGAAACATATAAAAAAATATATGAAAAAGATTCGAAGTTCAATTTCATATATATATATATATATATATATATATGTATATGCATTCATATGTACTTACTCATATAAATACATATGCACTAATACAAAAATTTTAAGTTTTTAGTTCAAATAAATAAAGTTTCTTTAATATTAATAAAATTAAACTTAAATTATTTGTTCATTTAACTAAATTGTAATTCAATTTTCAAAACTTTTTTTATATAAATAACGAAAAAGTAGCCGTCGTATTGAATGAATTTCTTCTATATCACTATTTATTAAAATTATTCTTTTAAAGAAAAATACCAGTAGATTTGAATGAGGAGTTTATAAGTTTTAAAATAACCTCGTTTTCAATTACACCCCATTTTATAAAATTAACTTAAATTTTTGGTTCGGTGAAAGAACAAATTTTAATAAATCTAGTATTCGAATACAATCAATAAATTCACATACAAAACTATGTATAAATATATACAAGAGTAGAAATATTTGTTTGGGCTGCCACAGATTTCACTGAAATCCAAACACATCCATGATCATATGAAGTAAGAGTCGCTAAAAAATTCAACAAAGAAACAATAAATCTTAGAACCTTAATTTGCACCTTTTTGGAGGCGGAATTAAATCATGCATAACCAATTTTAGATCGTACAAATAAGGAGTGAAAAAGTTTTTTAGTATGAAAGTCGAATTTTAAAGTGTTTCTCTCAATAAAATTTAAAAGTGAATAAGTTCTTGGAAATATGGAATTTAAATTTCTAATAAAAAAGAGTTTATTATCATAAACCACGCTGGTTGCAATATATGGTTTTTCATAAATTATTCTGCTTACATTTATTAAGATTAAAAGGAAGACCATTCATTTCGGACCAAACAACAACTCTATTTAAGCTTCCTGCAAATCATGAAAAGCTCAGGTGTTACCAATAGGTTTAAACACTCTAACATTATTTGCATTGAGAAGGCAATTCGAATTAAGAAAACATTGTCTTATGCCGTTATTAAAGGTAAGTGACCTAATATGCTGCCTTTACGGTATTCCAGGGGAGGGTATAAAAGACTCAGAACCCATTCCGCTAACGGAAACTAGGCAATATCTATTAGTTAAATAACGACGAAAGTAATTGAGCATTTGCGATTGAATAGCAATTTTTGCTAATATTAATAAGTGTAAGCTATGTGGAACACGATCAAGAGCTTTTGTAAAGTCGGTGCTGATGGAATCTACTTGAAAATCCTTTTCAAAATGTGCAACACAAAATGGTGTAAAAATTTATGAATTTGTGATAGTGTATCTACCGGACATAAATCTACGTTGAGACAAAGATATATGCGCTTAAACACTCAAGAATAATGAATCATACATAATATTTTCAAAAACTTTTCTAATCCTAGTTATTTTGGTGATTTGGTCTATAATTATGAACGCCATCTTCTTGCCCTGATTTAAAATTAGATACAAGTACATATATAAATATTTTGATTCTTCTTCTCTATATATAATAGAAAGTCTATTAGAGAACAATCATCCTGACAAGAAGAAGATACGAAAGTGTTGCTACTGGAGATGAGATTAAAGTACTTATGTCTACGGGAAGACCTCTCTAGTGGTATTCAAAGCAACATGGAATGTCTGCCAAGACTAAAAGAAAACGGAAATATATACATATGTATGAGGAAATGAGTGGCTGATCGAAGGCAAGTAGTAAGGTTAAACAAAAATGGAGGTATACAATGTCAATATCTGACTCTTACAACCGTCACTTTACCAGCTTATAGGCCATAAATTTACTTGTATTTGTTTCATGTGCATGCATCCATCCATGTACGAATGACTCCCACCTCAGAGTATAGATGTACAGGCTTTTTAGATCGCATGCTCATCTGCAATGACCATAATTTTAATTCGCCATCCTTGATATTCGATATTACCGGACCGAGATCTGCAATTGGAGGCCCTGTCTTATATTCGTTTCAGATTTTCCCAGACAGCTAAAATATCTCTATAAAAAAAAGCTTACAAGCTTAAATTATACAAAAATATCGCTATTTGTTAGTAATCAAATTCATGTTCGATTGAACCTTGTTACATTTTTTCTACCCTTTCAAGGATAGTAGAACTGCAACATTCCAGAGCATGAAATGCAGTAAATATTCTGCGTCATGTCTAATAATAATCAAAAGTTTATAAAGACCATTTATATTTATTTGCAACCTTACCACATTAAGGAAGAATACGCTTGCCCTAAGCCGATGGTCAAAGTAGTTTTAATGATATTGTTTGTTATAATTAAAGAATACTAAATTTGCTTACTAAAACTGTATTTAATATATCCACGATTTCGCTTCTCAATTAGAGAAAAGTGTTTGTTAATATTTTTAATTCAACTTTTTTCAATGTCACTGTTCGCTTAAAGTGCACTTGCATCAACTTCCCATCAAAGGTGGTAAACAGAGACAGACATTGTCTAAAAAAGAATTTTACAAGGTAAGTCATAGCATCTGAAGTTTAAGAAAAACAAAAAATACATAATTGCAAAATGTACAAGTTATAGCAAAAGCGGTTAACGAAAAGGTATTATATAAACATATACAAAGTAAATGGATGGTAGAAGACTTCCTTCCACCAATTTTGTTTGTTTTCACATATTTTCAGAAAAATCAGTTACACAAATCTTCAACAATTAAAAATAAAGTAAAAGGAAAATACTTGCATAATATAGAGGCAAGTAAATGATACGAAAAATACCAAAAAGCATGTTGGTCATAAAAAAAATAAATTGTAAATTTACACAGTTTGGTGGGGCAACATAATTTGGATTGTCGTATCTGCCAGATCTCTTATTTATTATGCAGTCACGGATGCCAAATCCTCACTAAAAGTTACACGACTAAGCAAGAGGACTTCAATTTGGCCAAAAATCATCTTCACCCACAAGGCGTATTGTGTAAGGACTAGACCTGTTAACTAAGAACCCTGCTATACATTCTTAAGTAACCGCTTGTTGCAGTAAATTGTATACAACCATCTCGCGAAATTCTTATAAAAATACATCTGTTTTTGTAAGTATATTGAAAAATAATCCGGGAAAATAATCGAACGAAAAATAAATATTATGTGCACAGGGAAAGTTACATCGAATAAAGTATTAACACACTCGTGAGACTTGTTAACGTCTGCCTCATCTTCCAAAACACTGAAGTTGTTAACACAAGAGGTACCATCTTACTCTTCATTTGCATATAGGTCTACTAATCGGTACTTGTTTGTGTTACGGGAAAATTTACTGTTTGCAAACAAGATTTACGTGTAAACGCGGTAAATTATTAAAATTATAAAAAGTGTGCAGTGGCAAAGACAAAAAAAAAATTTGTGTTGCCCCAGTAATTTTCTAAGAGTAAAGCCAGAGGGCATTGCATAAGAACCCGCTTAATTATGACGTGATAATTCTATGCGACGGACATAAAGGTATTTTGCCGGATAATAGGGCAAGAATTCAATTTAAGAAATTCTGCATCGTCTTAGTGTTTGCTTCAGATTTGCCGTTTTTGTACACTTTAAAGTCAGAAAAGTTTTGCATATTGCATATACAGGGTGCCTGGTAGCAGATTTATATTTTCAAACATAAATAAAAAACGTTATAATGGACACAAACTTTAATTAAGAGCATTGAACGATAGAATGGAAACGCGGATTTTATTTTTCAAAGAGTATGTCAACCAAATGTCTTCCAAGTTGAATACACTATTTTAAATGGCGCCTTGTGTTCCATTGAGCTGATTTCTCTACGAATATTTTCCTTTAAAGCCCCAAGATATTGGGGATTGTCATTATTAAGGTAGCCTCCTAAAAAAATCCATGGGAGTTAAAGCGGGCTACCTCGGCGGCCATGGGATGTCCCCAAAGCGACTGATTTGTTTTTGTGGGAAATTTTCCCGAAGCAAACTCATCCAGCTCTGGCTGTGTGTGCTCCATCACGTATGGGAAGAGTACGATGGGTGAGCTCGCAGGTTTGGCAAAAAGAATTCCGTAATCATGCGTCGATAATTTTCATCGTTGACATTCGTCGCCTAACCTCGAGAATTTTCTAAAAAATTGTCCAACTATCTCATGCCTGGCATTTATATTATTTTTATACTATCTCATAAGGCATACCAAACAATTAGCCTGGGGCAATGCAATGGGTTTTGATGTTCCAATCGAGGGTTGTGGGTTTTTGCAGACCAGTGGCGGCAGTTTTGCTTGTTGACGTTGCCGTTTAAGGGAAAATGAGCCTCGTCGCTCCAAAAGTGCTAAAACGCAACTTCAGAATCCTTTTTAAAATTTCATGAATAATCGTTCTTGAAAGTCTCAGTGAGGTTTCTCTTTTCACGTAAACTGCTTTCAACCAGTTCAATGTTTTCGGGAGTCCGTGAAGGTCGATTGGACCCTGGCAGTGGGATATTCATAGCCGAAGCAGTTGCGCGGAGTCTCTGCACCAACGAACGAATTCAATTTACACTCGGTCCATCACGTATTCGCCGAATACCGAACTTTGAACAGACATTAACTCTTAAAAAATATATGGAATTTTGTATAACGCTACATGAGAAGAATCTCCGATCGATAATTATCAACGCTCATTTAATCAATTGTAGTTATATTAACTTGAGGCTTATTACAATTATTAGAATCTCTTCTGTAGGCTTAAATGAATTAGAATCACTTTCTTTTGTAGCGTCAACTACTACAAAGCACCTGTAATGAATAAGGAAATTTAATTTCTTTTTAACATTAGGGATATTATACTTACCGAACTTATCTTGTAGTTGTCCAAACTTCTTACAAAACCAACTACCGATTTAACAGAAGAAAGAAATGGCAGTGAAAATCAAAGTTGTTTAGGAAATGACTGGGACAGTTCAAAAGAAACACAATTCAATCGCCAAAAAGAAGCACTATGAGCAAAATCCAAATTTGGTATTCTAGCTTCTTTAAAAAGGCTTCAAAGGATTGTAAAACTTAACTTGTTAATATTGTTTCTCTCTTCAAAATCATATTCAAATACAATGCACTCAAGCATTAACATGATTATGAATTCATGAGATTGAACTTTTTAATTCCAAATCCCGGGATTACAATAACAGTCGCAAAAATCACCATCTTTTTATAATGTCCGACTTCAATTGCTCCACCTACGTGTTAACAATTTGTATTTATTTTATTGTAAAATAACTTGGTCAATATTTTTGGCTGTTTTGCGTAAATATTTGATCATGCATTAACATTCAGTTGATTTCAAATAAATTTCAATAAATTATCAATTGTAATTTGATCCTTAAGTTCACTGGACCAGTAATAAATTTAATAGGAATATGTAAAATATTTGAACGATTGTGTTGAAATTTAGTATTTTTGTGTAGATAAATTAGTGTGTATCTATACATTTTATTGGTTGTACAAAAGAGATCTCGCTGTATGACCACATGTGCTGCAATTCCAATAAATTGCTAACGATGATGCAATACTTTTTATTCATCGTAAAGTTTAGATACCTGGAAAGAGTATGTCCCATTTTCTAAGCAACATTGTAATTTAATGCGTAAAACATGGATAATTTTGAATAAAAAAAGTGTTCCTGTGAAGAATTTTGCTTCATTATTGGATTGGGAAAAGTGTAGAAAAAGGTCAGGGTATTTTTGTGGTGGCGCGGGAGGGATTCAGGAGGGCTACAAAGGCTTGAAGATCAAGAAACAGAGGCATTGTTAAGTGGAAGTCAATGTCGTCTGGCTACCATTTGTTTCTAGCTATGCAAAAAACCTGGCTAGAATTCACTTCATTGACACGAAGGTATCGAAAATTGGCTTGATGCATTCCCGGCCATCTATTCTATATAGTCTAAAATTTAGTGCGACATGGTAAATGACAGTGTTAATAAAATAAAGCATGGAAAAATTTTTTTGTTTTTTTTGTTGTTTCATGAATATAAAAAATAGCAAGAATAACGCTGCTTAACGAAGTTTTACATCAGCAATGCCTTCAGTGAGAGCAAAATTATCGCTGATTATGTTTACCTTCTCAGTCCTATTTAGCAAGTCTTACCCTTTAAACTTTAACAGGGAGTTCCTTTTAGCCCTCATTGGTTGCAGAATTTAACCAATGAGGACTAAAAGAGTAACTTTATATTTTAATGGCTAAAATCCACTTGAAGTTACTTGGCAGAAATTATATTCAAATAAGATATATGAAGATTTACTTTTAAATAAGCCTGGCTTTACTGAGTATTGAAGAAATCTTTTATAGAATTAAGTCTTGTTAACAGAGGAGCCCTTTAAATAACTCCAAAAAATGATCAGAACAATAAATAAATACATTTAAAAATATCTGGCATCCGCATTATTTTAATTGTTCTGTATTATCGAATCAATAATATAAGAATTTAAGCTAATAAAATTTCATCTATTTAAAATCTAAACATGATCTAAAGGAAAGCCACACACGTAAGTAAGTCTTGATATTTACCCAAACAAGTGCATCGTAGTTATTTATAACTGTGTAGCCAGCTGCGGCGTGTTTTTTCTGTTTGCTAGAAAATAAGATTTGAAAATATTTGTACAGCGACGTGTTCACATTAGTTTAATTTACGGATATGAGTTTATGACCTGATTATAAATAAAGTGAATCGTTCTTCTATTTTTTTAAAATGCTTGATTTACCATAAAACCATACATTTATTAAAGAGAACTAAAAAAAAATGGAATTGATACAACAGATACGGATCGAATTTATAGTGATTATTTTGAAGCGTAAAAATAATTTTTCGTAAAATACACACATGCATGTAATGGAAAACAATATAAAGAGGGAATAGAAACGTATGAGATAATATTTTGCAGTTTTAAATAATTGATTATATAGTGCCATACGTTATGTACAATATAGCAAGAACTAGTATACAATGATTGACTACGTAAATAAAATTGGAACGGGAATCATAACTGTCAATGTGTTAATGTATAGTTCGTATGCAAATTTAAATATCACAAAATTTTTCTTGTTGTCGGTGGAGATCCTCTAAATATGAATATATTTTCAGAAAGTAGCGTCGCCGAATGTTTAAAATCACTTGCATTGGTAGTTTTTGGTAATTTGGTAATTTTTGGTATTTTTTTTATTGGTAACAAATAACAGATGTGACAGACACCGCTAGAACAAAACGACGATCTCTAATGTAAAATCCTTTATATAAGAATGGACGTAACATTCTTATATAAAGGAATTAACAAAATTAATTTAAGATAAGAAAAGGCAGTCATTGAATTTCAATTACCTCGCTGCTTTGTGTAATGCTGGGATTTTCCTTAATGGAAGCATTTAAAAAAACGTTTGTCTTAAAATAACTTTTGCATTTGCCAAAAAAAAAAAAAAAATAACAAGATTCAAATATTGTAGATGATGATATGGAATACACTAGTTTTATTGGACTATTTTCGTGCTAGCATTTTCTGGTGGGTCTTTAAAACCCAGTTTTTCAAAATTAAATTTCCTCATATCTATTCATAAAACAATTTACAGCCAAAGAACATCGGGTTACATGTTTTGCACCACCTTGTATTTCGTCTTCTTTCTAAAATTAATTTTACGAAAATCACATTTACAAATATTTTGTATTATCATTTTAGAGCAGTTACTGTGAAATATTTAAGATTAGTGAAGTTTTCCTTTACATACAAGCTAACAAAATGATGAACCTTAAGCAATTACTATGTCATGTGCGGCAATATATCTCGTTTGTACTATTTGTAAAATTGTTATTTAATATATAAATTTTAGACGATATAGTTTTTATACGCTATCTTAAAAAGTTTTCCGCATTAAATTAGCCTTTTGTTTCTAGAATGAAATTTTAAGTTAAAGTACTAACGAATATGTTTTGTGTTATAGCAGCCAGCAATACATCTGTTAAACTGAAATTATGGGGGTGCACTTACTATGATAACTAGCTCACTGCGGACAGAAACCACACATAGAACAAAAGGGCGAATTATGACTTGAACTCAGTCTTCAGTACACACAGGGATAGCAAAAGCTCGGCCTATCGATCCTTTTGGTTTAAGGAGTTTTTAACAAGAGGTGTCAGAAAAGTTATTACAGCGACGTCGCTTTTTGATCTTTCGATGTCGGCTCTTCCTTTCATTGTGAAGCAAAATTCAACAAGCGTTGGATTGTTCACCTATGCAAGGGAACGTGAGTTGGGGTTAGCATGTCGTGAGACAGATTAGTTTTACCCTACTAATGACTATAAATTGTTGCAACAGCATTCCTGCATACAATATTTGTTCGACCAAACAGTGGTATGATGCTACTTCCGTTGGATTATGCATGAAGGTCGTATCCAAGCTGGACTGCAATAATAAATCATTTAAAATTCCCCACTGGTAAACGACAATGTATTTTTTTGATGCCGATGTTATTTGTAATATAGCACTGTTAGATAACACTAAATTAAAAAATAATTCAAAAACAAATTATTAATATGACAATGTTCAAAACTTTTCAGTGCTAAGAGTACCTCGCAAGAGCTGGGTATTGATGGAATATGACTAATTAACATACCTGTTTACTTTAGTATAGAGTTTGAAACTATTTCCGGATTGGTTTTTAGTGTGGCTTCTGCGGGAAAGTAACGTGGTGGCGGTAGTCTAGACGCAAACCGCAGGATGATAGTGGTACATGGTGGGTAGTGCTTGTCATTAAACCACACAAGCCATCGTCAGTACGGCAGAATTATGGGCAGCGTTAAACTACAGAGCGGGAGGTACGTTCATGTTCCAGGTATGTATTATAATTGTGACCTATATATAGAGGCAGTTTTAGGCGAAATATGTTCAGCCTGTGGTAAGATCGCCGTTCGATAAGTCGCAAGAAGTTTTCTGAAATCAGGGTCTGACATATTGTGTATCTAAGAAATCTCCCCGGATATGAGGAAATCAAGGCTGTGTCCGTGGCTCAGAATGGCGAGATTATGCTGCCGGATAAGCTCGAAACTTCTGATGAGGTTTTAAACCATGGTTCACGTAGCCATTACGAAACGCATGTACTATGTTACTCATTTACATTACTTTGATGCGGTGCTGGACGCAGTAAGTTCAAATACTGTCATGTGAGGCCATCAAGCAAGCACCTACAAAATTTTGATCTTATTTCTTCTTTCTATAAAATAATAATAATTAATTACCAATAACATTTTAGGGCTGATTCGCACGTGTTCTAATCTAATGGTTGTTCGCAGTAAATCAGGCTGCTTTTCGCCATTAACTAAATAAAGCTTAGCTTCTAGATGCTTAATTGTTTCTGATTTAGCCGCAAATTTTTATACCAGCGAAAAGGTTTTCTAATAGAAAAAAACTTCAAGTACGTTGTTATGTACTGTACTACATTACAGTGGAAACTACTAATGTATAATACTTTTAAAAATTTAATGTTTGCTTTAAAAGATTTTGTGTACTTTTATTAAAAATACACTATTTCATTACTTACATATTTTGAATAAAAATCCAAATGTTAAATATTATTCTTAATTGCTCAAAAGAAAGGGTGAAAATACATGCCAATTTAGCTGACACATATTTTAACATTATTTTTACTAATGTGAATTCTAATAAAGACAAGGAAAAAATGCGCATAACATTTCTTTTTGCAATTTGCAGCGTATTTTGTTCCTAAATGTTGTAAGTAATTGCTGTCTTCATTTAATGAACGCATGAAATACAAATTTTGTTCCGGTTCTGTATGTCTCAGTAAAAGATTTTCATTTTTGCACATAATACAACCCTTAATGAGACTTGAAAATCTAACTAAATTTATATACATAGAATGTGTATAATTTTTCCTATTTCTTTGGTTTAATTGTATTATCTAAGTCATGCATTTTCATTTTAAAAAATCTGTCATATACTGGCTAAAACTTTATCATGCAAATTGATGATTAATTTCTATGAAGCAGTGTTAAAAGCAATAGCAAAACGAAAGGTTGACAAAAAAATTAACAACAACGTAAAAAGATAATTAAAACAAATATTGGCATATCACAAATTTATTAAACAAAACCCTGAACGGTAGCAGCGTAAGGCAAACAAAACATATTCACTGCAAGCAAACTTTAGTTACCAAATACCTTTTTGCTAATAACAAATGCTTTTATTTTTTTTTTTACGTATAACAAAATGTTTTTTCCACTTAGCTTAAATATGTCCGTATTGTGAAAGGTCATAAGGAATAATAGAAAAAAAATAATATAAAGGAAAATGATAGAGAAAATGTATTTGTTTTATAACGCACTTTCTTAACTTTATTTAACTAAACGATATTTACACGCCTGAAGGAGAAATGATGGTACACAAAGTTTAAATATTAAAAGTGAACAAGAGGTGAGTTACTAAATTCTATTATCGACAAACATATTTATCACCAGAAACGTTTATGATTTGTAAGTGCTGTTGTAACAAAACTGTAGTATTGGGATTAGGCCAGCATAAGAATTAATGTACAATTATTTGTGAAAACACTTACTCCTTTTAGCTTTTGTACCCAAAGCCAAATATATGTGGCTGTCTCGCTTTTACTTTTTGTTACCCATTACTTCTACATTTGAAAATTGGCAAAAAAGCCCATCGAGAAAGGAAACTAATCAGAGTAAAATAACAATTTGTTTGTTGGGGTTTCTATTAGAACCTTGGTCTTGATTTTACATTTATGTTTTTGTGCGGATTTTAAGTTTTTTTTAATAACAATAGGTTATGAACAGTAACACCCAGAACATGCACTACTACAAAAAAGTAAACTAAATTACAAGCACTGTAATTTAAATTAATAAAACAAAAATTTTTATAAAATGCCTCTGCAGAGACCTACAATCTTTCAAAGGTAAGAAGCAAAATTAAGTTGTTTTTAAGAAAAGTCATGTAAATAATTAGCTTTTAATTTAAAATCTTTAGCAAAGCAGTAGAGAATTAGGTATGTATGCTTTAGATAAATAAATATATTGTTTATCGAAAAGAATCATTCCTATATAAGTTTCAATTAAAAATTGTGCAAACAAAACTTTATTGCATATGTCATGGTGAGATTTTCTCGAAAATGAATATGAAAGAAAGTTCATTAAAAATAATCCTGCAGTGCAGGTGAGTCATAAAGTTAGGAAGAAGTGTTATGAATGATAAAACAAGACATAAAATGGAATTTTTAATTTAGTTTTCCTAAAGAGCAATACACCACAAAGTATTAAATAGATAGTGAAGAGGAAACTTTATTTTCTTTTTTTTTACCGATAGAAAGAAACGTAGCGATAATATTGTTACTGCAATTCCAGTGACTTGATTAACACTATTTTGCCTAGCAACAAAAAATTAAAGGGGTTTTAATAAAGTTATATTTTTATGGTCTCTTAAGGATTTCCGCTACCTAAAAAATTATCTTTATTGAACTTCTTGATCTCTTATGACACCCTAATGCATGTCTTCTTCTGCTTAGTAGATGTGAATACAATCATATGAGAATGGTCTCTAATCCAAGTGTAATTCAGCAACCAGGATAAAGCTTTTACGTAATTTCTAAAACTTAGAAAGCTATTTGTTTATAAACAATAATATAATATTACCTTTTGTTGAACACCTTCGAATCTGTTTTGAAAAAAGTTCTTTTAATGTTTAAAATTTAAATTTCTTCACTTTCGTATATTACTTACTTTACCGCAATTTATTTGAGAAATTGGACTAGACAAACAAACTGTCTACACTTCAGATTTATTTCTTATTTTTCAACAAAAATAAAAGAAGATCACAACAAGATGCATTTAATATATCACTGCTTCTTTGCAGCATGAACAAGTAAGTGTTCTTTAAATAAATTGTGATTAAAAGTGCAAAATATATGATAATACATTCTGGCATAAAACTGCTTTAAACGTGTTGTGTAAAATAAAAATATATATTACGTTACAATACGATGTAAAATACAAACATGGACAAAAGATGGAGGGTTATAACAAATACCATCCACTTAAGCACAACTAGTTAACGCCATAAGATATGCAGCACAAGTTTGCAAATAGTTTACTTAACGCTAGGCTTTCGAGTTATGATATCTTTGAAACAAAAATGCCTGCAAAAGCACTATAGAGGAAAACAAATTTGATTAAACGTGTATTAAAATTTATATTGATTGCGTATGATTAATATATAATAAATATTGTTAAAAACGTCAAAGCATTTTATATATTCACATCAAAATTATCAGATACACAAAGAAAATTCTACATTAAATTACGCAAACACTATCAAATTTTTTTTGCGAGAAGTAAGAATCCGCAACAATTTAAGGGATTGAAAAGTGTATACAGATAAAATAACGTATGTCAAACAAAAAATGAAATTTTCGTGGAAATTATGCAGCTTTAAGGTGAAATTAAAACATACATAAATATTCATCCGTTTTAAAATAATTTAAACTAAAGTATTTACTGTTAGCTATGCTTTTACTCATATATTTGTTACACGTCAATAATTCGTTATTAATAATATTTTGCGGTAATAAATTTCATATTATATTACTGTAGGTAAACAATTTTGGCATGGCTTCGTTTGTTGGGTTTTTCTTGTATGGTAATCATTATATTATCGAATTTAACTATATATTGTTGCCGGGAATGCAATATAGTTATAGTTTCATTGTTACCCACACATCTTCTGTTCCTGAACGACAATGAAAACACAAACAAATTGCTGCTATCACTGATTCGAAAAATGCACAAGAAATGACATCTACACATTTACTTGTGCATGATTTAGAAGATAATGGAGGTCCAAAGAAACAAGAATTACAAAAAAATAAACAGCATCGGCTGAAGTTAGGTGCATTTAAGCTTAATGCAGATCTCCACTAACTAATAAGTCTTATTAAATTAAATATTTTCATAGTATTCATACATCTCAGTACGACAGTTATTAGCACTCGAGAAAAATTTCAAACAGTTATACAAATATGTGTCTCCGAGAGAGGTAGAGAAAGGTATATTTAATTTTCGGGAATTTTTCTGTATTAATGTATTTTAGGGTAATGTTTAGTAAGAGAGTTAAAAGTACTTTAGTATCGACAATTGATAACAATGGTATTATTTGTGGAAAAATTCCTATACTAAAATAAATACAAACCATCAGAATGACATTCAAATCATCAGAATAAGTAGCAGGGTCTTTTAAAGCTCTGAAAACTTGATTTAAATATTGAAAAAATTATTCAAATAATGCAAAAGTGGGAATGGACATACGTTAGAATTAAAAAAGTTAAGTTTTAAAATTAAACCATTGGCGTTATGAAAGTTTTTTTTTAGTTTTAGATTTTCTACCTAAGACAATTCATAATTACGTTGTTTTAATTTTTTTTTACCGTTTACAGTTATATTTTGAGTCGGCAAATAACCAACCAAATGTAGTAAGGCAAGTTAAAAAAAACAAATCTGTTTGTTTTTGTGGGGCATTTTGTTGAAACTTTATAGCGCTTGTACTATGGAAAAAAATTTAATGTTATTGCCTTGAGCTTCTTTAGATTTCGCATTTAGTCTCATGAATTTCGACTATAAGATGCTTCAGTTCTTCTAAACCGTTTGGTGAAGGTTTTCTTATGAGCTGGCCTATGCAACCAGCGAACTGCACATAGAGTCTAGCTTATCCACCCTCAACAAATAAATTGCAGTTAGCTAGAAATAATTTGTTAAATAAAAAAAATAAAATCCCAGTAATTCTCCTTATAATAAATATGAACAGCTTGTGCAAACATGGCATCACTTGCTATTAAAAAAAAACAAAGCAAACGTAGTAACGCCAGTAAGAAAAATAATAACAACAATTTGTTTGTTGTGGGTGCGGGTTTTTATTAAAACTTTAATTTTTTGTCATCCTTTTTTTGATTTATCATCTGATCTTATTAATTACAAGTTTTTCGGCAAAAGTTTTTTGTTGAACTGGCCTAAGTAACCAGCGAAATGAGCATAGAGAGTAGCTTGTCAACCCTCAACAAATAAATTGCATTTTTATAATAAAATGAGTTGAGATAAAACTACCTCAAAATAATTTGTTAGAAACAATTTGGTTTTATATAATTTGATAACTTAATTGTAGCTATATGAAACCGAAACTTAGGCATTAAAGCAGTTTTACGATTCGTTCAATTTTGCAGTTTCCTTTTAGCTCATTTAATTAATTATTTTATGTTTCTGTTGTAGCAACTAACAACTCTATATCTACGTAGGGAGGCTTAGTATTCAATCAACCGATATTTCCACAACTTTTCGTTTCTTTTTGGCCCTTTTGGGAATTATCCGCCACTGTGTGTTCCCCGCAGTCCAGTTATTTTTGTTTTTTAGAATTTCCTGTACAATGTTTGTGTAGGGTATGGTATGTTTTATGGTAACAAATTGGCATTAATTTACCACAATAATTTGCAAATGCAGTAAATTAGAATAAAACGGATGTAGTTCGGCATTTTACTTTTAAGCTTTTTACATTTTGTTGCGTCAATTTGCTTTTAGTTGGTTGCTGCAGTTATAGATTTTAATATACATATGTTGTCTGCCCCATACCTTCGCGTATAGGGGTTCTTTCGATTCATGTGGATAAAAATAAAGTGCAAATTGTTGTTGTTGCAAGCATGGCTGACTTAGATGTATTTTTTAAACTTTCTGTTGTTCTCATAAAGGTTTTAAAACATATTTTTTTTGCGAATTTTCACTATTTGAAATCAGCTATATACGTCTACAAGTTTCCAAGATATATACCAAAAGCGATTTTTCTAGGCTTGGCGTTTTCACTGTTGTGGGGAAACTCATATATCCAAGCCCTATAAAATTTGCTAGAAAAATTATCATCCCGAGCCCCAGATAATCTTCAGAAATAAATGTTGGACCGAATTAAAAAACGTTAACAAAAACCTCAAAAATTCAAAGCCCAACAACAAACCCCGAATTCTTTTAAAAGTCGAAAATTCACCACAAAATCCAAAATTCACCACAAAATAAAAAACTTGAATAAAAAAGTTTTGTTGTCAAAAAATTAAAATTCAATGAAATCCCGAAATTTTAAGTAAAAACACCAAAAATCCTAAAATTTTGAATATTCACCACAAATGTTGATTTTGTATAAATTAAATCTTTTTATTCCAGTTTTTCCATTTATGGTTCATTTTCGAATTTTTGTTGATCTTCACAGTTATGGTAATATTGTTTTTTTATTTTTAGATTAATTTAGATTTTTGTTAAAATTTATAATTTTTTTGGTAAATATTTTATGATGAAATTGATTTTTTTTTCCTTTATTATAAATTTTGTTAAAATTTTGTGAAACACTAATTCTTGTGAAATACCAAAATTTGGTACATTAAAATTGTGGTGATGAAATTTTATTGTTTGGTGAATCTGTTTTTTTAAGCATTTTTTTGGTAAAAATTCGGCTATTTTTTAAATATTGATTTTTTAGCAATTAAATTTTCATTCCAGTTTTTCGATTTTATAGTAAATTTTTGAATTTGTGCAGAATTCAAAACTTGGTTAAACTTTCGAATTGTTTGCAATATTTTTGAGCAGGTTTTTTAAAATTTTAATTTGTTTGGGAAAATTACGATAATTTTGTAGTTTAAAATATTTTAATTAATTAAATTATTATTGAATTAAATTAATTGTTATTTTTGATAAAGTTTATAATTTTTCTGGTTTTCATATATTTTGTGAATTTTAATGTTTTTCGGCATTTCTCTACTTTTATTTTTATATGTTTGTTAAACATACACTTTGTGTAAATTTTAACATTTTTCATGAAAAATTCCCCAGGTCTGCGTCACGATTTTTTCTGTGCTTACGATTTTTTGCTTTTATAAATAATTAACTTGATTTTAGCAGTGTAAAGTACTTGTCTTACAAACCTGAAATTAAAATCCTGATGAAACTGTTACTTATTTATTTTCGAGAACCGATTGACAATTAAACATTATCAAATGTATGCTTTTTCCTTTAGGCTGTTGCTTTTTGGTTGGTATTTTAATTTTATTGTGTTCCATATGCGACTTTTATAAATATTTAGCATAAACAAATAATTAAAACCGTTTAGCAGTTGCAGCCATTGCGAAAAAAAAAATTATATTTAAAAAAGTTGACAAAAATAATTAAAAATGACTTTCACTTCTTATGTATTTATTGTTTTTAAACGGCATTCAAAGATTATCCGCAACTCATTGAATGGAAAGTATTTCAGCAGGTAAGATAAGGTGCAATAGAATACAGCATATTATTAAGGCCCATGGGCACAGTATTGAATAAAAGTTAACAAATAAAAATATTAATCGAAATGTTTTGAAATAACTTCTATGTGTGTAGTGTACTGTACATATGTACAGTGCACTTTTACTCATATCTACATTTACGAATTTATACGTATATAATCGCTATGTGGTACACTATAATATTATTACATCCTTCATTATTGTTATTATTGTTAATCTAAGTCACTGAGGTTATGCTTACGTCAACTAGGTTTTTATTTCTCTGCATACAAAAATTAAAACCTATTAAAATTTTACAACTTGTAACTTACAGTGCACTATTTATAAAACATCTTACTAAACCTTATTCGCATAGCAGACTTTAATATTTAGCTTGACAAGGGATTGTAAAAATCAGCCTTTAAACGCATACATGTTTTAATAGTTTTCAAAAATAAAAATAATAAAATGTATATTTTTTATTGTTTTTTTACTTAATAATTACTAAAATGTATATCTCAATTCTATATGTACCCACTCAAATATTTGACACTTTCATATTTTTTGTACATGAAATCATCCAAAGCAGCAACAATAGTTGCTGTCTTATAAAGCAGCTACTCCAGAATAAATTCTTATAGTGAATTAAACGAGATTTTGTAAGGCTGTTTTTGAAGGCATTTTTTTTTTCGTCGATATAATTTTTGCCTTTCTTTCCTCTTTTTCGTTTTTAAAAATACATTCCGCGAATAATCATATGAAGTACCATAAAATGGTAATTTATGATCGACAAACTGACATCCAGACATGAGAGGCACCCTTGCAAGTAAGTATTATTTGATCATAATTTTTTTTTTATTTTTCTTACTGGCAAAAAATGATTTCATACAAAAAAACGTAAATGTATATAAAAATGTTTTCAATTCATAAGTTATATATGAAGTGAGTATATTCATATTAAACCAAATATAATTTATGCGTGATTTAATGGTGTAAATTCCCTACTATAATTGAAATTATTTAATTAGAGGTCTTCAGAAATTCTTCTAAAAACTTGTATTCAAAATTAATGTATTCCGATTTGAATTGGCAGCAAAAGTTCCTAAGACAACGTTTTGAGTGGAAATCATGGTGTCCAAAAACGAGCATGGAGGATTTCTTTTTGTGTTGAAATGGTAAACGGTTAGTGCGGACGCGTGGGATGTAGATAGAGTCAAAGATTACTTTCTGAAGTAACAATGGAGTCGTACCTGGGGACGCATCGCGAGCCAAACTGAGTGAATTATATTTTTTAACCTTTTTATAATAGGACTTAAGGAAAGCTCCTTTACGACACTAAAAAGACATTACAGATTTATTAAACTTGTTTCATATGAATCATCATGGAGACCTAAAACTTCACAATAATAAGAAACGGAAATTTTTAAGCCGTTTTGAATCATTTAAAAAATATCTAGAACCTAAATTTGGAAAATTCAAATGTAAAAGCTCGACTTTTGTTCTTCAAAAAATTAATAGACATTTAAGAATTCTGATTAAATTAAGAGCTTATTATGGTAAGCAAGCAGTTTCTCTGGGTATATTTTTTATTTAAGTTTAAACCATATACAAAACAAATTAGAAAATTTGGCAACAAGTTTTCTAGACAAAGTTGTTTTTCTTGAACACGAATAATCGTTTTTCTGCTATTTTCATGTTTTTTATATCAAGGTCTGGTAAAATTGCTTATGGATCTAAATATGGTAGCCGTCAATTTTCACCACTCTCTATAACTTTTTCTTACTTCTATATTTAGAAATCACCTACCACCGTACTTTGCGCTTCTTAACCGATTTTGCAATTGAAGAGGAAAACATAATAAATATTTGGAAAATTTTGTTTTGAAAGTGTCAAAATCGCGAAAATTTACTGTAAATTAAAAGCAATGTGTAGCGACTCTGAACTTAATGAAAACATTTTCGCATTTGTATCACCTTTTAGAAAAATGTATTAAATTGAGACTTGGGGTTGGCGAATTGGAGGAAATTTATTTAAAAGCAATGCGAACATGGGCACTAGCACTAGATACGTTAGCGTAGTGTGCAAGCATCCAGAATAATTCTAAAGACTTGGAACAGAAAACAGAAAATTGCTCCATCTTTTTATTACTTATGATAAACACATTGATTCTTCTTCTTACAGAACAAAGAATACATATGCTAAAAGTGTGTAAGAAGCATATGCTGTGACAATAATTTAGTACTTGCGTTCAGACAGCCAAAATTAAATTTTTTATTATTAAATTAAATATTTCCCATACTATTTTTTATCATATTATCGTTAATGTAGTTTTATTTTCTCACTTCTTTAAATAAAACCAGAGACTAAGAAGAACAAAGAGAATTCTTAGAATTTAAGCTGTGAAACAGCTTTGGCAGAAATACGTCCATTCTTTATCTCAATGTATGTACAAGTAGGTGCTTTAGATATTGTGTATAGCTTTAGGCAGTTTTTGACAAAAATATTTCAATTTATTTACTCAAGCGTTTCTGAAAGTCATCATTTTGTTCTAGTTATTGTTTCTAACTTGTTTCTTTTAGTTCTTGCCATACATATCAATGGCTACGCCGCTAAGTAAGCGCATCTTCCGTTAAAAACGGAGTACTAACTGCATATAATACCAGCCACTTCACACAATTCAAAATTTTAAATTTTTAAAAAAACACAAAAAATTCTTTTTTATCGTATAAAATATTACGACAATTTGGTGAACTACAGTGTAAAAGTAACAAAAACCAAATAATAAGTTGCGTTTAAAACATTAAAAGATTCATTTATTTTAATATGTGCATGTAATTCGTTTTATATGATATACTTGCCAATTGCAGTGCAGTGTGATTTGTGGGTTTTTAAAAAATTTACAATAACAAAAACAAGTTCGAATTTTCCACATGCGTAGGTAATAAGCCATTTCCATATATCAACTCAAAACTATAGCATTTTAAAGAGTTTAATAAATTATTTTTATCTAAATTTTTACTGCAAACTTATTTTGTAATAAAATAATGCAATTTATTGTTGGGGGTGGATAAGCTAGTTTCTATGTTCATTTCGCTGGTTGTTTAGGCCAGCTCCTCAGGAAACCTTTACCCAACTTTTTAGAAAAACCTAAACACCTTATGCCGAAATTCTTTAGACCAAATGAGAAAACCAAAGAAAATTAAAACAAAAACATTCATATTTTAACAAAACGCTCCTCAATAAAAATTTGTTGTTTTATTTTTATACCCTTTACAAAAATGAAAAGTGTATATATAGGTTTATCATTTCTTTTGTAATTTCTAACCCAATATTGTAATTATACACGTACCGTGGACCCTTATAAGTAAGGAAGTTCAATTAACGATGTCCAATGTTGAACTCAACTTTCTAACTGCACTAGACATCCTAGGATCTTGAAACTTGGAGATTCGATATTTGCAATCAGCTATAAAGGTCCACAGGTTCCCGAGATATATACCAAAAACGACGGGGTTTCTATCGTTTATATCCAAGCCCACAAAAATCGCGTATTCTGAATCCTCGTCAAATTTGCTTTGCAGTCTCTGTAGAGATTTTATCATCCCAAAGATGCCGGATAACCTACGGATCTAATTGTTGGACTGAATATCTCTTACAAAAACCTCAAAATTTCACAAAATACCACCAAAATTCGAATTTCTTTAAAAACTGAAACTTATAAAAAAATTAAAAAAAAATTAATTTGACCAAAATTTTAAATACACCACAAAATTGAAAAACTGAAATAAAAATAAATCATACTTCACCAAATTTTAAATATTCACCATAAAAAATTTAAATTTCACCATGATTTTATGTTTTCGCCAAACAAAGGAAATTCCATAAAAATGATATACATATTTTATGAAAAAAAAATTAACATTTAAACAAAATCAATAAATAACAATCATATAAAAAGAAAATCCAAAAATTCACCACAAGTGGTGAATTCACAAAAAATAAAATCTCACAAAAATAAAATTATAATCCACCACAAAAATCAAACTATAGGTCACAAATTTTAAATTAGAAAAATGATATGATATTCCAAAAAATCGAAATTTAAAAAAAAAAATTGCCAATTTTTGCAATCCACCACAAATTTAAAAATTCACCTCAAGATCGAAAAACTGAAATAACAAAGTTTTTTATAACTCAAATTAACAAAACTTAATTAAAAATCGAAATTTTAGGAAAAAATTCAAAATTCACCAAATTTTAAATATTTGCCACAAAAACTTAAGTTTCATTACAATTTTGTATTTTTTGGCGAAAAGCTAAAAAAAAACACAATATGAAAAAATCATTATAAGTAGTAATTTCCAAAAACAGTTCAAAAACCCACAAAAATTCAATATTCATCAAAATATTAAAAAATCATAAAAATTATAAATATTCTTCAAAATCTAAACTAATTAAAAAAAAACGATATTTTACCATAATTGGGAAGTTTTCCAATATCCCGAATCTCACAAGACCAAAAATTTTATTTTACAAAAATATCATAATTGGAGACTTACAATCGAAGTTAGGTAAAAATTTAAATTCAGCACAAATTCTAAAATTGAATATAAGGTCAAAAACCCGAAATAAAAAAATTTGTTACAAAAAAATCAAAATTCAATACAAAACCCAAATTTTACCAAAAATATCAAAATTCACCAAATTATTAATAATAATATTCAGCACAAAATGGTAAATTCAGCAAAAATTTTGTTATTTCGCCGAGAAATCATAAAACGTCAATTATTATAATTTTACCAAATTGACATTTAATAAACTTATAAAGAATAAAACCAAGGAATTACCAAAACTATTAAAAAATTCATCAAATAATTAAAAAAAATTCACCAAAGTATTAAAAACTTGTACATTTAATCATTAATTTTACGAAAATGCACAAAAACTAGTCTAAAATCAAAAAATCAAGCATACCAAACAAAAAAATCAATTTTCATCACAGTAAATAATTAACAAATTCACAAAAAAAAAATACTTTTATCCTAATAATTATAAACAATCAAAACTTACAAAAAACCGAAATTCAAAAACATACCATAAATCCTAAAATTGGATTAAAATAATTTAATTGCTTAACTTAACAAAACCCAAAAGTCTAAAAGTGTTTAAATTACCAAAATAATAAAATTTTCCAGAGTTTACAATAACCGAAACTGCCCAAAAAAAGAAAGTCACCACAAAATCGAAAATCTGGAATAAAACAAAATAATTCTAAAAATACCACAAAAACGAAAATTCACGAAATTTTAAAATTCCAGGTATGACAAAATTTACCCAAAGGCTGAAATTGCACCGAAAACTCCAAATTTTAACAAATATTAAAAAGCATATTCTTTTACTTGTTTATTCTCTATAGTGAATAATTTTATTCATTAGCACCTCCAAACACAGCAGTACGTATTATTCGTTAGATACAAAAATGTTGATGAAAGTTCCACATACACATGTTCCTTCCAAAACGTGTATGTGTTATTATCCAAAAGATACAATTACACAAAAATAAATAAAAAATCTAAATGTTGTCACACAAACGAAATTCATTTATTTCGGTTGGGAACACCCCCTGTTCTGTCACAAAAAGTAAAAATGTCAAACGCATTGTTGGATACTGAATAAAAAAGTGCACGAAGGAGAATGCAGTCGCGTTCTTTCAAACGAATTAATTATCGTGGTCATATGATGATCGTGGTCATATGTGATACTTCTGTATATATATTCTATTACATCACCTGCATTTTATGAATATGGGAAGAGATACATGTATGTGTGTAATTTGACGAGAGACTTATGTAGGACACAATAGTCCTGCTTAGTCTTGTAGTTGTTGTCCTTATGGTTTTGTCTGTGCAGCTCTAAGGCACAGAAATTGTTGAAATATTGAATTCAAATGTTACCTAGTTTACAACATTCATATTTAATAACAATGTATATATCTATTCTACCTTTTGAATTTATGTCAGTTACTTTTTCCCTATATTTGAATTCATGAACATTTTTATATTTAGTCGTAATAAAATATTCTAACGTGAAACAACATCGTCTTTTAACGTCTCCTGGAAGAACTTATGGGCCCAGGATTGCTCTAGTTAGAATTAATAATATTTTAAATAAATAAAAAGGACGATCGTGGAAAAAAATAAAAATAAAAAAAATATCTCAGGATGAGTTCAATGTACAATATTGAAAAGTTAGATGAAGCGAATTACGACTCGTGGAGCTTACAGATAAAAGCTGTTTTAATCCATCAGGATTTTTGGTCTACCATTTGTGACGAGAAGCCAACTGTACAAAGTGAAATTGCAGCTTGGATGAAAAAATATGAAAAAGCTTTATGAACAATCATTTTAAGCGTTACACCGATGCAAGTTTCATACATCAAGAATTGTCCATCGGCGAATGCAGTGTGGAGCACATTACGTGAGTTACATAGACCTAAAGGACCGGTCAGAAAAGTTACTATTTTTAAACAGCTTCTCAATATGAGAATGGGAGAAGCGGACTGTGTCCAGCAGTACATTTGTAGGTTTTCTTCTACTGTGGAAAAACTAGCTGAAACTGGAAATGAATTACAAGATGAGTTACTTACCATAATGCTTTTAGCAAGTTTGCCCAAGTCATACGAAAATTTTGTGATAGCTTTAGAGACAAGGGATGACCTACCAAAATTTAGCTCATTGAAATTAAAATTGAAGAAAGAGGGTGAAAGAATGAAGACTGGTGAACAGACTGAAAAAGGTAAAGTTGGTGCAAAAGTATTCATGTCTCACTCGAACAAAAGGTATAATAACGCAGTGATGCAGGCAAGCAAAAACAAAATTTTAACTGCTTTAAGAGTGGACGAAGAGGCCACTATGCGGCACAATGTGGAAACGGAAAAACAAAAAGGAGTAGTAAAACTGTCCAGGAAAAGAAAAATGCTCATGCATACTCATACTCAGTATTCGCAGCACCCAACAACAAAAATGTTTGGAATAGTGATGTATGGTGTTTAGATAGCGGTGCCTCATCTCATTTGTGCTGTAATCGTAACCTTTTTTGAAAATTTTGAGCCACATACAGAGTTAATCACACTTGCCGGACAAAATAAAATTGAGGCAGAGGGTAGAGGCACAGTTCGTATTGAAGAATGTGACATTGTTTTGAATGATGTATTGTTTGTACCTAATCTGCAATGCAATTTTATTTCGGTCGGCAGAGTAGCGTTAAAAGATGTTGTGAAGTTAAGTCGTAATACCTATTGTAAGTTCTTCCAGGAGAAGTTAAAAGACGATGTTGTTTCACGTTAGAATATTTTATTACGACTAAATATAAAAATGTTCATGAATTCAAATATAGGGAAAAAGTAACTGACATAAATTCAAAAGGTAGAATAGATATATACATTGTTATTAAATATGAATGTTGTAACCTAGGTAACATTTGAATTCAATATTTCAACACTCCTCCTCAACACACATATTTAAGTAACATATTAATTATAAATACATTTACAAATTAGTAAGTCCCAAATATTCAATTAATTTCATATGACTCTTCTTAGATAAATTTTTAGTTAAAATATCAGCAATATTTTCATTGCTATTAGCAATACCTACTTGGTAATGTTTATTCGTCAGCCTGATCCCTGTGGTTAGCATTCCTTTTATTAACATTATGTTTTCAACAATGACGAAACAGTAACAAATTTAATAATTCTAATTGAAGTTAGTGGTTGCCTTTTAATATAAAAGTATTGCAAATTTCATAAATATTTCATCACTGATATATCGCAAAACTAATAATAATTACTAAGTTGTTTTCATTCCTGTGCCCTATAGTAAAATATGCTTTTAGTCTAATTAACTCAAAGGTTTGAATTCACTTTGGCAAATATAAAATGAATTGAAATATATGTATATACTTTTTTATTCCTGCGTATATTATATGCAATGGTTTCATGGTTAATATTTGTATCATTAACTTTGTATTAGTTTGAAAATTGTGTAGCTTTTCGTATAATACTAGTGCACCTCGTTACCCTTTTCGAAAAAAAACCTACATTATAAAAATAATTACTTAATTGCTGATTTTGATTACAAATGGGTAGCCCACAAGGGAGGGTCTATGTTGACTGTCTGCGAAGGACATGGTGTTTTAGCTCTGTAAAATATATTGATTCTTATCTATTCACACTACATACAACAGTAGCACGTTTCGATACTACAATATATAACCAACATGGACACGTCAATGAAAGGACAGATCAGACAAACAACATCGCTATTTTTAAAAGTGTGCAGGAGACCTTAGGCAGTCGTTTCATGGATGTCGGATTTTCGAAACATTCAACCTGACTTGCATCTATCCAAGTTTAAACAGACTCAGGAGTTAATGGCCACCCTCAAGAGAATAGCGAATCCACAATTACCCTTGAAATAAAGAAAGATGATTGTTATTACCTAACGAACAGCTTGTTTTCTTACACATCGAACCACTATATGGGCAAAACCCTTATAAATGAAACTCATTGAAGCAGCTGATGGTATCAACAGACAGAGAATAACTAAACTGATAAAATTCCTTATATGACATAAAATAATTTACCTAATTTTTTTCAACATTATCTGGAAAAATATTCTTATTTGCATTGAGTTATAAGAAACAACTTTAAATTTAATTAACTCAATACAAAATAAGAAATTACAAAGCAAATTTGATCAGCTTTACCGAATTAGAAATAGGCATGTCCATTATTTTGTTAACATTCATAGTTCAAGCGAAGTCTCTCCCCCTAAGAAATAATGTCAAAAATCTCATAAGACAATCAATAGATATTGCAAAATATGGGCCACATGCAGTGATGAAAAATGCAAATATGTTCCATAAAACTCAAATATGTTCCATTAAGCCCTACACGTTAATAATTTTTTTTACGCAGATCAATTAAAAATAATTTTAATTAATTCACTGCAATTTTAGGGTCAGCTTATTATTGGCAGTGGTGGATTTCAAGACATTATTTCTTCCAGGTCACTTTCGTTGAATATTGGGTGGTCATTGCATACGAACCTGCTTACGTATGATATGGTACTTGTTTGCGATGTCCGATTTTGGAGCCTATCTTTTTAAGTGTTTATTGCAGCACTTCGTAGGCATTTGTAGTTTCAATAAATGCATACTATAGCTTTGTCGTGTTGTGGTCGTCAATTACCGAGAAACGTATAGTTTTGTGTTTGTTAGATTCTGGGATGCACGACCGTATGCGATTATCCTTACATATATAAAAGGTTTTCATTTTTTGCCTGTACTGTACTACACATTTTAAAGCAAAGTAAAAATGCTTACTATGAAGCACGATTGTGCGCCAAAAAACCTATTATTTTTTGATGGGCCGTAACTTGAATCCGTTTTACCCCATTCAGAGGTGGTACTGTGAATATTTTAGTAAATATAGATATCACTATATATGCAGCAGTAGTCGCTAAAAACCACCAATATTGCAGTGCTGTCGCCAGAAAAAGTACTGAAAAGCTCATACACCCACAAGAAATTCGAAAAAAAACTTGGAAATAGTTTAAAATTTATCCCAGAGTCATCCAGTACCTTTCTAGTTGTATAATTGTATTACTTAAAGCTGTAATTTCATCTAAATACACCCATTTTTCATTTACTTTATACACACAACAAGATTTCTTTCTACAACTGTATGTAACTTACATATTTTCTCTTTAAAAATATACAGGGTCTCCGCCAGGAAGGTAAACTACTTTGTTTTACCACCATTTTGATAAACAGTCGTGAAGTAGAGCCATGGCAAATTTATTATGGAAAAATATTCGGTAAACCAACGTGTCTTAATCGTTAAAACATTTTATCAAAATCAATCATCAATTACTGTGACGATGATAAAGTTACGTGAAATTTTTGGGAGAAACAACGTGCCAACAAGACGCACTATTTATCGTGTAGTGAATGATTTTGAAGAAAGAGGTGCTGTAGCTGATAGGCCCAAGCATGGACCACAACGTACTGCAAGATCGGCTGATAACATTACTGCTGTTCAAGAAAGTGTTCAAAACAATCCATGAACCTCAATTTGACACCGTGCTCTGGAGCTTGGTTTTCAAAGAGCAACTTTTGCCACAATTTTGCACAGAGATTTGCATTTCTTTCCATTACAGATTCAGTTGACACAAGAGGTTGTCCAGAAGACCATTTAGGCCGCCGTACATTTGCCAATAGGATGTTACAACTTCCCCATGACAACCCCGATTTTCATGAAAAAATCATAATGAGTGACGAGGCACAATTTTAATTTAATGGATATGTGAGTAAACAGAATAGTCGGTTCTGGGCAGTGGAAAACCCTCAAATTGTACATCAGTCACCTTTGAATTAATTACAAGTGACAGTCTGGTGTGCAGTTTTGGTTATCATAGGACCTTAGTTCTTAGAAACTGAAAATGGCGTAACGGTAACTGTCAATGGGGAGGGATATCGTGATATGGTTGAACACTTTTTAACGCCACAACTGCATGCTCTGGGCTTGACCAATATGTGCTTTCAACAAGACGGTGGCACATCGCATACAGCCAGGATTACAATTTCAAGGAATGGTCATGTTGATTGGCCTCCACGGTCGCCTGATTCGACTGCTCCGGACTTCTTTTTGTGGGGATATCTGAAAAGCCAGGTTTATGCAAACAAACTAGAAACGCTGAAGCAACTCAAACAAAATATTCGTGATGAAATTAATGAAATACCGCGTGATATGTGTGGGAATGTAATGAAAAGTGTGCTCAAAAGGGCTCGCATTTGTGAGGCTAACAGAGGCGGACATTTATCTGATATTGTATTCCATACATAATTGCCGACATTAAATAAAACATTTATCAATATGCGATCCATTCTCTTGCATTTAATCAAAAATTATAAACAAACAGTAGTATACCTTCCCGGCGAACACCTGTATTATCACCACACACTTAGCTAAGGTAGTTTTAATGAGACGGGTTTATGGTCCTAAATATTTATTACGGTTCATGCTGGAAAAGCTTATCGTGGGGTGAGGTTTGAAGGGACATACACTCGGTGATCATTTAAAATATTCTTAAATAAAACTCTTATTGATTTAAAAATATAACTGCGTTATAATATGCATATTTCAGAATTAGCAAAAGTTAGAATTCAAATAAATTTATAAAAAAATGTAGTTTCATGACTATGCAAAATCTGCTTTTTAATATGAAGTCGCATAACCATGACGATCGAAAACTTTATTGAGACATTTTGGCCATGATGAAATATGTTTTTTGGTGTAGTCGGATCTAATCTTTCCCCATTCCTCAGTTACTACTGTTTCACGTGTTTGTATTTATGTCATTACGTGGTTTCGTATTTTTCTTTCTATAAATTCCCATAAATGTGCAGTAAAAAGTTTTGCTTTAATTTTAAAACTTAAAGGTGTACATACTAAACTATTATCTTTTATACCCTTTACGATGGTATTTACTACTAAATATATACTACAGACTCTTGCCGGTACAAAGGATTTGTTTTTATTTTTAATATTCGATAAATTTTAGTGTTTTCGGTGAATTTCAGCATGTGGGTAAATTTTGTCTGTAAATTTCGAAAAAGCATGAAGATTGTTTTTTTTTGTTTGTGAGTGAATGTCGATTTTTTGGGCCTTATACTATATGATGATTTTGTTAAAATTGCTATGTTTGTTTTTTATAAAATACTTATTTTTAGCAAATTTGTGGTGAAACTGAAAAGTTTTGGTGAAATTGAAATTAAGTGTTGAAATTTGGTAAATTTTGGTTTTTGTGGTACTTTTGGAATTATTATGTTTTTCATTTTTACGGTGAATTCTCGAACTTTTGGGGGATATAAAATTTTTTTGGTGCAATTGGTTTTTTTTGGAAAATATTGATATTATAGTAATTTAAAAATTTTTAGCCTATATTTTAGTTTTGTTAAGGTAAATGTTGTGATATAATACTAAAATTTGCTAATTTCGGTTTTTTTTATATGCTGATTTCAAAAGAATTAAGTTCTTTTATAACAATTTTTAGACTTGCACTATATTTGGGGAATTTTTGGTGATTTTAGTTTTTGCCAATTTCATGATTTCTTGCTGCAATTTTTTTTATAAATTTCGAAATTTTTTATTTTTGTAAATTAAAATTTACTAGAGTTTGAGTTTAATTTTATGTTATTTTCAGATTCATTCAGACGTGTGCGGGCAAAACGGACGTGTTTTTAATAGCAGATATATGTAATAGGTGATTGTGTGTTGCCGTCGGAAGTTCGAAAATGAAAATAAATAGTAATAATAGGTGATAGTATTTTGCCGTCGGAACTTAAAAAAAATAAATAAATAATTATTGGTAATAGGTAACTGTGTTTTACCGTGAAAAATTTGAAGAAGCAAAATAAATAAATATTCGTAATAGTGAATGAGTGTCAACAATACTCCCAATAAGGGGAGCGGCACCAGTAGCAGAAATGCTTACTTTGCTTTGAGCCATGCTTCTGTAAGCAATGAAAACATTAAAGACCCCGAACTAAATAGAAACTATTTCACTTTGAAACCGAATAATAATTTAAGTTTAAGTGCAAGTGCGCCCAATCTAAATAAGGGTGTTGAGTCAAACACCCTTACTTTAGCTGATAAAAAGATCCCTGAGAAAATTTCTTCCTCGCAACCCCGGTTTTAAATACGGTAGCAAAAACAATTAATAAGAGTGCAGCGATCTCTGAGATCAGCGAAAAAGTCCTGACAGGCATGGACCGCTATATCACGATAACAAAACGTAAGTCCAGTCCTAGAGCCTCCAACATAGAACCACATCCAAAGCAGCCAAAAAATATCTGTGGTAACGAAAACCGTTTTGCAATTCTCTCAAATAACGAAACAGAGGATGATACACCTGCAAAGAAGAGCTTTAAACCTCCGCCACTCTATCTACGCGAGGCTACTACCAATTCCTTGGTAACCAAGTTGACTCAACTTATAGGCAAGTACAATTTTTATGTTGTCTCTCTACGTTAAGGTAACATTCAGGAAACTAAAATACAAATCAAAGATGAGAAACATTTTAGAATTATTATGAACAAGTTCGGTGCTGAGAATAAAAACTACTATACTTACCAACTGAAAAGTGCAAAGGGCTTAAATGTAATTATCAAGGGCATCGACATTACAGTACCGACCGACGAGATTAAGAATGCCCTGCAGTCTGAAGGGTATGAGGTAAAGTCGATTAATAACATTTTGAATAAAAATAAAACTCCACAGCCACTTTTTAGAGATGAAATAGCCTTTAACTCACATGATATAAAGAAAAAGGGCGAATGTCACCCTATCTATGGATTACGTTATCTTCTTAACCGTAGAATATACGTAGAAGAACCCATTAAACGTAAGGGTCCTCCAAAGTGCCAAAACTGCCAAGAATTCAGGCACACAAAGTCATTCTGCAAATTACCGGCGGTGTGCGTCAGATGCGGAGACATACACAAAAGCACTGAATGTCCCCACCCGAAATCTGAAGTCAGCTGTAAAAAGTGCAGTAACTGTGGTGAAATCCATACGGCGAACTATCGAGGCTGCAAAGTGTTCCTGGAACTAAAAAACAAGGCTACAGTTAAAAGACCTGTATATGCTCAGTACCTACCCAAGTTTACCTCAGCCCACTATTCCCCAGCAGGGAAATGCCAAGAATACTGCACAAACTGCAAGTAAAGTTACAGACTCTTTCTCATTTGCTAACGCTGTAAAGGAAGGAATTTCTGCCGCCAGTGCGAGTTCCCAAAGTTCTATTGATACTTTAATTCAAACAATGAGTATTTTTATGGCTAACATGCAGAACATGTTACAATAGTTGCTGCGAAACCTAAATATGCTTATGCAGTTTTTAGTAAATAAGATATGAACACCCTTAAGATCTTCTTCTGGAACGCGAACGGCTTAAGCCAACATAAAAACGAAGTACAAAACTTCTTGCATACTAACCAGATTGATGTCATGCTAATATCGGAAACACACTTCTCGAACAAAAACTGTTTCAGGGTCAATAGCTACCCCACATACGACACAAAACACCCAAGTTGTAGAGCATGCGGAGGAGCAGCTATACTTGTTCACAAGGATATTAAGCACTTCCCATTGCCAGAATTCGTCAAAGAATACATCCAAGCTGCATCAATAAGTATACCTCACATTGGTCTCACAATATCAGCACTATATTGTCCTTCAAGGCACAATATTGGCAAAGATCAATTCCTCGATTACTTCAACACGATGGGTCCGAAATTTATTGCAGCAGGTGATTATAATGCAAAACACACATTCTGGGGATCACGCCTCGTTACCACGAGAGGAAGGCAGCTTTTGGATGCAATATATTCACACAATATAGAGGCTTTGTCTGCATACTGGCCCACTGATCTAAATAAAATTCCAGATGTAATAGATTTCGCCGTGATGAGGAATATTAGACGTGAAGAGCTTCGCATGTTTCCTTCACTGGATCTGTCTTCCGATCACACACCAACATATCCAACGTTACTTTCTGATACAGATCTATTAGAGAAAAATTACCAACATTATCCTAATGCGCGGACAAATTGGTTGACATACAAAAAGTTTGTAAGCTCGCATCTGCCGTTGAATATCTCATTACAGTGTGAACAGGAAATTGAATCAGGCATCCATCACTTTCCATCACGACATCTTCTGCTCTTCTGGCAAAGAAACGAACATTTCACTGTACTAATAACATAGAAGGTCTATTACAGCAGAAAAGGAATCTAAGACGCCAATGGCAAGAGTTTTGCTCTCCAGGTCTCAAGTCTCAACTTAACCAGTGCAATAGGCTTCTGCGTGCTGCTCTGAAGAAGGACAAAGAGTCGAACCTGCGAAGGCGGTAAAGAAAATGCGGCGACCTACTACGTATGAATCCCCCCTACACTACGAAACGGTGACTGGGCAAAAAGCGCGGCGCAGAAAGTGGAGGCTTTTGCCTCCCACTTGGACAATGTCTTTAAGCCAAAGATTACTCGTTCAAGTATTGCTCCTGTTATTATTGACGATGAAGTTCGAGGTCCAACCAAGTTCCGGCGGAAACATAGTACCACCCAACAAGTGCACAGAATAACTAATCTGATTAGACGTGCTTTTGAGAACAAACAGTACTGTTGCGCACTATTTATTGATATATCTCAAGCCTTCGACAAGGTCTGGCACGAAGGACTTTTATTTAAGATCACACGGTTGTTACCTTTGAACGTGCATAAATTGCTAAAGAGTTATTTGTGGAATAGGTACTTCCAAATAAAAGCAACACCTGCCACATCTTGCCGCAGAAAAATAAATGCTGGTGTACCTCAAGGAAGTATCCTAGGACCGTTCCTATACTTATTGTTCACTGCTGATATGCCTACGTCTACATTTGCGGATGATACGGCTTTCTTGAGTATTCACAAGGAGCCTGCAGTTGCGTCCCTAAGACTTCAATCTCACGTCAATGAGTTGGAAAATTGGCTGCAGAAATGGAGGATAAAAGTCAACGCTTCCAAATACGTGCATATTACGTTCACATTAAGGAGGGGAAATTGTCCACCCATCACAATTAATGGAGTTACAGTGCCGGAACACAATATAGATGCCAAAAGAACCCAGCTTAAACTCAGAACAGCACAGCTTTACTGGATTATTGGAACTAAGTCAACCCTTGACTTAGAACTTAAGCTGCTTTTGTATAAGGCAGTATTGAAACCTACTTGGCTGTATGGCATCCAGCTGTGGGGAACAGCCTCACCATCCAACGTAGAAAAGCTTCAAAGGCGGCAGTCTAAACTTCTTAGAATAATTACGCGCGCTCCATGGTATGTAAAAAATAGTAACATCCACAGAGATCTCAAAGTGCCGTTAATTCGAGAGGAAATCGAGATAGCAAGTACAAACTACGTCGTTAAGATTGCAGAACATCCTAACCGTTTTGCGAGAGACTTACTTATATTCGAGGGTCACAGGCGTCTCAAAAGGGTTCAAACACCTGATCTGATATGCTAAATGCTTTTATTATGAGCACTTACAGTTGTGGGTTGCAATGGCAATAGCAACCTTTTTTTAGGTTAAGATTTGAATACTTATTGTGAATTCCGAAAGGAAAGATTCAATAAAAAAAAATTATGAAAAAAACATTTTTTTCAGATTATCTTAGATTGTTGGTAATATTTATAGTTTTTCTGATACTTAAAGTTTTTGATGAATGTGTTAATTTTTTTCTGGATTTCCCAGTGGTGATGAAATTTATTTTTTTGTTTGAATTTTAAATTTTTAAAGGATTTTTTAATTGTTTTGGGATTGTACAACTTGTGGTGAATTTTTGGTATTTGCGTTTATATGGTTGTCAAATCTCGATTTTGATAAATTTTTTGGAGAATAAATTTGTTGAATTTTGGTTTTTTCATACAATATTGGCTTTGACTGAATTTTGATTTTTCCGAAATAAATTTTTAATTTCAGTTTTTCGAGGTGAAAATTTTGCAAAATTTAAAATTTTTTGAAATTGTTTCATTCAGCTCATATTTTTTTTAAACCTTTGATTTTTTAGAAAATTATAATACGTTTGTAATTAAATTTTTTGTAATTATAGTTTGATTTCGTGGTGAGTTTTTGGATTTAATTTAAAATTTAATGGATTTATAGTAAAATTTCGTTCTTTTACATTTTTAAGAAAACGATTTTTGATAAAATTTATACATTTTAAATATTTTAGTGAGTTCACAAGTTGTGGTGAATTTATGACTTTTGTTTTTATAAGTTTGTTAAACATCGATTTTGTTAAAATGTTAATGATTTCCATAAAATAGGGGTTTTATGTGGTTTTTCTTTTTAGCAAAATTATAAAATTGTGGCGAAATTAAAATTTTTGTGGTTAATAATAAAATTTTGGTGAATTTTAACTCTTTTGATCATTTAAAAATTTCAGTTTTTCATTGAATTCGATTTTTACAGGAATTCGTGTTTTATTGTTAGTTATTGAAACTTTGAATTTTTACAATTTTTTAAATCGGTCGAACATTTCAGTCCGTAGGTTATCGGGAAGCCTAGCGAAGATTTCATAACAAATTTGATAAGGATTCAGAATATGCGAATTTTGCGCGCTTGGATATAAGCGTTTCTCCGCATGAGTGAAAACCCAAGAAAAATCGTTATTGGTTAATATAATATTGTGGACCTCTATAGCTGAGTGATCAAGTGGTCAAAGTTTCAGTATCCTAAGATGTCTACTGCCATCAAAAAGTTGGTTTTAACATCGGATAGGCAGGCGGAAATCGTTAATCGAACCTTAAAATTAATGACACCATAGGTATTTAAATTCTCATTTGGCCTCCTTCAGTTCAACAGTGACCGTGTTTGAGTACAGACGTACGTCATATCGAACGCATAACAAATATATATATTTTTTTAAAGTATTTAATTGAACAGTGAACAGTTAGTAATAACAAAGAAAAGATAACAACAATATAATATATTGTGTGTAAAAAAAAACAATAACAAATAGTGCATGGTTAAACCAGTTTGAACAATTGATAGTGAGTGTATGAGCGCACCAAATATTAATGAAAAAAATATAAAAGGTAATAACAACAATGCTTATTACTCTTTTTCTTACACAAATGCTAATAATGCAATGAACAATGCAAATAATACAAAAAAAAGATGACAGTGCTTTTTTAAGCGCCAGGCCAATTGACCGAACGCGTTCTTTATCCGGAAATATAAACTTATCTTCGCAAATAACAACACCAGAAGAAATTACAATTAAACCAAAAAACAATTTAGGTACCATATCAAAAATAGTGCAACAAACAAACGAAACAGGTAATTTGAAAAATCCCGTAAAAAAAGTGCAAACAGGTATGGATCGTTATATAACCATAACCAAAAGGAAGGCCAGTCCTAAGTCTTCGCAGCAAGAGCGCATTGCTAAACAATATAAAAGCTCCCAAAGTACTGTAATGCCGGTAAGCGAAAACAGATTCTCTGTACTTGCTACAGCGGATGATGAAGCTGAACCCGCTGTCAGGGAACAAAAACCTCCGCCGATTTACTTGCGCGAACAAACATCTAACGAAATTGTTAACATGTTGTCTCAGCTTGTAGGTAAGGAAAGCTTTTATGTAGCTTCTATACGAAGAGGTCAAATTCAAGAAACAAAGATCCAAGCGCACACTGAGAAGAATTATCGCCTAATCGCAAATCGCCTCGATGCAGATAATAAGAGCTATTATACGTATCAACACAAAAGTGCTAAAGGTTTGATTGTCATTGTAAAGGGCATTGACAGTTCTGTTCCCACTGATGAAATAAAAAGTGCCATAGAGGTGGAAGGCTATGTCGTAAGGTCAGTGCACAATATTCTAAATAAGAACAAAGCTCCCCAACCTATGCATCGTGTTGAAATCGTATTTAACACATCGCAACTTAAATCAAAAAACTCGGTTCATCCAATATATAATTTGCGCTACCTTTTGAACAGAAGAATAACGGTGGAAGAGCCTCTAAAACGTAGCGGTCCCCGTCAGTGTACTAATTGTCAGGAATTCGGACACACGAAAACCTACTGCAAGCTACCATCCGTATGCGTTGTTTGCGGTGATGCGCACCGGACTTTGGAATGCACTTCTTCCAAAACAGACCCCAAGGTCAAAAAATGCAGCAACTGTGGTGAAAACCATACAGCAAATTACAGGGGATGCAAAGTATTTCAATATGTAAAAGATAATGCGAAAGTCGTACGCAAACCTAATTATGAGCAATATAAAGCTTCCCAATTTCCTCGGCTTCATGCTGGTTCTGTTGCTAGTACAAAAGCTACACAGCCACACACTAAGCCAAACTTTTCATATGCCCAAACATTGAGAAATGATTTACCTAATGCGAATGCCAAAAGTTCTAATGCGCATAAACATTCATATGCCCACATCTTAAAAGAGGGTGCTCAGACACCCCTCACTACCAATTCGAGCTCAATCGATAATTTAATACAAACAATGAATAATTTCATGACAACTATGCAGGGTATGTTTCAGGAAATGATGCGAACCCAAAACATGCTTCAGCAAGTTCTGCTGACCAAAAAATGAACCAGTTAAAAATATGCTTCTGGAACGCTAACGGGCTATCCCAACATAAATATGAAGTAGAACACTTCCTGCTAGCACATGATATAGACATACTATTAGTCTCTGAAACACACTTCACTATAAAAAACTGCTTTAGAATTGATGGGTTTTTTATATATGACACAAAACACCCAAGCGAAAGGGCATGTGGTGGGACTGCCATTATAGTCCGAAAAAACATAAGGCATTTTCCATTGCCTGAATTCAACGAAGACTTTTTGCAAGCCACGACTATAAATCTTACTGATTTTAAAATTGTAGTCTCGTCAGTGTATTGCCCGCCTAGGCATAAAATCGAACACCATAAATTTGCCAGGTTCTTTGCTACGCTAGGGCAAAAATTTATTGCCGCTGGTGATTACAATGCAAAGCACACATATTGGGGATCCAGACTCCTTAGTCCTAGAGGTAGGCAGTTGTATTATACAGTTCAAGCAAACAAGCTGGACGTCGTATCTGCCGGTAAACCCACCTATTGGCCCACAGATTTTAACAAGTTGCCAGACCTTATAGATTTTGCTATAGTAAAAAACATCAAACGCGACCAACTGTTAGTTAGTTCATCCTATGACCTATCTTCTGATCATTCACCTACAATTGTTATTTTACACGACAGTTTTGCCACTGCATGTAAAACACTTAGTTTCTACCCGAACAGAAACACGAATTGGTTAAAATATAAAATGTATGTGAGCTCTCACTTATCTTTGAACATCCCACTGAGAAATCCAGCTAATATTCAATCAGCTGTAGATCATTTTACAGACGTCGTGACTGCCGGAGCCATAGCTGCAACGCCAACAAAGCCATCAGCTAAAATAATATCGCACCAGGCAACAGCAGATATTCAGATGCTCGTCATTGAGAAAAGAAGACTAAGAAGACAATGGCAAAATAGTCGTTCTCCACACATAAAAATGCAAATGAACTTATGCCAAAAAAACTTACGCAGTAAATTGAGACAGAAACACGAATTCGCTATCGACAACTTTTTAAAAAACTTGGATCCAATGAAAAACACGGATTATAGTTTGTGGAAAGCTGTAAAGCACTTACAATGTCCTATTGCTTACGAATCCCCACTAAGACTTGAAGACCGTACTTGGGCTAAAAACTCAAGTGAAAAGGCAAATGCGTTCGCAAAGCACTTAGAGAAGGTTTTCACACCACATGATATAAGTAATTCCACTATTCCAATTATTAGCGACATCGTGAATGATCCTATGAAATTTCGGTTGTCTTCTTTAAAATCGACAATTAAAAATACGGACATGAACAAATCACCTGGACCTGATCGTATAACAGGATCAATGATAAGAAACTTACCTAATTCAGCTGTAAGAATTTTACTTTACATATTTAATGCCATGTTACGCGTCGGCTTCTTCCCATCCTCTTGGAAGATGTCTGAAATTGTTATGATCCCAAAACCTGGAAAGGACTCAAGCCAGATTACATCCTACAGGCCAATTAGCCTACTGTCAGTTTTGTCAAAGATATTTGAAAAATTATTCGTCTCGAGTGTAACTCCTTTTCTAAATGAACAAAACGTTATCCCAGATCATCAGTTTGGTTTTCGAGCAAGGCATAGTACGATTGAACAAGTCCATAGAATCGTTACCATTATTAGATCGGCTTTTGAAAGAAAGCAATACTGTTCAGCTTTATTTATAGACATTTCCCAAGCATTTAATAAAGTCTGCCATGATGGGCTACTTACTAAAATAGTTCGGGTTTTACCTGAAAACACCCACAAGCTTATAAAAAGCTATTTGTCCGATAGAACTTTTAAAGTAAGTTCAAAGGACCAGCTTTCAAGATGTGGGAAAATCAGTGCAGGAGTACCTCAAGGTAGTGTGCTAGGGCCGCTATTATATATCATCTATACAGCGGATATGCCGACAAGCCCACATACATATACATCAACCTTTGCAGACGACACTGCAATTATAAGTGTCAGTAATGATCCAAAGGATGCATCTGAAAAGCTGCAGTCCCATATTCATAAGCTAGAAGACTGGCTAAAACAGTGGAGAATAAAGGTAAATCCATCAAAATGTGCTCATGTAACGTTTTCCCTTAGAAGGCAAAATTGTCCACCAATCACAATAACTAATACCACGGTTCCAGCGGAAACGCACGTCAAATATTTAGGTATCCACCTAGATCGGCGCCTAACTTGGACCCGTCACATTGAGGCAAAAATAACGTCCATAAAGCTTCGAACAAATCAACTGCATTGGCTAATAAGTCCTAACTCAACTTTGGCTTTGGAATATAAAGTCCTATTATACAAATCCGTTATAAAGCCAATATGGTCATATGGTATTCAGCTGTGGGGTACTGCCTGTGCATCAAACATCCAGAAGTTACAGAGAAGACAGTCTAGGATTTTACGTCATATCGTATGCAGGGGGTACATAAGAAATGAAAACATACATAGGGATCTCAAAGTTCCCACTATCCACGAAGAAGTTAAAACATACACGTCCAAATACGTGAACAAACTAGTCGCACATCCCAACACTCTAGCACGCAATTTATTGCAATTTGATGGCCACCAGAGACTAAAAAGAACTGACACATTGAGCCTGGTGAGGGGGCTCTCTCTACACAATAGAAGATAGATTTTTAAGATTTGAATACAAAAAATTAGTTATTACGTTGGTACTAACTAGTAAATAATAATTTAGAAATAAGATTTGAATACTTATTGTGAATTTCTTTTAATAGAAAGATTCAATAAAATAAAATGCAGTAAAAAAAAAAAAAAAAAATTTGGCCTCCTTACATCCCATGACCTGAAGCCATTAGCATACACATAGATTTGATACCGAACCTTTTGGCATTAACTTCAGCCATAAGCTAGTGCATAATTTTTAGGATCAATATTTTAATATAGACTTATCATTAATATTAATAAATTGGGATTGGTGTCACCAGTCTTCCTTATAGTCTTTATACAAATATGAAATAAATAAACCTACACTGAACTTTAATAATCCAATCACTTCTGCTTGTTTGGTTTAGGAGCTTGCACCAATTATAATATAAAATAATACCAAATCTGAGCTTGTTTGCCGCTATGGTACTTTGGTATTGGTTCTTAACAATACTGTCGTTTCTGTACAACATCCAATTTTTTCACTAAGGTAATAATAGCTATCAATACTAAGGATTCATTCACCAGCATTTGTTGCCCTTTTGGAGGCCATGCTCCCTCCTAACACGAACAGTAATGGCGCTTATGGCATTTATGTAGAAAAGAAAGAAGGAAAAAGAATCTGATGATGAAAATAATCTGAGATTTCGCTCTTTATGGCTAAAATATTATTATTCTGATATTAGGAACTTTAAGGTATTAATATGAAAAAGATTTGAGTTTCCCAAACTGATAACATTTCCATACACTTTAGAGCTTATCGTACTGTATACAGCTGAACTGCGCTGTGCTTTGTTTTTTGCACCCCGATCCCTTCAGAAACACACTCCTTTGTATTATTTGTACGCATTCTGTACCGCGCATAAAAATAAAATTTGTTTGCTCTTATTGTGTTTGTATCTCTTTGGTTAGTAGTTTGTTGCTTGCTGTATACATTGGTTTCATATCTGAATGCATTTTTCCCTGACATGTGATTTGTTTTTTATGCTGACACTGTCAATATTGTTCACTTATGGTTTTTTTATAGCGATAACAACATGATCCAAACAAAGAAGTTGAAACTATTAAAGGGAAAAGTACAAAAAATAACATAAGGAACTCATATGGTTTCTTTGGTTTGACCTAAAATCTTAACGATTAAACGCAACTCTCAACACTTTCAATTGGATGCATTTTTAGATATTTTTCATGCTTAGTTACTTATTCCTACGAAACAAAAGTAATTGTGCGTAACATGCATGGGTCACGTTTTGTCATGAAGCGAAGAGCTGTTGTGAGTGTTGGTCCATACAGAATGTGTAACATTGTGTGTTCATTCTAGTCTAATAAACAAACGAATAATTTGGAAAACAATAGAGCTTTTAACCAGCATATTAGAGCGATTAAAGTTGTTTCTTTGTTGTTTTATTTAAACGTATATTGCAGTCATATGCAACTTTTCCTAAGAGTTTATCGGCACGATCATGAAACGTTGCCATACAATATACTCGTATAATTCCAATAAAAAAATACCAAAAATTCGTTAACATAAAAAAGAAATAATAAATTTTATAATATTGGCTATATTTTAAGCCGACTTTATATGAACTAAGGAAAATTATTCACAGAAATTACTTTGTGATTTTCAATTAAATATAAAAAAAAGGAAATCATCTACATATTTACACCACATGGAGTCTAGAAATGAACGCCACCGTTAATGAGGTAGTGACGCGGTCTGCAGTCAATGGTCTCTTTTCGGCAAATTTCTTGCGAAGTGGCTGGCAAAAAGAAGAATAGCATATCAGCATCCTATACTCTATCATAGTATCAAACTAATAACGACGTGACATTAAAGGGCCAAGCATCGTTCGTGGTTATCAACTGCTTTATATTTCCAACCGAACACTCTCACCACAACAGAATAACATTATGGTCATGCGGGTATGCAGGAAACGAACGGGCGGGGCCAAATGAATTTTCGTACAACGGAACACTTCATTTGAATCAGTAATGACTAAACCGATTTCTAATTTGCACGATACGGGCCTAAGCAGAGGTAAGCGGTTTATTACTCTCTCTCGGGGGAAATCAAAAAGCATTCTAATACTCGATAAGAACAAGCTATGGTATGGCTTACCGGGCACTGTGGCCTTAGGTATTTAGATGTTTATATAATATTATAGTTTTTTTGTAGGGATTTCTGAGAGCTTTACGTGTAGATTCTGAGGATGAAAGAATGAAACATAAGACTGCGCTTGTCCAGCACTGGGGACCCGCATAGCGAAGTTACTTGGAAGGTCCCTATACACTAAAAGCGATATTTAAGATATCTGCCTGAACTAAGTAATTGGCTTTATTCGAGAATCTAAGGATGCAGCTAACAGCCTCGATACAAATAAATGTGGAAATTAATTTTGAAAAGGAATAGAAAACTCATGCCAGGCTTAAAAAAAATCTATAAAAAGAATTGAAAATAATAGAGGCGCGAAAGTGGATTGTAGAAAAAAAAAATCTGTGTACCCACATACTTACTCCCTTTCACACTTCAATTTCGGCTAGCAGGTGTTCGCTAATTTCGGCCTTCCACCCTCTGGAATCCCTAGGGACTCCTTCATGATAACCACGGCGATTTCTTTCTCTTGGTTATCCCAAAAGTTTTTCCCACTTACCTTCTCATCATCTTCCTATACTTTGAGCTCACTCACTCATTATGAAAAACTTTATTTTCAGTATAAAAATATACAAAAATTTATTACATTATAAATTAACAAATAAATGTTTCTTCTCTAAACAAACAACTGATGTTTCAAATATATACAAAAATAAATAAATACTAGCAAAAAAATTAATAGCCAGGCTGACGCTTCTCTTTTCTTCTTCTTTATCGGAGCTTCCTGATCGGCCTATATGATGCGCCGGGACTGCCGTCTGTTCGTTCCGTGTCCCCGTTACTTATGGTACGTCTTTAAAAAAAATCTGTATGGCTTATATACATATATATGTCTTCCTCTTCTTTTAGAACCTTTTATGGCAAAGTAAAAAAAAACACTGGGCAAAACTCCTTACTGGCGAGAAGGACGACCTGGACCTGAGCTCAAATCTTAGGAACCGCGCACTCTTGCCGCAAAAAAAAACACAAGAGGAATGATCAACGACGCGGTATGTTCTTTTTTTCTTATACCTGAGGTACTAATGATTACTAAAAAAAATATATATATGTATATTTTACAGCGTATGTGGGTCTGTCAGCGTAGTCCGATAGTCTTAAGGCAGTATACCTCGCGCCGCCTGATGGCCGTTGCATAAAATGGCTGCTACTCCCTCGTTGGTTGTGGCTGGCGGTGTTTTTCTATCGAGTACTGGGGGCTTTCACTAGTTTTATTTTAGCTTTATTTCAGGTTCTCTTTAGTTTTATGAGTTTTATTATTTTTAAGTTTTACTTTTTATTTTGAGATTTTCCACTTTATTTTGCTCAATATATTAACTATTCGTTTAATTTTCACTTGGTAGCTTTAATTTATTAGTTTTAAAATTGTTGTTTTTAAGGCTTAATTAATTCTTTTTGTATTTTTTCTTGAATAAAAAGAATATAAAACATTTTTTTTTGTTTAAACTTTTTTTCTTATTGTCTGGTTTTCATATTATAGAGGCACAATGAGTTTTTTATTTCACTTATATAATTGCGCACTTCTGCTGCCCCTTGTCAGAACTTGCCTTGTTCACCAATCGCTAACCCAAAATAAAAAGACCGCTTTACTGCATTATAGTCACCTTGAAGGCACGGTAACGCTATGTCATGGATCCCTTCTTCATCTTTTCTTCTTTTCAGCAATGCTTTTCTTATTGCTTCTTGTTGTCGTCCGCTTCTTCCTCATCGCATTCACATGCATTAATAACGTTCTCCTGCATTATCAATCTTATCAGGGACAAACACACGACAAATGTTTTATTTAAATACTTCTTAGTACAATAATATGTGTCTTGTTTGGTAGCCTAAGATGTATTTCTTGTAAGAACTCCATTAAACAAATAATATTAAATAAAAAGAATAATAAAATAAAAGCAAGTAAAAGAGCTAGCTATGTTCGGTTGTGCCGAATTTCATATAGCCTTTACAAAACTATTAACTACTACTAAATGTACTACCCACTAATTTCCGCTGCAAGGTATTGCTTCGGTAAATAAAAAAATCACCAGAGATTGAGAAAATCACCTCAAAAAATTTATTTTCACCTCAAAAATTTACCACAAACGGTGAATTCCCAAAAAAATTAAAAACTTCACCAAAAAAATTAATGATCCACCAAAATATTTAAATATCATAAAGATAAAACATTTGGTCGAAAATCATCACTAATCTAAAAAATTAACAAACAAAAACATAGTCTTACCACAATTTGAGAAATCACTAAATCTGAAAATTCACCACAATACCAAACTATAGACCAAAAGTTTTAAATTACAAAATTTCATAATATTTAAAAAAATCTAAATTGTAAAAAAACCGAAACTGCACAAAAAAATATGCAACATTTTAGATTCATCACAAATTTAAAAATTGACTATAAAATCGAAAAACAAGAAAACAGATTCGCCAAATGTTAAAGTTTCACCATAAAAATTTTAATTTCCCCGAAAAAAATTAACAAAAATTAGTACATTAGTAAAAGAAAAAAAAATGAATTTCATCATAAATGGAGAGTTCAGTAAAAAATCAAAAAAGCACCAACAAATTTAAATATTATACAAATTATAAATTCTACCAAAAATAAAAATTAATCTGAAAATAAAAAAATTAATTTTACAATAATTTGGAACCTTGGCGAAATTAAAAAGTGCACCTCAAATCCAAGATATAGCCGAAATATTTTAAATTACAAAAGTAACGAAATTTTTAAAAAAATATCTGAAAATACAACAAAATGCATAAAATCTAAAATACACTGTTAATCAAAAAAAAAAAAAGACCGAAAGAAAACCGAAATTGCACCAAAAATTTACGAATGATTTAAAGTTTTGCAAAATTTTATGTTTACAAAAAACGTATTTTTCAAAAGCAAGTAACCAAAAACAAACTTCACCAAATTTTGAAATTTAAAGAAACTGTTTACCTTTAGGCTGAAGTTTCACCGAGAACTATACATTTTATAAAAAGTTTTATATTTTACTATAATCCTAATTCAAAAGTTCAAAAATTTTTCAAAAATTAATAAGCATTCAGAGAAAAGCAAAACACGCTGATCGGAAATGTTTATCTTAAGACAAAAGAAAAGTTTAAATGTAAAATAATACGACTAAAACCGGAGGCTTATTTAAATATCTCAAACAATCCTTCGAACCAAAAAAAAAACTTTCTGAAGGGTATGCAAGATTCGGTACAGCCGAAGACAGTTAAAGCGTGTTTTGTAAAAATAAAAAAAAAACTGAAAAATCAACAACTGTATGTTAATACTTTACGAGCTTCTTATTGGCCTACCTTCCACTACTCTTCACTGCGGTTTTTCGAAGTACTATATAAACTTGTCATATCGTTTGTATTTTGCAAGATATTAATTTGAACTTATAACTTATTTATATTATCCTTGATTTGATATTCCGACAAGGTGATTTGATAAAGATAGGCAAAAATTATTTCCAGCAAATAAAGTTTTATTTGATTTCGACATGAAATTTAATCAAAATTTTACCAGAGTCAATTCTGATTTAATGAAAAGTTTTATTTTTATTTTTTTAGTTAAGCTCCTAACGATTTTACTTAGTAATATAATTTAAATAATATATGCAATAGAATTAAAATCATAGTCGCATTTTTATCGCAACAACACCTTTAGTACTATAGTATATATTTTTTGTGTACATCTTTACTTCTATTCGAATTGAGGAATACCCCACAAACCTTAAAAATGGACCAAATTAAAAAAGTTATGCCGTTAAGGTATTGAACAAAGCATTAGCTTACACAATTTCGATATATAAAGTTATTAAAAAGAAAACATAGTAATGCTTTTACATCACTAACTATTCCATAGACACATAATCGGGAAGAGAGAGTGTTTGGGGTTTTCTTCTAAGTAAATGATTTTTCATTCAACTCAAAATTTTACCGTAGTGCGATATAAATTGATATATTTTGATAAAAACTTTTGACAAGTTACTATTAAAAGACTGAAGCTTTTAACATTCAAAATTTTTTTACCAAATTTAAACTTAAATTTTAAAATTACTAGTGTATAAAAATCCGACTGCTTAACTTATAAATTAAATATAAAAAAGTAAATAACTGCATCTGCAAGCAGATATAATATGAACGATAACACATTCATTTGAGTTTCTTATCTTTATGCAGATCACTAACGTATGTGTTTTGTCTTTAAGTCATCATTAATTCAACCTTGTTACTGCAAAAACTGGATTTTTTGCCATATGTCAGAAAATACTTTTGATTCATTTGTAAGATTTCGTTGCGGGATGGAGGATTTGTTTTATGCCAACTTGTTATTGGTATTTCATGCCACTAAAGAAGACGCTATCTTTATCATTTCGTGATCTAATGAATGGTTAATATATCCTATAGATATATGAGTTAATTATGTCAGATGATAACGAATAAAATATTTGCATTCCATCTCTTGCTTCATTCTGTTACTACATCGAAGTATGTTGTTGTTGGGAATTTTTTTTGGCTTTTATAATGGCTAAGATGTCATGATTTTTTTTTTTTTTTAATTTCATTGACAACTAGCTCTGTATTGTAGCTTGTAAAAAAAGGAAATGAAAGATTTCAATGAAATTAAATAATAAATAAGTTTTTTAAATAGCATTAACACCTCTCCGTAACTTTGTCGACTGAAAGCAGGCTCCTAGATGGGGTCAATAAATAAGTATTCTGAAGAAAAGTAAGCCCTTAATAAAACTGCATTTATTGGTGTAGAATAGCACAAGGAGAGCTGGCCAACGCTAGTATGCGAAATCTTTATTTCAGAGCAGACAAGCCTAAAAGTGAGAGAATAGGAAAGAGGTTAAATATGCTTCATCGCGTAGCTGGACTGTATTGACAATGAAATAGTGTACGCGCAGTAATTTCCTGCGCACCTGAATCCAGATTGATGAATAGGAATTGGATGAAAGTTGAAGTCCCTCAGATGGTTATTGGCCATAATAAAGTTTTTTAGACTTAAAGTATCATCTAGTCAATGAGAAAATTGAGATACATGATATATGTTGTCTGTATGTGAAAGATGCTGCCATGTTAGCAGACGCATGCAGTCCGTAGCTCTTTTGTAAATGTACAGCATAGGCTAGCGTTAAATAATGTACCGCTAGCATCACCTACAATGCAGACAATTACACGGATTGAATCAGTCAATAGACTTTAATCACCAACTCTGTAAGTAAATAGCAATGAGGACAGATGTCGGTCGGTAACCGGAATTATTTGGAAATGTGTGGTTGGTAAGGAACATCTGAAGTTATTATTGTGATTATTCGATTGAAGTGAGATAATGAAATTTCTGTCGCTGAAGTTGTTTATAAAAATTATTTAATTATCACACGTAACTTCGATTTGCACTCACTTCTATTGATGCGGAAGCTGCCTTCTTTTTCCGTTTACTGCTGGTTTTTATTATCAGTTCTTTTTTTGTAATACTTTTTGCGTATACACAATTGACGCGAACTGTGCAATATTTTCATCATCGAGTGAATGCAAGTGTGTCCAGCCTAATGTTCCTCTCTTTAAGGTTGCATGATGAAAAGTTTATAAGATGCAATAATACCTTATACTGATTTCTGTTATGGAAACTTAACCATCTACATTTCTATTTTGCAATTTAAATTTAAAATTCTCTTGTATAAATATTTTACCATTTTACACTGTATTGATGTTTAGTTACATCAACCAATTTAATATTAAATTACGTCGTATATTTGGTTTTGCTTTGTGTTGTTCCTTTTATGTAGCTATTTAGTGCTATTTTATTGCATTTCTGCTGTTGCATGATTTATTTGTAGTGCATTTTGAAATAAGTTTTTTTTCTATTTGTTTATTTCAGTTTAGTGTTTTATTCAAAAGGCTTGTTTAAAGAATAACAGCGCACCAAACGATTTACTTGAGTTGAAGGTCTGGAGATTTCAGGAAGTTGTGATCTTAAAAAAATTTGTTGTTAGGTTTTTCTTTCGAAGTACTGAAAACTATTTTTACGTTTTAAGTGCAAAAAATATTTTAATACTGGTTTGATAATGAAAACGTCTGCTGAATAATAAACACATTGTGCAACTTATTAGAAGCTGGTTAAAGGTAAAAATATTTTTTTTACGTTCCGACCGTAATGCAAACAATTAGAAAGATATAACTACGTTGTCATGGACGACGTTTTTATGAAAGCTGATTCATATTATTAGAAAAAATAGAAGTGCAAACGTCATATCAGTTTAACTTCAATCACAACAATTAAGTTAAAAAATTAATGTATAAATAAAATTATACTTTTTTAAAAAAAAAAAAAAATTACTGCAAAAGCATAAAAACATCATGTACAACAATGCTTGTAGTCTTTGACGTGAAGATGTGTAAGTAAGCCGCTCTTAACGTGGATTCCCAATATCCCTTTGATTTTAAAATACTGCGTTTTCTTAAAATAACAAAATGTGATTATGATCAATACAAATTTTTTTTTAGCGAATTCGCCCTATTACTGTGACCCATATGCCGTTTCACCAATATTAAAAGTACTATTGGTGTTTCTACGAAGTATCTTCTTGAAGTTTTATGTGGAGTTTGTAAATACGAGGAAGTATAAATTGATTTTATCTGTAATAGATATTAAATTTTTTTAACATGATGAATTTTTGAAACTTTATTTCTAACACTTGCTGTTTGAACAAATAAGAGGGCTGTCAATACGAGAATGTAAATGAGTAAAGATAGAAAAATAAATTTGGTACCATTTTTGTATTTTATGAGTTTAGCGATGCATCATATACTAACGTGAATAAACTTTATTTTGCGATATAAGCTACTTTTAATATTTTGTATTGACCTATTTTACATTTCGGCAATTTCGTTTAGTACTTTCTTTTTCTAGTGTTAAGTATTACAGTAGCAAACTCGAAATTTAAGGCCATAAAAAAATACATCATTATATTACAATTTGAGGACCCCATTTTGGCCCCCTTTTATACCCTTTACAAAAATAAAAAGGATAATATTTCATTTGTTATTTCTACAATATGCTCTTCCGACGCAACATCTGGGTCCTCATAATAGGTAGGGAAGTTCAATTAATGGTATCTGTTAAGATTGTGTCTTTTCTATTCTAAATTTTCTACTGGGCAGTAGCTGTTCATCAAGATTGTAGCCTTGTTAACAGGAAAAAGCTCCTGTTTCTTCCAATATCCGTCTGTTCTATTTTAGGATCTTGAAACATGCACCACTTGATCAGAGAGCTTGGCGATATTTTTGAGTATCTTAGTAGCTTCAAGTTAACTGGGTCTTGTTTTATTAACCGTTGCAATTGGTTGTGTTTAACTTTTATGTTATTTTATGCAGTTATGCCATCCCACAAAGAATATATACACAGGCAGTATTAAAATATATATGTGTATGTGCTCGTCTGTACACACTCGACTATGCTTAGAAAATTGTAACACTCTCGATGACAAAAAAAAACTATGCAAATCTGAGCGGAACCAGCTAATTGTATTCTCTACATAGAAGACGACCAACAAATTTTGTCTCATTATTCTGTGGACGCTCTCTTAATGTGTTGTCCTCTAGACAAACATCACCAAGAATTTCAGAAATGAGTGATAGTCTTCCATCGACTTTTGAAAGAATTATTAGTTTTGAAGAAAGGAACGATTATAATGAAGATTCTGGCTATAAATAAATATAGTGCAGTGATGACGACTCAGGTCGAAGAACAAGACGTTTATCTTGCACTTTATTTCATAAAATTCTTGTATAGCTGCAGCTAATGCTTATATTTGGCTTAATAATAAAAGTATTCAACTTTCACACTTCAACCACGTTAAATAAGAGGTCACAAATTTACATATCAATTTGGAGCTGCGAATCTATATGGAGAGGATTTTGGAAATGTCTTCCAGTAATCAACGTAGAAAATTTGGCCCGTGACATAAGGAAATTATGTTACATGTGTACTGCGAAGGAACAGCGAAGAGCTGTTCACATTTGCACACTATGCCTTCAATGCAGTACTAATATTTGCAAAACACGTCACAAAATTATACGAATATATTAATTCCTTTCTTTTTTGTACTCTTATATTTTATTTATTTTAGTTTTAATACAAGCAAATGCAGAAAGATTGATGAATACCTAGAAATGTTGTGCAAAAGCATATCAGTAGCGGCCTTGCGGATATTTCAATCTGAAAGCATATATTTAAGAATTTACTTTTATTTATTTGAGTTATAAGCTGAAGGAGAAAAATTTTGTTATTTCCTTAAGAAATAATAATAATAACTTTGTCAGGTTTTTGAAAAAATTCATTTCCAAATGAAGTGTCCTAAAAGTTAAGGAAGCAAATTTCTTGTTAAATAAAGTTTCTTGTTTTACTTTCAAACCGAACAACTAATTAATTTAGTAATGCCCTATTGACCAACGTCACCACTAATGTAACTCTTTTCATCTCACTACTTGTGGGTTAAGGACTTACGCGTTTATTCCTGAAAACCACATAATTCAGCTCCCACAATTTAATGGATCTCAAAATCATGCATGAGATACAGCTACCAGTTTTATATATTTAGTTGTGATCGAAAGCATTATTGAGATACAAAGAAAACAACTGCACCAAGAGTGCTTTAATAAATAAATATTTACAGATACCAACTAACAACAAAAATTGCTAATAAATTACTAATTTAATTTGACGACGAAGCTTAACACCCACTATTAATAGCAGCACATGTCGTCATTAATGACTAATCTTTAACCCAAACAACATCATCCATTTTTAGTTTCCATCTACTTTACTTATCGACAATGTCTAAACAATATAATTAATTACATGTTTTAGAAGACAAATTCACAGCCTGAAATCAATCCTTTGTCATTTTAAATGGCATATCAGAAGTTGAAAGCAAAATGAACTAGTGATTTATAAAGATAAAGTGACTGGCAAATAATTCTAGAAGCGAAAATCAGAGTATAAAATAGTTTGGAAATAGGAAGTCGTAAAATACCTGCTTATCATGTTTCCAAAACAATCAAGATGAAGCAAATGATATTTTTGTTTTAATTTTAGAAATGAAAGAAATTATTTGCTTAATATGGAAATTGCGCAGGGGCTTAAAAAATAAAAATAAAATTTATTGAATGTGTGGTAGATTATTTCAAGCAGTGCTTTTGTGGAAACTTTAATCGATTCAATTAGTTATGACGTGATATCAGTGATTATTGGATTATGAATTTCTTTATTATTTTGTAATTGTTTTTTGTTTTTGGTGTATCTTGTTCGTTATTTTAGTTGTAAATTAATTTTTGAGATTCTAATATAACGTCAAATGTCATGCTTGTATATTTCCATGTTTTCTATGATGTTTAGTCGTTGTCCTTTGCGTTGTGTATGTAGTAGTTGTGCCGTTTTTCTAATATGCGCTGGATTATATTTGTTGTTGAACATGTGGTTCGCGATTAGAATCTGGTGTCGAGCCAGGATTACGCATCTTCTTGTTATAGTCTCTTATATGTTCACGAAATCTTGTTTTTATTTTGCGTCCAGTTTGTCCTATGTAGCTGTGATGACAGGTGCACGTCAGTTTCTAAACCCGCTCTTTATCTAGCTGGTCGTGAGTTTTCAATATTATCTATATATTTTTTCGTTATATTTAAAAATTTTATGAAATTTGTTGCATACGGTAACCTAGAACTCAATAACAAAAAAGTTAGTGATGTAAAACTTCGTTCTCACCCAAGAAAAATAGCAAGAACATGAAAACTGAATTATTCATTCTCGTATCCTGTTTGACTTTAGTGTTGGGTTAAATTGATGATATTGACAGTTAAAATTGAAATTCGTAGAAAAAATCAGGACTTCATAAAAAATTTAAAAATCGTAAAAATTATATAATTAAAAATAAAAATGTTAATACAATTTTAAAACTCTTTACAAAGTTACCAAAATAAGTAAGTTTTAAAAAAACTGAAATGGCACCACCAAAAATTAACGAATAATTTTAAATTTGGCATAATTTTTCATTCACCACATTTCGAAAACTCACCACAAAATCGAGAAACTGGAATAAAACAAAATAATATAAACGCACAATTTTTACAAAACCAATATTACACTGGTTGCAAAAGACGTATAAAATACAAGATATGTAATTTTCACATACAAGTAAACAAAAACAAACTTCACCAAACTTTGAGATTTAACGAAAAAATTTACCCACAAGCTAAAGAAATTAAAAACTCTAAATTTAATCCAGTGCAAAAAAAATTTCTATAAAGCCAATTCCGCTATTATCTACAATTCACCAAAAATCTAAAATATATCAAAATATAAATATTAAAGCATTCATTCACACCGATCGAAAATGATTATATTAAGACGGGAAGTGAGTTTATATGTATAATAATATGATGTAAACTTTTAAATATCTCAAACAAAACTTTGTAGCGGGAAAATCTGTAGTACATGTTAAGAAGTTCGTACTATTTTAATGGGTATATAAGATTCGGCAAGGCATATAGCTCTCTTACTTATTTAATAAAATTTTTGCTACACATTTGTGCGCCTGATATTAGATTTACGATAATTTATTTAAACTCGAAGATAGGTTTTTGGTATTATTATTTTGGCTTTTCTTGTTTCTCTTTGACATTGAATGTTTGAGTTAGTTGCCTTTGAAGCCCATAACTTCACCAATATGTCTTTTTCTTTTACACTATCCCATAAACAATTACAGTGATTTGGAATTGAAGGCCCTACTGTAATGTACGTGAGTTGTAGGACATTGACAGACAGCTTTGGGTTGGAATGTTCCTGTAGAAAGAAAGCCAATGATTTTAAATTATATGATTTAGGGGGCAAAATATGATCGCCGCAACGAGAGAGATTTCTATAGTACATATCACCATCTAACTGAAACCGTATATCGTACAAATTCATGACACTCAATATGGTATAACGAACTTAATTATCAAGTGGACACCATTTAAAAATATAGCTTGATCGTCCCCATTTTTACCAAAATATTATTCAATGGCGACTTCAACCAAAGCTCAGTTTACACTAAAAATAAAAGAATTTCGCAACAGTAGAAGTGGCAACTTTAATACAATTTGTTTAGATCACTGTGATGGGAATATCCTTTACGTCGCCGCAAGTATGGCTCGGCCTAAGTTTCTGTAATTTCAAAAGCATTTTACTTATATATTCGAGAAATAGTTAACATTGTTTTCTGTAATAATTTTAAATGGAAGTGATACCTTCCATACTAAACAGATTATTTATTAAAGTTTACAAAACTTAACTCAGCGCGAAATCTAATTAAGTTTTGATTGAATTGATTTAATTGTTTATTTAAATATATTTGATTTTATTCTATGACTAAATCAATTGAAGTTAAAAGTTGAAAAGAAAATTTTTTTTAATATTTTTATTTTATTTTAAATTGCTACAGTAATTTAAAATTATATTGTAACATAAATGACCGACCATGGTAACGAATATCTTCATTCGTTGTAGTGAAAAACACCCAGAGGTTTTTTGGGAATCCAACCCACGACCACCAGTCTGACAGAGTAGCACACTAATAACGAGCCTACAGGGACATGCAAATAAAACAAATTTTAAAAATTGTTTGTTAAGTATATAATTGAACCAATTAAAAGCTTAATAAAATATCAAGAAATAAAATGTAGTCATTAATATTTATTATTAAGCACTGGGCAGTTTATTCCTACAAATAACAACAATTTTAACAATGTTGTGTTTGAATCAGGCAAATAGCAAGTTAAGTAGGCATATTGAAGATTTTCCGGCTAGCTTTAATTTGGCGTATTGGTTCTTAACCCGTATTCAAGCGCATAAACATGTAAACATAAATTATTCTCAATACCTATATATACCAAAGAATAAAAAAAATTGTTTTATACTTACAAGAATGTTGAATCAAATATGATGGCAAGATGATGTGCCACGTAGGTGTGCCACGTAGGGTAATTTTGTTCCCACTCAGTTAACAATTAGTCAAACACCTGAACAGACAGCTTACACAAAAATGTATTTAAATCTGTCTCTACAAGACTGTTTCACTAACTTACGTTGTAATGGTTATCCTTCCCCTTTTAAAGAAAAGATTTAAAATTTCACTTTACTAAAATAATTTACGCTAAAATTTATTGAATGTGTCAAACAAAACGAAACATTACGCTAATTAATGATCATTACAGAAGAAGGTGCTAATCATACTAAATCCTACAATTTTACTCACCTCACAAATGCGAGCACTTTTAACCTCACAAATGCGAGCACTTTTTAACAAATTTTTCATTACATTCTCACACATTTCACGCGGTGTTTTATTCATTTCATCACGAATATTGTTTTTTTTTGAGTTGCTCTAGCGTTTCTGGTTTGTTTGCATAAACCTAGCTTTTCAGATATCCCCACAAAAAGAAGTCAGGAACAGCCAAATCAGGCAACCGCGGAAGCCTATCAACATCACCATTCCTTGAAATAACTTGTTGTGGAAAGAGGTCTCGCAGTGATTCCATTGTAATCCTGGCTGTATGCGATGTGGCACCGTCTTGTTGAAGCCACATGTTAGTCAAGCCCAAAGCATGCAGCTTAAACTCATCACGATATCGCTCCCCATGGACAATTACCGTTACGCCGTTTTCAGTTTCAAAGAAGTACGGTCCTTACCAAATTGCAAATCAGACAATCACTTTTAATGGATGCAAAGGTGACTGATGAATAATTTGAGGGTTTTGGGCAATGGAACCCAGAACCAACTATTCTGTTTATTCACATAAGCATTCAAATGAAAATATGCCTCGTCACTCATTATGATGTTTGCAGTTCGTTGTGGTACATGCTTGGGCCTATCAGCTACAGTCCCTCCTTTTTCGAAATCATTCACGACACGATAAATAGTGCGTCTTGTTGGCACGTTGTTTCTCCCAAAAATTTCACGTAACTTTCTCATCGTCATAGTAATCGATGATTGATTTTGATAAAATGTTTTAACGAAGTAAACACGTTGGTTTACCGAATATTTTTCTACAATAAATTTGCCACGTCTCTACTTCACGACTGCCAAATATGAACTGTCAAGACTAATGTTTACCAAAATGGCGACAAAACAAAATAGTATACCTTCTCAGCGGACACCCTGTATATACTCGTATATATAAATCTGGAGACGGCTTAGAATATATATAAATAAATATGAAATTTCTTACAACGCAATTAAGGTCATCTTCGGGGAATTTGTCTGCTATGAAAGAAAAGTTAAAAAAAAAATTGCGATTGGAAAAATTCTACTTATGGTAATATTTAGATGATGCCAATTATGGTTTCAAGGAAGAAGTCGGCTTGATTTGCTCCCCTTTTTAATTTTTTTTAATTTAATCCTCGATTTTATCGATATTATTTTTATTTTTTATATGTCACTGGAGTTTTTTTCACTAGAATTTAAAGTACTTGTTGTCTTTAACACGCTTTCAATAGTAATAAGATTGGTTTGTTTTTTCAAGTTAATTTTTCAGAAATTTCGTTTTTGCGATGTAATAACACGTTAGTTAAACGAGTATATTGCAGGTGGCAAAAAAACAATAATATGCCATAGATTGTGATAAAAAACTATATATATGCATTGACAAAATTATTACCATATATGGTCATAAAATTATGATCGTGTTGAGAGTGACAATCACTCAATTCTATGTACATACGGATTCACACGCATATGACTAACAAATATATTTACGAATAAAATGCTCGTATGTTTACTATACATACTATAAATATTTAAATAATGTGTTTAAAGTGCTACCTAAGTTGTGTTGTAATATATTTAAACAAATTTAGATTTAAATTAATTACGTAAGGTAACCTACTTTCACATTTGTACTTGTATTTTGACATGAATAATATATATACATATACATTTTAAGGAACTTGGCGCAGATCAGCTGAACTTGATATCGCTACAGAGTCTGTATGGCTTATTTTGCGATTTCATTCGGTCCTGCATCCGTATAAGATTGCCCTGTTGCAAGAATCGAAGTGGAACAACCATACACAAAGCCGTGAGTTCGCTGATTAGGTACTGGAAATGCTGGCCATAAAATTGACTTCAGGCACTGCACGCAATGATGTGGTATTTCATATATCATTTCATAAATGTAACTTCAAAATAAAGCCAGTATCGATTTTATCTGTTCAATGGTCAATATTCACTATATTGGGTTTTAAATATGTGTTTTTGCTTATAATCACGGAAATAAAATTTATGTTGGATGATTTATATAAGATTTTTATTAGAAATTTGAATTTGAACAGCTAAATCAATTTCTAATGTTTTTATAAATTAAATAATGTTAATTGTCATTCGTTGTTATATCTGTTATGAAGGACAATATTATATTATCCACGATAAAACCTTTATGAGAAAAATGATAATATAACACGTAATTGGAAAAAATTGTTGTCTCTTCTTTTTCTTCTAAATTATTTTGTATATTGTTTTATAAAGTTTTGCCTACGTATTGGCAATATTCTTTATATTTTAAGGTAAACATTTATCAAAAACCTATTAAAATTTTGTAATTGAAAGATAAAAACAGCTAACCCGAAATCCTTACTAAATACTTTAATGTTATTCAACATCTATTTAAGCCAGTACAAGCGAAAAAACCCATGGAGGACTTTAAATTAACTTCAAAAATTTGTTTATGTGACAGTTTGCCGTTGTCGATAAAATATGTGCTGCGTAAGAAATAAAAGTACAAGAAATTTATTTTAAGATTAACTTTTTATTGTTGATGCTTAGTACAGAAGTTCTATTTAAAAGGTGGTATAGTATTCGTGTTGCTACATTCAATTTGTTTATGGCATAGAATATATGGTCTCCGAACTTCATTTTAGAATCAAGTATGACACCAAGGTATTTAAATTTTTGTTCCCACTGTATAGAAGAGTTATCTAATATAAGGTAGAAAACATTCTTTGCTCTTTCTTGTTAAATATATTGCACGTGTTTTATCATAATTTAGCTTTAGTTTCCATTTATTTATATATGATTGTAGCTAGAGTTTTCCTTTTCCACCAACTGTTTAATTTTCCAGGCAATTGAGAAGTAAATAGAAATTTCTCCGGATGCCGTGAATTCCCGTTCCGAATAAAACGTCAAAATAATATATATTTTTTATAAATTAATAAATTTATTTTATCAACACATCACACTTATGTGACCTTTAAAAAAATAATAAACATATACCCATCAACATTTATTCGATTGAGCTTGTATTAGAATATAGCTAAAACTAAAATATAGCAATAATGCTATTGTTTAACCTTTCCTCTATGGCATATTTCAGACAACAAACTCATGGACCATCTAAAACTTCATGACAAAGATGTTGGTAAACTTTTTATATAAATATTTATGTATATATTTTGCTCATATCCAAACACTAATATATTTATATATTTTTACACATATTGAAAGCATAATTACAAAAAAAAAAAATATTTAATAAAGGATGCTTTAACACAAATGAGAAAATATTAATTCTTACATAAAAAGTGTAAAATTTTATTGTTCGTCTTTCTCAACCTATTAAAATTAAAATGTTACTTAAATTTCACATGAACCAAAACAATTAATAAGAAAGACAAAATTTTATAGACAATGCATTTATGAAATCAATCGAAGATCTTTTAGTTACATATTGCCCTGTGAAATAAAACACGGATGTAGACAAATCCTCAAAAAGGTGTTGCATACTTTCTAGAACTCAATTTTGTATGTGTACTAGAAAGTTTTATACTGTACAATATTACTATCACCAGGCACTTCAGCTGCTTTATAAGCCAATTAAAAATGATAGTTTATGAATTATCTCGCCATATTTGGCGATTTTAAATCCCGGTCAGTTGGGCTTTTTACAGATTGCAATGAAAAGTTCTTTCAAATATACTTGTGTGCATATGTTTAATAATCATTTCTATTTTTACACATGAAACTTTTTAGGCGTTTTCACTACAACCATATTATATATTCGTATTATGTTGCACTTAGGGTATGGCTACCTCAACCACGTTTTTACTTTGCGTGTTCAGTTGAATGGGCTTTTGCAGCATCATAAGTAAAAAATAAGAAAATAAAGGGGTTTTATGTGGGTGTGAGTTGGTGGTTATTCTTTAAGTCGAAGTATATAGGGTGTTGTTATTCAGAGTAATATTGAAAGTAGATAACTTTAACAATATAATATATGCTACTTCGGGTGACTTTTCTCCGGCCCCTTTATGAATTTATAAAAGAACTACTAACACTTTTGATATGACACTTTCACTGATAAATATGACAACACACTCACTATAATTTGGAGCGAAAATAAAAAACTGTGTAGATATGTCAAATGCATATAGCGCTACAACCGGCAATCAATTCAGGTGGAAAGAAAATCTTAAAAACCATATTTTGAAAATATTTTCTGTATTTCCCACACAAACTGCTCTTGGGATGTGGTCAAAATATTGTATCTTACTTTTTTGTGAAAATTTTAAATAACGTAAATGAGCGTTTCCTTTAACTCCATAATTTTACATCATTTATTGTTCTAATTTCGATACTTTAGTAAGAGAATAGTGAGATACTTCTATGAGTAATATTTTAATGTGGTAAAATTGAACACAGTTCAACAAATATTTGCAGGCGTTTTATCTGATTCTTATCTTTAAAGATGATTACAAAATTCAAACAAAAACTACGTTACGTAATACGAGTATACAAGACTCATTCATTTTCTTTTTCCTTTCATTATTTCACTAGCATAAAGCAGCATAAAACTGCATTCCAGAAACTTTTGGAAACTGCAAGTGTTGGCAACTACGTAATTATAATTATGTGTCTATGTGGTGGCGAATTAACTTCAAACTAGCCTTAATGAAAACGCTAGCAAATACCGTTCGTTATTCAATTAAAATTCCAAACAATCACTAAATTTTTATTGCTGTCTTTTTGATACCTTGCAGTTTGGTTTATTTGGTACCCATTTAAGACTCACCATATAAATATATGTGGACATATAGACACGCTTTTAGAAGAACATGGCAGTTGAAAAGTTGTATGCAACAACTTCTCTTGAAAAGCTTCTGCCAAAATAAAAACAAACAATTTTAAATGAACATTTGAGATAAAACCAAATTTAGGAACGAGTTAAAAGACTGCAGCAGCTACTGTGTGGTTAAAAAAGACGATTTGTGCGAGTGTGCTTAAGGAGGTGCCTGTTTGAAATTTGCAAACAACATTTTTTGTTTTTCTAAAAAATATAAGTTTACTAACACATTTTTTACTTTGTTTTTAAATTTCGGGACATACCTAATATTTATTGTCTAGTTTATTTACATGCAGAAAATTACTTATTAATTTCAAACTACATACATATGTACTTACTAATGGTTAATACGTAATTAGTTTTGTAAAGCGTATGTTATCATTTAGCTTTAGATATTAATTTTTGTTGTCATAAGCGAAAGGTAGCCGTTTGAGACAAATTGTACTTTCTACTTCGATACTTTTACCACCTCAATTAAATTTAACTTATTGAAACGGTGATAAAGGTTCTGCACTTAATATGAATTCATGTCATTTTTACAGGCCTTTTGTCCTGGTGTTCTCGTAATGTGCTATAGGAATTTTCTTGACGAACATTTTTAAGATGCTGATGGTGATAAATTCTGTTCTTATTTTCTTATGATATTTGAAAGAATTTTTGGAATGGCGAGATTTCCAAATATAATATGTTAATATTAAAACTGGTTTTATATTTTCGTTTTTTTTCTCAACGAATAAAATATAAATAATTTGTTGTAACTTTCGGACTAATTTATAGGCAATAAATAATTTTATTTAATGCGATATATATTTATCAAAAAAAAAATCAATTCTTTTTTGTTTTTTTTTAACAAAAGATATAAAGAGTAGTTATGATCAAGAGTGTTGCAAATAGATCAGTTAGAAAGAAGGAAAAGTTTTATAATTAAGTAAAAATAAATTTGCAAATGATGTGCATAGAAATTAGAAAATGTTCACTTTCTCCCCTTCCACTTTTCTTGCACACAGGTCCACGCTGTTAAATATTTTTGTATGTAATTGAAATATTACAATAAAAAAAACAATATCGTTTTTACTTTTTAGAGGGACCCAATAATTTCATTTTAAAACGTAGTTCCCTGATATGACTTACATCAATGTGTAAACGGTGGCGTGCGATAAATTTTAATTATAGGCAATAATTAATATGATACACTCAGGGCTTAATAATATCAAATCAAGAATTAGTTAATAATTTAAATATTAAACATTTCTACACATTGTTGTTGGTTATTTAAATTGAATTAAAAATATATATAAAATAACAAAGTTTGCATTCAAAAGTGCAAAACTGCTTAACAACACCAACACAGGGGTATTTATATAAAAAAAAAACGAATTCAGAAAAACTTAAGTAATGTACGTGAATATTGAGGTGTAATATTTAGTTGTATTAAAGTAATTATTTGAAACACTGCTTGTGCGAATGAATGTGGTTTTTTCTATGTCACATCAAGACTCTTCATAAGAAAAAATATTTAACAATAATAAACCTGTTCTTAAGAACTTATAAAATATTTATTTATTTACAGTATTCGCAGTTAATAAATTAGTCATGCATTTGTTTCATCAGAGAGTAGTTCCAACCTTCGTAATGATAACATTTGTCTTGAAGAAAGGCTAAAAGAAAAGATATTGAAAAATATCTTTAATTTTATTATACATTATTGAGTATTCCCATTGCATAAAAATGTCTAACATATTAATTTAGATTTCCCAGAATTTTATAATGCTACTTGTTTTATGATCGCACACGTAAATTTGTCTATTAGAAATTATAGTAAAAAATTTTAAGTTTTTCCCCCAAAAATTTAGGCCATTGTTAAAAAATAAACTGTTTATATATTTATCCGGGGCGTGTGTTTTTAGTGACTATATCGAGGACTTTCGGGACATTAGGTTCCGAGATCTGCCTGGGTGTTGGAAGAGCATAATAATGACTTTAGTAATTAAACCACTAGCTAACTAGTACCATGGAAACTAATTTTTATATTTTAAATTTATTATTTAAAGCGCCGAGGTACTAACTAGAAGAACTTCCATAAATAAGAAGAAAACGTCATTATCGCTCTCTCTTTAGCCATACATTTTTTACAACAAAAGTGCAGTAAATCTGCTTTTAGTATTACTTTATTGAGGTAAAGTTTATTGTAGTTCCACAAATTTGCCGAACGTTGAGTCAAATAAAACAGAAAATACTCTGAAGAATAAAGTTTTATGGACTTTTCGTGCTTAATGTTATTTGTTGTATAATAACGAGACTCACATACGTTCGAAAAATTTTTTCTTTTAGTGAAAATTATATATAAAACTATAAATCTAAAAGTCCAAGTTTCTATTAGTGAAGTTTATTTTATTATTTCATTTTACTACTTACGTTTGCAGCCAAGTGTGAAACCTTTCCTTTTCTTTATAGTAAAAACGCCAAATTTAGCATAAAATTCTGTTTAATAAAAACGTTACTACAATACTAATACTAATAGATGGATAATTATTAAATGTTTATATAAAACGCAGTATTTGGCAATCACTAATTGTCAATCAGCGGATACATTATTTCCAATTACTCGCCGCATGTAGTGTTTGTAATAGCAGCTTTGTTTTAAAAAGCATATTATAATTAGCTTAAACTGTATTAAACTAATATAAATTTAATGAAAATTGCGAAGGAATTTACTCATCACAAATGGAGGTTAATTTTTGTTTATTTAAATCGAAGCCTCTCCGTTCACGATAAGTATAGGTTGATGAAAAAACAAATTGGCCTTGTATATCATGTGTATGTCCCGCAACAGAAGTGGTAAGCAATTGGCGGTCAAGGACAGCGTTCTATAAAACATAAAGGAAAATATTGTTGCTATTAATACTACAACACAGAATTTACACGAAAATCAGTTGTACTGTGCTAATATATCACTGTAAATAGTTTTATGTTTTTACATATTTTTTTAGGAACCGGATTATAAGTCATATACGTTTAATATTAATTCCAAACCAAAAATTTTCGCGTCATGAAATTTATGGGTAACAATGTAAAACTTGTTGTCGACAAAAGGAAAATTTCTTTTCTTTAAAACTTCCCTTCACAAAACTGTAGCTGGCCGCGTATTATCCTAAATAACCTGCTATGTCGGCGAAAATTTGCTTGTTGCGGAAATATATGTTGCCTCGTTATGCGAACGTAGATGTAAGAAAAACTTAACGTACGGTCGTATTTGTAGTTGTAGAAACTTTACAAACGTAACAGATGTCAATCAAATAAACAGAAACAATACATTGTGCAGCATAATTTGTTCGCATGTGATTATTTTTTCCTGTTCAATTGAATTTGTTTATAATTGTAATTTCAAAAGCACAAAAAGATGTTTGCAATGGATATCGACGATCTATTTGTTGATTTAAGTTTATTAAATTTAGTGAATATAATAAAGAAAAGAAGAGAAAAACGTGGGCTTCGCTTGAGAAGATGGAGTGTACGGCCCATTAACAGAGATTATATTGTAGCAGGCTACAATAAAAAAGTGTTCACAAATATGAAAAAGTCAGACGAGGAGCAATTTTTCATACACACACGGATGACTCGTGATGTATTTGATTTCTTGTTGACTATTGTCCGTGATGAGCAAAGACCTAGACAAAGAATTGGTGAGGAAGAGAGACTAGAAATAACACTTCTGTAAGTAAAAAATTACTATCGGGATTTGAAATAGCTTGCTACGTCAAACTTTAGGTATTTAGGTCATGGATGTTCCCTACAATCAATAGCTTGGAGCCATAAGATTGGAAAGTCCACGGTACGAGGTATAGTATTGGAAACATGTGAAGTGCTTTGGCATGTTTTATCTCCAATTTACCTAAGCGAGCTAATAACGTCACAATATGAGGATATTGAAAATGACTTTAGGTCAATATGGAATGCTCCCAATTGTGTGCGTAACATTGATGGCAAACGTGTTGCTATAAAGTGTCCCCCGAATTCAGGCTCAATTGCCCTATTCACAAGCCCCCTAGTACGTGCTAAGTGCTAACAAAATACAACGGTGCTAGCTGTGTTGTTGGTAATTTTCATGCAAACATGCGATACAACACTTAGTACTTTTTTTTCATATGTTTTTCAAACGTTGTATTTGTTTCTGTGCTATTAATACAGTGTGAATGGCAACTATTAAAAAGAAGAAATTTTTTGAAATAAGTTTATTTAGTATATACATACATAACAGTTTTACATTTAAAAAATATAAAATAAAATATAAAATAAAAAATATAAAAAAAATAATGGAAAATACTGCAGATAAAATGGTGAGTATATACATATGTATGTAAAAGAAATAAGTATAAGTGCATTTCATGTAATTTTTTTTAATTGAAACCAAAACGTGTGCGCTCTAATCCGCCAAGAAAGTGGACAGTGGAGGAAGAAAAGCAATTAATTGAATTTCTGATGGAAAATCGGGAGTTAGAGGTAAACTAGAATTTTTATATGTATAAGCATGTTCTTCAATTGATTCTATAATAATTGGATAATAACTATAATTTTATGTTTTCAGAAACCAACTGCACAAACGTATTACCGGCGATTTAATATGGAAAAAATTTGAACATAGAATGGCAGCTAAGAGCTAAGGTAAGAAATTTGCGGGTCGGCTATAATAAAGCAAAGGCGTGGGAAGGATCCACAGGAGTTGGGAATATGGACGGAAGCACAATAAAAAGTAAGGTTTCTAAATATTTATATTTTTTAAATTGTTAACGATATAGCTTTCTTCAGGTACATTACTAAAAATGTGCATCCATTTTGATGAATTAGAGGAGATATTTGGCAGGCATATGGCAGAAACTATTATAACAGAGGAAAGTTTAGAATCCAGCGATCAAACAACGTCTGATTCAGCTGAAATTCTAAACGAAACATCAACTGCAACAGATTCTAGCTCACAAGACTGCCTGCCATCAACAAGCCGCAAGGAAATTTATTCCCGAACGGCTGTGTCTGATATTATGAAAATGCAAAACGAAGTTTTTGAAATAAAAAGAATTAGGTTAGATTTTGAAAAAAGTGCGAAAGAAAGAGAAATCAAAGTTCTAGAAAAAAATATTGAATTAAAAGAAAAAGAAATGAAGGAGCGGATAGCAATGGAAGAGTTACGACTCAAGTATTCAAAATAATTTAGAGGGTTTTTTGTTTTAATTAAATGTTATTTATATTTTATTTTGTATTGAATTAAGAATTGCTTTTATTTTTTGTTAATGAATGTTACGTATGTATGTAATACAAAGTGCCTTATTTTTTAATGTGATTTTTGTTTTATGTATTTTTTATGTTTAAATGTTTTATGTTTAAATGAATTATTATTTTTGTGTTCATGTGTGAATTATATTAAATTAAATTGAATTAAAAGATATTTTTATTAGTTTTATTTATTTAATTTATTGATTTGACTGATTTGTTAGAAAGTGGAATAAGTTATTTCTGTTGTATATAGTAGGAGTGGGTATATTGGAAACATATCTTAAGGTTTGTTCTCTGCCACCTTGTTTTAAATTATATTTAATAATAATGTTATGAAGAATGCAGCAAGCCATTATCCAATCATTGCATCTTTTCTTATTTTGTGCTGATAGCATTCTAAACTTAAGTTCTTTTAAGCTTCCAAATTTTTCCTTCAGTAAGCCAAAACAATTTTCAATTCTTACACGATATTGGGAAAACATTTTATTGAATTTTTCCATTTCTTCTCTGGGGTGTTCAGAGTTATTTCTTCTAAAGGGTGTAAGTAGAAAAGGCCGCAACGGGTATGCACTGTCTCCCGCAATCCATTGGCCTCTAGATAAATAACGATGGGATTGTTTCGCAAGAGGACATCTTAAAAAAATTTTTGCGTCATGTACACTCCCGGGGTATCCAACTGTTAACTGCCTTATACTCAAATTGCGATCACACACAGCTTGTATTTTAAGGGCATATTGGCGTTTACGTGAAAAGTATAACTCATGACTATAGTAAGGTGTTTCCGCAAGTCTAATTTCGGAGCCATCAATGTAACCAATACTCCCTGGTATCTCGTTTCTTGAAGCTAAAACAAGCTGAGTTCACTCGTCTTCATTGGGCCAATATAAAAACTGTTCCTTAAGATTTAATATTGCTTTAATGACTCGATTTCTAATATTTTGTATGGTACCGCCATCACCTATACCAAAAAGAGATGCTACCTTACGAACACAAGCACCATTTCCTGAAGATCCCAAGCAGTAAAGTACAATTTTAAGCTGCAAGTCAATGCGTAGTTGGAGCCTTTCGCCAATTGTGTGAAAAACATCGTCATTTTTTTATAAGGTTGAATATATAGGCAAATTACTCTGGCCGTAGTCGTATCATATGAAGAAATCTGTTTTCATCAAAATATCTTAAAACCCGATTATGCCATAATGATGATTTTGGTAACCCTAAATGTATACTTCTGCGACTGGAGAGCAATTACATTAGGTTCATCCTAAAAATGTCTTGAATTTCATTCTCATCTTTTTCGTCACCTGTATTAATTTTTTTCATTTAAAATATGTAAACAAAATATGGAAAACGGTTATAACTTACTTGAGTCAACCATTAATATATCGAAACTATATTTTTCACACAAAAAATTTATTAATTTACTTTTTTCTGTTTTCTCCCCCATTTGGCTTATAAATAACAAATGATGAATAGCACATTTCTTCTTCTTATTTAGTTTTTGACGTATGAAGTACAATGTACAATGGCACATTGATACAATGGTTGTTCACAAAGAAGTAAACAAAAGGTAGTATGCAATACTACCTACACCTTAGCAGAGCTTGTGAATAGGGCAAATGTATTTAACTATAAGAAATATTTTAGCTTGGTACTACTGGGAGTATGTGATCAGCATTACACTTTTACATCCGTATGTGTAAGAAGCTATGGTAGCCAAAGCGATGCAGGTATTGTTCCTTATTATACTTCAATGTTTTCATATCCAAAATGCTTTGAATCACTGTTTTATGATAGGAATATTTCGTTTGTCATCATTCGGACAAGCAGTTATGGACAACAATACACCGGTTCCACCAAATATGCCACTAAGTTCATCACATGGAGATCCCTTTCCACACTACTTCATAGCTTATGCAGCGTTTCCATTGCGAAGCAACTTAATGCGGCCTTATCCAGGCTCAAACATAGATACATTGACAGCTATATATAATTACAGACTCTCTCGTGTTCGGAGAGTTATAGAAAACTGTTTTGGTATCCTTTGTGCCCGCTGGAGAATATTACTGATAACAATAGGAATGTCACTGGACAATGTCGACAACATTGTGCTAGCGTGTACTCTTTTACATAATTTCATTATGTTGAACAACCAAGAACGCTGGTATTGTCCATCAAACTATGTTGACCGTGAATCTGAAGATGGCACTCTACAGGAAGGTGACTGGCGAAGCCATCTCAGAAATAATGGTGACAGAACAATGCGTTCTTTTTGAACTCATATCTGTAGATCTACTCAAAATGCAATTGACTTAAGGAACAGGTTGGCGGAATATTTTGTAAATGAAGGAGCAATCCCATTCCAGCATCAAATGATTTAGTAGGTAATATTTTATAAAAATCATCATTTTATAAAAACATCAACACTGTTAAAAAGAATCTGTTTAAAACTATATAAAGTAAGGAGATGAGGCGTGAAAGCGGGCCTGGCACATTCAAATTTGTATTTCTGCTTTGACTGAACAATAAATTGTGTACAATTTGAATCATTTTATTCTATTTTCGTATACCTTTTTAAATGGTTTTTCTTAAATAATTTATTGAGATTGAGGTCACTTTGTTGTTTATATTGAAATAACGATTTAATTTTCGATATTTCGATTTCCTATGAAATCTTCTTCAGGAAATATTTTGTTGTATTTAAGTGGAATAAATTTAATAAAGTTAATTTAATTTACGATTTCTACAAGACCATAGAGTTCAAAATGGGCTACATAAATACAAGTCAAGGAGGCAGTGGGTAGTAGACATTTCTATGGTAGAATAGTAACATTAATATGAATACTCGTATTATAAATTATTATGTGGGTCGTCACAAACTCAAATAAGTTTTCGCATGTTTAAAGTTAAAAAACATCTGCATTTTTCACTCAAAAATCTTTAAATCTGCATTGTGTCATTTGTGTGGAACGAAATCCGCAAAATGAAAATGAAGCTGAATTGACCGGCAACTATGCTGAGAACCCATTAACAAAGAGAGCGCCATTAACCCAACGAAGAGAGAAGTAAATTTTGTTAGAGCTGAGTTTTGTAGGAAAACAAAAAAAAACATCAACAGCAATCGGAAAGTTGGGAATATTTAAAATTTTTTCAATAATTTTAATTTAATTTATTAAAAATTGTCCAAGCTTGAAGGTCTTTTTAAAAAATTATATTTTTATTTTTCGATATTTCGCTACTCCATTGTGTAGCATCATCTAACATTTCCTGCCTTCTTCTTTTTCCCGAACAATTTCTCGCTTGTGAAGTGCTTGACGTGTCTACGGGGGCACACGTTTGTGCACGGCTTTCGGGTACTGGCGATGACAGAGGAACTGGTGATGGCAGCGGTGATGGAATCAAAACTGGGGATGGCAGTGGTGATCAAATTAAAATTGGGGATGACTGTGGTGATGGCGATGGTGGAGATAAATTAAATTGCTCGCAAATGTTATAACTGCAACGCGATCTACAATTCAAAAAGAAAATATTTAAACATTGAAACAAATATACACACATATGGACATATTTCAAATTATTTTCAACTTACGCTCTTGAGATAATGAATTTATCAACAAACTCCATGGCATGCATAAGAGGCCACTGTGATCTTGTTTGGGAACCACTGCCGGAAGGAAGATTCTCCTGCCGTTTTTCCAAGGCATATCAAACACGTAGGCATGCCCACCTCTTCTCAACCATTTCCTGTAAAAAAGGGATTTATTTAAGATAATTGAAACACAGCCGCGAATAACGTTGCAACCGACATTTTTTTTTTATACTTTATTTCATTTTATTGAATCTTTCTATGAAAAGAAATTCACAATAAGTATTCAAATCTTATTTCTAAATTATTATTTACTAGTTATTACCGACAAATGTTGAAAATTTTCTGTATTGATCTGATACAAATCGTTTAGAACTATGCACTTTAAAACAACCAAAGTCAGTCCGTCGAAGAATTTCTTTTTTGTTCTCGCTCCTGTACAATTTTTATTATGTAGCTTACAATGTTATTCGAGGCTAGGTTTCAATTTTATATATGTATGTATGTATGTACATGGACACTATTGATAAATAAATATTCAGGAACTTACCTGGAACTCGCATTTCATTTGCAATTTGCCGTCAAATACCTCTTTTCTTTTCTGCCAACTTAAATCCAATGCAGTTTTTATTATACAGACACTCATTTTCCTGCACAAGCAGAATTAGTTTTTCGCCATCCATTTCTTTTTATTTAATAAATAAACTTAAATTTAAATTAGATAAAAAAATAACAAGAAATTAAACAATTGTAAATACTGTCAGCTGTTCAGAACAGTGTTGAGCTTTTCGGCATAGTGATGGGCAATGTTAAATTATTTTCGTACATTTTAAATTGGAAAAAATACTAACTTGGCTTCGAGGGATATAAAGTCTTTTACATTGTAATTTACGCATTATATTTATTTATTATTATTGTTTTCATTATTTGTTGTAATTACTATTTTTATTATTAAAATTATTGCTATCGTTGTTGTTATTATTTTTATTATCATTACTATTGTTTATTGTTGTCGTTATTATTTATTTCTATTATTATCATTTTTATTATTATTATTGTTATTATTATAATCAATATTTATATTATTAAAACTAGTATTATCATCGTTTTTGCTATTATTTATTTATTATGATTATTATTATTTGTTTTTGTTGTTTGTATTGTAACTATTTTTAACTATTATATAATTATTATTGTTGTTATTATTATTTTCCATATTATTAAAATAATTATTATTATTATTAATCAATTATTATTCAATTTATTACAATTCGTGCTTTTTCAATGTACCGAAAATGGGCAAATGTGCCGCAATGATATTTTATTCATATGAGTGCCATCACTGTCTTACGAATGTGACTTAACGGCGCCATCAAAATCTATTTTATACAGTTTTATACGTTTTGGTATACTCAAAAACGGACATACGCATAATTGTACCTTTAAACATAGCACTTTACGTAAACACACAGTTTTCAAACTCAAGACATATATTATTTGAAATTAATTTCAATAAAAAAAGCATTATCATTTTCTAAATATTTGAAGCTTGGCAAACCTAGGAGCTCAGCAATTATACCTTGAAAAAGGCTACGTAATGCAGACAAGAGATCTCGTTTACATGCATTAATAACATTTTACTGGAAGGGGTCTTAATGGAAAGGGTCTTAATGCATACTGCATATATTGCAAGGTGCTTGAAAAAAAATAAGTCGCGGACATAATTTATCGCCTAACATCAATGCATATGCCATTAATAAGCTGTATCACTTTTTCTACACAACGTTATTTTTTTAATATAATTTTTTAAATAAATGGAACTTTAACGTTTGCTTTTTACAAACGACTTAAATGCATGTTAACAATACATTTCGATCGTTGTAAACAGCACCAAGATCAATAATGCAAGCATTAACACCAACCCAGTTGTCACTCAACAAAATTGTCTTCCCGTCAATTGTAGTGCAAGTATGACAGAAGTAAGTACAAGTACATATGTTTTTTGTACAGCAGTAAAAATTAGTATGTATTTATGAGAGGATTGTTTTATTTAAATAACAATGTTATAATAAGAGATACTTTACAAGCAATCGAAACCCACACTTAAACACTTATGGTCGCACCTTAACATCAATGAAATTCTGTAGAAAAAAAATTGTGACTATAGATCTGTACCTGATTTGTAATTTTTTAGCAATGACCATAAGCATAACGAGTGCGAGTTTGTGGCAAATATTGTAAATATTATTATAAGTATGAGTTTGACTCTGCAGGGGCGTTTGATACGGCAATATCTGCGATAGCTGTAGTGAATATGGCTTTACCTAAGATTTCTACATCAACTGTTTCGATCATTATAACTTAAACTTAAAGAAAAATATAGTTCAGGTAACCATTATTTGTTGTAACCAAATTATTTAACACTTATAGATAATAATATGGTACACTTACAATAGAAGAGCCAAAAATACATTTTACTGGTGGGCAGCGGCTGGCGCCCTAAACGAATCTTACATATTGTGTTCTATTTAAAAAGTTTTGGGTTAGATTTATTATATCATTTTTGTATAATTAAATTCCTTTGTTCAAATAACCATTATATGTTTGCAACAACAATATATTGCTGTGAATATAATATGGATGCCACAACCATATTTTTTCACATCAGAAATGGAGCCTTTGTTATAAATCTTCGTTAATGATTAGAGAACCGCGAGCAGCGCGACGGTCTCAATATAAAAAGTTTTTTTGATTTTTATACCCTTCAAAGATTTATATATATATATATATATATATATATAGGTTTCTCATTCCGTTTGTAATATCTACAATATTCACTTCCGACCAACTTTACTTTATAGTTCATTTGACTTATAGTTAGGAAAGTTCAATCTTGAAACTTGCCCCTTTGATCAGAACGCTTGGCAAATTTTCGATATTTAAAACCAGCAAAATAAATCCACAAGTTTCCGAGATATGGGCCAAAAACAAATTTTCTAAGCTTTTTTTTGTATTTTCACTCCAGCGGGGAAAGGCTTATACACAAGCTCATAAAATTCGCATACTCTGAATCCTTATCAAATTTGCTTTGAGGTGCTACAGAAAACATTATCCCGAATTAGACAAATTAAAAAAAAACTTCAAGATTTAAAAACCGAATACTTCCAAAAACTTGGGTAAAATTAGAAATTCTGCAAAGTTTTTAATTCACCACCAATTTGTTAATTCACGACAAAATTAAAAACTGATTTAATTTTTTTTTGGGTTTAATAAACATCCGAAACTTTACCAAAAAGCAAACGCATTTTGAATATCGAAAATCACAAAAAATCAATGTTTTATAAAAAAGTCCAATTTTAACACAATCGAAGTTTAACAAATAAAAAAAACAAAAATTCTCCAAAGATAGTGCAGTAAACAAAAAATTTAAAAATGCACCAAGAAATTTAACAATTCATCAAAATATTTAGTAAAAAACGTAAAAGTATTATGTTAGTTAAAAATCTAAAATTCACCACAATTTTAAATTCTAAATAAACCAAAAACCAAAATTTAAAAAAACCGAAACTAACATAAAAAAATTCCCAAAAATTTGAATTTTTTTCAAAATTCTCCAGAATTTTGGAAACCTGATATCTCAATTTTTTTGTCAAAACAAATTCGAAATTATACCGAAAAATATCATAAAGTAAACAAAACAAAATTTACTAGCTATAAAAAAATCCACCACTAAAACTGGAATTTCATCACAATTTTGTTATTTTGCTTAAAAGTAAAACTGCAAAAAATCAAAAAAAAAAAAAGCGTCGAAAGTTTAACAAAATCGATGTTAAGCAATTATATAAACAAAAATAAAATTTCACCCAAAATGGCGAAATCAAAATATAGTTTAAAAATTTACCAAAATATTAAAAATAAATTGAAATTATAAATTTTACGAAAAATCTCAATCTTAATACAAAATTTTACACTAATTTCGGAATTAGTCAAAGTCGAAAATAACATATTAAAAAAAAACGAACCTGTATAGAAACTTTCTACAAATTCGAAATTTTGCCAAAATTTCAAAAATTCACCCTAACATCGAAAAGCTGGAATAAAAAACATTTAGTTGCTAAAGCAGGAATGTTTTATAAAAACGCGAAATTATAATAAAAAAAAATAGGGAATTATTCGGCTTTGCCTTTCCAAGTGTATGAACTACTAAATATAAGTATACTAAAGATTTTTTCCAGTGCAAATGATTTGTTTATTAATATATGACAAAATTCTGAGTTTACGGTGCAATTTAAGCCTTTGCGCAAATTTTGTCGCTGAACTTAAAAATACTGTTTGTATTTACACCTTTTAAAAAAATTAAAATGAAAACGGTATATACAGGTTTATCGTTTCTACAATATTCATTTCCGACCCAACATAGTATATATATTCTGGATCCTTATAGCCAGGGAAGTTCAATTGACGATCTTGAAACTTGGACCACTACATCAATGAGCTTCGCGAATTATCGATATTTGAAATCGGCCGAGTTTTTTTGCCATATTCATCCAGAGACCCCAACATAACCTACGGACCTAAATGTTGGGTCAAACTAAAAAAATTCTGCAAAATTCAAGATATCACAAACTAACAACAAAACTTAATTTCCTTCAAAAACCGAAATTTCACAAAGAAAATTTTAGTCTTCGCTAAATAAAATAATAAGTTTAAAGGGTTTGTTTTTCTATGCAAAATAATTCGGTACACCACTTCCTAATGCATAATTAAAATTTAAATTTTAAACAATGACAGTGAGTAAAGAATTAATAAAATACATGAATATCTTTACTACGTAGCATATAATATAATCCAGGAACAACATGTTTCTTAAACAAAGTGCCATTCACTTTACATCAACTTCTCAGCCTGCAGTAAATTTTCTTTCTCCTCTTCAAATATACCCACAAGGAAACTAAAAATATAAGCATTTTTGAGTTGTTTGTTGCATGTTCACTAGCTACCACATCAACTGACATGAAATTGTAAGAAGTAAAAATAATTGATTTTAAGTTATTTTTTGCTAAATATTCTTATGCACAGGTGCAATTAAATATACTTTTACACAACCTCGACGGTGTGTTAAGAAGCACTACAAACAACAAAACGCAACTTCAGATACGAATACGGTAATTTGGCTTAGTTTTGTTGTGTGGCTTTGTAGTATCGGTTTGTAACTGTCTCGTATTTTGAGTGATTGTGACATATTTACATCAAATGGAAAAAAACGTAATAAATAAAGAAAATAAATAACAACAACAGTTCCTATATGGAATGATGTTTTTATAAACAAATTCTGTTCTATTAAAACTACTGGAGTATTTCTTCTGACTTCGTTTTATAACCATTTTCTCCGACTAAATAAAGGAAGGATATAAACATGCAGTAGTTTGACAAGAAACTTTACAAATATTTTTGCAATAAACTTATAAAGTTTTAACACTTTTAGAAAAGCTGAGCAAAGTTAAGCCACGAGTAAAACCAGGCGAATAAGTGAAAATTGAAAACATAAATAAGGATATGACATTTTAGGTGAGAAGGAACCGGAATACCAGAACAAACGTCAAGAGTTTTATGAAAACGAAAAAAAGCGGCACTTAGGGATTAGAAAGTGCTAACCGGTGGTTGTAGAAAACTGTTTCTTAAAGGGAATGAATCCAAGATCTTAAACGTCGTATCTAAAATTTGATGTCCAACTGAAAAAACACCGAGGACGAAATGGACCCTTATATCGTGTTCGTAATACAAGTGGCGACGCATAGTACTAGAAACTTAAAGAACAGAAGGCCTGAGCGTGGCAAAATAATACAAATAAAATTTTTATAATCGTCTTCAACTGGTCTGGGATCCTAGGGGGTGGACTTGTTTAACTTTTAATGATAGCCTTATTTTAACGATAACCTTAGCAAACACTTTCTTACTAAGGTTATCGTTAAAATAAGACTTATTCGGCCGGTTTGAGACTTATACGAGTATACTCTTCACGAAAACACGAACTACTCAAAACCGTACTACAGACTTTTTCCCGTGCATTGGATTGTTTGCAATATTTAATTTTGCTTTCTGGTTTTAGTCGATTGATTACACATCTACCCTCTACGTTCGTTTCGATATAGGTATTTGCGATCGGTAATTATATATGAGATGTTTATTCTAAATTACGGCCCTATTAATTTGTTTTTCTTTTCTCTTATTGCTTATAAATTTTTCTTATTTTAAGTAAAATTTCTTATTTTAATTTATGAAATTTACAGTTTTCGCTACAATTTCAGCCTTTGTAGAAATTTTGTCGTTAAATTTCAAAATATGGTGAATTTTGGTTTTTGTTGCATTTTTTCAAAATTTTTGTGTTATTCCAGTTCTGTGATTTTATTATGAGTTTTCGAACTTTGCATCAATTTAACTGTTGCCTTCGTTGGTGAAATAACAAAATGTTGGTGAAATTTCTTTTTTAAGGAAACAAGTAGAAGCTGTGAAAGAATGGTTACTTAAAACTTTGAACGATACTAGTAAAAATAACAATTATCAATTCAATTCATATAGTAAAAATTAATTTATTTTAAAATAGTGAATGATCGTGAGCTGGCAGTCACAAATATATGGCTTGTCATAACTCCACGTGGTGGCGATGGGTAACAGGTTCCTGTCTCTGCGAGGGGTCTGCCTGAATAAGTCGAGCGAAGAGAAGTTAACACTCTCTTATAAAAAATGCCTTATCCAGGGTGGAACAGCATACAGCAGGGATGCGTTGCTAAAAGGGTTCCTGGTTTTTTAATATGCGAACTCCGGATACAAGTATATCTCCAGTTTTAATACAGACTTACCCGTGTATTTGGAGCACTGTGTAGGTGGATGGACATTATTTTCTCCATTATGAAGTCCCGCAAGACGCGGATAGGTTAACCTCTGAAGAAACTATGGTTTCAATTTGCCAAGGGAGGCATCCGAAAGAGTTGGACAAGATTGCACCGCGAGGTGTGGATGAGCAATCTTTAAGGGTACTTCTAAGGCATTGGGCGGTGAATTTCCAGGTAATCTCTGCAGGAACTCCAGTGTTTACTGACCAATGGATGAATTCTGACGAAATGGTCAAGAAAACCTTGCAAGGGCTGTACGGGATAACATCGAAAGAAACTGCTGAGGAAGAGGCTGAGACAGTATCACACATGTGTTGTCCAGCACTGGGTAGCATAAGACTTAGAACCACGGGCAGACACTTGTTAAGTGTAAATGCCATGGTGGACCTAAGCCTTAAACAAATACTAGCAATTTCAAGAGACTCCGTGATCAGGAAGAAGGTCGACAGTCTGAAATCATTACAGGCGAGAGTAATGGCTAGGGGTTGTACCAGACAGAGAGTAAGGTAGTCGTAATTTACAAATCGGTTCCCTAAAATAAATTCGTGGAAAGAAGGGGGTCGAAAAGCGACCCATAAAGTTAGCGGTCTGGTTCGATATACCCCCTACAATATAATATAAATTCGTAAGTATTTCTGTTTACGTTTGTTATTTAACCTTAAACTGGGGAAAATAATTCTTTTTATGCCTACAAGTATCAAAATATATATGAATCTTATGTAACAAGAAGTAAAAACTATTAAAATTATAAACACTACGCCGTTGGTATTATCATGGCAAAACGTATTATTCGATAAGAGCTTTTGTGGCTACATGCAATTTAGCCGTTTAGAAAGTCATCGACATCAAAAAATTTCGGTACGTAAATAATTAGATCATGTTTTATGTGAAAAACAAGGCGACAATTTTGCATACTTTTTTGGATATTATCTATTTTATTTTTAACATCAACGTTTAAGGTTTATTAGTACATATTATTTAAAGAAGTCTATAGTTTGAATAATTTTATTTATATAATAGAAACAATTTTCCTTCTTTTTGTCAATCTAGTTACATTTTTTATTGTTTTAGACGGCTGCATGGAGCCTTAGTAATGACTTGTAGTTCCAATAGTAGAAACAATTTAAAAGCCACGGAAAACGGTATATTTTCTTGCAAAAGTTAGTAGCTCTAAAATAAAAATCCGCGTTGTTACAATGTAGCTAAACCTCTATTTCAACAGAAGTTGAAGTTTGCTGAAAGCTTGCATTTTTCTCTACGATTCCTAAACTCACCTTAAAAAATTTCCTTTTTTTGTTCCGTCCGCACATATGTATAAGTGGATGGGTATTTAAAATTTGGCCATGCCGAATGTAACAAATATTTTTTTTCTTAAATCTTTTTACTACGTTTCCTTGTATTGCTGCCGCGACACTGTATTGCAATTACTTACCTCTCTGCATTGTGTAGGTAACTTGAATTAGGCCCTCATTATAAGCCTCATTGACTTTTAGTTGGTCTGCTGGTAATAAAGCGAATGAACGTTTAATGTAATGTAGGCATGTATGGATCTCTGGCGAATAAACGGTTTATTGTAAAACCTTATTACATTTTTGTTGCTTTGTTGTACTACTAAGTTTGCTTTCTCCTCAATAATACTGAGTGTAATGTGAATATTCGTCGACGACAAGGATGGGTTTATTCGAAAAAAAAATATATTTAGAATTACAAAAGGGAATTTCTAGTTAACGCGTTGTTTGTTGGTGACATGAGGTGAGTTAAAGCTAATATACGTGCGGACGGTCAGGACAGGTCGACTTTGGTAACCCTGCGCTGAAGGTGGAATAGGAAAACCAAAGCGCATGCATCACTAATTTTTTAGTTCTTAATGTCGGGTAATATTTCTCTGGTGTCAGAAAACTAAGTTGTTGTGAAAAGCATATCATCAAAGGGGATGGTACCGCATGAATACTAATGAAATTGTTAATCTCATTAATTTTTTGTACATGATCTCCACATTAGTTTATTTACGAAACAGATATGCATAATATGTATTTCAAGCCTAATCAGGTAATTACCCTCCCATGCAGTGGAGCAAACATGGTTGACTCTAGCGTTAATAGATGAATATTTCATCGGAACTTAATCAACTTGAAGAAACTAGCCATGAACTAAATACTCTTTTCCAAACGTAAAGGTAAATCAGTAGACGCTGTTTAAAACCATTATACAGAAATTGCTTTAAGTTGGGCAAAATGTTCCAAGTTATAAACTAACAGTGCATACAATATAAAATTATAGAGATTTAATTAACAAAACGCAACAAAATGGAACGTCAGGGTTTGTATTGAAAACAAAACCAAATTTTAATTTTGTTCACAAAAGTTTGTATTTTATCTCACTTCTGCTGTAGTTCATGTTGGTATTAAGGTTCCACTCTTTCTCTTCGAAAGTCTTATATTTTTCCATTGGTGAGGGTAATATGTTTAATCTTTTAAACTAAATCTTTATCAGATACATAAGCAATTTATTATGTGAACCAATATTTTGGTCCCTACTTTTAGCCTTTTTTGTAATAAAAAAACATTTATTATTCGGTTTACAAATATTTTTGTTTGTTTGCTGGTGTAAACGAATAAATAAATTTGTTAAAATGAAAAAGTTTTAACAATACAAACAACAAAACCACATCTTTTTCTTATTTTACTTTATTATACAGTGGGTGGCAAACGTATGTTGATTGTCATAAAAACGTTTAAAACAGGTGAAAGTTGCGCTTTAGTTTTTACGTATATAATTCTTTTAACTGCAAAAAAATTAACTCTTTTTATTTTATATATTTTATTAGCAACGCGAAACATGGTACAAATTTCTCATAGACATGTTCGTGTTGTCGTAGATACCAAGAAGTTTTGGTCCCCACTAGAATAAAAGTTCACATAAAAGTCACAATATATTTGCCAGCGACTGTAAGTTGAATTTTTTCATTTATTACTCTCTTTTACGGGTTGGTTGGATTCAATTTATTAAATTTTTACTATTGTTCTATAAACAATATTTTTGTTTACATGACTTATTACGTGTGTTAGGGCACAAAAGACTTACGCTGCAGTTGGTCAGACGTAATACGTATGTACATTCTTATTTTTTGTTTAAACTTTTGTTGTTGTTGTTGATTTAAATTCGTGTTCTTTTGTATATAAATTATTATGAATAATTTTTCACATCTATTGTATAACACAATAAGGATTATTTCTTTTGACCGAAATTGAACGATATAAAAGAGGACAACATTCGCTTCAAGCAGGCGAACACAGCACACATCACAGCGACCATTCAGTACTCCATTATAATTTTTCCAATATTTACCACTGAGGCATTTTCAAAGTAAATTTTTGTACTTACATGGTTATTAACCATTTATTTGTAAGAAGTTAATCTTTATGTGATTTTTCGGTTTTTTTGCGACAATACAAAATTGTAGAAAAATTTAAGTTATAATGGTAAATATTAAAAATTTGGTGAATTTTGATTCTTTGGTTTTTTTCATTCAAATTTGGATTTTTAATTGAATTTCGATTATCTTGACAACTAACTTTTTTATTTCAACTTTTCGATTTTGTGGTGAATTTACGAATCAAATTTTTCCGTTTTTTGAAATTGGGATTTTTTGGGAAATTATAATATTTTTGTTATTTAAAATTTTTGAAATATAGTTTGTTTTTGTAGTGAATTCCAAAATTATGGTATAATTGGTAATATTTTGCAAAATTTTTAATTTTTTGGGGATTTTATCATTTGTGGTGAATTTTTAATTTTTGTTTTTATATGTTTGTTCAACATCGATCTTATTTTTTTTTTTTTTCATAAAATATAGCACTTGTGATTTTTCGTCTTTTTGGCGAAAATACAAATTTGTGGTGAAATTTAAATTTTTGTGGTGAATATTAAAAATTTTATGAAATTTGTTTTTTTGCGTTGGGTCGAAAATGAATATTGTAGAAATGTTTATTTTTGTAAAGGATATAAAAACCAAAACCGGCATTCACACAAAAAATGTACGTTCATAAACCCTGAGGTGCAAAATCGGTTCTTTACAAGTAGACAATCTGTGAGGAGAGTATGTTTGTGATGTCTGACTTATCGTATCCAGTAATACTTTAATACAAGTTGTATAAGCTTAACATAGTATTCGACATGTATCATACTGTAATTTTCAACAAACTACAGTAGATTTATGAACATATGTTTTCTTAATGTCAACAAATTATCAAAGTATATCAAAAGATGACTGACTCCGTTACTGTTTTGTTTATCATCAGATGAAGAAGAAAGTTTTATTATTCGTATGAGAAAAGAAACAAGAGCCAGAAGTTATCCCTTATCTCTGCCGGCAAACGCGTAAGTTAATTATATCAGTATTTATATTTTATTTTTAGTTTTAAAATAGGATTTAGGCTAACAAAGGAGGCGTTAAATGATATTTTAGTCAGGTGAAATTCATTAGGCATATATCCACAACAGTGCCTCCAAAGGTACAGTTAGCTGCCACTCTTTCAGTTTTAGCAAGGAGAAGTTTACAGAATTGCGTGAAATGATTACTTGGTAGGGCTAGGACAAATCTCAGTCTCCACGTAAGTAAGCCATGTCATACAGGAAATAGAAACTAAGCTTTGCCCAGAATTTATAAAATTTTCTCCCGAATATTATTTTTCTACTATGGACTACTCTTTGAATAAATATAATATTCCTGGACGTTTGTGACGCTGTACTTTATTAATTTGGAAATTGTATTGTTCATGACTATTTATTTTGCTTTATTTATGGGACGGTACCCTCGTAGGTCTGCAATAGCCAACTAAAAATTAATATATGTTCATAAAGGAAAAGGTTATAACCGCCTGCACGCTATGATGGTAATATTGTCAAATCTAGTGGCAATTTAATGTTGCGACTCAATACATATGATGTAGCAAAAGTTCAAAAAAACTCTTTTATAGATTTCATATGATATTTTTTTTTATCTTTTATATTTGGTCGAACTTTACGGACCTAACAAGTTATCTGGAGATCAGGGTGATGATTTCTGTAAAAGTACTTTGTAGCAAATTTGATAAGAATTCAGAATATGGAAAATTGTGTGGGCTTGTGTATAAGCGTTTTCCCAGAAGAATGAAAATTCCAAGATCCTAACCTGATTAGTGGTATCAAGGAACACAGATATGATAGCAGCCTGTCCAATTTGACCTTGAAACGGCGTTAAGAATATTTCTTGATAGCGGGTCTCCTCCGATTTTCTTTTTAGAGTTCATGTTGAATGACAACTTCTTCTTTACGTGATATTTTCGGTCAATGAGCCTTAATAATGTTATAAAACAAAATTACTATACAGTGCTGAAAGTTAAATCTTTTAAAAAGCCTATATTGACTTACCTTTCACCATGCGTTCGCATCTTTTATTAGTGGGCCAGCTCTATTTAGCCTTTGGGATAGCTGATCCCACAGTTTCTGTTTCATTACTTGTCCACAATTTTGTACAATATTTTTGGCCAAATGTGGGTGCTGAGCAATCAATTCTTGTTGACATTTGCCCTATAAAATTTAATCTCGCTATTTACGAATGTTAGAATGCCAAACTAAAAAAATTTGATACATTTTGCTCGCTATCGTATGCCTGTTTGCGCATGTCATTGCTACAGCTGTATTAAAAAAAAAATATAACAAATGTTGGTGCTTCTCACAAACGAAAATACAAAATTATAACTCTTCACAAAAAAACTATTGGTAGAAATAACTACATAATTTTTTCTAAGAAAAAATTTATCAACTCTATATTTGCCGAAATATCGACATAATGAATCTGTCTCAAAAACTTTATATAGGTTTGGTTTCTTTCAAGGTATTCAAATATAAGAATGTGCAAGAAAAAGCTTGAACTTTAAACTTCCACGCTGCTTAATACAAGCGGAATAGACAACGGGTCATGGCACAAATTTTGTTGTCGGAACCGCAGAAAGCCACAACAGAATGTAAAAGAGTCCCACTTATATACGCCGTATTTTAAATTTCTCTTCTTGGCCTGAATTTGAGAAACATTCCATATGGTAGCAAAGTTTTATCATTTGAATGGCGTGGTTATTTGGCATAAGTGACTGCACAGTAAGCAATAGATATGACAGGCAGCATCAAAGCAAAATAAATATCAACATAGAAGAACTCTTATTGGAAGCTTCTTTACTACTCAAAAAAATATTTTCTGGCTTACAAATGCAATTAAGGTGAGAACAAAAAATAACCTGACGATAATCTGTAGCATTTACGCATATTAATGGTGTCACTGGCTGACATTCGCTTGATGCAAGATATTGTGGTATCAATAATATTATTGAAGCAATTGTAATGAACTGAACTGTTGTTTTAATTTTAGTTTTCTGTCTTTAGTTCTTAAGATTTTTATGGTAAAAACTACAAAGAAAGCAAAAAATAAGTAAAAAACTTAAAAAATCATGCTTAACTCATTGAAGGCATTTTATTTAGTTGTAATAAATATTTGTTTTCTATTCATAAATTTTAACACCACAACTGATTATAAATAGATTAATTTGCAGACGTAAGCCTGAGCTACTTAAACTATAAATTGTAGAGATAAATTTTAAAATCAAAAAAATATTTGCATATTAAATTCTTCTATAAATTTAAACCAAAAAAAAAACAAAAAAAAATTACTAGTTATAAATGGTTTATTATTTAGATAAAATAAAATCAAAGGTAAGAAAAACGAACATAGTAAAATTAAAAAAAAATAAACCACTGGAAGTTTAAAAACTATTTTTTAACAGTTTCATTTATTATTGCACTCATCTTACAATCATAAATAGAAAATAACTGAAGGCTCTAAAATTAAATCAAGTACTTGAGTGGTTTTTAATGGTTTTCACTCACTCTTTCACTTCCTCTCCTTAAAACTTGTGGGAATGATTGTTTGTTGTTTTGGATACAATTTTAACGTAGAATTATTTACTATTTACATGATTATGGTTATTTCTGAACCGAACTTGTTCAAAAATACATTTGGTTTTGGTTAAATATACCTTGCAATATTTACGATAGTTGTGCTTTTAGTTTTTCGGATGTCTGCTGCTCTGGATGGTACTTTATCTTTAAAACGAAAAAATCTTCACCCATTCTAACAAAAACTTGAGACAAATTCTTAAGGAAAAAAGTTAAGTCATACGTCTTATTCGACATTGATCTTAACACTTGGTGATCGCAATTTTAGCACCTTGGATGCCTGCCTTTACTGGGGAGTTTTAAGCTAACAATGCACTGCAAAGCCAATCTTCCATATTCACCACAATCCAAGACTTGTAGGAGTCCCGGAGACTACTGCATTCGTTAGTTTTATTTGTTTATTTACCGCTGAAACTGTGAAGCACCACATACTCTAGTTCAAGGTACCACACCAAAATCGTTGTTTTCATTCCTCTTCGGATAGAAAATGAACAAATGGGGAGAACTTGCAGGCCTATAGCATCACAATTTGGTGCTATGTGTCCTCCAGCCCAATCCTTTAACTTGCATTGTAAAAAACTCGTTTATAAAGCTCCATAACACCACCTGCGTAATTTAAGAACAATGTAATGACTTTCAGAGCAGTATGTAATGGCTCTTATTTAATCAAACGAAAATTCTTATTACACCATAGAGCAAATTTGGTTTGGCCACTAAATCAATAAGGTTAAGAAGAACATACGTAGATTTACTGTCTCCACTTTATAAAGAAAGATTTTTAAGTATTTTACTAAAATCCGCTTAGATGAACGTGTAATGGACAATTGTGATTTATCCGCCATATCTTTAGTCCCATCTTTTCAGCTAGTGCTGAGTATGATGTCCTTTTGAGTATGATATCAAGTTTTCTCAAACATTGTTTGCCATCATACTTTTTAGAACTCACTCTTTGGGTAAGTGGATGAATTGTTTTAGTTTTTGGCGAATCAAAAAGTATTTCCGAAAGTGATGGCTTCAGTGCTGGGAATAGGAAAATGTTTGAAAGAGTCTACTAATGTCGAATCTACATGGTGTGAAATATTCTTTGGTTACTACAGCGATTATTAAAAAATTTATTCATTCAATTTCTTGAATTAGCGGTTTATAGCAAGACATATTCGAGCACGCCCAATAATATCTTCTGGCATATTGCATTATTTTGATATAAAGTTTCTATTTTAATTAACATGAAAAACTCTGTCTTCGGGATACTCAAGGGATTTATATCAAAGTTGTGCTTAATGAGCTGGTGCAAGCAACATTAAATAAAAATTTAAAGGCCTTAATCGTTTATACCAGATTTAGCTTTCATAAAACTCAGATTAACAATACTTAACTGCACTGAACAAGTGTTGTTTTTATATCTTTTACAAACACAAACTTTTCGAAAACAAATGGATCTAACACTTCTTATTAATGTTTATTTGAAATATATTCTTGTCTTATTTATTCCCCCGGCAAGTTTTGGATATTCAAAATTAATGTTGTTCATAATTTTTTGCATCTAGCTGATGACGCTTTGTTTTGTTGTTGCTTACGACAAAGTTGGCAATTGCCAAATTTAATGTCGGATATTAGAAAAAACAAAAACAAAAATTCACTTAAAAGTAAAATAAATGAAATAGAAAATAAAATTTTATTTAATACGAAATCGATTCACAAAATTCTATTGGATGTGTCACAGATTAAATCAGCATTACGGTTAATTGCATTTTGTGTTAAGAAATTTGTTTGGTATAAGAAACAGTAAAACAAAATGAAAAAAGCTTTTTACTTTTGCCTGTCTGTAGAAAATACTCTATCTCGTATTCACGACATCATCAGGAGGTAAATGGGCACTTTGTTGGCAGTTTGCAAATCATGAAAAATGGAGATATAAATAGACAGAGGAAACGAAAACACAAGTTAGTACTTTAAATAATTCCAATAGCAACAAATACAGAAACAAACATTTGTTCAAACTTCTAAGTTACCACTACTAATACCTTCTCTCCACAATCCATTCATGTGAAGGCAAATAGAAACCAGCCAACCAAGTTATTTAGAGGCTTCACAGAAACGTCTACAAGCAAAAAATAGCTCCAACATGAATCATTTTAGCTTGAGTTGTAAACATGATTACAATCGTTTATAAGCACCCTTCAAAACCAATCCGAGGTTATATATCTACTAAGCTGAACCAAAATACTTGGTCGAACTACAGCAAAAATAGCAGAGTCTTAAACTAGAAACCTTTTCTAAAGCATAAAATAACTGTTCTAGTACGGAAGTTAAAGATGAAAATTAAATTTTGTATCAATATAACGTAGTTAAGATCAACACATAGAAAAAACGACATTTCAGTTCAGAAACACTATATTGCCGACAAAGATTATAAACATTCGTTCAATAAACCAACCAGTTTGTCTAGTTATATTTTAAAACAGTTAAGCGGTTGTCAGGTGTATGTGCACATTCCCATGTTTGTCAATTTTAAGTTACTGATGGCAAATTTGCTAAGATTAGATGATCTTTGAATGGATTTGGTAAAAAACTTGTTTAATTATGCAAGTGTAATAGGTAATTGATTGCTCAATTAAGTTTACATAGGTTATTATTATTGAACTCATTTTTGTTTATTTCTTTGTTTATAAGATTTTAACGCTAATTCACCAGTAGGCTTAAGAAAAGCAAATGGCGTTGATATAACCTATTTGGCCACCACGAAATCTTCGTGCGCGTAGCAGTTTGTTTATTTTTCTCTCACTACAGGTTCATTCTTATTCAATTATTCTAAAAATTTGAGATAAGGTTTATATATTATAGGGTAGTCAGTGTTTGTTGCAAATGGTATTGCGCACCAGGTATGTACCACAACATTGCCAAAAGCCTTCATAAAAATAAAAAATTAGCCAAGAAACAAAACTAAGTAATAAAAAAAAAAAAACAAAACAGAAATCCATCAATTTTCCATTTCCTTATTTTGTATTATTCAACGCATAAAGGAAATTATACATTTACCTGTAATATTATTGTCAATGCCCATATATTTTCTATGAGTTTTCTGATGCCAAGTGTTAACTGCTGACGTCATGTAATAAAGACATTTGTAATTTTTCAAACTGTTAATTGATGGTAGGCCATGGTGCGTTGCAATCAATATTGTGAGTGTTAACTGTACATAGTGAAATATATCCTAAGGTTAAATGTTACATGAAGATTGTATTTATAGTCTTTGGCTGATTGGAATTTGAGTGAAAAAATGCAAACACTATGTGAATTTATTGTTTAAATGTTAAAATTTTAATACAGATGATATAAAATCATGCATCATAGCAAGTAATTTTATTTGCAAAATGATAGTGATAATTTCTGAGACCATCAACTGTAGAAACTGCATAGCTCAAGAACAAAATCTATTTCGAATAGGAAAATCTATTGATATATTGAAGAATAGTTAGAAAAATTCCGTTCTCTTGCTAAATCAATTGACATCATTCCGGTTCAAGTATGGCCTTCGGACTGACTCAGAGTAGTTTATGAATTCTAAGTCACAGAATTTAACATAGCTTCCATCGGGGTTAATTTTAATTACGTCCTAAAATGTATATGCATACATATATTCTTATTCAATTTAACTGCAAGGAGGTTGTAAACAATGAAAAAGCAACTGTGAAATTGAAGAAATTTTCTTCTTAAATTTTAAATTACCATAAAAGCAAAGCCAAATGGAAGAAAAAAAGCCTATAAACTACTAATATATATTATTTGCCTTCAATAGCTCTCAATTCTTTAATCGCTGTTACTTAAAATTTGTACAAAGAAAAGCCATTGTTGAGAAGAAACCCAAGTAAAAATTTAACAACTTTTTATAATAATATTTTCTTTTAAGTATTTTTAGCCTTGTCTTTCGCTATAAATTTATGTCTCAGTTTATATCTGATGAAATGTACAGTGTCTTCTTTGTGATATAATTTATATTAAAATTACATCAAAATTAAATTTTCTAGACATTTAAATATTTCCCAAAGCTCTCGGCCACTTCCAATTATTTTTTAAATCAGTCACTGGGCAGCTGAAAACCCCTTTTACAATGATTTTATTATGCAGGTTTATATATTGCTTTTTTAACATAAGACAATTTGTTTATAATAATCTAGAAATTAGTTAATATTAAAAAATCCCAGCTGACTAAAGTTGTGAAAACTCCAAATTTAATTATTTGTATTATTGCTGGTTGGCATAATTCAATATTACTGCAAGCATCCAACTATTTGCCATGATAACAAACATATAGAACCTTTCTTATTTGTACTATTAAGGTGGTCACAAAATACTATGTGTTTTAAATTTTTTAATTCAAAATCGGTTTCAGAAAACTGGCGTTATATGTTACATAGCGCGTAAATTAATGTAGTTATTGATAGTTAAATTAATTCTCAAAACAATTTACTTCATGTTTAGCAGCAGCGAATTGTGCAATTTGATATGTATATTCGGAACATTTTTTGTGGAGCACGTAAAATGTGGCAAATGTAATTAGCGAGATACCAGCTGATATGCAAAATTTTTTTTCTGGTAATTGATCTGATAATTCTTCTCTTTCGAATTATTCCATATGAAGTCGTGTTCGACATTGCCATGAATATTAAAAAAGGTTATCCTGTATAAATTACACACCTAACGTACAGGAACCAAAGTATATCAAAACCTAACCAAATTGAACTTGAATGTACAAAATGAACATAGAAAGCTTTGAGTTATATGAGTCGATAACAAACATAAACTGTGCGTTTTTATTTTTGCTATTGGTAATTGTAAACGCTACAAATGTTGTACACCAATATATAATTTAATACAAAAATTAATTGTAAGTCATTGTCAAAAGTAAGGTTTGATTTAAAAAAACTGTCTGCTTCCTTCTACTAAGTCATCACATATGAATCGTACTTAAGCTCTTTACGTATGTATGCCGCTCTTTACGTATGTATGCCGCTCTTTACGTATGTATGCCGCAAAAGATGTCTTTTAGATCCATAAAATATAATAATTTTCATGTAGAAACAATTTTTGTCATGCGGCATATGTTATAATATGTTTTTAATATGTCCAGCCCGTGTTTGCTCAACTTTTGTATTGAATCAAATATTGAATATGTTTTTTATGTTTCCTGCTTCTAAAATTTTTAACATTTTATAAAATTTGTTATGAACAGCACGTGACATTTTGCTAGGAACTCGGTTGAAAACCCGAAAAAATAGTACGGAAATACTTATAATTTCTTCTCAATCACTTCGTTTATTAGCAAATGTAGTAAAATAATTGCATTTTTAAAGTTACAAATTTAAAACATCATAAGTTTTTTATTTTGTTTTAGTTTGGAAGATATGACTTCTAAATTTTAAACTAATTATAATTATTGTTTAGTCAAGTTTTACTTTCTCAAGAAGTGGGTGGAATGATGCAGATATCTAGTATGATGTCAATGATAACCAGGAATCTCTTGATGAATTTATATTTCTATAAAAAAAAAATACTTCTTACAGCAATGAAAATTCCTAAAGCATAGATGTGTTTATACTAAAAATGTTCTCCAAAAGTTGGTTATAAAAATGTTTATAAAATATATTTCTTGATTCTCCTTGCAAAAAATTTTCTCAGAATGTACAATGGCGACCAAATAATTAAGTGAAAAAATAAATGTATTTGAAAACAATCTAAAAAACCTCATGTGAACGAATTATCGGTCGAGCTGAATATCTGTAAAACGTGGCTAAACAATAATTATACTAGGGCGCCATGGGCAAAAACAGCGCCAGTCTATTTAAAAAGCAAGCTGTTGATAACTTTGTCTGATGGCGCTGCACGCGGCCGAGTATCCAGAAATGGCATCGGAAAATATAGTATTTCTTTACAGCCTGCGTAATATTTTGAACATACTTTTTTCCCGTATTAGAAAGTTAAAAAAAAGAACTGCAAAGCTAGCAGGTATTATTTGCACATTAATGTTTATGTGCGGATATTTGCTGTATAAGTAATTATTTGTATAAAACTTCATTTAACTTAAAGTATATAGACGGTTGTGTTATATCAAATTTCAGCTCTCTTCTTATCGTGCAAATACCCCATAAAAATAAGTGTCACCCTAATCCGCCTAGATGAAAATTGCCCGTTATCAGACTTTTCTGAGTTATATACTTATTTCCGAAGATATACCTGTGTACCAGATTTCGGCTCTCTAGCTAAAGTAGAAGTGCCCTATAATATGACTGAGTTAGTCAGTGAGTTAGTGAATAGGTACTTAAATATGTACTTTTTACACTTTCATATCTCGGGAAGCTTCTATAGTACAACTTGCCCTATGTATGAGGCTGTAGAGTCCTTATGTTTAAGTTTCTTTATTTTATGATTAAATAGAGCAAAGTAATGGGGGGGTAAAAACAGCGCCAATGGTTTCGTTTTATATACACAATGTGCTCATTAAGCCTGCACTGCGCCTTAACTCCAAAGATGTTGGCTGGACCACTAAAATACAAAATTATGTAGCTGAATCAATTATTTGCAGAATTGCAATATGAGCTGGGTAACTGTTAGTTCTGTTTCAATACCTCAATCTAGTAACAGGGCTTTTAAATTTTTGTCCGCAATTCAGCGGTTAAGTTGAGTAGTCGTACCAAAAAGCAGCGAGTTGTGGCTGTGCGTGTATTACCTTTCATATAAGGATATTGTTTATCGCAACATATCTGAAAAAACTTTAACAGTGAGAGTATTTAGGGTTTTTTCAGTCACTGATGCCCAGTACGGTTCAATAGCACATCCAAATTATAAAACTTCTGTATTAAAATAAGTACGGCTGTGACTGAAGACATTTAATGTCGACTCTCCATTATTTGGTGGCTATTTGATACAATCTGTCATAAATCGCCATCAACTGATGCCTTCACAGCCAACAAAGGATATCGCTGGTATATATTGGCATTGCAAATTGAAGAGTTTTGTTAATTTATTACACATAGTTAGATTTATTTCATTTTCACTAGAATTTCTTTGACATTAAACACATTTCGATTATAACATTGCAATGTAAAACTTTGTGATATGTGTAACATTTTGCATACAAGGTGTAGAATATGTGACATACTTTCTGACAGCTAAATTATTGTGCTGCGCATTTTATGTATTCAGCTTGAAGTTATGTCTGTGCAAATATGAATACATATTTTAGTTTCTACTTATAGCATGCCATGGTGGAAATAGTTATTGATAGTGCTCACCAACACTCCTTACTAACATCCATACCTTTATATTTGTTATTGTATCACTACTCACTCTCTATCTCGCAACATGTATTAGAGGAATGGATATGACTACGAGTTACTAACTGCACTTTAATAAACTCAGTGATAATAAATTAACTGCAACTCTTTGATATTTATAGAAGATGAACAATATCAAATCATTGAATGTGGAATATAGTCCTTCCGCTTGGACATTATCTAGTGGACTGCAAAGAAGAAACTTTAGTTGACGTAGCGCAGACCTTCATTAATGATAAGAATCTTAATAGTCAAACATAAAAGTAAATTATTGCTATTTGATTTGTACGAGTATATAAGTCAGTGGCAGCGTGCGCAAAACATTTCTGTAGCCATATATAGGCAGCCAGTGTTGATGAAAAATAAGAACAAAGGAGTACAAATAATTTTTTTTAAGCAAGAATTTTAATGTAACTTGCTTGTTAATTACATATCTTGGATTTATTGAATTTAGCCGGTATTAAGACCCGTGGAAGAAGTCGTTAAACATGTGCCGGTGTAAGATTGAGACTTGTATTCCGCACTACTTAAACCAACTCTACCCGATTAAAAGTGGGTTGCCACTCGAAAGTATGAACTGATACTTGTTCTATAAAGAAGTCAAGTTATTGCAATAGATCCTGCGAAATATTTTTATGTCAGCGCAAAAACACATCTTTGGCGACTTTCGCATTCTTAAACGGCCTATTGACATTTATACAAGAGCTCCAAATTTTTAGAATCTTGACGCATTCTCGCTCTCTACTTTATATACACAGATTCACTTGAGTACATTTCTTTTAAAATTATGTTTCCTTCCTCGCTGATTGACGTCTTAGAAAGTTAAATTTAGCATCTTTTAATCTAAAAATTCTTTATTAACTTTATTAAGAAAAATATTTGGATAACCTTGGAGTTACCTGAAACAAAAAACAGCAATAATTTAATTTTTTATTGTTTAACTCCTATTAGTAGCCATCCGAAATAAAAAATTTGACTCTTTTAAATATAAGAAGAGAAGAGATATTGATAGGGCAGTAGTGGGCATTACATACTGCAAACTGAACTGGAACGATTAAGTGGCCTAAAGGTGGCCACTTTCAAATTACAAAGCTTTTTCTCGCATAGTTGATTTTCAATTGGACCATGTGTGAACCGTACTGTACATAAAATAATACCTTTTTGGGAGTGAACGGAGACCCCTTGTGATACTATGACAAAATCTCCATTGTCCTAAAATTATATATTCAGCGAAAAAAAGCGTGCGAAATTGAATAATTTTTTAAAAATGCTCACCTTTATATTCAGAAAGTATAGAAAATTCTTTAGTTATGCCCACATACCGCCGTTCTTTTTTTTCACTGGCTTACTAAATATACTTTTTTTAAATGCCGAAAACGAGTCGAAAAATATAATAAACTAATGAAATTCTTTGATAATGAACTGTTTTTCGATGTTTTTAACATTTAACAAAAATTCAAAATTTTAATTTCACCAAATTTAGTCATTTCATCAAAAAGCTGAAAATTCACAAATTTTATTATTTTAGAAAACAAAAAAAAAAAATTCATCACAACTAAGGATTTCAGTAAAAAAAATCGCTAAAATTCACCACATATCTAAACTATAGTCCAAAAGTTTTGAATTACAAGAATAGCAAAATTTTTTTAAAATGTCTTAAAAAATCGAAGATATACTATACATCTAAAAACTATAATAAAATATTGATTTAAAATCAATATATAATTGGAGGATTCACAAGATGTATTATCATGTCATAAAGTTCTAATATTTTACGTTAGTTTAAAGTTGTGTTTCAAACAAAAACGTCCTAAAAGAATAAGATTGTTTTTTGTGAGTTTATGTTCTGTCATAAATATTAAACAGAAGTCTGTCCCTAACGGATGATCTATCTGCCTTAGTCGAGTGGACAATAATGTTTTTAAGCCGCCTCTACTGATTCGTTAGAAGCATCTTAAAATGGTGATCAAAAGTATTACCCTATTCTTTATAAAATCGTTCATATAAATATATCAAAGATATGTTAATAAAAATATGCAAAACTTTTACTTAGAATACCCTTTACCTACAATAGTGATATCCAAATAAATGTAAAATCTCAATAAAAATTAAGAGGTTGTGTTGGCAAAAATATTTCGAGCTGGATAACCTGTACCTTAATCGCGTATTGACGCTTCCATGAAAGGAATGATTTTTGACAGGTGCTTTAGCTAATTTTATTTCTGAGCCGACATACATATATCCTATGCAACCAAAAATTTCATCTTTCGTTGCAGACAGAATTTCCAATCATACTTCGGCCAGAATAAAAATTGTTTTTTTTTATTTTTCTTTCTCGCCTTCGACGCCTAGAAAAAGTCGCATTGAAATCTGAATTGATTTTTTTTTTTTTAATTTACTCGAGTCGACCCTTGCAATGATTAAAATGTCAAAAATGACCAAAACGCACACAAGCTGGTCATTATTTTGGTTTTTTTACTTATTTTCGGTATTCTGACAAATATTTTAACAGCTGACTTCAATTTGAAATAGCACACTAATATATGAAGGATCGTTCACAGCATTCGTATTTTTTAGTTTTATTATATTAAGACATATGACTAACACTTAGTAAAAAACCGAAATTTTACTAAAAATACTAGAAAAACCAAAATTAAATTTTTTTTTAATATTACCACAAAAACTTTAACTTAACAAAATCAAAAAATAGTCTAAATATTTTTAAATTACCAAATTAACAAAGTTTTCTAAAAAAGCGAAGTTTGAAGGAAACCGAAATAGCATGAAAAAATTGTATATTCACCAAAACTTCGCAAGTTCACTACAAAATCGAAAAACTGGAACAAATCAAAATAATTCAAAAATACCACAAAAATCAAAATTCATCAAATGCTAAAATTTCAAAACTAAATTTTAAGTTGCCAAAATTTTTCAGTCTAAAAAAAAATATCAAAAAATAAGTACTTTCTGAAAAATGTAGTAATTTTAACAAAATCTACTTTTCACAAACAAAAAAACACAAACGAAACTTTACAGGCTTCATTTTGATTTTTTCGTTAATTAGAAACAATATACGACTACATAAGTTAAAAGTGATTTTACTTCAATTTAGTTTAGTCCTCAATGTGAAAATAACTGCATGGTTGCCATTTCAGGGTAACTGTGTGGTAAACAATGATATTATATCATATATAATCACGACAACTATAATCTTCATCATTATCGTTTTCCTAATGGGAAGAATATGACACTCAAATTATACAAATACTTGAGCAAAAAAAGAAACAACTTACAGTAAAATCTATGCAATGTTATTATCTAGTATCGCATTACATATATGTTTAACGAAAATATAAAAGTGCTGTAGGACGTACACATTGTCCCAACAAAAAGTGACGTTATATATGCAGACTGTAAAAAGGTTTTTTTTGCAGTGTTAGAGTAACACATCATTCCAATAATTGCAACATGATTTCAAGGCGCAACATGTTTCAATAGCGGCAGTTCTAATAAAAATGGTGATATTAATCACTTAAATATACAAGCATAATACTTCAATTGGATATTTATTCAAATAACCAACAACAAACACTAATTCATGAGAAGACTACAGCGGTCCTCAACAATATCTTAAATTTATTGGCAATTTTTTATGCGTGCCTACAACTAAGTACAGACTTGAAGTACTGCACATGAAGCCTAAAATCAGAAATCAAATCACTACCACATATTTTGAGCTGCAGTCAATAATACAAAGCAGCTTATGTGTTACTTGCGTCTGTACGTTGCTTGTTCCAAGAAAACAAAATTATATAATGTGAACATTAAGGACTGTAAGGCATTCATACTATTGCATTGCTAAGGAGATTACAATAATTGATCGCATCGACTAAGGTTGTTATATTCGAAACTATTTCATGGTAGGGGGTTTCAAGAAAAACATTAAGGTAGCTTGCTTAGGAAAGTTTGAATTTTCAATCACTCCAACTCAGGTACAAGGCTGGACGTGGGATGTTTAGAAAGCATGAACGTTGGATTTCATAATATAACCATAATATAGCGTGGTTTGTTCAAAAGAAAATGTGAAAATTCAATTTTTTGGAAAAGTATTTACTTATTCATTAACATCTAGTAGTATTCCCCACAGATATGCAGCACTTACACCAGCACTTCTCCCAATCGTCGAAATACTACTGAAATGCGCTTTTCACCTCGTTCTTCAATTCTGACTTTATCGCATCAATTGTACAAAACGCTTTCCTTTCATTGGTCTCTTCAGTTTTGGGAATAGGAAAAGTCGCAGGGAGCCAAATCTGATGAATAAGGAGGTTGAGGCATGATTAGGGTGTTCTTTTTGGCCAACAAATTATATTCTTTGATCCATTTTTTTCAAAAGTAAAAAATCGAAGAACACATACAAACGTGACTAACCTTTTCATTTGTCAACAACAAAGTACTAATCCAAATTGGCTGATAATGGCAACATATGACTAACACCTTTGTACCAACATAACAAAAAAAAAAAAAATCCATCATCGAATTCGAAAATTCACCTTTTCTTTGGAACAAACCATGTAGGTATATATAATATTTCGTAATAATTAAGTACTTAAAATTTATCATATTATTTCTAGAGCTGATCACAATATTGCTTAAAACGACGATATAATTATCCTACTTGTTAACCTATTCCATACTTTGTTACTCTTTATAACAGTTGTTTTTCAACAATATGTTACTCCGGAAAATAGTTTTAGCATTAGGTAAGTAGAAACTAATCGATTGCTTTTAAATCTTATAAATATTAAACATCTTTTGTACATTTCAAAAACCTGTTGTTGTTGATAGGAATTTGTTAAAAAATATAATTTTTAGCACAATAACACATGGAAGTTTTTCGAACCGTTAATCTTTTAATTATTAACTACAGGGTGTCCGCCGGAAAGTTATACTAATTTGTTTTGCCGCCATTTTGGTAAACATTAGTCTTGACACTTCATATTTGGCAGTCGTGAAGTCCAAACGTTAAAATGAATTAAACCAAAAATCGAAACACGATCAAAAAGTACTCCGAAAAAAATATAAAAGTTCTTTTACAATTTCTTCTTCTTTTACAATTTTACTATGTATAAAATATGAATGAGCGAACATAAAAAATAAATGAATGAAAAGAAGAGGAGAGATGAATGGAATTTTTTGTCACGAAGAGCAAAGCGAAATAAAATATTTAAAGATCAATGAATAAGAAAAACAAAATACTATTTTGGCGTAGCAACAAAGTAAAAATTATCTTACATAAAAAAATTCATTCATTAACCCGTTCGTTAACTTATACAAACACATGAAGTGCTAGGAAGAGAGCCAGGAAATTATATCTGAAAAAGGCTTTCCTGCAATAACGATTCGACATTAAAACCAGCTGCGTAAGTATTATAACGAAATTTTTGTTTATTTTAAAGGACTTTTTCTGCAATTATTCATGGATCATGATAATGTTGATATATTTGTTGCTGCTTTGCACGGCGGCACAGATTCGAAAACTCAAATTCTCAATCCGGCTTAGATTTAGCAACTGCTGGCTCATAACGACTTCGAGGTATAGATCGATAGCGATTTATTTGCACTTATCTGCGACTTCAGAAAACCTCTCAAAATACTCTCTAGCGGGGTCGTGACGAAAATCTTCAATTCCCGCCACCTCCGCGGGACATAACCCAACTCTCAAATTATTCACTGTACTATGTGACTGGTGGCGACATCCTGCTAAAATAGGATATCTTCCACGTCAACATCGTTTAATAGTGTTGAAAAGACAGATTATTTTCTAAGAATAAGAGACAGTGATGTCCCAAAACAAAATATGCAAAAACTTATAAAATACTAAGCTGCGTATTTCTCTGATTTGGCTCAAGTCAACTTTTTTTTATTAGAATGTCAATGTAATGCAATTTTAATAAATACCTGGTGTTAAACTCTATTTAAGCGGGCTGGTATTAATAGAGCATTGTAATGACAACACAACTAAATTGTAGTTTAGTTACTCGTCTTGTTTTTATTCATTGGATCTGATATTGCTGTTAGCAGTGACTTCCACTGGTTGTAGAAATATGTCATTTACCTATAAGCCAAACAAAATGATTAAATTTTGCATATTTAGTCATTCACAAATCATATATTCTTTACTACATATATGTCTTAATGGTGTGAGTAATATTTTACAAGCGAATTTATTTTTCGATGCCTGCCCAACAAACGCACCTGCTTCAATTAAGGTTTCCTTTTGTTATACCCTTCACAATTTATGGTATAAGTATGTTCGAACTTTTTTGTAAATTTTGAATTTCGGCGATTTCGTATTTTGTTTTTTTGTTGCAATTTCGGTTTTTTTTTTTTTTTTTTGAAATATCGAGTTTTGGGAAAATTTAGTTATTTTTATAAATTAAAATTTGTGGCGAGTATTATTTGATATATGTATTCAGCATAGATTTTATTAAAATACTGATTGTGAATTTTTTTGATTTTGGTAAAATTACAAACTTGGCGAAATATTTGGTGAATATCTATTTTCCGTATTTTTTTGGTAAAATTGAAGTTTTTTGTTAAAAATTTATTTTTTAGCAATTAATTTTATTTTATTGCAATTATTTGGATTTTATAGTGAATTTTCAAATTCGTTTTTTTTCAATTATTTGTAATCTTTGAATATCTTCATGAATTGTTAATATTTTGGTTAATTTAAAATTTTTCTTTGGAATTCACCACTTGTGGTGAAATTCGTTTTTTTTATTTTTGTTAAACAACGATTATGTTGAAAGTTCGACGTTCCTTATAAAATTCAATATTTTGGTGGTTTTTCAGCCTTTCGGTGAAATTAGAAAATGTTGGTGATATTTAAATCTCTCTGCTGAATATTAAAAAGTTGGTGATTTTTAGTTTTTGGGAAAAATGGCGGTAGAAAAGATACTTTTGACATATTTCATATTATATAGTACAGGTCTTGCAATTCAATTGTACAATGCACCTAGTTTTTAACAGAACCATTTACCGCTCATGCTTTTTATAAATTTACGACTGATACACTATGATTCAATAAATTCTTTTCTTTTATCTTATTGAAATTAAAACAATTTACAAATGGTTTTGAATATAAATATTTTATTTGAAACGCATTGATTACCAACTACTACTATAAACAATGTCTTTATTGGCAAATAATAATTAAATATGTAAACAGAGGTGGGTCATAACCAAGTGTAGAATTTAAACCCAACAATTTTACTTGCGAATGATTCATATACAGCATTAAAAGGGAATGACTAATAAAATCGTTAAATTTGCTCATTCTTGTTAGTTGGTGGCATTATAAAATATTGCGTTACAAATCGATACTGTAACATGTCAAAAGACACGCAATTTTTCAATCAAATAAAATAAATGTCATTGATTTGTTGAGAACAAAGAAGTTAAACTTACTACTAATATATGACTGTATGAATAGTTGCCAGGTAAAAATCGCCCACGTTGGGCACAGTTAAGTAGCAGACAAACAATTTAAAAAAATTACCCAGCAAAAACGAAATATTGTTCGCGATCTCCCGCTTTATAGCATATTTTAAGGGCTTATTTTTTAGCGGCTTTTAATGCTTATTTCTGGTATTCATGAAAATATAAAAAAATATTAATTTTTTTCTGCATTGCTAAAAAATTCGTGTAAAAGTATAACAAATTTCATATTTGCTGCTATGAAGTATTGCATTAGTTAAGGCTAGGAAGCACGTTTGCTCGCTAGATAAACAATAACTGCTTACAAAATCTGAGGTGTTATTATTATATCTATGGGCATTTTATCCTTGCACTAGTGTTATGGTGAATAATAAATCCTAATACTGTAGTTGGCAATCTTGCCGTTTATGTAAAAGGGAACAAGCATGCGTGGGAATACACTCAAAGAGTGTGAAGAAATGCGTAAGACACTACCTGTAATCTCTGGTTACGGCAGATGTAAAAAAAAAATATTTTAAAACCTGTTACTCAGCAATAAAAACTATATACGAGTATGTGCACAGTTAAATTTGCTTTTCACAATAGTTATTTTCCCAACTTGCCTACATATCTCGTATATATGTATATAACTTTTATCCTTCAAATTCACACCAAAAAATTATCATAAAATCAATTTTCCTGAAGGCTGTTAAAGAGAAACTCAAATGTCAAAGAATGCTCAGACTCAGCTCCGTTGAACGTTAAATGTTTTTGAAATACGAGTATATGGAAAACATGTAATAGCCCACGCTTCTAACATGCTGACAAAGTAATTCATTATTTTCTCTAACACAAACTTGTAAAACCAAAATAAGTGTATGTTGTTGTAAATTTTCTAATAATTATAAAATTTATTATGTATTATAATTAAAATGAATCAATTATAACAGTATCGAAATTGTTCTATGCTAGAGAATTTTTACACCTATTCTGTCTTACACTCACAGCATTTGGTTCGTAGAAAGTAGTTTGTTATTTAGTTATTGTAATCAGACATGTTTTATTTATAAACAACAAGAGTTTTGGATGATTTTTCGTTGTTATTGACGAAAGGCAGTATATTAATTTCGGCTGAATAGATTTTAACAAAATGCACAGATTTTGATTCAATTAACCGATAAATCATTTATCTAATGTGCTGTTAATTACGTAATTGGACTATTTTCGTTAATTTCGCGCCATGTGGTTGTTTTGAAAGAACGTACTAATTGTTCATGAATGGCACGTAGATTCTCAGTAGCATAAATGAAATAGGACTCACTGCGATTTTTGGCACTTCAGTACCACTTCTTTATGACTCTCATTTAAATATGCCACATATAGTAGACAAGCGTGTAATGTGTTATTCTAGATAGTTTTAGACACACCAGAATAAGTAGTTAGACAAACTAATTAGCTTCATACGTAGCCTAGACAACGATATCTACAAAACTACAAGGCAAAAGACCTTATCGATCAAAGTGCAGTCTTACAATAGTGATTAAAATAAAACTCTTAGTCGACATTTTCATTATACATTTTTTGGAGTGTAACTACACGAATAATATCGTTAAACGCTTCGAAAGTTATTTTTGGAAATGTATCAAATAGAAAGGAAAGCGAAAAACATTAAAACACAAAGTTAGTTTTGAAAACATTTTTGCATTTTTTCTATTTGTAATTTACAAATAACGTAATGAAGCATTTCGAATGGATAGCGAATAATAAAGATAAGGAATAAATTGAACTTAATAGTGGATCTCATGTTGTATATTGCTTTTGTTCTCGTATATGCGGGTGTATAATTATTATTTGATACCAAGAAAAAAGTTGCCTTTTGAATATGTAACTATTCCGGATTCATATATGTAGGATTGGACATTGACGACCACGCAAGGGTTAATACCAAACGGAAAAATATTAAATAAACACACAGACAGAATCGCCAAATATTAAATAAATGCACAAGCAGAATAACAAGACAACCAAACTACATAATAGAATCATTCATACATAATATACAGAAAATCAAACGTAGGAGACAAAAAAGACAAGTAGGCATGAACAGAAGAGTAGTTGACGAGTCGTTGAAATGAAAAGACCAATTTTGTGAAAAGAAAACCCGAGTGAACTATATGGAATAAAGCACTTTAGTATTGACTAAAAATAATATCAGTTGAAAAATGCGAATGTAGATTTTGACTCCCGGCAGCAGAAAACAACTGTAAGAAATTTTTCAGTGGAAACAGTGTTTCAATCAATCCTTACAATATTTATATAATAATATTTAAATTTGCCGAAAAATCGACTTTAGCGACGAGGCAAGTCAGTTTTCAAATGAACTGACATAAAAAATTGCCGTATGTGGGCCAAAACGAACCGGCAAGTTTTTTATTAAAAGCCAGTTCATCTCCAGTGTCAATTTAGCTCCTTCGCTTCAATTTAAACTTAGTTTCTCATGCGACTAAGTATCATTTAGTAATTATGCTAACAAAAATATATATTTGCTCATAACATCGAGGAAATCCTGCATGAAGCCCAAAAAAATATTGTACAACTCCTGGCATTTATTTTTTGCCTAAAATATTTACTACGAGAGTGACTGTATAGTGAAGAAAAGCAGAACAAAACAACTAGGCCTTCTTTATAAAGGATCGTGTTCAAAAAGAAAGGTTGTAGAATCATAAAAATCATTTCTTTTTTTATATAAGAAAATCATTTTCTACAAAATATTATTACAAACAAAACGAATACAGCGGAAGCTAATATGACTTTAATGCCGAAAACGATGACAATAAATTTAGTGGAAACAAGCCTTTCTCAATTGTCCCACTATGCAAATTTACCATTTTACACACTTTAATGCTTCTTAAGACTTTATTATTATTATTATATTCCACAGACGTGTTACCACAATGCTTAGGAAATAATGGTCTATTAACATTCTGTGTTCGCATGTCAATAAGCCAGTAAATAAAATATATTGGCTACTGTGAGATGCAAATGGAAAATATGAAAATATTGGCAATATTGGTGATTGCTTCTAAAAGCTGTTATTTTCAACGCCAGACATAGAATATGATTTATGACCGTAGTGGCTACAAGTTGTATGGTAAAGTATTTAACATTACATTTTCCTACGTTACAGTGTTCAGAACAAAGTGGATAACTGCCGTGGGCCGGCTAGTTTAATTGCTATGCGCTCTGTGCATTAAAAGACATTTAAAGTACACGATAGTTATGCACAACATTCATCAATCATTAATGGAAAAAAATATTTTTATTTAGAATACGTTAATAACCCTCCCAAACGAGATAAATACCATATAATGTAAACACTCCCACACAATCTCTCTTTATGTAATAGTGACGCTGAAAAAAATAGCACGGAGAAGTTCTTTTTATTTTAATGTTAAAATTACACCTTTGCAATACATACATAAACAAGGTCAGCATAGTACACAGCAGTGATGGTTACTATCAGAATTGCGGCCATTATTTCCTACTGGTCACATCCTGAAGCTAGCTCCTAGTATGTGCCCTCATTAAATAAGAGAGAATTAAATTCGTAACAAATAATTTAGGTTAGTATAGAATACCTCTGATGAAAAGAAGATTGAGGTTTAAATGTGTAAATATGAGCTGTATGCATATGAATTTTATTTCACATTTGCTGTACTGGAGAAAACCAAAAAAGTAGAATACGATATCTTTTTTAAAGTTAAGTCAGCCTACACTGCTTTCTGCTTTCATAAGAATCCTGGAAGTGTGTAGAAGTAAGTTAAAAAATAAAATATTGCTAGTGTTGCACTCAAAGCCGGAAGCCTAACATTTGATAGAGTATAACTGCGATTGTGACAGGTTACAGTATCACCACACCAAGCATCTTCTGACTGCCGTGAAACTATTAGAAAATGATGTTTTATTGATATTTCTTAAGCAGGCTATGCTCGTGGGACTCTTTGTGTGTGAAGATCAAACATGGGTTGGCATTATACTGGGGACACCAAGCCGACACAAGTGTTTATTCCATTGCAACCACAACGATTGCACAGAATTTGTGATAAAAAAGAAGATAAATACTTGTCAGCAGCCAGCCTCCACAGAAGCCTAACGTAAATACTGATGTTTGCGTAAGCTTGTCTGCAACTACCAATTAATAGTCAGTAATCAAGCGAATGTGGGTTGCAAACTACCCCAGCTATAGTGTTTTTATGTTGTTAAAGTGCTATAATTTTTGCCTTTTCTATGTGAGAGCCTATAGTAGTTTTCCAATTATTACTGCCAATAGTGATTTATTGCACTGCAACTCAATTTTTAAGTGACGATATTAAATTTTAATGACAAGTTTGAATTTATATTTAAAGATAAATTTTGTTAATGATATTTGCTAAAAAAAACAGTGTATGTAATTGTTAAAGGATATAAGTGATTCAATTAGCCGAATGGTAACAAATCTGTCGTTTTGCCATAGTTACGTTAATCAAGTGGCTTAAGCTAAAAGTGTCGATTATTCGCAGGGACTTTATCTGAACATAAGTTTCACTGAGTTACAACAAACAGCACCAAAATATACTGACCGCCACAGACTGTCAACATGTTCGTGAATGCTACTAACACATTCATACCACAATATCAACCTAGTATTGCCAAGTAATGCAAACGGTATATTGGGAGAAATGATAACTATTTAGTAGGAAGTGAATGCATATTTTTGTTGCGTTGATAAAAAACTATTTAAACCATTTCTCAACATAATTTGAAAATATCTGGTTATTTATCGAGACTTATTGTATTACTCCCAAAGACATTGTTCATAAATTTATTAATTATGACTTTGTAATGCCAAGCTGTTATAACTTTTATAACATTTTAATGTTTCTAAATTAAGCGGTTATGTAATCACTTGCGTTTGTAGACTCCCAAGTGTTCTCTACTATGCAAGTTTTGCCACGTGAACGATCTTTCGAAGAGGACTGATATATCATATTTAGTGTCATATATTAGCATGAATGTCAATGTACACAAGCTATAGTCCTATGACAATACAAACTGACATGAAGTTTACCAAACAACTGGGCATCAACAAAATCTTACTATTGCGGGTCAGCTTCATCACTAATCAGTACTGCTTCGAAAATAACGTTAGTGAAGCCATCGTCAACGGGTAGTGGTATCGATCTATGAGAAGAAATATTTGTTGGCCCAAATGAAGCGCGATGGAAATCAATGCATGCCACAATGCACTTTCTGTCTGAACGATTTGAGGGTATCAATATTACGCAAAAGATATTGACGTATATTGGCTACTATGACCGTGCAATTTGACCCTGCTAGACGTTTTCTGTTAGCTTTTATGATGTTGCAGACCTACGGTAGTTATCCGTAACCCATTAAAGTCAACGTAACCAGGAATTGCTCTAAAACTTTCACATTCCTGCAAAGAAATCATTGGCATTTGACGTCTTATTTTATAGACAATGTTATACAGGGGTACTTCAAATTGAAAAAATCATTGTAATTTACGTAATGAATAAGCGCATAACAGCATATTTTACTCCTTTAATAGTTATGCTCGTGTATAGCCTTTTATTCGCAAGAAGTCCGTCTAATAGCTCCCTAAACCTTTAACGATTTTCATATTATTAACTCAAATTTCTTGCAGATAATATTCATCTCTCAAAATAAAATATACATAATGTAATTGTTCACTAAACGTCAATTATTTCTTTACAGCTGAGAATCAATTACAACTAGTTGCTCATTTTAAAATGTATCTTGAACAACAGGTTATTTTTTAATTATAAACATTTATTCCAATTAAGTTGCCTTCAATTTGCACCAACGTGCAAGAGTATCTTCCAATAAATTTTTTTATATTTCTACAGCCACAACCAAAGCGTTGCTAATTAACAGTAAAATATTATAAACATGTGTACAAAGGACATGGGGATCTAATAATTTATACGATTTACTTGTGAACGTTAAAAGATTTTGCAGCTGAAATACGATTAAGCTGTAGAAAGAAGGACAGAAATAACGATTAAAAAGCCAAAAGGTAAAATCAGAGAAGCGAGTATTATTTAATAAAATTGGAAATATATGTAATAAGAAGACATAAATTACTGATTGCATAAAATAATATAAAGTCTTTTTAACTGCTACTGGAAGGACATAATTAAATCACCATAATAATATTTATAGTCACTGAAGTTATTTAACATAACCTGTCGAGGAATCGTAAAAAGCTCTTTTTCTGATGACCAATGAATATGTTTGTGCTTTTAAATGTATGTATTTTCTTACACCAACTCCCGATCTATGCTTACGCAAATGGTGGGTAGAGTAATACTGTTGTTTTAACGCATGTCATATATGTTGCGTTTTGTTTAGTCACTAGTTTCCAATCAACGTGGTTGGTAACACAATTGAACAGCGCGTACATAGAGCGCTTAGAATAGTACACGAACTTTACCTAAAAATTGTTATATACCGATCAGGCGCATTTTTTTAATAACGTCTCTGTTAGCACACAACTTGTCACATAAGTGAAAATGTCAGTTCATACTAGGTTTACCAGTTGGTAATATGTGCGCATATTTTGTGCCGTAGGTGTAGCAGCTCTGCACTGCTTCGAGGCAAACACTGCTAATGACGAGCTTTAAAAATCAATGCAATCAATTTCTGCTGTGAATTGCACAATTTTGATAAAAATATCTGGTTGCAGCAGTATGTGCTACTTCAAAATAGATATCTTGCACAAATAATTTTAGGATGCAGATTCCCCCGCAAAGATGAGATGAATTGGCCACACAAAATTTTTTTTACGTTCAAGTCACATATCTGTGCCAATAAGCCAGAATCGGCCGACATTCTCACAGCCAACATAACCCAGGAAATAGTTCAAATTTATTTTATAAAATCAACAATTGATTAACGCTATTTTCAATAAATTAAAGTTACGTGGATACAGGGTCAAGTGGCAGACCTACGCACTCCTATTAAGACTTTTCTTAAGAAAGCTCTGTAATACATCAAACCACATGTTACTTGAACTTGGCGCTTTATTTATCTTTTGTTATTTTTCTGAAACACTTTGATGTTTTATTAAACACTGCCGATGCTTATACGGAGTTGGGGGGGAATCATCTTTTACTTTGTATGTTCAAACAATGATAGTGTATGTCAGAAACGGATGACTACTCCGTGTATTATTTAACTTTAACACCTTCCACCCTGTCATTTTTGCCCCATATTTTAGCACGTAAAAATATACAGTCTCATACTGCATGTATGTGCATGAGTATTAAGTCAACTATAGGTTAATAGCTGTATATCGATTACTGCAGTTTCACATTGTTTGCGGTAAAATAACATTGATTGTCACTCACGTAGGAAGATGTACATTGAGAAGGTGCAACCAAATCTAGTGGCACTGCAGGCAAATACGTTTTTGTTTGTTTAATTTCTTTCAGTCATTCAATTGTCGCCAAATTCACACAAATTCACACATATACACGTAATTCAGAGCGTAGAGCCACTTGCTTGAAATAACCTGATATTGCTCTGGAGCTAATAGTGAGCACATTTATTTGATGAGATGGAGCAAAATTTATATAAGTCTTCGATTAAAATATGTTTTAATTAAAGTTAACAGAAAAGAATTGCGATTAATAAATGAAATATGAAATAATATATTCTCTGCTTACTATTTTACTACTATGTAAAATACATAAAATAGGGTTGAAAGTTATCTCGATATAATAACTTTTTATAACTTAATATAGAGTGCCAATTTTCATATAAAATAAAAGAGGGTCTATTTCTTCGATAACGCATCGAGTGCTGACTTTGAAGTTTCTGGTTTCTCAATGCGAATAAGGAATTTGACATATTTTACGAAAAATTTACTTAGAGGTGACAAATAGTACGAAATAAATTGCCAGTTACTTGCTCCAGTTCTGGAAAATATATTTTCGTCAAATGTGCCCTAATGGTAAGTGATGTCTTCATAAACATAGTTGACTGAAACGTTCTACACAGCATCCCTTTTAAAGTTATATTGATCAATAAAGGCCCGTGAAGCCAACAAGCAGTGCAAATGGCTTTCTGATGGCTGATCATCCGTCAAAATGCGCCAACTCTTTCTATTTACATAATGATTTATTCGGAAGTATGCTTCATTACTGTATAATTTTTTTTTCAGACTAATAAACCAGAAAATTCACAATTCGAACTTGGCTTCCATTCCTGAACAAGTTAATTCCAATCAGGTGGAACACCAAGATCTTTAGGCAAAAGCTTCCATAAATAAAATATGCGAAAGGTTAGTTTAGAAGCACAATGGGGGATTTAGGCAAACGAGCCATCGCTAAACTCTATCAATTGTTAGTTGTGTGGTCGATCACCCCCATTTTATCCACCTGAACCAAATCGCTGAATCCTCAAAATGGTAATGACAGTCTTATTGAACAGGTTGGACTTTGACAAATATCACGAATAGCAAAGGATACATTTTAGAAAGAGATCAAATTCGATCATACTCGTAATGATCAGGACGAACGTGAATACACAGAAGCTAAAGTTACGGGAATCCTATATATTGTAACCCAATAAAACTTCTGATGTGCAAACAGCTTACTTTTTTTTTTACAAATGATCAATATAACTTACTTGTTCAATTCAGAAGCTTAGTCGTATGTGTTATCGTTTAAGAAAAACACGACATTTAATTATGTGCTTGTGAACAGGAAATTTGTTGTGTCGTTATTTTTTCATATTTTCAAAATGTCAAAAATTAAAAATATCAATTCAATGCACATATTAATTTAAATTTGAGAAAATTATTTAAAACATTTCGTTTTACCAACTAAAAAAATGAAAAGTGAAAAAAGAAAATTAATTAACGCCTTATGGGATGTGATGATAGCATGAAAGTAAAGCAGGTATGGGAGTTGTAACATAATACAAAATGGCAATAAAGTGTTTTTGCGATAAGCAATTTTAATAAAAATAGTTTAGGAATTAAATTAAAATTAATTCAATATGTCCATTTACCTTTAAGGCGCATAATATTATTGATGATAGTTACCACATACTAAAAATACTTTCACAAAGTCACCAAACAACTGAAACATTCCCAGTTCTGGCATAAATACAACATTTTGCAAACACATAAAATTCAATCGTATAATGAGAACACACTTGTGTATGAAAATTACCAACAACAAAAATACAATAACGTATAATTAGACGATTTGACGACACATACGACGTTAATACGAGCTTATGAATTGAGTCACTGTATTAAGTTATAATTGAATCTTACTCTTTATTATATTGTTAATTGTAATTCCTTCTTCAGCTTTCTTTTAGACCATCATTCAATGCTTGTCTTGAAACCGTATTCAATATTTATCTAATGAACTTAAATATTTTGTTATTTTATCCCTCTTCTACAAAAAATGCCAGAATATTTCGATAGTTTTCTTTAAGTTGCAATTGATTTAATTAAATAGATAGTGATTGTATGAATAATTTGTTATTGTCAGCTGTTTACTATTTGTGATGCCAGTGTCCTACGAAGAACTAGTTTGTGTTTGTATCCCTATTGCAATTACAGCTACTAAAGAACGTTATTTTATTACTTTGTAATTTATTTTATTTACTACTAAATTTAAACATCGAAATGAAGTATAAGAATGAATTTTTCTTTCATATTTCAATATAGATTTTATTTAGCTTTACCTTATTTGTTGCTCCTTAAAAATAATATTTGACTGTTACCAGATATTTATACTTATGTCTTATACAAGACACTTTACAAATCATATACGCGAACGGTTATAAGCTTGTTTTTTTGCCTCTATTGTATATTATTACTAGAAGTTGGTACAATTAAATTTACAGCAAAATTCACTAGCGGCCATGATTCACTGTTCCGCATAACCGTATGATTCCATCAGAATCTGTTACACTACTTCACATTTAATCATCGCTATCATCCTAATCTATCGAGACCTAAACACTAAATCTGGTAGTAAACTGTATATCCAATAAATCAACTTATAAAAGATGCACCGAAATTCAAGCACAATTTGATTTAACTGCCATTTTTCAGCGGGGTTGCCAACAAAAAGAAACATTTTGACAGCTGCCAGTTTGGTCAGAAAAGCAAGGCACTCTCAATATAAAGAGTGTATTTGAATCATTGATTTATATTTCAAAGTAGTAAATTTGGCTGACATAATTGAGAGTATTTGTTCAAATATTAATTGAATCTTTTGAACTAAGAAGCAATTACAACCTGAAGAAGTCAGGAAAAGATAACATCGTAGTAGTGTTTGGCAATATTAGTGAGCGTTGTACTTTTAATGGACAAAATTTATGGATAGGAACTTGGCCTTATTTTGTATGCATGTATAAAACTTCTTTTAACTTAAAGCTTACAGGCGGTTGAGTTATATAGTACACAAATTTCAGCTCTCTACCTATAGTAGAAAGGCTCCATACAAATAAAAGAATACCCTAGTCACCCTAGATGAAAAGTGTCCGTTTTGAGATTTTTTGTTTACTCATTTCCCAGTTTTCTAACTATATTGGAATTGCCCAATAATATAAAAAATTTGCAACTCATTTTTCTGATTACCGTAAGGAAAAAATGTATATTTTTTTTTTAAATATTTTACTGCTGCACATGGAATGTAAGAATTTTAAAGAATAAGAATAAAAATCTGTTTTTAATGATAAAGTTTCGTATTTAATTTCGTATTTTCATATTAGAAGAAACTCTTTTGATTTTCGAACTGAACTTGCAATTTTCTATATTTAATCAAATGTATTTTTAGTGTTTGCTGTAAATGCAAAATTTTGTTCTATTGATAGGCAAATAGAAATACCTATACTGAACGGAATGGGAAGAAAAAATATAATTCTTCGCATGAAATGCAATAATAACGATAACATATGCTATGCCACCTATTTCTCCGTCTATCACAGAGGCATTGAGATGTAATTTTTAAAACTTTTTTAATATCAAGTCTCTATCTCCAACTAATGAGAGGACAAGTACTGTCCTCTACTTGTTAAACACTCCCATTAGTATCCAAACAAGCAAATTAGGACTGACAAATCGAAAAGTAGCAAGTTAAGTCAGAGCGTCCGAGGCTTAACTGCAAACAAACAAAAAGCTTATATAATACACAATTGCAAAATGTTGAAACGAAGATGAAATAGTAAATGAAAACTTAGTATACAAAGTATGTAGATGGGTTCGTAAAAATTCCTTGTAATTAATTACTTAAAGAAACAGTTGATCTGAGCTTAACTTACAGAATCTGATAATTTGCAACTCATTTGTTCGATTTTACGCACTAAGATTTAACACATAAGCACGGAAGCCAACAGTGTAGCCGTTATTTAATTTGCACGTTCAAGCTGGTAGGTATGTGACCTTGAAAACATCAATGACTTTAATAACTATTTATTGTGTTTCATTTCTAGTTAAAAATCGCTACCTCTGAAAAAACACCCAATAGTGGTCAATTAAAAGGACAATATACTATTACATTTTGCGGGGCTCTGATCAAATATAGTTTAAACTTGCCACTAACCGAATTCTATAAAAAAAACTTGGTAAATAATATGCTGGCCCAACTTTAAAGAAAAATATTTATGACACTCTTTAAATCTACATAAATTGCAATAAAAATCAATATTCACTTGTTTGTTGCAACAATGACGGCAGCAATAACCTCAAATTTATTGCTGATATTACACAATTTGCATGCCGATATCTGGTGCAAGCAGCAAATTCAAACTGATTTTAAAACACTGCAGCATATTTAGTACGTATTTGAAAAATACTTGTACGACTGATGTAAAATACCTGGCATTATTTGCTTGTTTTTTCATTGATGTAGCGTCGTAAATAAAAACAAATGCATATACACAGTTGTTTCTAATTTATATTCACTTAGTTATGTTGTGTAGGAAGACTGAAAATGCATATAAACACAATACAACCAGATTTCATTACTTCAAATTAAATTAAGAATAAGCTATTTAAAGTAGTAAATAAACAAAAATAACCTTATTAAATGCACAGATTGAAATATAATGGTTAGATTTTATATGAAGGACTTTCCGATAATAGCGAGTCGAAGGTATAGTGGAATCAAACCAACTGCGTATCAGACAAACCCCAGCCTTCTACATTTCATGAACCAACGGCTGAAATTGAGCGATGTTGAGAATTTTAATAGAAATGCAACATTTTACTAACAATTAAAATTATGAGAAAAAATATTACCCGGAAATCACATCTGAACCAAAAAAATAATGATTTCTCCAAGAATGAAATTTTCTTAAAACAAAAAAATAACTCACAACACAATCCCGATTTCACACAAGTGGAAATATAACTAAAAAATTACATTTACTACGAACTGCCTTTTTTACTTAAACAAAAATAAAATAGAAGTAGTTTCCAAGGCATATTTAACCAGGTGGCATTACTACTGCAGGTGACAATTTTTTGCTTAAATTTTCGTTTTCCTTTGTTTACTCAATTTTAATGTTAAACTATTTTGTTTTGTTTACGAATAATCAAAAAAAATAATTTACATTCAAGTCTCATTGATACAAGTGCCTTTGTGTTTTTATAGTTTGTGTATAAATAAATTAAAAAGTGAAGTAAAAACAAAAAATAAATTATCAATTTGTGTTCTAATTTGTACAAAATTTATAAATAAATTTGTAATTTGTACCAAACAAAATTTATTCAACTTTTTTTCTTTTCATTTTCTTTCTTTTTACACATGTTTTTGACAGCAATATTGGGTTTTACACAAACAAAACTGCCTGCTGTTGTTGTATTGTTGTATATGTTGTCGTAGCAATGTCACCTAGTTAGATACGCCTTGATAGTTTCTTTATTATAATTTTTCATAAGTTTAAAATAAATTTAACTTGTTGAGGTGACAATATTAAAATAACATTATTTTTCTATCAATCTTGAGGCCATAGGTTCCCACAAAAGACCCTGGTCTCTGATCACTACAACGACTGTGTGTGTGTGTGAAAATGCTCGGTAATTTAAGTTACATTATAATTTGCAATTGTATTGTAAAAACTAATAACTAAATACAAATAAAGCCTTATTTTTCGCGTTTAATATTTTTTTTATATAACAATAAAACAACAACGAAATTTATGTTAATGAAAACCATTTCGCATTTAGATACCAAAAACCTCAAGCACATAACAAACAGAGTAGTAACAATTCAATTTATTTTATTTATCCATAATATTTACATTTCCATTACAATTTAAATTATATATTTAAGTGTTCAAGATTTGTCTTTTTCAGCTTAATACTAGATATATATTTACAAAATTTCTATATAGATATATACAACATTTAATTGGAGGGGACATTTGGCAAAAACCTATTTGAATTTATTCTTAAACTTGTAACGATTAAAGTCGCGGGCTTGTTTTAAACGTACCAGCAACAACTACTATGAATTATTATTATTTTTTTTGTATTACAATGAAGTATTATTTTATTATTATTTCACATTATTATTGTCATTTGATTAATTAGATGAATTACTATTATTTACTTATTACCATGAATTATTTCTATTTTGTATTTATCATAAGTTACTCACCTGAAGGAATTATTATTATATTATCATTTCTCGTTAAGTTTTGAATTTAAATTTAACGGATATACACGCATTAATACAGCACTGCGTCTGACAAACATATGTTGTCAATTGTGTATGAACGCCCACATGCAGTGTGTATTCATGTTGTGTGTTAGTACGTGTGTATGTGTACTCATGTGTGTACAAGCAAACAAGTATAAAAGACGAGTGATCGTTAAACAAAGAGTGAGTTAGCTAGCAGCTTGCGCTACGGTAAGAACTGCTATTAGAGTGCGGGGTACCTGCTCTAATATAAGTACTAAAGTAGTGTTTGTTGGAAGCAACCAATACTGGAGCGTGGCTACCGCTTCAGTGGAGGATCTTCTTGTTGAGCCAAGGTGAACTGCACCCAAGAGCTCGCTACATCAGCCTCGCACCCAGGCCTCTTATTGGTGGGGCCAATACAGAAGCCTGTATACGCCGGAGGTTCTATCGTAGTGGGGTACCCTTCGATAGATTCTCCGGGTAGTGGTGTACGGTCGCAAACTCATCGCTCCCGAAGAGTTGGTCAAGCCTTCGCAGCATCCGGAAACTACTATTGGTGGGAGGATACCCTACTAATAGTTGATTCCTGACCACGTGCCGGAGATCCTAGCGGAGAGTGGGACATTCTTCCGCTACAAATCTCTCGGTTTTGGTGCGAGAGAAGGCAAATTCCACACTCTCAGAGAAACCTGGCCGCGAGAGAAGTCACCACGCGAGTACACATCACACAAGAGCTCTGTGTAGATTTTGTGTAAAGAGAAGACCAATAAAGGAGAATTATAACGTTAAGTAGAAACTCCCCGTGTTTTTATTCTGTGGAAAACGACCCTGGACTCGGCTGAGACTACCCCAGCAACCAGCGAGTGCGTGTCGTCACAGTGGCGCCCGAGCAGGGACTTAATTGTCCAACAAACGCAACCACAATAACTACAACGGCAGCAGCAGCAAAAATAGCAACGTATATTTGCCCTGCAACAACAACAAAAACAACAACATCAGCAGCGAAAATAATAACTACGAGCCGGCAAATCTTTCCTTATATAAATCGCCGAAAGATCGCCCGACAACATCATGCTGAAAACAACATGGGTATACTCTTTAAAGAAGGAGGAGTTAACCAACTATTTGTCACAATGTGGACAAAGTGTGACCGGAACTGTAGAAGAAATGCGAAAGAAGTTTGCCAAATTTGTAAGTGCTGAGCATGACGAAGAAGAAACAAAACAACTCCTCGTGTGGCAAACCCAGCATGACACCGTGAGTTCCGTATCACCCAGCAACAAACTACAAACACCGACTATTGTAACAGAAGAAGACAGTAAATCTCTTCTCAAGGTAGAGACTCCAAGTAATTCAGCACTACCATTACGCCGAAGTGAACCATGCACAGACACTAGAACCTCAATGATTGAACTCGTCAGAAAATGGGGACTAAAATACGACGGCGGGAGAGACCCACTCGGTTTTATCGAGCGAGTGGAAGAACTCGCTAGTATGTATGAAATTGAGATATATAGTGTCCTGCCCGTCCTGTCGGAACTATTCCGTGAGAAAGCGCTGATCTGGTGGAGAAACAACAACAAGCAGTGGAACGAATGGTCTAGTTTTAGAGTCGATTTTTATGCATTTTTCTTGCCGCCACGATATTTCGAAAAGTTGGATGACGAAATTCGTAAAAGGACACAACGACCACGAGAAGCTTTTAAAGATTGTGTCCTAGCACTGCAGGATTTGATGCGTCATGCACATTTGAGTCCGGACGAAAAACTAGGCCGAATTTATCGCAATGCCAATGCAGACTATCTATGGTATATCCGGCGTAAGGATTTTACTACCCTGGAGGAGCTCATCAGCCTTGCCACCGATTTAGAGAGTATTCCCCGTGGGACTCCACCAGCACGAGGAGAACACCACCGCATGGTTAACAGATTAGCCGCATGCCCAACGAGTTTTCAAGAACGAAAGACAGGTCAAAAGCGGATCATGAAGCACCCTAAAAATCAAACACACCTCATCTGGGAGGATGAAAAGATAAAAGCATTTATCCGCCTTGAAAACCAAGCAATCACCGCTATCATCGACACCGGCGCCACGCGAAGTTTCATTCAGGGCGCCTTAATAAAAAAACTAAAAACGCGACCGCCATACGTACAGGTGGACTTCGAGGTACTTTTAGCCGATGGCTCTAAAAAAGTTATTTCGCATGCCGTCCACTGCGAAGTTTCCCTGGGGGACAGAACCGCAAGGCATGAATTTTTAATGATGGACGCCGCCACCGAACCCCTCATACTGGGACTAGATTTCCTGAAAGCGTTCAACACCACAATCACCTGTGCCGGGCTATCTACACACTCTAACCAAGACTCGAAGCAGCCGCTAGATCAGGTAAGCCCCATCATTTATAGATCCGCCTGTATTAATGAAGGAAGTAGCGAGGAGACTTTACAACGGCGAATCAATAAATTTTTGGATGAGGAACTACCCAAGTTTCAAGAAGTAAGGTTGTCTTCAGCCGCAACCCACCGAATCATAATGAAGGACGAACGACCCATCAAGATACGCTATGCCCCAAGAAATCCCGCCATGCAAGCCATTATTGATGAAGAAGTAAATAAACTCATTGCCAAGGGATGTATTGAACCTTCACATAGCCCATTTTGTTTTCCCATCACCTTAGTAAAAAAGAAAAATGGGACGTGGAGAACGTGCATGGATTTCCGGCAACTGAATGCCCGGTCCATGCCAGACGCCTATCCACTACCAAGAATAGATACCATTCTAGACAGACTGCGCAACGCGAAATTCATAAGCAGTCTCGATCTCAAGGATGGGTACTGGCAAATTCCTATGGATCCTGATAGTAAAAAATTCACCGCTTTCGCAGTTAATGGACGAGGATTATATCAGTGGCGAGTAATGCCGTTCGGACTACACTCCGCCCCGGCTACATTTCAACGAGCTTTAGATAGCATCATAGGTCCAGACATGGAGCCACACGCATTTGCCTATTTAGATGATATTATTGTCATTGGCACCACTTTCGAAGAGCATGCCAAAAACTTGCGAGAAGTATTCCGTCGATTACGCGCCGCCAAGCTGCGACTTAATATAGACAAATGTGAACTCTTTAAGTCAAAAACCAAATACTTAGGACATGTGGTTACTCCAGAAGGAATTCAAACGGATCCAGACAAAATAGCAGCGGTTACAAAGATGCTCCCACCACAAAACATTAAGGAAGTGCAACGGTTCCTTGGAGTTACTTCCTGGTATAGACGGTTCGTCCCGCATTTTGCCGAAATAACCCAGCCACTTACACAGTTGTTGAAAAAAGGTAAACACTGGAAATGGGGCCCGGAGCAACAAAAAGCCTTTGACACGCTAAAGCAAAAATTGACGACCGCCCCGGTTTTGGCATGTCCAGACTTCACCCGAAACTTTACCTTACAAACCGATGCGAGCGATTACGGCCTAGGAGCCGTGCTAACACAAGAATTTGATGACGGAGAACACGTCATCGCGTATGCCAGCCGACACCTTAACAACGCTGAGAAGAATTATTCAACTACGGAAAAGGAATGTCTGGTCATCATCTGGGGCATCCGGAAAATGCGCCAATACATTGAAGGCTATGAGTTAAACGTCATCACTGATCATCTGGCTTTAAAGTGGCTCAACTCCATTGAAAATCCCAGCGGCCGTCTAGCCGGATGGGCGTTGGAATTACAACAATACAGGTTCACAGTTATTTACAGAAAAGGGAAGCAAAATGTTGTAACCGATGCACTATCCCGACAACCCACCGGGGAGGTTAAGATCGCACAAGCAGTGCCAAAACCTACGTGCTCATGGCTAGCAAACAAAATGGAAGAAGTACGCCGCCACCCGAAGGAACACCCCGACTACGTGATTGTCGATGAGCAGCTGTACCGTTACATGTCCAAGGCAGGTACTGATGATCCCACACCATGGAAGCTATGCGTAGCAACACCATTAAGAAAACAGGTCTTACCAGAAACGCATGACCTACCCGCTGGAGGCCATTTAGGAGTAAAAAAGACTTTAGGAAAAGTCGCTAGTCGCTATTACTGGCCGGGCATGGCACGAGACATTAACCAATATGTCCGAAGTTGTGAGATCTGCCAGCAATATAAAGTCTCACAACAAAAGACAGCGGGGGAAATGCTTACACGCCAGCCACAAGAACCATGGTCATTAATTTGCGCAGATTTCATAGGTCCCTTACCCAGAACCACACATGGCAACACAGTGCTCCTAGTATTCTTCGATCCTTTTTCGAAATGGTGTGAACTGATTCCAATGCGCAAGGCCACTGCCGAGGGGGTAGTGAAGGCATTCAGGGAGAGAATTCTATCGCGATATGGTGTTCCCAAAACGTTTCTTACCGATAATGGTGCCCAATTTACGTCACGAATACTACGAACATATTTAAAGGAACTAGGTGTGAATCAACAATTCACAGCTCCATACACGCCGCAAGAAAACCCAACAGAAAGAGTCAATCGTACGATCAAAACTATGATGGCCCAGTTCACTAGACAAAAGCATACCAAATGGGATGAACTATTGCCGGAAATCATGTTGGCCATAAATACCAGCACGTCCGAATCAACGAGCTAAAGCCCAGCGTATATAACCCAGGGGAGAGAACCACGTTTACCAAACGCTTTATATGACCAAGTTACTAGCGGTACCGGAACTCGTAGCGTAAGCCCTGAAGAGCGAGCAGACCAATTACAAGAAGTGTTCCGTATCATTCGACGAAATCTACAAAAGGCATCACAAAAGCAAAAACATCATTACAACTTGCGACGCCGCCAGTGGAAGCCCACGGTTGGAGACCACGTTTTGGTGCGACAACACCCGTTGTCAAAGGCTATCGATAATTTTGCCGCTAAACTGGCACCTAAATTCGGGGGACCTTATGTCGTTACGGGATTCGTGTCCCCCGTCATAGTATCATTGAGTAGAGTAGATCGTAGTGAAGTGCGCACTGCTCACCTTAGTGAATTGAAACCTTTTGTAGCAACCCAAACTAATAGACTATTTTCTTTGGATCTTCCTAGACTACCCAACACTGAAGCCAACAAAATACGCGTGATGAGTAAGGAACGGGAAAAATCCGAGGCCTCCAGAAAGAGATTCCACCGCAATTGGGAACGCGATCAAGCCAAAGGACGACGCACTATTTTCCTAAATGATGATGACGTACCAAGTACTAGTCGAGGACGGCGAACTTATCGCAAATCAAAAAAATACGCGTCGCCATCAACAACCGTCACCCACGGCCACCAAAAATACACGGCGAATGAAAGCTAAGTATTTTCAAATGGAAGCCCAGCCGACACATGAGGGCTGTTCTGTACCACCTCCGGTAAAAGTGACTCCTGTGGTTACTATAAACAGCGACAGTGAAGAAAATGAAAGTAACCAGTGGTCACAGCCTAATGTGGAATGGAACGACGAAGAGCTCGAGGAAATTCGGCGTATACTCTTTGGAGCGGATGATAGGACCCTTGACGTACGAGCCGCCACGCCACCTTCACCACTACCACCGAGATCACCATCATCGCTCGACTGGGAAAACGAAAATTTCAGGCCTCCAACTCCCCCACGTAAGCCCGTTCTGTGTTCATTTGATGTAAATGATAGGCAATATATGCATCTTGGCCAGCGTTGTTATGAACGCGTCTGGAGAGCCAGAATTCTAGTACCAAATACCAACCCAACGCCGATGATAGGTACTCACGCACAATCGGCCATGCCACAGCGAAACGAGATTTCCATGGGAAGCGGGTCCGCTATTAACTCCTCAACTTCGTGCACACTCCATCAATATCTTAGCGAAGAGGAATCGCAGTCATCCGCCAAAAAACAATACCCACCGAATGCCAGTCCTGACGGTCCTAGAGGAAACCCCACAACCAAATCATGCGAGTCTGTTCAATCCACTGGGTCGCTCGGGTCCATCACCAACCTCGTCATCCAGCTCAGCATCATCAGCATCACCATCAACGTCATCTTCATCTAGCTCATCATCGTCTACCGCACCATCACCTAGCTCCCGATCATCCGGTTCATCATCATCAGCATCATCAGTTACCACCCCAACCGTATCACCTTTAAAATCGAGTGTGGGCTCAAATAAGCCCCTGTCGAGCAAAGCTACACCACCTCCTAGCACCGGATCGCATCCTGTAGAGCAATTGCCCAATGAACCAATCGAGATTCCACTACACCGAGCCCCAGAATGTATCCAAGCCGAAATCAAAGAAAGGCTAGCCGGGGCCCCCATCCTAACGCGTACACGCCTAATGACAATGGTGGATGGACAGCGATACCGAATCATCATCTATCGGACCGGAGTGGTGCGGATATTATGGCTAAACTCGTAATCATCTTCAGAAGGAGGGGGTAGTGTAACGATTAAAGTCGCGGGCTTGTTTTAAACGTACCAGCAACAACTACTATGAATTATTCTTATTTTTTTTGTATTACAATGAAGTATTATTTTATTATTATTTCACATTATTATTATCATTTGATTAATTAGATGAATTATTATTATTTACTTATTACCATGAATTATTTCTATTTTGTATTTATCATAAGTTACTTACCTGAAGGAATTATTATTATATTATCATTTCTCGTTAAGTTTTGAATTTAAATTTAACGGATATACACGCATTAATACAGCACTGCGTCTGACAAACATATGTTGTCAATTGTGTATGAACGCCCACATGCAGTGTGTATTCATGTTGTGTGTTAGTACGTGTGTATGTGTACTCATGTGTGTACAAGCAAACAAGTATAAAAGACGAGTGATCGTTAAACAAAGAGTGAGTTAGCTAGCAGCTTGCGCTACGGTAAGAACTGCTATTAGAGTGCGGGGTACCTGCTCTAATATAAGTACTAAAGTAGTGTTTGTTGGAAGCAACCAATACTGGAGCGTGGCTACCGCTTCAGTGGAGGATCTTCTTGTTGAGCCAAGGTGAACTGCACCCAAGAGCTCGCTACATCAGCGTCGCACCCAGGCCTCTTATTGGTGGGGCCAATACAGAAGCCTGTATACGCCGGAGGTTCTATCGTAGTGGGGTACCCTTCGATAGATTCTCCGGGTAGTGGTGTACGGTCGCAAACTCATCGCTCCCGAAGAGTTGGTCAAGCCTTCGCAGCATCCGGAAACTACTATTGGTGGGAGGATACCCTACTAATAGTTGATTCCTGACCACGTGCCGGAGATCCTAGCGGAGAGTGGGACATTCTTCCGCTACAAATCTCTCGGTTTTGGTGCGAGAGAAGGCAAATTCCACACTCTCAGAGAAACCTGGCCGCGAGAGAAGTCACCACGCGAGTACACATCACACAAGAGCTCTGTGTAGATTTTGTGTAAAGAGAAGACCAATAAAGGAGAATTATAACGTTAAGTAGAAACTCCCCGTGTTTTTATTCTGTGGAAAACGACCCTGGACTCGGCTGAGACTACCCCAGCAACCAGCGAGTACGTGTCGTCACAAACTACTTAACCTACTTAAACTACTTAACTACAGACTAGATAAAAATCTAAGATGATACTAGCTCATTAATATGGACGAATTCAGAGTTCAGACATCGAGTAGTAAAATTTTGCGTAAGTCTATTGATATTATCTGGAACTAATTCCAAGCCCGCAATATCATGAAGGCGTGATGTTGAAAAAAACCAAGGAAGGTTATATATAAGCTTTAAAAGCTTATTTTGAGCCATTTGCAGTTTTTTAATATGGCAAGATGCACTAGTTGACCAAACGGGGACTGCATAGAATATTACAGCGTGAAAAATGGACTTAAGAATAAGTTTTTTATTATTAATGTTAAGGCTAGATTTTCGATTTATAAAAGGGTATAGGATACGGGTTAACATGTTAACTTTATTGATTATATAAGGTATATGGTCTTTAAACTTCATTTTCGGATCGAGCATAATACCAAGATATTTTACTTTTTGTTCCCACTGTATAGAATTATTATTTATAATAATATTGGTATGTGGTATATAGCATGCTTTTCGTTTCCTTGTAAAATATATCGCTTGTGTTTTTTCATAGTTTAGTGTAATTTTCCATTTATTGAAATAAGATAAAATATCAGATAATGCTCTTTGTAAATTTGCTATTATATCAGCAGCCAAAATTTCAGAGTATAGGATTGCTGTGTCGTCAGCGAATACTGACAAAGTGCAGTAGTCCAAATGAGGAAAATCAGATGTATATAAATTATAAAGGACAGGGGATAAACATGACCCTTGAGGACAACCAGCAGTTATGGAATGACTTTGGGAATGGTGTGATCCGATGTGAACCTTGAAAGAACGAGAGGTGAGGAAACTGTGAATAATTTTTGTCAATGCTATTGGGAAATTTAAATTTATCATCTTGAAAACGAGACCTTCGTGCCATACTGAATCAAATGCAGCTTTGACATCTAATAGAACCATGCCAGTTGATACAGAGTAGTAACAAATTTAAAAAACTCCCCTAAAAGATTTTATTCGCTTATTTGTCTGTGCAATTAATCACATTCTTAGATTTGTTCATGCTTAAAGATAAACGACAATTTAAATTGAATTCATGAGCTGTGATTCCAGACCTTAACTTTAATACCGCGACTACCGCAAACATTTGCGACGTCACTTACAATGGAAAATTACTTGCGGGAATATATATTTGTTTGAGGAAAATTAGGATTTCTTTGTTTTCTGCGTATTTAATTAAAATTCAAATTTTTATTACTTTTTTTATTTTCTATTTTTTATTTCTAAATTTACCTTTACCTTTTACCTTTACTCATTTTGTGTTGTTATTTTCTTTCTTATTTTATGTTAACCAAGTAAGAGCTAAATTCTATTGTCCCCAATTTTATATACCCTGCACAAAAGTATGAACTACAAAAAATATACTATAGAATTAGCCCGGTGCAAAGGATGGCTTGAGATATTTAATTTTGGTCACCGGTTTTAGTCGTATTATTTTACATATAACCTCCCCTTCCGACTTAATATAAACATTGTTGATCGGTGTGTTTTTCTTTTCTCTGAAAGCTTATCAATTTTTGATGAATTGTCGATATTTTTGTGACTTGTAGATAGTAGCGGAATTGGGTTAATAGTAAAACCTATAATATTTGATAACATTTTGAGTTTTTAATTTTGCTTGGAACTTGTGTGGCATCGGTTTTGTTAAAATTGCGAAGTTTTTTCATATATGTAATATTATTTTTTGCAAATTTTTGGTTAAACTGTAAAACTTTGGTTAAATGTTTGATATTTTAAAATTTGGCAAATGTGTTTTTTTTTTGTATTTTCAGAAATATTTTGCTTTATTCCAATTTTTCGATTTTCTGGAAATATTTTTTCCCATATTATGAAGTTTAAAAATATTGTCAAGTTGCCTGAAAAAGGGAGGGTTTAATACACATCAAGGAATTGGTCCTCATTGTGCTCTGAGTACTTTGAACGGCCGAAATTTTTGGATGATTGATTTTTGTTAAGTTTTTTTTTAACTTCTTTTAACTTAAAGCATGCAAACGGTTGGATTATATGAAATTTCAGCTCTCTACCTATAGTAGAAATGCGACATACAAATAAGGGGCTGAGAGAGGGGGGCCCATTCCTCGTCGATAAAAAGTGCCCTAACTCAGATTTTTCGGATTACTTATTTCCCAAGACCTAACTGTTTACCAAATTTTAGCTCTCTGGATGCATTGGAAGGGTCACAAACAAATAAAAAATCCCCATTGATAAAAAGTGTAATTTTTCAAACTCTCTGGCTATAGTAGATGTGCCCCATAATATTAATGAATGAGTCAGTGAGTGTAATAAAATATGCACTTTTTAAAATATACTTATTTAATCAGTAAGCTGTACTTGCTTCAAAGCCATTATTCAATAAAATACCGACATTTTACCAAATATTTTACGATTAGAAAATATATTAAGAATTAAATATTATAGCGAAAAATTTAAATTTCGACGAAAAAATTCAAAGCTGGAAATTAACCACGTAAAGCTGGAAATTCACCAAAACACAAAATTTCAACCAAAAAAATTAATAAATCGTCAAAAATTTTAATTTTATAAAATATAAATATTTTAACGCAAAACATTTAAATAAATAAGCCGAAAAGTTAAAACGTTACTAAGAGATCGAATTTCCAGCTAGAAATAGGAAATTTGTCAATTATATTTCTCGAAAATTGGCTAAGTTTCGGTCGTTATAAAAATATAATGCAAATCAAAAGAAAATATAAAAGCATCAAAAAAATTACCATAATCAGAGTACAAATTGAAACAGTGGTCAGCAATAGTCTGTTTCGAAAATAATGGTTTTGCTTTAAAAAATGATTAAAATTAACTTTCGAAGAAATCTTGAAATTCAAAAAACTAAAATATGGAAATAGAAATTTTAATTCTCAAAAAGTCCTTATACAGGAACCTACAATTTATTTATAATTTGTATTTATTTCTAGCTATTACAAAATGTTCCGGCCTATTATTTATTTTTGATTAAAATGCGTCGTATTTTTTCCAGTGGTTTCATAAACCCAACACTTATTTCAATTGAAATAGGGTATTAAAATTTAAGAAGATGTGCTAAACTACTCACACCGGTGGTACTTGCTTGTGCGCTAGAGTACACGAGCAAGCAAATGATAGGTGTGGGCAGAAAAAAGGCATTAGTTGTGGACAATATGTTTTTTATGCTAATCAAAAAGTTAATAAATATAAAATATAAGAGACACTACATTTCGGTAACTAAATGCGTAAGTGATGGAATTGTCTAGCGCAAATGCCGCAAAACTACTTCGTTTTTGGTTTTCTGGCATTTATATTTAAACTTTTGATCAACAAAAGGAAAACAAATTTTAAATGTTTACACCTCAAGTTTTAACATTTCGAAAACCTAAGCTCTAATACCTGCGAACACGATAATTACCTGAGCCCTGAGAAAAAGCGTCCGAAGTTTTTTTGGGGCTTGATAACCTCGTTAAATATTAAGATGTGATTGGCGAGGCACATATGCTTCGAAAAACAAATGCTGGATGTGCCATTAACCAAGCTTTGAATATTGCGGGCTCTTGAAACCGGGGCTAGATGGCAACTCTTTTTCTGCTTAAATTGATTAATACAAACGAGGAAGACATGTGAATTCAGCAAGATAGAGTGACATGTCATACAGCGGGTGAAACAATTAAATTACTGCCAGACATATTTCCTACTCTTTAAATCTCTTATTTAGCTCTAGTTAACATACTGACATACTGCGAATGAAATGGTATCTTTGTTGTATTTTTATTTGCTATGAATTTTTAAAAAAATTTGTCTGCAACTACAGTGCAGATTTAAAAACAGTGTTAATATTTTAATTTAATTTTATTGTGGATTTTTTAATTTTTCCTCTAACGAAATATGATAAGCGGTTCTTCAGTTATGCTAATGCAAACCGTGCAACCACATTCATTTAAGACATAATGGTATATCTCAGAAACTAGAGCTGACATCTGATTAAAGATTTAAATTAAGCGTTCCGGATCACCTAACAAAAAATGTTCAGTTGTGGAACAACAAGACGTATGTTCCCTTGTGTTATTGATACAGCGCTAGTCTTAAATCAATATTGCATTTAATATTTAACACACTGCACTATTGGCATAACTGTTAGCTAATACCAGCATTTGCAGTTCATTACTTATTATATCCGTTTATGTGACGTTGGTTAAGCTCTATTGCTGTTAAGCTCTTTTATTTTTTAACGTTATTAAGTCTCATTTTGTAATTAAAAAAATCCAATGGTTTCTTAGTAGAATATTACTGTAAATTAAAAAAAATTAAACGGATAATAGAAACAAATGTATGATAAAATTAAATGACATGTATTATGGGTGTATGGTTTTTAATGACATTGTAAATATGAAAATAATAAAAATATTAATTTTAACTTTCGCCAGTTTCTCAGCAAATGAAGAAATGATGAATGCTAATGAAGAATCTAGCAGCACAGACATTCCATGCATAGTGTCTAGTAACTTATATTTTTCAATATTCTAAAAATTCATTTACGACATAACGTTATATCTCAAAAACTAGAGCTAAATCAATAAAAAATTTATCTTTCTTAATCGAAAGAACAAAACGAATTAAAGCCCAAATTAAATTATTCCTTTAATTCATTTAAAAAAATAATAACGCCCTTTTTTCCTTTTAATAAAGTATTTTCTTCCGCTTGACATTACAACAAGTAAATCAAACTTAAATAGTCTTAGAACTTGGTGTACAGATGCATATTTGAATAAATGCAGCAGCCCTTTTCCATAAAATTTTTATGGATTTACCAGTGTGTGTAAGTTACCAACTTAACCATGTTGTTACTTTCATTTTATTATTGTGTTCATACATTCAAACAGATAAGGAAAATCTTTCTGACACTCTTTAAAAGGAATATTACGAAAACTGATGATACATCGCTAGTAATCGCTGATAAAATTGTAAAAAGAAAAAACTCAGCAAAATACTAAATGGAAAACAACTACAGCAACCAGAATTGGAAACAAATAATAACGCTTAAATGGGACTGTGCCGAATATTATGGGCGCTACCCTTAAATGTGAAAAGCAAAAATGTTGTATAAAATTACCTTATATTGATAGAAGGTTTGAGTTTAATGTCAGTTGCGCCCTTCTAAAATGTACAGTCGAGTGTTTATGGTTACAACAGTAAGAATAGTTGAAAAACTTAGGAAAATGAGAACAGTTAGTGATTTTCAACACAGTCCATTTTAACTATGATGCCGAAGCAAGGCGTAGAAAAGTCTAGTAAGGCATGGATAAGAATTGCATATTTTAAAAAGCTTCCTACTCTGTATACTCTAGAAAAATTTGTATAGCAAAAAAAATTTTTTTTGTCTAAATGTAATTATAATTGACATAAACGAAATGTATTTCGCATTCGCGGCGAGATACATAAAACATTTCGGGTTACCTAAAGTCGAATATATATGCCAACTAATCAGTAATTGTCGTGACCATGTCACAACATTGTTTTTCGTCTGCATTATCTAGCGCTTAAAGACTTGCCTGTACTTGTTTTTGTGTATTGGCCTTTAAACCGCTTTTCTCGCAGCAGTTACTTGAGTCTTGTGAACAAGAAGAAGCAGTCATGCACTTGAACGCAGGCGTCGCTTAGCCGGACCATAGTCTTCGGAGACAAACCGTGATACTAACCGCCGGAATAAATTCGTTATACAGTACGTAACGGCAATTATAACACACGGTCTACAACCAACTATAAAAATAAAACAATTTGTAAAAAGTACCAACCCTTTTCACCCGCAATCAAAAGAATGGTATCGTTTTATGCAATTAAAGTGCCACAAAAATGGCACTGAAGATGGCAACTAGCCGAAACCGGTTTGTCTCCAAACCAAAATTGACAAGGGATGACGGAATATCGTTCCAAACATATATGCCACAAATTCATTGATATTAAAACAAATAAAACTCTGAGCTGAGATGATAAACAGTCTACAAGAAAAGGGATAAAAAAAATGTATTTGTAGGCAAACTTTAGTTAACAAATGCATTTACCCATATTACACTATTTTTTTTTTCTTAAGCTCTTTCACCAAAATGTATGATCCTTCAAACGTTTTTGCACTTATTTTTAGAGGAGGTTAGAAGAAATACTACAGTCAACTAACGTTATTTAGCTAAACAAGATATAATGTTTTTTATAAAGAAAAATTTTTTGGAACTCAACAAGATTAAAAATATTTCTTAAACATTAATAAACTGTTCTGCCCTTGAATCTCCTAATAAATTTTTAATTTAAACTGTAAAGACGAATACGGCATGCAGTGAAGGGCTGCTTTTAAGTGGGAAATCCGTATTATATGAATATAACCTACATACATATGTGCTTATTTCTAATTAAAATGAGTTTTGACAGTGCTTTTCGATTTTGCAAGAGGCTTTTTATAATTATTTATAAGAAGATATTCAATATTACATTAATAATATCTAATAACCAGGTTTAATTTGAGTTCATATAATTGTTGTTATTCCGTTTATTACTATTTACCTCCGCGCAAAAACTCAATTATGGGGTCCTCTGTGAATTTAGTCGGTATTTTGTTGTATGTAACCTTTAATCAAATTACATTTAAAATAATATCCATAGGTTACTTTTATTAATTTAGTAGATATTAGTAACTCTTTCCCGCACTTGGACCTAACTTGTTTATTTTGGCACCAATATTTTAAAAATTAATTGAAGCAAATTAACTCTCAACACTGTTGATTTACTCAAAACTGATACATACATAAGTTCATAATATTAAGTGCATTAAAAAATACTTTAAGTGAATTTAATTTATGGGCGGAAATAAAAAAAGCATGATTATGCATTTTTGCATAAAAAATTCGTACAAATTTGTAGTGTGAAAAAAATAATATTGTGTTAACGCGTGTCGTTGTTTTTCACTTTGTTTTTATTTGCTCTCTTACGAGCCACTTTATTAAAAAAATAAAAAATAAAAAACATTTACATTAGCACACATATTATCAGATAAAAAAAAATAAACAGTAAGCGCCGTAAGGTATGTTGTAGCAGTTCTCAAATTGTTACATAGTTCGGTTCTACCGCCGTAAAAGTTTTAAGCGTAGGTGTCTAGTTGCTCTGATTTTAAAAATAAAATGAAACACACAGCTGTTTTAGCATAGAAATTTAACAATCTGCAACGATTTTTGCCATAGCATATTTGCTCAAGTGTAGCAAAATTTAGTTTCATATATTTTGTTGTTAGGGTCTTTCAAAATTTAGCATATTTGCTAGACTTGTTAAATTTGCAAGGTTTGCAAAGGTTATTTGCAACCAAGAGTGAGTTCCCCTAGAGTTTATTTTGTGAGGAACATATTTGCCTATAGATATATTGAAACGAAAAGGCATTTTATTTTTTATGAATTTTTAATACAGAAAAATTTTTAAATTTAGCTTGCATTTTTTGTGCAATAATTAATATATGCTTCAGGGAATAATTAAATTCTCTCTTGAGCTTTATGGCAGGCTGCATCGCATTATTGTAGATGTAAAAAGATCTCTAAAAGATCTAGCTTTGTTGTCAAAAACGTTATATATAGCTTTACTGTCAAAAATGTGGCGCCACAAGTAGAATTAGATTAAAATCTGGCTTGCAAGAATGTCAAAAAATACAAAAACATTTACAATATTCTGTACTGGAGTTTCTATTAAACCCAACAAGAATAACCAGTTTATCATGAATTGAATACTTATTCAATATTAACAAGAAGTAGGTAAACATTATTAGCGAAGCTTAAGAACCACTGTCTTACACTGAACAATATGCCACATGAAGCAAGAGTCATATACTTTTTTTCAGTAGAAGCAACGACATCATCCATATGGAAATTTATTTGTAACACGAAATATATAAGTCATTGTATGTTTACGGCTACAAGAGTCTGTGACACAGACTTTGGTTTTTAATCACTGCTCGTTACTTTTTTCTGTAATAGTACTCGTATATGTATTGTACAACATTTTTATTTTGCTCTTTTGTGTAACAATCGCGTATAACGCCAGGCCAGAGAAAGAATAACTATTAAAGAAAGAAAAAATTAAATAAAAGAACAGAAAAGAGCAATTTGTTAAGCGGTTCTTCATCTGCATATGAAAGAAATTGTAAATTAGTAGCAAATTAAATGCAAATAAAAAGCATATAATTGAAGCCAAGTGAATAAATACATGCGAACTGATGGCTTAAAGAGTTTACAAAAGTAATTGCGGTTACGTTTGTATGAATATTTTTGCTTTTATCCTAATTTTCCATGGTATAGGCCTACAATAATTAATAACGGGTTTTCGTTAGCAAAAGGGGAACTAGATAACTGAATTTTATTAACTTGCCATCTTATCTAGAACGTGTAGAATTTATTCTCCAAAAAATTTGTTTTGCTTAATTAACAACACAGAAAAAAATATTTCGTCTCAACTTTAGTAAATTAACTTTAACAATGCGTAATTGTGTTTTCGTCATGCGTTAGTTGTGCCATTCTTTCTATAACCATCCAACGTACTACAACACTTCGATAGAACTTCTTTTTTGTTGTAATTATTTGCGTACCTCATTCTATTTGCATAAAACGAATTAATAACCCAACTGTCACCACGTTTTCAAAATTATCGAAAATAATATATGTATACAAAACTTAACACAGAAGAAGTCAAGGAATTGATAGAAACAAATAAAAAACATGACAAAAAACAACGATACCAATTATAAGTACCACTTTAACACTTTCACAGCAAAAAGTGCTTGAAATTCAAACAAATCAGGATGAATAAGCCCCAAAATTGGTTTTAGATGTTTCTATGTTTGAGCGTCATCTGCCAGCACATTGTGAGTGGTCACTTTTGTTCTGCGAAGAAATATCAAACTTAGTTGAACGAATGTACAACGAAGCCTCAAGTTCTTAAGGCAAAATTGATGGCAAAAACACAAGAATTCAAGTCAGACCATCTATCCGGTTATTTCTTACTGCTTTTCTAAAAGAGTTAGCAAACTTTAGCAGAATTGTTCTTGAAGTTCATGGTGTCTTAGTATACTCGTTTATTGGAATAGTAATGAACGTATGCACGATATTTTGGACAATGAGCACTTGCTATATACATGTATATCTATGCGAAAACTTGGAAACAAAATCGTTAGTACCATTAATTAAGATCAGTGATCGTCCGACATGGGTTTTTTGTAATGGTTTTATATTCCCATATAAACTTTCCCTGTGTAAGACATGAAGTTCACCAGCAGGAAATTCTTTTTGTTCCAGTTTTTTAATCTTATGATGAGCTTTCAAATTTGTGGTAAATTTTAAATAATGACAAAATTTCTAGTTTTCGCAACTTTCTATGCAATCGGTTTTTTTTAATTTCGAGTTTTGTTGGTATATTATTTTTGTAGGTAACAATTTTAAAGGTGTAAATTTGTTTTGTGGTGAATTTTAATGAAATTGTGTTTTTTATATAATTTCAGGCTTATATGTCAAATTTAGAAGTTCTAAATATTTTAGTGAAGTTTTTAATATTTTGGTGAATTTGGATCCGTGGTGAAATATGATTTTTTTATGTATTGGTTTAACATAAATTTTGTCAAAATTTTGAGGTTTTTTATAAAAATATTAATTTTTTTTTACTTTTGAGCTTTCATAAAACTTTGGCGAAATTTAAATTTTTGTGGTGAAATTCCGAAATTGTGCTTTTGTGGAAAATTTCGGGCTTTTAATTGAATGTTAATTTTTTCCCAATTTAAATTTTTTTTTTAAATTTCTGGTGAATTTAAAGTTTTGACAAAATTTAAAATTTTTCATAATTTTTTGTGTAGTTGGAGGTTTTTTTAAATTTATAACTATTCGGAATATTGTATAGTTTTTATAATTAAAAATCTGTGAACTATAGTTTGGTCTTTTGGTGAATATTCGAATTATTTGAAATTTAATTTTTTTTCAGTTTCTTGTACAATTTACAATTTGTATGATTTTTAAATATTTTCGTAAATTATGGTAGATCAAGTACTGTCCCGTTTCATGTACATATGTGCGATAGTCGAGACAGGTATGTACACTATATTCTAGAAGAAAATTCTAATTTATGAAGATTTCTCAATGAAAGTTAAGTTTTGAAATAACTTTTTTATTTTTTTAAATAATTCTGTGCCCAGTCCGAATTTCCTTGCAAATAGGATCCATTAACTGGTGACATCAATCCAAATCGCATGTAAAGTATATTTTCAACGGAAATATATATTCTAGATATAATAAACTAAATATTTCATCCAAAAAGAAAGAAAGAATTCTTTTAAACTCAACAGTTGCTTAAGCCATTTCATTACCGACCAGAATTGATTGGAAACCACCTCAAAATTATATTTATATATTTCTTTTAAGTTACAATAAAATATAGCACTCCATTGTTGTGTTATCTGTGAATACCCTTAATGACAGATTTGAAAAAAACTTCAACGCACTCGTATATAAAATAACAAAATAAAAAAAAAGAGAAGATACACATGCATATATTTACATATGAGAGTTCACATTTTGTATTTTAATGCCTTAAGGGCTATTTCGCTTTTATTTTAAAGCATAAAATCGTACAGAAGTTTCGTTTCATGTTAACAAACAAGCTTAAAATTAACTTAAGCATGTTTTTCAAATTAAATAAAAGTCACATATATGAAAATAAGGAAGAAAATAGTGGACTCATAAATATTTTAGGAAGCGATTTTCCTTTCTAAGCTTTTAGTAGTTCTTGAACGCACAGCCCATGTAGCTAACTTCTACTAGCCTGCTTATTTTGATAACAGAAATTTACCCATCACCAGCCCAAATTCAGGCCTAATGCACAAAGTTACATGAAATTATTCGCGCTGTTGTTATCCCCCTCATAACTTTGCTTGATTTAATCATAGCCCAAGTTTGAAAGTTTTTCCATAAAAGCTTCCCAAGACACACCTTCATATCTTAAAAAGTGTATTTTGGTACCTACTCACTGACATTCTCATCAATATTACGGGGCATTTCCACTGTAGCTAGAGAGCTTAAATTCGGTGTACAGGTAAGTATGGTGGAATAAACATACAGAAAAATTTGAGAACGGGCACTTTTGATCTGGTGGGCTAAGATTCAACCCATATTTTTATTTGATAATTCTACTATGGCTGAAGAGTGAAGTTGGGTATACAGGTAGGACTGGTGGAATAAGAAAGCAAACAAATCTGGACACAGGAACTTTTTATTCGAGGGCTAGGATTCCCTCTTACTTGAATGGGACACTTTCACTATAGCTAGGGAGCTCAGGTTTAGCTAGGGTTCCCACTTATTTGCATTTGATACTTCCACTATGATACTGCCACTATAACGAGCAATTTTCATCTAGGGTCCCCTTTTATTTGTATATGGTATTTTCACTTTAGGTAGAAAGCTGAAATTTGATATAACCAAACGGTCTGGAAGCTTTAAGTTACAAGAGGTTTTAACCATACATAAACAAACAAAGATAGCTTGGAAATAAGACTTAGATCCGCACAACAGCATAGAAGTGAAAATAAGGCCAAGTTTCTATCCAAAAATTTCGGCGGTTAAAAGAACTGAGATCAAAATGAGAAACAAATTCCTCATATGTATGTACAATACCATCCCATTTCGAGGCACCTTAATAAAAAGTGAATGGTATTGTACATATGAAGAATTTGTTCCTCATTATGGCTGTTGCACTAAAATGTAAGCTAACTGTAAAACTTTGAATTTGTAGTTTTATAATGAAATGTTCGAACTAATTTTTAGGAAATTCAATGCAGACTGATGAAATAAATTTGCAATTAAAGTTTTGCGTTTTAACTCTGAGGACTCATTCAAATTCAAGCAATAACCAGGATTAAAATCGGAATAAAAGGTTTTTCCAACTCTGTTTTCTATCTAATGTAAGTATTATTTTTATCGAAATTCATAACATCATTTGTTTGAAATATATAAATTTAATTTCCTATATGATAAAATAAGTCCTTGCCTCCAGCTATTGGAAAAAAATTCCCATGGTAAATAAAATGTGTTGTTTCCATTATACGAAGCAAATTATCCTTAGTTTGCTTTGACAGATGAGTGCTTTTTAAAATCAAAGCCTTTCAGGTCACGAATACAATTCCTTTTTGATATGCGCATGTATATATGCAAATAAAGTTTAATAATAACAACTTTTTAAACACACATACGAGTACAATAAAACGATTTTACTACATACAATTTGAAATTATACACACTTATATACATTCACTCTGAAAGCCCTTTTTATTTAGTTACCATTAGTATAGTGGAGAAGTAACAATGATCAAAGAAGTCGACCAAAATTGTGAACGGTCTTAACATAGATGTATTACGTTTGCCAGATTCTCATAGGACTAGTTTTACGCATGTTGTATTCGCCCTGCAAACGATTGGAATAAATTTGAGAGCAACCTCCATAAAAAAAGAGAAGTTCGACTTGTCAGCCCCTAGCACGAAAGATAGTTCAAGGACTTTTCTAAAATGCCCATTAATTTTTTTTCACGCCCCTAAATGCTGGCCATTTTGTATATTGTAGAGTGAACAACGATTAAAATATTAGAAGCTTACTTTTAGTAGCCGTATGAAAAACATCATGTCGTTTGAAAAGATTACATATTAGGAAAGAAAGATCAGAGATACCCATGATTGTACCTTAAATTTTGAAAAATTCACGATAAAGGCGAAAACTATAATATATTAGAAATTTACTAAAAACTCAACTCAAGATATTATAAGCATTCAAAACAAACTCGATAGAAAATATTCTATTAAGATGAAAGGAGAGCTTAAATATAAAATAATAGACTAAAGCCGGAGGCACCGAGAAAAATCTGTAGTACATTTTCAGTAGTTCATACTTATGTGAAGGGTATATAAAATTCGGCATAGCCGAATATAGCTAGCTCTCTTACTCGTTTCAATTAAATTTAGTTCAGTTTTAAGCAGCCCTGGGCATAAATTGGAAAACTGGGTATAAAATATGAAAAAAAAGTTCAAAGAATATTAAAACATCATGTTAATAAATTAAATAATAATGAAAATTCTTGCATTGAAAAATGTATAGGGGGCTTTATGTTGACCGGCAAAAACACTTCCTGGAAACTTTAACAAAAAAGTATTTATAACAAGTTTCAAAAAATATAATAAAAGTTGTGAATTTTTGTTCAGTAATTTTAATGCAACATTTTTTCCTTTGACCAGTAGTTTTCTTATTTTTAATGAAATTGGCATTTTATTTAACTGCAAAGTTAATAAAAGTTGGGAAATTTAATTAGCAACTATTTGTATAAAAAAGACAGGAATTTTCGAGCCTTTGTTCTCAAAATTAAATACTCGTTAAATGTTTATTAGCATAAATAATTTAAACATAGGGCTGCTGCAAATCATATTTTAATGAAATTTAAATCATTATAATAAAATGCAACGAAAACCACAAGCATCGATCCGAATGACCGAGAAACCGGCTACGGACTTGGCTTTCTGCAACTCTGGCAGTAAAATAGTTCGACATGAACAACTTTTCTGTTCTAATATGATGTTCTTGAACTTAACTACCAGATCTTAATTATGAGATAGTTCTTTGTTGCTTCTAGTCAGTTAGTATTCTCTGTTAACACCAATAAAAATGTTTAAGCAAATGTGTAGCGATACAGAAAATGTATTAATTGCTGCTAGTGTATAGGGTGGGCCAACCATAAAGTACGATGTTAATTATCAGAAACCCCTTAATAATTGAGCAGCGCGTTAAGATCGTTGAAGCCTTTTACGCAAATGGACGTTCAAATCCGAATGCATTTCGTGTACACAAACGGAAGAGTTGTGCGCAAATCTCATCAAAGCAGGTCTGTAAGAAATGTGAAAACACGTGTGCATGCTCGCCGGCCTATTTTTTCGCTTTGCTCCCCTTTATTTTACTGCGTTGAGCGATTGTGGCAATATGCGTTGCACACCTGATATAAAACGCGACTTAAGAAATATTTTTGTTTTCAAAATTTACTTAAATATATAAATATGAATATACAGGAATTTATGTAAGCAAAAATAGGTGTCGCTCACCCGATGGTTGGTCTATGTGACAGTATTTTGCACCTGATATACCGCGGCGGAAAAGTTAGGTCTCCATATATTATTATTACCTTATTATTACAAATTCTAGAATAAATAAACAAAGAGCAACAGCACCATATGCATTTAGCTATGTACATTTTAACTTAAGCTTAAATTATATTATAAAGATTTATTTTTTTATTTTTATTAATGTTGCTGTAGTGGGGTATTGTAGCGAATATAGAGGATTGAGATTTATAAATATGTTTCTTTTGAAGTTCATAATTTCTAGGCATTCACAAAGGAAGTGGGAACATGTTGAAGGGTACATAATACGACAATTGGAATTGGGTATACTATTAGAGTCTATTAACGCCTCATGCTTAAGCCTGTTGTGCCCCAAGCGAACACGTACTATAGTAGTGTCCATTCGTTTGGCTGTGGGCCATTTTTCGTGAAGTCATAAATTGTTTTATGTTCCTTATTAACAGTTCTATACCATGATAAAGTTGAGTTAAATAATTTGTTTCTATCCGACTTGTTTTTTATTTCTTGTAGCTGTAATAATTTTGGACGTCAAGTTTTCCCTCATAATTCTAAGAGGGATTTACTTAAGCCGTATTTATCAGATCTTCAACTGCCCTTCGTACTTGACGACTTACTGAGTCTTATATAACAAATAAAAGCTCGGCTTTAGTAAGTTTTGTTACTTTGCAAGCTGGTTTTTCTTCAACAAGCCTGTGGTGAACAAAAATATTTTCTTCCCCTCTTTAGCTGCGGAGACTTCAAGTTTATCTATCTACAATTTAGCTTTTTGCTTAGTTGTCCAATTTGTTCGGTTTACTATAGTAAAATAGAAACAACACACGTGTAATTAGAATTTCCACAATGGTTTCACTTGCACCATTTCCACGATTCTATCACTTCCGAGTTCCCCCTATCGATTAAGTAAGACGAAGCAATATAAAACTGACCTCATACCGCTCTAGACCACTAACTTTTCCTCCTAAAATACCTTCGAAATATGCTAATAATATAATCTTTGCTTGATCATACTTTTTTATTTTTCTTTTACGCCGTTTTTAAAAACAAAGAATAAAATATAAACTTAATCATTTCCTTGAACAAACAAATATTAGCAACAAACGTGCAAATAAATATTTAATAGTTAAAATTTTTTGCATTTCTAAGGTAAACTTTTTCCAAACGCTTACACAAATGTTTCGTTAAAGCGTAAAGCGTTTACGGGAACGAAAGATAATAAATGAATTTGCTAACTAAAGGTTAAATAAAAATACATTAATTTTAAAAATATGAATTTAGAGAAGGGAAATTATTTTTAACTAAAAACAGAAAAAATATACTGGAGTAAACAGTTTGTAGAAGTTTTTAGAAAAATTTAACATTTTTCTTTGTGACCATATCAGTTCTTTGTTTTATGTTTTTTCGTAGTTTCTGTAGATAAGGTTCCGTATATATATAACATATAGAACTTGTGCAACTACATATATTGATTCGAAGGAATACAAGCATAAGCCTGTTTGCAACATAATCCAATGTCTACACTCCCTTATCCTCGTAATGTTGAGCTTTAGATTTTTTAACACAAAACAATTTCGAAAACTTATTATAGTTTCATGAATGCATATATTCCACTCCAGAGATCCTTTGATCACAATATTATTTTTTTAACTTTTTGTAAAAGCCCCAAGGGTACATACTAGCACAATGATATCGTTACTAAGAGAACACGGTATTATTGTGGAACATTCAAGATGGTTGGTCCTTCCCTGAAACGGCGTCTGTAAAAGTTATTGTGACCAAGAAGGCAAAGATGCTTTAGAACACCTCCTGTGCCATTGTCTTGCTCTTCCGCGAAGTACAGTGGCTTATTTAGACAATTCAGTACTGAAAAACTTAGCAGACATATCAGGCTGTAATATGAAGCAAATAACCTTGTTTATTATTTCCATGCAGAAGTGTAGTACTCTTAAATTTCAAATGGAAGCGTTAAAATAAGCAGCACAAAAATAATTTCATATATAATAATAAAGAATAATAAAGAATACAATAATAAAATGTTGAAGTCGTGCAAGCTTCGTTTTAACCCAAGAAAAAGGCAAAAACAGGCATTTAAAAAAATTTGTTATATTCCAATTGTATTTATTATTAGGTTAAATGGAGTTTAGAAAATTAGAATATGTATTAAAATTATTAATTACAATAAGTATGTAAATCTTAATATACTATCCATTATTTAGTTGGGTGAGCTATCTTGCCAGACTCAATATGTCAGTCTTTTTTAATCTCGGGTGCCCGCAAAATAGTAATAATTTGCAAACAATACGATAAGACGTAAAATCATAGACTGTCTGCTTTGTAACTTCTGAATGTTTGATGCGCAAGTAGTACCCCACAGCTGAATGACATATGACCATATTGGCTTTATAACGAGTGGGGACCTATTAGCCAATGTAGTTGATTTGTTCGCAAATTTATAGAAGTTATTTTTGCCTCAATATGACAAGATCAAGTTAGGCGTCGATCAAGGTGGATACCAAAATATTTGGACTTCCTTTGGAACAGCGGCATTTGTAATTGTTATAGATGGGCAATTTTTCCTTCTGTTGGAAAACGTTACATGAGCACAAATCCGATGGATTTACCTGTATTCTCCACGTGTTTAGTAAAAGTTCTATTTTATTAACATGAGACTGAATTTGTTCGGATGCTACTTTCGGGTCTTTGTTAACGCTAAATGCAGTGTCATCTGCAAACTTTGACGTATACGTATTAGGGCTTGTTGGCATATCCCCTGTGTAAATAATGTATAGTATATAGGATACTATACTATACTATACTCGTACTACCTTGAGGTACTCCCGTAGAGATTTTCCCTTTCTTTGAAATTGATCTTTTGACCCTACTGTAAATGTTCTTGAAGCTTGTGAGAGTTCACAGTTAGTACTAGAGTAATTTCCGTAAGTAGCCCATAACGCCAGACTTTATCAATCGGAAATGTCAATAAATAAAGCTGAACAATATAGCATATTTTTAAATGCAGATCTAATAACGGTGATAATTCTGTGGACTTGCTCAATAGTACTATGCCTCGCAGGAAACTGATGGTTCGGGATGATGTTTTGTTCAATCAAGGTAAGGTTTTTAAAGATGAGACGAATAATTTTTCAGATAATTTTGATAAAATTTAAAGTAGGCTAATGAACATATATGACGTAATCTGAGTAAGGTCTTTACTTGGTTTAGGGATCATAACGATTTCAGATATCTTCCAAGAGAAAATCAAATTCACCAGATTTAGTGGAATTTTAAGAATAATTCATCAGTCCAGAAAAAATTACGCTTGGTTTTTTATATATTTGTTAGAATTCTAATCAAACAATTTTATTAAGTTTGAATTAGTAACATAATGCTTCCCACCATTCAACCACGCGAGCAGGTTTTCGTTTTTTGACAATACAGAGAATATTATTCTCTGATATTGTCTGATATTGAGAATAATATTCTCTGTATTGTATTTAAAAAAGGTATAATAAAACGCACTTAAAAGCGTGTAGACAACACATTGCTGTCATGTCCAACTATGGTAGCACTGAAATAGAATTTCTCCACCACTATCATTGCCGTCATCAAAATTGACATCATCGAAAGTGTCAGCATGCCAGTCGGAATAAAGTTAGTACAAGTGCATTTTTATATATACAAGGACATTTAATAAACGATGCCATCAACAGGCAGACTCGCATACACACTAACAATATAACACAAAGAAACACAGAACGCGTAAACAAACTTAAGAATAAATCATGAACAATAACAACAACAATCAAATTGCCTATAAAACATGACATAACAACCGATTCATTCATCATTTATTCTCCCTCGCAACCGCGAATGCAAAATAAAAAAAAAACGAAATAAAAAATCAACAGGAACAACCACTTCTGTATTTTAAATAAAACTTGTTGTTATGTTCTGCAAAAAAATGTAAACTATGCGCAAGTTTAGCGGGTCCATTTTTGCGGATCGCATTAATTCAAAGATTCCAATAAAACAAAGATTCCAATAAAAACAGTTGAAGCAAGAATTAATTTAATTGCTCTTTAACATATTAGTGGAAATCACTCTTCTTTGCATATCTGCAATTTTTGCAGACTTAGTATGATTTTCCCATCTAAATGTACTGCCTAAACTAGCAAAAAAAAAAACAAAATCATAAATTTTTTGATTCAAAATGCTATTGATGAAATTGAATTTATGGAGATTTCAGAGCACGAAGGTATGTTGAATCTAAATATATTCATGCACTAAGAACTTTTATTTTTTATGCATAAATGCATCTAAAGATGAGTTGGTGAATAAAAAAAAAAAAGTTGTGATTGATATTTAAATTCTTACTATTTTAGCAAAAAAAAAAAATTTTACCAGTCTTCACATGCAGTTGTTGAGACGGCTCTACCGCCGTGAAACTTTGTTAGCGCAGGTGTCTAGTTGCTTTGATTTTAAAAATAAAATACACAGCTACTTTAGCATTGCAAATTACCAATCCGCAACGATTTTTGCCCTAGCATATATGCTCAAGTGTAGCAAATCTTAGTTTCATATATTTTGTTGTTATGGTTTTGCAAAATGTAGCATATTTGCAAGACTTGCTACATTTGCAAGGTTTGCAAGGGTTGTTTGCAACCAAGAGTGAGTTCCCCTATTGTTACGATGATAAGTGCGAATAACTTCTAAAAAGAGTAAAATGTAACAATGTTTTGCTCTGAGGATAATATTTTGGTCCCCGCTCCTGGGTTGCGTACCAATACTTCATAACTTCTTCGCTGGTCGGGGAGATAGAATTTTTATTGAAAATATTTCTTAAAAGGTTAGAAACCAAATATTTTATGTAATTAATGTTTAACAACCTTCTTCAAAAATAAAATATCGATATGACTAAAAACTTGCAAAGAACAAATGTTTAATATCGGGTTCGGGGGTTTTTTAAGGCATATACATTTAAGTTGGCAACAAGGCTCTCCCAACTGCATAACTGGTAATATGCTAATCTATCGGTTTGGGATGGTAGGTTTGATTCCACCGAAAGACTGCTTTTTTCACTACAACGATTGTGACTTTTACGAACCTTTGATTTTAAGATATAACTTTATTATTAAATTTAAGAAATCACAAAATTGGCAACGCTCATAATAAACAGTGCTTTGCGAAATCGGTGCTACCATAGACATATCATATGGGTCTGTTATTTCGATATCAAGTGATCTGTTGCTTATAATTAACCATAGATCCAATGGTGTGACAACTTCAATTGTGTGTATGAAGTTGTTCAACTGCAGTACGGAGGCCATGCTGCAGTCACCGGGCGAACCTGGGTAAGTTTCTTGAGACGAACTCTTCTTAAGGCACAAGTTTTTAGAGCAACAAAACGACGATTTAAAGAAAAATATACATTATTTTCAAAACAACGTTGCGAATTTTAACTCTAATAATTGATGTTTGTATTCCAATTTTTAAGAAATTGTTTATCGTGCACCGATATACGACCAACCCATATCATTGCTCGTCAGTCTTTAAGTAATATTCAGTAGTACCGCAGGCAATCTTGCAACCAATTTTTTAGTATTCAAGGGAAGAGAGTTCTTATACTGTGTGATTATTACGAATTATTGTAGCGCGAAAATAAAAAACTAAATGTAGCTGACGGCATATCATGAACTAAATTAGTTATTGCAACAAGCTGCTAATAATAAAATCTATATATGTATGTTCTTGATTTAAAAAATTTTTACAGATTTTTTCAGAAAAGTTTATGATCTCAAAATGCAAAAATTATGGAAATTTAATGATGACAATCTTTTTGACGAATCTAAAACTTTTAATTTGTTTTCTATAATATCAAATTTTCAGTCAATTTAAAGTAAAATAATATTAACCAAAGTAACCTTAATATAATCGATATATAGTCCCTGTCATATACTCAACAGTTGATTCAAATGTAATACAAGAAAATCATATAATGATTTTTATTAGCTCTTTTCGGATATTGTGTTACATTACTTTCTAGATGAACACGAACGATCAGAAGGTCCACGGATACTAAAGCATATAGATGAGGTTCTGAATATCATTATTTAAAAAGCTATTATTTGACTTGAAAAAGCAAAAATGGCAGAACACGCTGATTAAAAAGCCAAAGTTTCAAGATCCTAGGTTGTCTACAGTCTTTAGAAAGTTGCTTGCAACATCGGACAGACGGACATCGTTAAATAGACTTCCCTAACTATAAGGATCCATTCTCTAATTCGAAATGAATCAGGAAATAAAGTCGCTAAACAAGCAAAAATTAGAGAAAAACAATTCCGATTTAAAAAACTCCAAAATCAGGGGAAACACGGGTATCACAAAAAATCGCCTGTAAACCCGCGAGAAAACCTAAATTTGAAAGCAGTCTTTCTATTCAAGAGAATTTTTAGGCTACGGACCGCAAATTGCAAATAATAAAACAAAGCTCGACAAATATAGCAAATAGGAGGAAATAGCTTCCCAATGTTCAATATAGTCAAATCGAGAGAAAGCACAAAACCAATAAAAACTTGATAAAGTGCACAGATATTGGAAATCTTTACAGAAAAGTTGAAATTGGATGCAGGAAGATCTTAAGAAGCACAAATAGTAAACATTTTTAGACACAGTCAATTTAAACAGGACTAAAATAATTCATAAAATAATATAAAGAAAAAATTAAGTAATGCTTACGAAGTAGAACCGTGCTTAAAAATCATTAAATTGTTCAAATTTAAATAACTACACAGAAAGGCTTCTAAAATCGAAACATCGTTTACACCATATACGAAGGCTATACAAAAAAATTTGCGAGGACTGCAAAAAGAAATATTAGATTGACTTTAGAAAAATGATCTCGTTTTTTTTTCAAAATACTGTTTTATTTTAATATAATATTCAGTTATCACGTTATTCAAAGTACTGGCCATCGGTAACTGTGACTTTTTCCCAGCTTTCTCGCTATACATATATAATAACATATAACAAATGTCAAATTAATAAATCTTTTGCCAATATAGTTTATCATTTCAACTTATGTGAACAGTGTGAAGAGTCGGGTCTAGTACTTTACTTATTTTTATATTCTGAACAAAAAAAGAAAAGTGTACATATAGGTTTGCCATCCCGTTTTTAATGTCTACAATATTCTCTTCCGACCCAACAAAGGATATATATTCTGGATGCTTGTAGGTAGGGCACTTCAATTAATCATGTCCGGCCGAGTGTCTATCAAATGTAGAAATCAACTTTCTGACGGCAGAAGGTTTTTTTCTGAATTCTTACTAAATTTGCTATAGTTTGGGTCCTACACAAGTTATTATAAATTCAAAACGGAATAAAAATCCGACATTTTACCAAATTTTGAAATTTCACAACAAAAATTTAAAAGTCACAATCAAACAAAAATATTTAAAAATCATTTAGAATTATTTTTTAATTTTTAAATTCCTTTGCTTGGTTCACACGTTTTCCAAGTGCTACGAGTACATCAATGTTCAGAACTCATTCAACGCTTATATGTAAATAAAAACGCAATGACTTATCCTGACGTTAGACGGTGAAACAATTAATTAAATTAATTTAATAAAACAAAATTTACTACATTTTTCGACTAAACCATAAATCTTATCAAATATGATTATATGATAATGCTAAAGTATTTAAAAGGGCTCTTTAATAACTAACGCTCAGCATATGACAATTCTTTAAGTAGGTTATTTTCTAAATAGTAAACAAACTCAGACAACAGACTTTCGTGTGACATCCAATAAATTGTTCACACAAGGAACACATAGAAAAGGGAATGCTTCTTTTTATATCTTAAAGGCAATCACACAAAAAGTGTTAAAAATAACATGGGACAAGCAAATATTCATGTTCAGCTGACACGAAAATTCCAGCAGAAAACGTGCAGTATCTTAGTGTTACTTAAATTAAAAACACTAAATTCTAATTGCAGCATTTAAACGCTTATGTAAAAACAATTTACATTTCTTGCCTTCCTTTTAGCACCTCTTTACGTTGTAACAAGTAAAAGAGCTATACTCGGCTGTGCCGAATATTGTATACCCTTTACAAAAGTATGAATTACTAAATATATACCACAGATTTTCCCAAAGATTTGATGAAATGTATAGTTTTCGGTGCAACTTTTGTCGTTAAACATAATAGTATTGCGATGTTTGTTTTTTGTTTCTTGTTTATGAAAAGTAAATTTTTTGGACTTTGTGCAACATCGATTTTGTTAAAATTGCCACGTTTTTCATAAAATACATATCTTTTGCAAATTGCTAGTTAAGCTGAAAAATTTCGGCAAACTTGGTTTTAGTTTTGAAATATTTAATTTTGGAGATTTTTGAAATTACGAACAAAACATTTTTAAAAATTCGATTTTTTTTAAATTGTGATTATTTTGTATTATAACATTTTAAACTGTAGTTTGATTTTGTTGTAAATTTTCGGATTTTGGTATATCAAAATTATGGTAAATTTTTTTTTTCATTTTTCAGATCAATTAAGATTTTTAAAAAATTTTATGATTTTTAAATAATTTGATGAATTTCTAACTTTTTGGGGATTTTTTAATTCTTTTGGGAATACGTATCTTGTGGTAACTTTTTGTCTTATATATGCTTTTAAACATCGATTTCGTAAAAACTAGATTTTTTTCATAAAATATTGTTTTTTGAGAAATATAAATTTTTATGGTGAATATTCAAAATTTTTGTAAATTTTGGGTCCTTTCGCTTTTTTTAATAAAATTTCGGTTTTTAATAGAATTTAAAATTTTTGACAATCATTTTTTAGACCCAGATTTATGATTTGCGGTAATTTTTCGAATTTGTGGTAAATTTGAAATTTGGAAAAATTGGAATGTTTATGTTAATGATGAATTTTTGGGGGCAAAATTTAAATTTAATGGGGATTACACCTCGAAAAAATATAACAATCCTCTTGTAAAGTGTTACATATTGTTTTTGACAGACCCAAAGTCGACTTAAATTATCTGAAGCGGATATTCTAAAATAAATTTTCTTGCACAACACGCGCGAATACTTTTAATAATTACAATAAAATTGTTTGTTGGCAGGTGGCTGTTCTCTGTATTATATCCAATTGAAAATATCTGCCAGCAACAGTAACATAGAATTAAAACTTTTTATTCGTTTCGTGTTAGCTTTTATAAAATGTAAGTGGCATGACTGTGCAAAAAAATATAGTAATTGTTTTTAAGCCATTTGTGTTGAAAAGTTGTTCAACTCTCTCTGAAAGAATTTTATATCTAACTCTAAGGGAAACGAATTTGTGCTTAGAATGCATAAGCATTTCTTACTTTAGAAACTTATTATGAAATCAAAAACCTAAAAGTTTCTTATGCTCGTACCATACATCGGTTAGCTCGTCTAACTTTTTTTTATTATTTTACCAGTGTTGCAATATTCATGTTTTGTCGGCTTCTAATAGTAATAGGATATAATTATGACAACTTTACATCAAATGAAATTAAATTAAAACTTTAAATGACGTAAACAAGCAATAAATTCGTATTTGAAAGGTATTGAAATGGAGCATTCATTTGTTCAGTTTTGCATTTTATGAACTAGTTGTTTTTTATTCAATATTGTTAAAAAATATAATAGTGATATAATAAAGTGATATACATAATACTATATATTAACGAGAATTATACTATACAAACATTTTTCTTCGGCCTTACTCGTAAAAGGGGGCGCACTTTGAAATATCATGCATATTACTGAAACTGTTATACAAATTATTTTTAAAAAATGTAATCCTGGAAGCCTCCAACAAAGAACAATTGGTTTGACGTACTTTCTTCTCTACTTTAAGAACTTCTTTGGCGACATTTTTTCTATTCTTAGCACTCTTTTTGAACCCGTTTTGAAAACAATAAACCAAATTTCGACGCAAAAAATATTTTATTATCGGAGCTGCTAACCAAAAAAATTACGAGTACAATCCTTACTAGTTTTGTTACATTTGTGGTGATAACACTTTTAAAACTCGTAAGGGAATTCGACACCTTTAGGAGCTAAGATATATGAACTTTCGTTTGGCTTTGTCATCGGTCAACCAGGAAAAGCGCCAGATCTACACATTACGTGCGAGCTTTCTTGTTGGATGGGCAAAAACATATCTGTATATGATTTTCGGAATGTCCAGGATTTGGACTGATCCAAGAGAAATCTGAAGTATCTACTAAGAGATGGATCTGTCATAATAAATAACAAAGTCTGTCAGTAAAACGTCAAAGTTGCTATATGTCCAGTATACTACCAAAATCTAAAACGAAACTAAATGATGCAAAAATCAATTATATAAGAAAATCCTACTAATTTTGAAAAATCTGATCGGGACTCTTTAATCAAAGACACTTTTTCAGAAATCATGGGTATTGTCGCGAAGCTCATTATAGTTCATAAAGCTTTGGATTCTTGCATGTCGTTGAAAATACATAATCTAAAGTTACATGAGCACAGTGAACGATTTCAAGAAGACATTTCTGCATTAGAAGAACGATTTCATGGCAAGAGAACGCCACATATGCTAACAGATTATTGATGAATATAACAAGGAGACGCTCGAAACATTCGTATATGGAAATTATAATTTTATTTATATTATTCTTGTAACAATCACAATAGAACTTGGTAAAAGTTTTCATGCTACATAGACAAATTGTGTTTATGTATTTACATAGCTTGGTTTTTATTTTTACCTTTTTAGCCTTTACTTTATTGCAAATTTATGTTTTTCTTAATTTGTCTTACTTTACTTTGACTACAGTTATGACCTTTTTACCTGAATTGTATTTTTGGCACTGAGCTCTTCAACAATAAGCCTTATTGCTAAAAGCGTTTTGTTCTTTAAGATCTTTGTGCTTTTATTATGTTGCATTACGTTGCAGAAAATATTTATCAAAGAAAATGGAAAGTATTTTAGGAAGGCTTATTTTATTCTGTTTTAGTATCAACCCGCCTTTATTTGAATATCTTTGTCTACAATTTATGTGATGTCGATATCTCCTTTTATTACTAACTAGTGCGTTTTTTTTTTGTTAAATTTGTTGTGTACCCCTGTGACAACTCCACCTTTTAGATGTCACTTTTTTGATGACATTGTTCCCACATATTTGGCATTATAGTGTTGGTATTGTATTCATTTCAGAAATATTTCAAAAAATTACTTTTGTTGCTTGCTATTGTTTTATTGGTTACTGTAGTAAGGACAACAAGTTCTTCTCGCTACTTTGACTGTTGTACCTAAAATTGGCAATAAAAAAAGCTCAAAAAAATCATTTATACAAAATCATTTAGTTGACAGCATTTAATATAGTAACGTGTTTAAACTTTATATATGAACAAATTGACTACTTCGTTAATTATAACACAGTGACATGTTAGAATTTCCCTTGTAGTAACTAAGGCAAGTAAATTTCTTCAGTTTATTTCAAACTAAGTTTTTTATTGTAAAAAAAAATATCTATTCAATTTTTAGTTTTAAAATTTTTTTATTACATGGTTATGACTTAAGGGTTTTGAAAAGATGTTTACGTTCAGGCTTCTTAGTAGTAAGTCAATATGTCAGAGTTCATTGATGGTGTTTGGCCATACAGCTCATCAGAAAATTTCAGCTTCATGGCTCCATAGATCATAACCCATTGTTTAGGGGTTTAGTGCTACCAGTTCTTGTGCTGTATTATTGACATCTTGCGTCACCACATCGACGATGCAACCCAATTTTTCCCAAATTTGGATTTGAGTCATAGCAACCAGGTTTATCCCATGAAGGTTTTAATTTCATTACCTCCTTCAGTGCCTCTGCCATCAGAATAATGGTGGAAACTATTTTTATATTATCTGCGACTGCAACCTCAATAATGCTGCTGGTACTGTGGCGCTGAAAATATATTCTTATTTTATTTTAAAACTGCGACAATACAATTACAAAATATATTGTAACTTAAATTACCGAGCATGGTAACGAAGACCTGCACTCCGTGTAGTGAAAAACACCCAGAGTCGTTGGGGGAAATCGAATCGCAGTCTGATACACACTACCAACTAGCCTACCGGGGCACCTACATATAAATAAATATAATTTGGCAAGAGCACAAGCAACAATCAAAAACCTTTGTTGCCTTAAAACAGTTATATATTATATTTAATATGCCACCTTGCTTTGCTCGTACTTTAGAAAATGTGACAGTAACGAAAGAAATATCAACGAAAATGTGACAACAACCACATTAGTAGTATTGTGGAGTGGTACAATAATCGTGCTTTGTATTAATTGAGAATTTTGAAATACATATAATGTGTTTTATTAATTTTTAAGTACCGGGAATTCCCTTGTAATTTGTGTACCCTTCACAAAAATAAAAACTTTATATATAGGTTTGCCGCCACTAGCATTTACGTTAAAAAAGTATTTTTAATTTCACCCTAGTAATGATAACTAACAGCGCTTTAAAGTGTCAAACTTTTTGTATGTAGTAGTTGAGTGATTTACAAAAAAATTTTTTTTGGTACACCGTTGAGTTTCTAAAAGAAGTAGTGTAATAAATTTTAATTTTTAAACTCAGCGTTTGTATTCTATATTGGAAGCTAGGAACCGCCGCACAGTGGCACATATTTTGAGAAGGCGGCCAAAAATGATATTTTTTGTGGTTACCGATCTTAGTGTTTTCTTATTCATTTGAAAGTAAATACCAGTAAACCTGGAGAGGCAAAAATTTAGAACTCTGTTCGAACTATAACACTGAACAGGGTGATCCAAAATAGACTTTCCGAATATTTTGTTAAAATGAAATTTTTTTTTAGTAAATTTTAATTTTCAAATTACTATAACTTTTTTGTTTTAAAAGATATCAAATCAAAATAAATTGTTTTTAATTATGTATTTTGTTGGTTATCAGTTATAGCAAAATAAAGTCGTTACGTTTTTTAGAAGTTTTGAAATATTTTGTTTTAAAAAAGATCAAAATTGTTCCAAAATCGCGTGCTTAATAGGTCATAACTCCCTCCCGTCAAACCACGTCAAAATGATATTTCTCTGCGTTATAGCCCAAAACCTCCCCTACACATCTATAGCCCATTATATGTGCGCCAAGTTGCGCCCGTGTGCACCAGAGGAATTTTTCTGACCAAAAGTCAGGTATTTTGCACAAAAATTATCAATACTTACGAAATTTTTCAAAAAAAATGTTTTTTCTACAGAGTTATTTTTGTATTATTTTAACTTTTTAACACAAAAGTAAAGCCAATTTTTTCAAATCTCCTTGAAAGATAGCGTTTATAACTTTTGCGATGGAATCTAGTAATATACAAATGCACTATATTGTACCTATCACTTTTTTAAACATCTAAATATTAAATGAAATTTTGGTTCAATAAGATCATAAAGAATTATGAATCCAGAATAATAAAATAATTTAAAAGGAAGTCTTAAATAAAATACGTGGATGCACATGTTTATTATGGCATTCTTTCAAATGTAAGTTTTATTACCACATAGGTAAGGAAATGTAAGCTAATTCCTTACTTAATTGAATAACACAATTTTGTACACAAAAGATGTGGGCACACACGGCATGGGATGATCTGTACCTGATTATTCTTAGTACCTGTTCATTTTTGCCACAAAGGTTATAATGTGTAACTGCATGTGGGTAAAATTATTATATCAATATTAAAAAAAATCGTGTCCGTATTAGTCTTAAAGTGTCCGCAAAACGAGATACGCATACTAATTACACAAAAATATACGAACACACAAATTAGGACAAAAAATTTTTAATTAAGAAAAAAAGACATCGAAGTAAATTTTAAAATGTGTCTAACAATGATTGACGGAAAAGTTGCACAAGTTTTAACGGAAACAAAGTCGCCGTCAAGCTGCATTATATACCAAAAGTCATCAAACCAATTAAATCAACCTCCAGCACAAGACGATAGCTTTAAGGAAACTTACGAATTTGGATTGTCGCCTCTTCATACTAGGATTAGTTTTATGGAGCATATTCTTAAATTGGGTTATGATTTGGAATTTGGTACTTCAGGCAAAACCATAAGAAACAGCAAAGAAAATGCAGAAAAACGAAAAAAAAAGTACAAATTTAAGAAAGATATCTTCAAGTTGGCCTTATAATCGATCAACCTAAACAAAGAGAAGGAAATTCGAATGATGAAAATACTGCAAGAAGATTTTTTTCCGATCCAAAAACTGCAGCATCTATCACAGGTGTAGATTATGAGTTAATAAGACGATTCAAAATCATATTACAACTCTTAGCATGCAGCATAAAGATAAATGCAAAAAAAGTTAGAGATTACGCCAATAAAACAGCTGTACTTTACAATGAAAAATACACTTGGAGATATATGTCTTCAACGGTTCATAAAATTTTGTATCATGGTGAATTCAACTATCATCTACTAATCATTCAACATAATATGCTACTAATAGGAGATATGTCTGAAGAAGAGCAAGAAAAAAGGAACAAAGGCTACAGATTCTTTCGAAAACATAGCACAAGAAAAATGTGTAGCTGTTGTACTAATGAAGACCTCATCACCATTTTGTTGTGTACTTTAGGTCCATATATGTCCAACATTCGGTAAAAATGGAAAACAACTCCAGTTGAATTAGAAGAGGAGGCTAAACAACTATTAGAAGATAAAAATCAATGCTATTTAGAAGAAATGTTTACTAAAATTGCTTAATGTATAGTGGCTCTTTGTTTTTAAAGTATACGTATGTACATATGTAAATTAATCAATTTTATTTTATAAATTATTATAGAAATATTTAAAAATAAAATAAAACTTTAACTAAAATAGGATTTTTTCATAAAAACTTTTCGTTATTAAGAAAATTTAAAAATTTTAAATTTTTTATTTCAAAAGGCTGTTTAAAAAAACCAACCTTTGGCCCTTGTTGCTTTTAAGCTTAAAAATATTACGTGGGCCAAAATTTGGCGTTTCCTGACAAGATTTAGTTTACAAAACTATTAATAATTATAATTTGTAACAATAAGAATAGGATATTTGAAAAAAAAATTGTTTAAATGTTTCAACGAATTATATATTCAACGAATATTAAACCCTTCGTAACTTTTTTTTGTCCGTCGACTTCTGCTTTTTATCAAAAATTAAAGTTTAAAATTCCACCTACCAAAACGCATATCAAAATTCCAATCCAATCAAAAGTTACGGATTTTTGACCGCCTTCTCGCCAAATGTGCCACTGTGCGCCGAGGCTGGTTCCCCGACAACAATTGGTTTGCCAATCAATTTATAATTTCTTCATTATTCATGACCTAGCAAAATATATATATATATATATATATATATATATATATATATATATATATATTGGACCCTTATAGATAGGGAAATTCAGTTAAGGATGTATATTTGTTTGATGTGGAAATCTGACGCCACTAGACAATCTAGGCTCTTGAAATTTGGACAGCTATTTCGGTTCATAAGTTCCCGAGGTACAGAAATAATTATTTTTACTCTTACTGGAAAACGCTAATGCACCAGCCCATAAAACTTGCATGTTCTGAATCCAAGGGATATTAATATCCCGATGGCTTCGTATAACTAATGGACCTAAGAGTTGAACTGAATTACAAAATTAAAGACAAACCTCAACGTTTCAAAAACTAACGAAGAACACCGAAATTTCACAACAAAATTTCAAAAAATTTTACTAAATCTTAGAATTAAATTGACAAACAAAATTAATATTCAATAAAAAACCTAAGTCTTACCAAACAAATATGAGAGCCATACTGTGCTGTGCTGACTCAGTCTTTTAAAAACCTCTTAAAGGTATTAAAAATGTGCTACATGCTTTTCGCGTTGATTTTTTGCGATTTTTAATTATGGCCTCCGTTTTCGGTCGCCTTATTTCACATTCAGACTTTCTTTTCGTTTTATTAATTTCCAAATCAAATATAGAGTTTTCTGCGCAATTACAGCCTATGTATGAATTTTGCCGTTATATTTTAAAATATGGTGTAGTTTTTTTTCTACTTGCGTGTTAAAGTTCGGCTTTTTGTGAGATATAGGTCTTTTCGAAATTGTCTTTTCGACATTCTTCACAAAATATTGATTTTTTACAAAAATTTACTGACGTTAAAAACCTAGTTGTGACACTTTAAAATTTTTATTGAACTTTGACTTTTGTTGTTTTTTTGCAATTATTTTGTTTTATTTTAGTTTTTCGATTATTTCGTGAATTATTCAACTTTTGGTGAATATAAAAACTTACCAAATTTTAATTTTTCATTTTTCGCGCAGTTTAATTTTTTAATCGTGTTTTTTTTTAATTTGTTATTATTGTAATTTAAAATTTTTTAAGTATAGTTTGGGTTCGTAATAACTTGTTGAATACTGGTAAATGCCCATATAAGACTGAGTCACAAAAAAATAGGAGCAAGTGCTTAGAGCACTGCCAACTGGCATTTTAATGGTTTGTAATTCAATACAGAATGTCATAAGTTCGGAATCAATATCTTATCTCACATTGTTGTTGTTTTATTCAAACTTCTTTTTCTATGGTTTCACGCCTATGCAAATGGTGTTTTTTTGCTAACAGAAATTTTACGTATATTTACACTGTGTACATTTTTCTGTTTTTTCCTAAAAAAAAAAATATAAGAGTGAATAATACGTTCTTTCCTAATTATGTTGCGCAAAGTAGTGTAAAATATGTTACATAAATTTTATATGAGGGCTAAATATACAGCACTGGCTTAATTACGTTTCATCTACAGAATTGCTGAAGTGGTGGTCTGTTCTATTGTGATCACAAAAATCCATCACCTTCTAGAAATGCGGGTAACATTTAGAAAGTGTTACTCAATATGCAACATTGTAGTTTTTGTGCACAAAAGAAAACTCCAATAATAGTTAGCTATACACGTGTAAAGGAATCATCCATATAAAATTGTATAACTTATATAGAAAGAGTAATATTATCTTAAATGTTTATTCTTCTATTCAGCAGAGCATATACAATTATTTGTTGCAAACGTACAGAATAAATGTTAATAGCCATTGTGCACGTACATACGTTAGACTATTACGACAAAAATGTAAATACAATGAAAACCATGCTAACAAGAGTTTGTGTTATTAAAGCAAACCTTATGAGCAGGTGCTCGAATAAAATTATGTTGCAAGTTTTTGGGACTTACTTTTTATAGTTTTGTATACATTTTACACACATCTTTACACAAGTTAATGTTCTTTGTAATTAAATTATACATTGGAACACAGCTACATATGTGCGCATACCGTCGCTTGCAGTCAATAGTGCAACAAGTATTTGTTAAATATACAACCATCATTTACAACAAATTAACATTATGTCGATAATGGAGTTTACGTAAAAATGTTTACGTTTAGAATTGTAACAATGTTAGGAAATATTTGGCAACCAAGGTATAAAATAAGAATCAGTGAAAAAAGAAACACTACGATTGTCCGTACTTTTCAGTCGCAACTTCTTGTAAGAGGCATAAGTGTACAAGATTTTAGTCTTACTAATAATTTGACCAAATTAGAACTAGAGCATATCTTGGTCCAGCAAGATCTTTTGAAAATATTTAAAATTTTAACGCGTTTGATAAATCCACATAGCATATACAAGTGATGATCCTGAAAAATGCAGCAACGAGTTTTTGTTATCAGTGAAGTCACAGGCATTATATTCCCCCTAAAAACCACCGAGTACGTGCTTAACACATTCCTGCTCTTGTAACAGTGTTTCATAAAAGTTAACTTAGTATTAATTTGATTAAGCCCTTATGATTTTAGGATGGTTTCAAATTAATTTTAAGTTTAATACCGGACGCTAACATATTTATCAACTGTGAGGTAATGTCATTTGGTTAGTTATAAAAACTAACGAGCAATAAGTTAGGCAATTACTGCGTTGCCAATTGTAAAATTTGTTGGCCAACACAAAATGTTAACTTCTGGACTCCATAAATATGCATTAGACCACATATTTTGCAGTAAATGTTACAAGACATTGCTGAGTAATAATCATTCATTTGCAAAAATGTATTAACATGTGTATTAACATGTGTTCCAAAACTTATTTAAATAATATAACATAATTCAAAAAGCCCTAAAAACATACTGATATTAATTATCTTATTCTATGAACTATGTAAGTGTCTATATATCTGTGCAACATTATCTTCGTCAGCCTTAAAATTAATTCTTTGTGTTAATACGATTGTAACATTATTTTAACAAATTTTTTAATGTTAAGTTTCGTTAACTGTATTTACATTTTTTTTTAAATATTTTTAAACCTCATGTTATTTTTGTTTTATATTAACGTTGGAAAATTTTTGAATTTTTGTGACAATAATTTTTTTCATAAACATATAATTTGTTCGTTATTTTTATTTCCTGATGATGCTACACAATGGAGTAGCGAAATATCGAAAAAAAATATAATTTTTAAAAAAGACCTTCAAGCTTGGACAAATTTAATAAATTAAAAAAGGTCAAAAACAGCTATAATTTTGAGAAACGTTTACTTTTGTTCTTCATTAGTCATTAAGCCAAAATCACTTGAACTTTACAAAAAAGTAATATTTTTACTTTATGTGTTTGTATTCAAACTCCAACTTGTCTTTCTCTCTAACATCTGAAAGGATAATCAATGCGCCCATATGTTGCTTAGCAATATTTCCATTTGTTTTTGTAGAATTTAATGACTTTGTATGACCTAAAAACTGCAATACTCAGTCCGATGTAATAAAGAAAAACTTGAACAAAAAACAATATTTTCTATAAAGAAACAAGAGGTATCAGGGGTTATGATGTATTGCAGAATCCGGGCGTTTGAGTTACTTTTCAGTTGGTTGTGTTGTTCAAAATTACTCATACGTTTAGTGCCGATTTAATTTTTATTGTCGCTTTCACACTATTGTATTGAGTAGAAGAACTAAGTAATAGAATTTTTCTTTTTCATGTTTGTACGAATAAGCCAATCGTTTGCGGGTTGTGTAACCAGTAGCACGCATTTCTGGAATTTTGTACAAATTTTAAAAGCTACCGACCTGTTTCCAAAACAAAGCAAAAATCGCACTTCAAATACAATTAAAATGTTTTTTAACATTAATATTACAACTAAACTTAAAATATAACGAAAATATGCACTTTCAGCAAAATATTTAATTTTAATTTGAATTATGTGCCTTTGTATAAATTTCTTTTATTCAGAATTTTTCCTATATTTTGCTGCATTTCGTAGAAACAGAAAACAAATTAAAAAAAAAACTAAACGCAATTAAGTTGTTTGCAATGTCAAGTAAATTTTTTAAATAACTAAAATTCATTCAATGCAAATATGCTGAATGCTTTTCATAAAAAATTTTAAAAGAAAATACTTGCAGCTCATTATTGTGTTGCAGAATTTATTGTCTTTCTGGTTTAAGTATCTCTCTGCTTTTATGAAAATTTATTGCATACATAATTAAATAGTCATTGCTTCAACAGTTTGTATTTAAATCTGAGTATTGTAAGTGGGAAAAAAGCAACAATTAATGCAACAAAAGAAAATTCCACCAAATAAGAAGTTATTCGCCATCTCACCCATGACTTGATTTTAAAATATTTTCGCATGGCGTTGGTTTTAAAAAAATATGTGACTTTGTTGCAGGTCACAAAAGAAGCCAATTATAGAAAGGAAGAAAGCAAAAATAGCAACTGAATTTTAGTGGCACGTGTTGGTAAAATATTTTATGAATTTTACACAAATTTTAAGAAAATCCCAATCGGGCTGAGCGCAAGAAACGATTACCAGTATTTCGTTTCAACGGAGTTAAATTGAAATATACTGAATAAAGTTTTTTTTTACTTTATTTTTTAGAGCAAAAAAAAAAACAAACCTTTTGAATGGGTGGTATTATGCTTTGATTTGTGATGCTGTAAAGGGTAATCCTTTTTTTTCATGATCTCTTCTGGGACTTCGTTATAGTAGCAATAGTAGGAAAGCAGTCTGAAGATAGTTCTCATATGTCTTGGTAAATTTTTTAAATAATAACTCCAAATTGGAAATTATATTTCTCTAATTTATTATTAAATTAAAAAAAAAAAAATGATATTTTCGGATCGGATTCGCTGCAAAAAATATTAAATTAGTAAACTTTTTTCGTTGGAGTTTGGGAAGATAGTCATCTTTTTTATTTAAATCAAGTTTACATAAGTTCACGTTTTATCACCAAGAGCTTCATCCGAACGACATGAAATCAGATAGTTGAATTTTTAAATTTCAGTAAGAGGAATATCATGAGCCACAATGTTTTCAAACAAAATTCTTGTACTCTGAGTACTTGCCGCTAGATTTTGTTAATTTTATTTCCGGAAGTGGAGTTAAGTACGCCAGAAATAATCATTTGGTTGAAACACATAAGTCTTCGTGATTATCTCGATTCATGATTATCTCGAATATGTTTTTTTTCTTAATGATCTCCGAATACGTTCTATGCTTATAATAACCGTAATATATAATGCACGGGTGCACACGTGTGCTGTCTGAATGGCAAGACTCTATGAATTGGGCTACGAATTTGTACCTCATCCGCCATATTCTCCGGATTTAGCCCCTAGTGACTACTTCGTATTTCCAAACCTAAAGAAATGGCTCGGTGGAAAGAGATTAAGCACCAACGATGAAATTATTGACCAAACAAATGCCTATTTTAAGGACCTCGAAAAATCCTATTTTTTGAACGGGATACAAAAACTGGAGAAACGTTGGACTAAGTGCATTGAGTTAAAAGGTGATCATGTTGAAAAATAAATTTTTCTTTTGCAAAAAAACTGTGTTTCATTCAAAAAGACACGGATTTATTGATCCGCCCTCGTATTATGCTGATATATAGCTTCCATTTTACCGGAGTTGTCATTTTTTTGTTCAGCTGCATTTTGAGTTAAGATGAGTTATTCGTTGAATTTCTCCATAGGACTTTTTAATTTTTATTTAAATACAACTTTTGGGATCTTAACCGATTAAAGGACTTCAAAATATAATTAGTGTAATGTTTAAACTATTGCACGACAATATAATCCTTCTCGGCAATTAAATATTTTGCTATACGAACTTTATTATTCGCAAGTAAGTCATTTTCGAACTTGCAATTTCTTATTAGCTGGGTTGTATGTACAAAATCCTGCTTTGTGTGCATCTACAACGAACTTGTAAAAATGTGCACAGGATAACATCCGTATTCAGACAGCAATTTGCTCTCCAGCGAAAGAGTAAATAAAGAAACAATTAAACTAACAGCACATTTCAAAAACAATTTTGGTTAGGTATGACTTTACCAAATATTTTTTAGACTCTCTTTGCTGTCTGAAAAAAGTATTAATAACCTTACTTAGCCTTCGGTTTAACTGGTTCCTTTGTTACAATATAGCCCCAATATCAAAACAAATCAAAAACACGAAATTAGTTTCATGTAAATCGTAGGTCCAGGCAGTGACCATCAATAATATTTTATGCCTCGTCAAACATATCTGTCATCGACCGTTTTATAATAAAGAGAATTAATAAAAACTATATCAAATATAACACAAAGACGATTTATATATTGCTATAGATAATGGTAAAATTCTTCAAAATGTATCTGACCTACCGTACAAGTATTGGACAATTTTTTGCTCAGAGAAACCAAGACAGACCGAACAATAATCTATACAATTGAAAGTCTTTTACATTTCTCCGATGACTGTAAAACGACAAAACTGCCAAATGATTTTCAATAATTTTTTATCAAAGTACTCAAAATAACAAGTCTATACAAAAGTGTGCCATTAAAATATTAATATTCATTAATAATCAGGAACAATATTACATTTAAACAGAAAATAAAGTTTAAAATGACTAAAGGGATACTTTGTTTATTTATTCACTGAATATAATCAAACCTTAATGCTACATATTATTTTTTTAATTGCCTTAAATACTTAAAACTTCTACCGATTTATGCCGCGTTACACTAGAACGTTTCTTTTAAGAAAAACTTGATCCAACAAAATTTGTTAAACATTTTACCCATACAATTGGAAAAAAAAACGTTAGGAATGGAGATAATAAACATACAATTTTAATATTATATTAACTGCGCAAAACATCGTAGTTAGATTTCATCATTAAAAGATTTTTAAACATACATTTTGCAACAACCAACGTGGTTTAACTACACGAAATAATATAATATTTCTAATCATTAAAAGTTACTAACTACTTATTAAAAGACCAAAGTCTTGTTAACAAACGCTAATATATTTTTAAAAAAAGTAACAAAAAAAGTGAAATACCACCACGGTACGTACGATCATAATCTGTAGATAAATTTGAATACTATTATATTCAAACTTACGTCAAAACCTTAAAAATTCACAAAGCACCCACAAATGTTGAATTAAAACAAAAACTAAAGTGATTTTTTTAAAGTTAAGTTTAATGTTGTCTAAAGTAACTCCTGCAATAAGTATTGATTGTGTAATAGAAGTGGTATTTTAGTATTATTATTAATATACTAGGGGATATCGAAGCGGACCTTACTTTCTGGGTCCCTTTTCGACCCCCATTTCGCTCCTCAAATTGATTTCAGGGAACCGATCCGTAATCACAACCACATTACTTTCAATTGAGTCTCGTGCAAGCCCTAGCCTTTACTCTTGGCTAAGGTGATTTCAGACTGTCGACTGCTAACTGTCGACACTCTTCCTCATCACGGAGTCTTTTGTAATTGCTAGCATTTGTCTAAGGCTTAGTTCCCCCATGGCATTCACATATAACAAGTGTCTGCCCGTGGTCTTAAGCCTTATGCTAGCCAGTGCTGGACATTCACACACAATGTGCGCTACCGTCTCAGCCTCTTCCAGGCATAGTCTGCAAGTATCATCTTCTACGACTTTCATCTTATTTGAAGTTTCCATGTCCTGTCACTAACGCATTGATCCAGCTTAAAGTAGCCTTATTATATCCGAGAACCTTGCTGGCCTTCCTGCCGAGGTGCTTTTTGAACACCATTAGAGACAGTCTACATGTGGTATTCTCCCTCCACCTATTCAGGTGTAATAAGTTTACACATTGGGTCTCATGCATAAAACGTGAGCTTGAGCTCGGACTCAATTTTTTGAGTAAAAGGTGCTTGTCGTATGCATAATAAAATTTGATGTATTTGCTTTTACTCATTGCTCACGTTTGAACTCATCCTGCTCAGTTTGAACTATGTTAGATCAGCTTGTGCTCATTTTCATATGCATAAAAAAAACCTTTTGCTTTCTTTTGTGAGCTAATGCTCAACTTTTGTTGAGCCTGCCTTATAGTTGACTCGCGTACACTAAAAAGGAATTTTGGCTGAATATTTTGTGCCACAAAGAAATACAAAATGTTACCAACAGCGTAAAACAAATTTAGCAAGTGGGGATAAATTATACAGGTTTGTATTCTTAATTATTAATTTTTTTTTATATAATTAATAATAAAATGATAAATACATAGGTTTGATGATAGTAGCATTTGCTGGTTGGCTACTTCGACTGTATTTAAGGTTTTGTGCAGCTCCTGGATTCCAAAATGGTATAGCCGCAGATATTGGAGTCCATCAATCAACTGTGTCGCGATATATTGCGGAAGTTGCAAAACTTATATCTGCCAAAGCAAGCGAGTGGGTAAAATTCCCGAAAGATGCAGATGAAATAATAGATGCTCAAATGAAATGGCAATCAAATTATTGCTTTTCATTTGCAATTGGAGTGATTGATTGTATTCATATAAAAAATAAAAAACCCACAAATCAAAGCGATGAGTATATTTATAGAAAAGGCTTCTACTCTCTAAATGTGCAGGCAACTTGTAGTGGAAAAGAACTTTTTACAGGCGTTGACATATCCTGGCCTGGTTCAGTTCATGACTCACGCATCTTACGAAACAGCGAGGTATGTAGAATAATGCAAAATGCAACGAACGATGCATTACTTCTCGGGGATGAGGGCTATGGAATATGCCCATGGCTAATGACACCATTCCGGAACCCAACAACTGACATTGAAAAAACATTCAACAAGGTGTTTACAAGGGAACGTGTCATTATAGAGCGGTGTTTTGGGCAATTGAAGCAAAGATTTTCGATACTTCAATACAAAATAAAATAAAAAAAAATTAAAATATTAGAGGTTGATCATCATTATCAGTGCAACCGCGCTTTCTTTGCTGTTTTGCCCATCTAACTTAGTTCAAACTGAGCAGGATGAGATCAAACGTGAGCAATGAGTAAAAGCAAATACATCAAATTTTATTATGCATACGACAAGCACCTTTTACTCAAAAATTCGAGTCCGAGCTCAAGCTCACGTTTTATGCATGAGACCCAATGTCATTCTTAAGACAAAAATAATTGTTATAAAATATTGCGTGTGCTTTAACGTTAACGAACATTTTTTTACGCTATCGTCATAATTACAAAATCTGCACCAAAAGCGATGAAGCTAAATGTCTTCTCCGCAAGGATGTCGGGTTCGGGTGTGCAGAGTTGTTGAAAAAAACGCATCCATTTACCTATTGTATTTAGACATCAGCCTACAATATCTTCTAATAATCTTTTAAAAATTACTCGTGCATCATGCTACCAGACTGTGTGATGAAACTACAAATCACTTGTTTCTAGAAAAAGCCAAAGTTCAAATCATACTAAGTAGCACACAGTAATTTTTATTAATTTTTTTTTTTTTAAGATTTATTTTTTGCGTAGATACTTTAGGCACTGTGATATTAATATTTGTTTGATATGCACTCCTTTAATAATATTTATCTTAAATCCGTTAATATCAGTTTTAGGCAGAAAATCCTTTTTGTACAGTGATATTTTTAATTGACAAAAACTAATTCAAACAATACAAAACGTTTATTTCTCAGCAATATATAAAATTCGCAAAAAATTATTTTCCCAGCAATAAATAAAATTAATTTCTTGATAAAAAACAATTAAATAAATATTAAACACTGCCTAGGAAAGTTCGCGCAAGAATAAATATGTTGGTCTAGTGCTCTATTTTCTTATAATTTTTTAGCTACGATCACATTTTTGCTTATTTCTGCATGAAAAAAAGTTTTATCTACAGTCAGTCGCTTACAGCACTCAAATAAGAGTTGTGCATAAAATCATATACCGCATTCTTACTTCGAGTATTTGTCGAATATTCGGCTATGCAAGCTTGATACTTTTTTATATTTTTAAAAATGAAAAACAAAATGCACACATTGAAAATAGATTTACTTTGCAGAAACAAAGAATTGTTATGGAAAAAAATTATTAATCTTTTAATTAATCATATGACCAATCGAACTAAGAAATGACTGACAGCTAGGGTTGAAATTTTTTGAACAAATTGCAGTTATTCTTTGCCAAGTTCGGTTTGTCGACAAACCGGTTTCGGCTATGTTCCATCCTCTGTGTAAATCGGCATTGGTGGTAAAATAAGTGCGAGAAATTTGGGTTCTGACCTAAGTTCCTTTATCTACACGCTTCGTTCAGTTCACTTAATGTTTATAATCAACTAACCAAGCCGGACGCGCGATGCTACGCCCCTTAATGGGTTCAATATGCAAAGTTTCAGAGCAAGTAGCTGAAAAATTAATATTTATTTTGTATGGGCTTATTTCATATTTATGTATATATTGATGGGCGTAGCCCAGCCCACCACCCATAAACACTCCCTGGAATGTGACAACAACTTGCAACTTGTTTGAGTCCGATCGGCCTTACGGTTACACAGACAGACAGAGTTTCACTTATATACATATAGATTAGCTGCTGACCTTATCTATGCGCTTTAACGCGTCTACATAAATAAGATAAAGCAACTGCTAAGCTAGAAAAATTATTGCACATAACATGGCTAGTTTCGAAATTGCTAATCAATAAATTTTTATTGGATATATTTTTGAGCGTTTAAACTATTTCAATCAGAAGCATGCAATTTTGTTAAAATTGTGAAAAAACAATACCTTAAAGGCATTAAATAATACAATTTATGGCAATCAGACACATTTGCTAATTTATCTTTGATTTTATTTATATCTGTGAAAAGTTTTTGCTATTGATTACCGGATATATTTAGGTCAGACATTTTTTGGGAACACAAAACTCATATATATCTGATTACATGAGTTACAATTATACGCATAAATTTATGTACAAATCCGAGAAGCACATAAAATATTTCGTCAGATTAACTATGAAATGTTACTGCAAAGCAAAAGCCAATAATAAAAAAACTATTCATTGCATTTGTGAATTTGTTTGGAAAACAGTTGTCACATTTTATTGAAATTTATGAGAATAATTAAGAAAAGCTTATAGCCAATATCGAGTATTTGGCAAATGTGTGAAATATAAAGCTTTGTCGTTTGCTAACTAGCAAAAAAATATAAAATAAATATCGTTTCACTAAAGCATCTTTATTTGATATATGATATTTCTCATTGCAAAAAAAGCTGTCCAATTTTCAATGAATGCTTATTTTACCTCTTAATATATATCACAAATCTTCCTCTTATCTTTAATACTCTATGCAACCGTCGATTTAAAAAGTTGTCTTAAGCAACCTGTGGAGATTGCTGTAAATTTTGAAATTTAAAGAAAAAATTTAAACAAAGGCTGAAATTTCACCGGACACAATAAATTTGATCAATTCTAACAATATAAATCTAATTCCGCTGTTATCTATAATTTGCAAAAAAATCTAAAATGTATAAGCATTCAGAGAAAAGAAAAACACACCTATCGAAAATGCTTATATTTAGAATAAAGAGTTTAAATCTTAAATATTCGCACTAAAATCGTTGGCCAAAATTATAAATCTCAAACAATCCTGAGCACCGCAAAAAATCTGTAGTACGTTTTTAGTAGTTCATACTTTTGTGAAGGGTATATAAGATTCGGCACAGCCAAATAGGGTTACTTGTTTAAAATCGATTTGTTTAAAACAGAACACAGAAGTTTAGTAAGGCGCTTTGAAGACAATCTATTACGTTTTTCCTAACGGTTGTGCTCGTTTTGTAACCAGGAAATAATTTTTTCTACAAGAGTGTCACGATTTTTATTTATTTATTTACAACCGTAAGATTGCATAGGTACTCTGCTTTCATTTCACGTAAACGTTAACCATATCCATAGTTTTAATTCGAGTTAAAAAAAAATTATCTTATCATTGTGAAAATCTGTAGAGCCATTAGGAGAAAGAAAAGTTTTCGCTTCTACTTGCAATTTTGTCGTCTATCCGAGGATTTTCAAATATTTTGCGATAATCACAGATATCGCCTATGGATATGATTATTACGGATTCCTTAGCCAGCGTTCAAGGTGCCATGTGTTTGTATTTTTTCATTTATTTATGGGGTTTATTAAAGGTAAAGGTCCATAACCCTTGAATTACAGGAGGACATATACAAAATTTAGTTGCATTTTCATGTACGTGTTGATTCAATAAAATAAAAGAACATGCACCTATCAGCTTTAAAAGTAGCGGCTTTGAATATACAATAAACTACGTATTGCAGTCAAATACTATAAAGTAAAGTAAACTAAGTTACGGTACAATGCAGTATCAGGCAGAAGTGTACTATGCAGTATATTACCGAAAACATATTGATAGCATAAGTGCACTGTTGTTGTTCCCTTTTTTATGTAGGCAAATATGTTAAAGAGTGGCTGTGTGAACAAGCAATATTGAAATTGGAAGAAATGATGACGGCTTTAATTATCTTTATTTTTGTTGGAAGACTACATCAACGGCAAGCGTTACAGATATATTACATATAACCGATTGAACGAAACTGAATTAAGCACAATTTAGTTACTTCATGGCAAGCTATGTGCTACAAGGCGTACGCCACGATAGTTATTTTGAACTAATGATGTATGGTTATTATTATCTTCGCCAAGATGACGTACGATCTAGCAAAGTCACTCAATATTGAACCTCTCGGGTCTATGCCAACATGCAAAGCTGCCGCTGACTATTGAACGATGTTGCATTTTTTACGAAGTTTGATGCATAGAAGTTTTAAATAGAAAATATTCCAAGTAATTTGAGGTAGTAGTGAAAAATATTGCTAAAGGTAGTGCTGCTATGGCCTGTGATATGTAGTAGTACTATTCGCCAGCAACAATGTATATTCACTTGGCTTACATCACAGTATCATATCTACGTTCATATGTATCCATTTTCCCTCCTACAAACTTGTTTTACAAATAATAAAACCGACTGCAAACAACAAACTCCACAATGTTATTAACCTTTAAAGAAGGATAAACGTGAAAATAATGGTTACAAGTTGCTTTTACGGTATGATATCCCTCCATACATAGAAAGATATACATTTTTAAATAGGAATCTACGTACACGAATATTTATACTCTAGTCGATGTATTTTGAGGAAATACGCTCAGTTAACATATGATGTAATTGGAGCAGTTAGAAATATTTTTGGCGTCATGTTTTCGGATGTATGTAAATAGGTATGAATGAGGTTGGTGTGAATTATAATATGTAATCGCTTAGTTTAGTTGGGTCTTTTATATGTGCTCAAAGAATTATAGTGACACATCAACACACACAAACCTATGTAAATAAACAATTCCTAGCAAAAAATAATCTAGATTTTTAAAGTAATTTGTAAGTAAATTTTAAACATTGAGGAAAAAATTTAACATTTGTACACACTCGCTTACAAACGTGTATCTCAGAATACACTACTGTAAGGCTATAAACACAATATTATACACTTCACCATGAGTTACGAACAGAACACTACAAAACGATGGTAAACATTCAGTGCATCTCCAAATACCTATGAAGAGTTCAAATAAAAAGTTTAACAAGAGGACTGTATTTTGCTATGCCGAATCTTATATACCCTTTACAAAAGTATGAACTACTAAATACTCGTATATACTACAAACTTTTCCCGGTGCAAAGCATTTTTTTTTTTAAATTTGATAAAATGTAGGGCTTTAAGTGCAATTTTAGCCTTCGCGTAAATTTTGTCGTTAAATGTCAAAATATTGTTTTATGTTCCTTGTTTCTGAAAAGCAAATTTTTAGACTTTGTGCAACATCGATTTTGTTAAAATTGATACTTTTTTTTTATAAAATAAACATCTTTTGCAAATTGATAGTTGAACTGAAAACATCATGAGAACTTGAATTTTAATTTCAAAATTTTTAAATTTGGTGATTTTTGGAATTATGAACAAAACATTTTTAAAAATTCGATTTTTTGGAAAATTATGATATTTTTTAGTGTAAAATTTTTGACCGATATATTTAAATTATCGTAAATTTTTTTCATTTTTAAGACTAATTAAAATTTTTGATAGAACTTTTATGACTTTTTAATTTTGATAAATTTTGGGGAATTTTATAATTTTTTTTTTAATACACGACTTTTTGTTTATTGTTTTTATAAGTTTCTTAAACATCTATTTTGTGCAAAGTTGATTATTTTTTACATAAAATATATTTCGTTTGGGATTTTATGGCTTTTTGCAAAAATACAAAACTGTAGTAAAATTTTAATTATTACGAAGAATATATAAACTTTGGTAAATTTGTTTTTTTTTCGTTAAATGTCGGTTTTTATTTGAATTTAAATTTTTTGACAAACAATTTTTTAGGTCCAGTTTTTCGATTTTTTTTTGGATTTTCGAATTCGTGGTGAATTTTAAAACTTGTCAAAACTTAGACTTCTTTTATTTTTTCGTTCAGCTTTATATTTCGATTTTTCGTTTGAACTATAGTTTGGGTTTGTGGTGAATTTCGGGTTTTGGTGAATTCGCAAATTATGGTAACATTTGTTTTTTTTTTTTTAATTTTTGGATTTCATTAATATTTTTGATATAATTTTTATTATATTTAAATATTTCGATGAATTCTTAGGATTTTCTTGGGTATTTGTTATTATTTATTTTTTGGAAATTCACGACTTGTGATGGAATTTTGTTAAAAAGAGAATTTAATTTTATAAATTATAGTTTTTTGTGAAAATTGTTCTGCTTTTCGGCGAAAACATAAAATTGTGGTGAAATTTAAATTCTTATGGTGAATATTCAAAATTTACACAAATTTAAAATTTTGTGATACATGTATATTGAAAACTTGGTGAAATTTGCTTTTTTGGTGCTATTTGCTTGCCTAAAACTTCGGTTTTTCATCAAGTTTAAAAAAAACTTTTTTTTGTTACAGTTTCTTGATTTTGTGGTGAATTTTCATGTTTGTGGTTTGAAATTTTGAGGTTTTGTAAAAGTTGTTCAATACGATCCAACATTTTGGTCCGTAGGTTATCTAGGCACTTTGCCTTGATAAGGGGACTTCATAGCAAATTTGATAAGGATTAAGAATATTTAATTATATAGTCTTGTGACATTGTTAATTGAACTTCCCTACGGATCCCTAAGAATCCAGAATATATATAAATTGTTGGGTCGGAAATGAATATTGTAGAAATTACAAATGGAATGCCAAACCGATATATACCCATTTTATATTTGTAAAGGGTAAAGTAACACATATCATATAATACGTACATATCATGTAATACGTACGCAGGCTTTTGCCAATCCGATATTGCTTTACAAAGCTACGAATTTCGAAAAATCAAACACTATGTTTTACAATTTGCCAAGAGAAATCCGGAGATGTGTAAAATTGTTTAATGACGAAACTGTGTTAATGTGCTACACAGGATAAAATAATTAAAAGTTTAAAACGTAATTTAATTTTTAACTTTTTCAATTATCTATATAAAAACGGCTTATTTTAACTAAGTTGCTGAACACACGCTTTAATAGAAAAATCTGGAAAACAATATTTAATTAAATAATTAATCGACCGATATCTCTTAAAGGTGGCTTATATTGTCACACAAATCTTACGACAAGTCAAATTTCTGTGAAGAGCTCAACTGGTATCGTCCAAACAGAATATACATATAATGAACCTGGACAGAAAATACTAATAAAAATAAGAAAGGCTCTTTTTTCAAATTTGTCAGAAAACATTACATGTAATTAGATCAGGGATGCATTTTTCTCTAAACAAATAAAAACCTAAATAAAAACAGATCATAATATACCGAAAGATACTCTTCATTATATATGTCCAGTTGTAAGTTGTAAATCTATGTATATTTTTACAATTATATTACGTGTACTTTTGGTATATTATTTTCTTTACAGTTTTGCGGACATAAAGAAGTACCCCTAACCATTTTATACGAGTTAAATAATAATTTGAATCGCTTAAAAACTCAATTGAAATTCAAATTCAAATCAAGCAAAACTTATAGTTCGTTTAAGCCATTTTTATTATTTTTCGCATTTTTAATTGGTTATCATAAATTGCATATGTAAGGTGGTCTAACCAAAACGCACGGCGTTAATTGTAAATAAAACAAAAGGATCTATAACAATTATGAATAAAATAAAATAGCTGCCAAATGCTCGCCACGTCTTCGCTGACCTACCTATATCCGATTGTCGACATTTTCTATGACCCTGAAACATAATTGCGGTTCAATGCCTTTAATCTGCCGAATTATCTCATCCTTCATCTCTTGAATTGTTCTTGGGTTATTGACGTTGACTTTTTCTTTTAAATATTCCCTAAGAAATAAACCCAACGGTGTCAAATCACATGATCGTGACGGACAATTAAAATCGCGACGATGTGAGATAACACAACCATTGAATTTCTAGCAAATTGTTTCGTTGGCTGTTTGGCAAGTGGCAAAATTGTCCAAGTCCATAGCCTGAATTTCTGGCCACAAGAAGCGGGTGTGACTCACAATTAACATTATGGTTGGTATAGAAATATTTTCATTATTTTATCCCAAGAAAGGTTTTTTAGTTACTTAAATTAAGCTGAAGTTGCAAGAAAGTACTAAAATCTAAAATGTAGGATGACAACGTAAAGTCTTTCGTAAAATTAGTTGCGTAATATCGTAATTTTAATAATGCAGATTCAGAGTCTTTTAGTTAAGCTTATTTCGGTTGTTGTTTTTATTAAATATATTTTTAAGACGGATTTACTCGTAATGCGTTCTGTGATAATTTCTAGGTTGCTCTAAATTTAATGTCAAATTTCATTCACCCAACTTTTCGTTACAGTTATCGCAAAACTTGCGTTAATTTCTTTTCTTACTGTTAATATTTTAATACGCTTTCTGAATTAATTAAAATTAATTCTTATACAAATTAACTTACCCTAACTTTTTTTTAGGAAATTAACTATAAATTATAGCTATTTTCATCACACAATGTTAAAAGTTATTAGTTGCCATAATTTTGTTTATTATGAATAATAAACTTAAACATGAATATTTTCCATGGTAAAAATTTAAGCAATACGCAAAAACAAATTCAAATAAGTGCTCCAGCATTTCTGCGTTTATAGTTATTGTAGATATATATTATTGTCTTATTTAAGTATTCCTAGTTTAATTTAAGTGTTCTATTAAACAGTGCTCTATTAATACAACTGCTTTTATGGATTCTGTACTGAGATTTGATATCTAAAATGATCCATGACGGTATGGAACCAATATATAATTTTTAAATAATTTGTGCATTTCTAGCTAGTAAAGAGTTTATTCCTGGCTTGTAGTTTTGTGGCGGCTAACAAAATTTTTTAAGGCCAAAATAATGGATGAAAGTTTGATCAACCCAAAATAATGGACGGTGTCGTTTATATTGTGCTATTGGGGAACAACATGCCTTAGTCCCATTATACTAATATTCGTCTAGATGACGTCTACGCTTTTCGCTAAGCTTTCCCGTCTTCCCGGATGGAAAAAATTGAAATATTAATAAAGGAACTGTGTTCTGGGAGATAATTGACGTTTATTCGCTCGATATTTGATTATTTCATGTTACCAAAAATGAAATGAACGAACTTAGGCGTTAAACATCATATAGATTTTCTTTCATATTTAAGATCTATTTTAAAACAAAAAGCCTATGCTACATTGAAGTTTCAACTTTAAAGATACCGTTTCTTACTACTGACATTATTACTCTTCGCATTTTGGAACATTATTAAATATAGCCCAAATCGAAACTCTTCACCATGGGAAGATTGTCTATCACAGTTTATAATCAAAACTGTTCCTTTAACTCTTAAAAATTTTCTGGCCAAATTTAAGATGCAAAGTTCGGTAAATAATCAGCGAACATCAAGGAACCGATAGATCAGTGAGGAGAATACACAAGGCAGCCGATTTCGTGCTTTGACATATTTTAACTTGACGAATTTTGCATCGCTAACTGGCTATTCAACCGTATAAGATCAAACTTATCTAGGAGCCCACAACAAATGTATATAGACAATGCAATAATATTAGCCGAAACTTTACTTTTACCTACAAGCAGCATTTGGTGCCCTCAATATCGCTATAATGTTTATTTTCTACCCAATTAACGCGGCAAAGTCAATGCAAGTTGAACCTTTCGAGTCAATGCCAGCTTGCGAAACGAGGTCACATTCTAAACATAATGACACGGATGAACAATTCAAATATTGTAGAATTTTCACATTGACCCCTTTAATTTGTTATTTTTTACACTTATTTCAATTAAATGTAGCAAATTTTGTAAGCCTGAGGCTCGTTATGCAAAATTAGAAAGTTAGAGGTCGCAAATTCTAATCATTCTTGGAAGCAATTTCATAAAGTGAATGACAAATTTAATGCTGAATGGAGTTTAGTTCACTTTATAATTCAGGATAATTTTGAGCAACGTTTATCTTTCTCACACAGCTGCAATCACAATAAATAAAATCGGATTAAATTACAGACATTTCTCGTAAGAGTTCTGGCATTTTTAAATTTTCTGCTTAATGTACTGATGCGAGAAAATCTGGTAACAAGTAACAAAACAGTCCATTGTAGAATGCAATCAACTCTACTTAATAGCTTTTCACGGCCACATCAAATACAAAAACTCACAGTGATTCGTTTCACTTATAACTGTACTGAAAATTGGAGCATTAGAACATGTTTATGTGATAACATTATTAATGTGAATGGGTGTGGGTCCTTTATGTATTGCAGCCAAAGAAAACGGCAATAGACATGTGAGATTTAAGAAACAGTGTTTAAAAGTGCAGCTATATCTACAAAACTACAATTGCAACATTCTAGGAATTTTATTTTAGTTTCAAGCTGTGAAGTTACTATCTACCAAAACGACTCCTTTGGACTTTGATTAACTATGTTGAGTTATATTTGAAAGAGATTTTGTTTTTAGTTGTTTACCTTCAATTTTGTTAAAGTTTGGTAGTATATTGATTTCCTGTGAGTTTTCTAGTTTTAAATGAAATTAAACGAATTAGTGAAATTTAAGCTTTTGTAGTGAATTTAAATAATTTGTTAGATTTTGGTTTTTTGTTAAAATTTCGATTTTTCATTGAAGTTTGATTTTTTTGCTAATAACATTTTTGTGAAATTTCGGTTTTTAGAGTTTCTAAAATTTACCGTAAGTTGTCTTGAATCTTCGGGTTGATAATTTTTGAAGGTGGACTTAATAGCCAATAATGATTTACAATATGCAAATTTGTTGGACTTCTTTATAATCGTTTGCCCGTAAGACTGAAATAACGTATGTCAGGAACTTGTGAACTGATATGTCTGAACTCAAATAGTGAACAGACATATGGACAGACGGATATCGTTAATTGAACTTTCCTACCTGTTAGGATCCAGAATATATATCTTTCGTTTGGTCGGAAATTAATGATTGTGTAAATTACAAACGGAATGACAAGCCATATATATTCTTTTCATTTTTGTGAAGGGTATACAAAGCACTATAAAAGCGACTTGCTTCGATTTGCTTTTCTTTACAAATATTATATGCACATTTACGTTATTTGGCCATGAGCCTACGAAAGGTGCTAGGAATACTTCATTTTTGCTAATGAACAATGAAGTAAAGAAATGTAAATGTGAACTTACATAGAAATCAATTTGTTAAAGCTTACACGACTCTCAGGAATAATTGATTTGACTTCGTGAAAGTTATCAAGGCCAGAGGTCACAATATCTTTATCTTCACTTCACTTTTCACTGTTTAGAAATCCAAAGTTGTGAGTTACTGTAATTTTTATTTTAATTTCATTACTTATATATTATTTTCTTCATATCGTACAACTTTCTTTTATGTAGATTTTTTTGGAACGAATTTTCTTCGAAAAATGACACTGAAGATGGCACATAGCCGAAACCGGTTCGTCTCCAAACCAAACTTGACAAGGGATGACGGAAATTCGTTCTAAAAATCTACATCAAAACACCCTGTCGGAATATTAAATCAAGAATCAATTTTCTTTTATCTCTGTCTTAGCAATTGACTTTTTTATATTTCTTTTTCAATTGTATATGACACATATCCACGTAGTTAACGCCACCTATATTCATACTATGCACTAATAAATTGTACTTTTATCTAATATTTTAATAACTGGCTGTGCTCTGTTTATGGTATAACGAAACTTTCTCATTTACCCCATAAAAGTTTCGCTTATGACTACTTAAATGTTTAAAGAGTTCGGCTTAAGTTTTTTCCATTTTAATTTATTTGAAAAGGAACCAAAAAAGAAATGCATATGCAGTTCTGCTTTTTATAAGCAATAAATAAAAGAATTATTTTCAGAACTTAAAAGTATATAAAAATTCCAGCAAAAAAGAGAATTTAAGTTCCTACCAAAGCACTCGTAGAACTTCTGCCGAACAAGATCACCTTTTGGTAAAACGTTAATGCATTTAATGTGGAGTTGTAGGATGAAAGAATATAACCCGCCGTATGGCAATAAAATACTAATATGTAAGTGGTTCTTCAGCAAGGACGTTTTAAAGGTTGACACATGTACATTTTCTGTGCCACTGCTCTGCGCTCGCACGAATAGGAATCCAGTACTTTATGGTTGACACCTTATCTGCAAGGATCTTTTCCTTGGTTTCGTATTGAAGAGCACACAACAATCCGAACCATTGTCTCCTCCTCTCAATCTTATTTGTTTTAATAAAAGATGAATTTTTTTTCTGAAAGTAATCGTAAAAAACTTAAGCAATAAAATAGCACAATAAGAAAACGAAGTGCTATAAAATTATTATTACTATGTTTGGATGCAGTAAATACATTTGAGCTTAATGTCAGGCAATGTGTCGTACCGAAGGCAATGCCTTTACATATATACATAACTAATATTCATGCTTATATTGCTAAACGCTTAATTAACTTTAAAAAATGTATTTTTTGCTTCTTGGAAACAAATAGATATGCATTTGTTTATACTGGAGAAATAATGAACACGATAACATATGATAGCTAACCTACAAGAAGTGCGTAACAACAAAAAAATGTGTTTTTTACCAAGTAAATGAAGCGAGGCATTTAGTTTCTTGAAATTATTTTTCATTTCATTTACTTCTATGTGCAAAAAGAGTATTTGAAAATGATAAATCTTTTTAGCTACAACAGGGTCCGAAAACAGTGAAATTGTAAACAGTAACTCTATGTAGCAGGCGAATAAATTGCTAATTTAGTGATGAATGGGAATTTTGACACAATTAAATTGTTTCGCATTGGCTGCTGTTGTTACTACTACTGGTGCCAGCCATGCCGGTGATATTTTGTTTTGTTAGCAACATGTCAGTATCCTCCCGACCTAGAAAATTCGCAACAGTGTATAAAGGTTAGATACATACAATCCTAAGTAAAATTGTGATTTAAACTTATAAAATATTTTAAGGCTTCTTTATTGGGTATTTAAAATAAAATCGCTTAATATACTGTTGTCGAATTTGAATTTCGTTTGAATTTGTTTTTAAGTTAGAATATTTACAATATAATTTACAATAATAATTATTACCATCTATACTCTACACTACACACAGCTCTTCAATGCCTTGCACTATTGTTGTTCACGTTTCTATTTTCACAGTATTGCACGAAGTTAAGATGCGGTTAACTGTAGACCGACTACTATCAAATATTCCTACGTTATTTCATAGAAAAATAATTATCCGCTTGCTTTCAGCTCGAATATTAATTAAGTTTTTAATTGATTCACATATTTGCTTAATTAAATATTAAGGTGTTTAGGTGTGACTTTGTCGTATTAGAGGGGAGCAATTTTAAACTTTGAAGTTGATTTTTAAGACATGATCGCCTTTTAAGCAAGAACATATACTTTTGTAAAAAGATGTCGATTTTAGAAAACAACTTATATTCTTTTAAGATGTTAAGAAATACATTTAAATGTAACTTCTCGAAAAATAGAGCTAAATAAGTAAAATTTTGCTGAGAGGTATTTTTAAATTAGGAAATCACAAAAGAGGTATTCACTCGTGTTCAGCATAAGTCGACTTAAAAACTTGTTCTTTATTGCCGCAGGGCATTAATAAAGATCGTTGATTTGTTCGTGAAGCCCGGCATTGCAAACGCCTCAGCCTTAAAATCAAATTGTTGATTCCATTAATTACATTATGATGAATGTCGCAACAAAAACTCGTACAGTATCAGCTTTGGAAGCTTATTCGGTCTTTTTTTTTTGTACAGAAAATAATTCTCAGTTCTTGATAAGGGTGGTGGATTTAAACAAGCATTCTTCACGTTTGAATTTGGGTGGCATGAGCTGTTTCAACTTCAATTAATTGTGCATTCGAAGGAAATTGTTATTTTAAGACAATTTAAACTGACATGTTTTATGTGATTTTAATAATATTGAAATGTAAGTCAATTATAGTCAGATAATAAATGTAAGTATAGTAGAATAAGGAAAGGAGACAGAAATCATGATAATTAATTTGTTAATTAGAGCGAAAATTGAAGTGATAATTAGGTTAAAAATGGGGAGTTCTTATACAATAATATTTTTAAATATTGAATACAGATCGCCGACCCATATTGCACAGCCATAAGTTTTCGTTCAGTGAATCTAAGGATTATTTAAGAAAAGTAAATTTTTTAAAATAAGAATAAAAAAAACTTCACACATTTGTTCCGGTAAGCAATCGCAGCCAATACAAGACAACCTTATCGATAAACAGCGATAACGATTTTGTACGCCAATATCACTGCAAAATTCCTGTTAATACAATGAAGAGTTTAACTAAATCTTCTTCGTCCAAAACACCAAAACAATTAGAAGAGAAGCATGTGTAATTTTCCATAAAATGTTATTTACACAACACTTAAATGTCTTTAATAGTTGCAACAAAACATATCTCAAAAATCTGTCTGTTGGCAATTAAGTTGTAACTTTATGATGGCAACATAAATTTAATGCATGCGAATCGAGCTGTGTAATTTGTTGCTGCTACATAATGTACAAGTATTTCATGTCATAAAAGTGTTGTAATAAAAAAATATAAGAATTTTCAGTTTTTTAAAGCCTGCAATAAGCTCTCGTTCAATGTTTTATAAAACATACACAAAATATTTTTGCACATTATTGACAGGGTACATTAATACGAGTAGTAGTGCGTTTTGGTGGATTCTAGTGGGGAAATTGCTTTCTAGTTTGATTTACGCGTGCGGCCACCTTTAGTTTGTAGGTTAAGTACACGAATTTATAAAAGATAAAATTCATCGTGCCGATCGAATGTGTTTCTATCAAATTTGGTGTTAATAGAAATAAGCAGTTGAAAAAAAATATTAATCTGTAATTTAATACCTTAGTTGGGATTAGCAATAGTATGTTAGTACGCTATAATAAAGTGAGGCGTCCACTTCATATAAAACCTTAAAACTAGAACCAATCTGCGCCACTTAATGACAACACGAGTGCTTACTTTTGTGTCGGTTGTCTTCGTTCCATTAATGAAAAGTAAAAACTTACCACAAAAATTTGTTCTACTAAGTCGTTGCTTGTTTACAGTTTTAGGTTTAATTAACATTTTTATTAATTTAAATACTTTTAATTAAAATCAAATTTAAATTGTATTAAAGACTAGGACTTATAAATTTGTATAGGGATTCCAGTCATTGAAAATTTTACCACTTGGATTCGTGCCACTGTCCGAGATGGCTGTGAGCATTTGTGCAATGTCATATTTCATACTTTTACCTATAAAATTAAGCAGCATTTTGTTATCATCGTGTTTTTAGTCATTTCAATATCGACACAAATTAATATAAAAAAAAATCTTTGTATAATTGTTTTTGTTTAACGAAAATATCTCATTATTGCACCTTATTTGTGCTGTAAACTGTTTTAAGTTTTTTTTTAGATCTCAATAAATTGTCCTTAAAATTTACATACAATGTAGCTTAATAAACCCAAATTTTTTCGTTACTCAAATTACGTTGTTACTGTTGCTCTTCTATTATCCAAATACCAATTATTTATTGTTTTCGTTATTTAGTGCGTATTATGACACAGCAGTAGTATTATGCAGTCAATTACATGATTTTTGGGTCATTGACCTATTTGAGATATACATATTACCAAATAAAGAGCTTTAAATACAAGTCGGTATGTCGGCATCGTAACTTACGGGTATTTTTAAAGAATTTCACAGACAATCCAATAGTTGTCAATTTACGTTATGTAAAATTTAAAATTTTAAAAGCCTTTAACAAACAACTCTAACGCAGCATTTCACTGACTCTCTCATATCATATAATCGTGGGTTAATTAATACTACTGATAGGTTCGGGGGAAAGTGTGAAAAGTAATACCAGTATTGTTGCGCCATTTAACTTCATTTTATTTGACGTATGTCAAGAATAGTGGTTATTCTTATTTCGTCAAAATCGTTATTGGTCCTAAGAACACAAACTTAACTTTTGCTCTAATATAATTTCTTTCTTATATTGTTATTGAAATTTTGTTGTCAATTTACTTCTAGCGTATTTACAAATAAAAAAATTCCTACGGATGAACTGGAAAATATGAAGTATGAAAATTATATATTTGTTTCTTCATTCTTACCCACATTTCCATAAAGCAAAGTGTTTTTTGTCTGCAAATGTAAAAAGGAAGATTGAAGTGACATTTACGTACACGTACCTTGTCGTTAACTAAATAAACTCTTCTATCTCATGAAATGTTCAACTGTCTCTCGAAAGCTAATTTATTTATTCACAGTTGTGTTTTAACATAGCGTAGGCAATAATCAAAAGGCAGTGTTCAAATAGTAATGAAAGTTTTCAAAAATATATACGCCATAAAATTCGGTATGACATTATACTTGAAAAATCTTTAAACATGTAATAATTGTTTTTAGAACTCTTTTGAACGAAAATGCAGAAAAATATAATTTTTCTTAATTTTCCATGTTAGCAACGTATAAGTTTTTTGACTTTTTAACAAAATTGTTTTTTCATACTTACTAATGTGTCTGTTAATGGAAATATTTATGCAGGTACTTATTTTTCCGGTAATAGCAAAATAAACTAGGCTAGTGCAGTGATATAATATATAAACGTTAAATCGACTTTAAACTTTAACCTTGCGTGCAGCAAATATTAAGTATTTCAAAAAGCTGAGGTAGTAAGCTTAAAAATCTTCTGTGACGGCGATTCGTTCAACTACGAAAACTAAATTGTAGAATTCAGTTCAACTACACCTTCCCTATATGTGTAGAAACGAATTTCCGTCATCCCTTGTCAACTTTAGTTTCGCGACAAACCGGTTTCGGCTATTATCAGAGTCATCCTCAATGACGAGAATTGATTCCAAAAATATAGCGCCGTCGGAATATCAAATGAAATTTCATTAAAAACCAAACATTCCTTTAGAAAACTCTCCAATATTGTTTTTCCAATCTCCCGCTGTGCGTCATCGCCGTATTATTAAAAATGATGAGTATGGAAACGAAATATTCTCTCGGTTGAAGAGATTTTTGCATATTTTGGTGATTACGTATTAAATTTTTGCTGTTATCGCCATCGTCAATTATCTCAATTAATGTAGTGTTCCAAGATCAACCCCTTTTGTAAATTTTTGGAACCTACTAAAAATTTATCGTACACTTTTTAACCAGCTTGGATTTTATAGCCAATCTGTAGTACTTTTTGTAGATTTAAGCGATTGTTTTTGAAATGTATGGATTTCCCTTCAAATTGTGAATTTCGGTTTTAGACAATTCTTCTTCTTCGGTTTAATTTCACTAAGATGTTTAGATTTCAGATATTTTTCTGGATTTTAGTGACATTTTCTCTTTGTGATCTAAGTTGCCTTATTTAATTTAGCTGTAAAATATTCTGGGAAATTGTCGAGTTTCAGTAATAATAATTTTATGAAAACTCGATGAATTTGTATATTTGTTGAGATTTTTAAAGTTTCGATTATTTGTTTTGTAAGTTTCGGTAATTTTTTCCATTTAGTTTTCTAGTCTTGTATAATTTTGCTTTAATCTAAGTGGTCTTTCTTTTTGTGGTTTTTAATATTCGTTTTGTTAAAATTTTAAATTTTCTTCCAATCATTTTATTTAAATTTTATTTTTCTTGGTTTTCAAAACTTTAACTCATTTTGGTAGATTGTGATTTTATTTTTGAATTTATTATAATTTTTTTCGCTTCACTCGCTTACCTAAGGTGCCCTTAATGATGTATAGAGTTTTTCATGTTTGAAGTAAAATCTATAAAGAGGCAGAACTGAATAATGGAAATTGTGTCAGCTACTTATAAAAGGGCTTTTATGTTTTCTGGCTAGCGTAGGAGATAAATCGGTCACCCATTACTATACAGTATAAAACAAAGTCGCTTTCTCTGTCCCTATATCTCTATTTATGTTTAAATCTTTAAAACTACGCAACGGATTTTGATGCGGGTTTTTAATAGATAGAGTGATTGAAGAGGAAGGTTTATATGTATAATGTCATCTATTAATACTATTATTATTATTATTATTATTATTATTATTATTATTATTATTATTATTATTAATGTATGGGGGGATATCGAAGCAGACCACTTACTTTCTGGGTCCCTTTTCGACCCCCATTTCGCTCCTCAAATTGATTTCAGGGAACCAATCCGTAATCACAGCCACCTTACTTTCAATTGAGTCTCGTGCTAGCCCTAGCCTTTACTCTTGACAAAAGTGATTTCAGCCTGTCGACTGGTAACTCTCAACACTCCTCCTTAACACGGAGTCTCTTGTAAATGCGCAGCATTTGTCTAAGGCTTGATTCCCCATGGCATTCACATTTAACAAGTGTCCGCCCGTGATCCTAAGTCTTATGCTAGCCAGTGCTGGACATTCACACACAATGTGCGCTACCGTCTCAGCCTCTTCCAGACATAGTCTGCAAGTATCATCTTCTACGACTTTCATCTTATTTGAAGTTTCCATGTCCTGTCACTAACGCAGTGATCCAGCTTAAAGTAGCCCTATTATACCCGAGTACCTTGCTGGCCTTCCTGGTACTAAGTATTGTACACATTGAAAAAATTAAATAAGTAAAAATGTTGTGTATGAATTTAGTTATTCCTACGATAGCAGGAAATCTTCATGGTTTAGGGAAAGAAGCATTGTTTTATTCTAAATTTAACGCGTACGGGCCACTGGCAGTAATGAATAAATCAAAACTACTGGAACGATTTTAATCATTTTTTCAGTGAATGGCATAGGCTATATATTATATACCCGTGCGAAGCCGGAGCGGACCGCTAGTATAGTATATAGGCAAAATATGAGACACACTGTAGAGAACATAATAAAGGCGCATACATACACTCTCGGTGAAAGCATTGCGTATACTAAATTTTTATCCCGCCTCTCTTCTGTCTAAAAACCTTCCTTTTTAAAAACTTGTATAACAAGTGTATAACAAACAAAGTAGTTCTTTGTCGCTACTTCAACACAAGAGTTTTTCATTTAATTTAATTATGCATATAAGACGTATATTATTTCTTGTCTCTGCCGTCTGATTCAATTATTATACTTAAATTGAAATGACATGTCCAAGAGACACGCTTCGCAAATATCTTTGTTGTCCTCATAACAGACTTACAGTGTCTTGCACTTTTATAATGGAACTGGAATGAGCAATAAATGAGTTTTAGTTCTTGCATGCCACCTTATGACAAAAAGTAGTATGAAAAGTTTTAAAACTATTTTAATATATATGCGGTTATGATTTTTTACGTATGTGTTTAAGAAAATATTACTGGGATGTTTCTGGCATTTTAAAAGCTGGTTATGCAATTGTTCAATGTATTAAACAAAATATTCTTTTGGAATCATTATTAACTTGCGGGAAATACTTAGGGCGACTTTTAATCTTTTATTATGAAAAATACTAGAATATATCGGGAGCTCTTCTAAATGTGTACAACTTTAGGTTGAACAAATTCGCTCGATAAGAATGTTAACTTTTTTGCTTGTACAGTTGGGATATGGCGAAACGGGCTATTTCAAATGAAGCGCATTCTGTTGTCGAAAGTAGCTATGTTGTTCACACAAACTAATGACTTTACGTAACCTTAGGGAAATTAAGTCAACAACGTTAAATTGCACGATCTAGGTGGTTAGTTGACTAGACCATTTCAAAAAATAAATCCTTCGAAAATCATTTTACTACGTCAATTGTTTACGCGCTATATAGAACATGTGGCACGATAAAGTACGATAAACCTGTTCTCTGTAAACTTTCCATTCAACTGAAGCACCAAATAATTGGTAATAATGAATATACACCACTTGCTGTTACCGGTAAAATTCTTTCCGATATGACACTGTAAGGCTTCTTCGCATTTGTATTATTTATCAAAGTATACTTGATGTTAAAACGGTGCATGGTTAATCGAATAAATGTAGGTCACGGTAACATTGTTGGAAAGAACCATTATTTTCTAAAATAAGCTGTACAATTTACAAGCGTTGTTCTGGCGTAAGTGTACTCACGATAAATGGGAAACCAAGTTGAGTATAAATGTATATTTATGGAAAGAATTTCCGTCATCACTTTTCAAGTTTGGTTTGGTGACAAACCGGTTTCGGCTATGTGCCATCTTCATTTTAGACCGAAAATATTGTCTAACAAAACAAGTTTCGGGGTTTGGCAACCCTAGTGTTGCAATGTGGCTACTTTATCTTTACTATAGTAAAGATGGACATTTTCAAGGTTATACGTACTCAGAACGTTTTGACATACGAGTGGTATTGGTGTTGTTTACAGTAGCTTAAAAGATTCATCACGGCCAAAAATGGAATTAAATTGTGAACACTTTCCTGCAATTATTTTTTACAAATTTCGACGTGGATTAACTCGGCAACAGTGCATGGATGAACTTAATTCTATTTTTGGCGATTAAGCTCCATCAAGGACCAGTGTTTATAGATGGTATGTTGAATTCAATCGTGATGGTAGTTCACACCAAGACGAATTTCGTGAAGATCCTCCAAAATCAGTTGTTGTTCTGCTATGTGTGAACTGATATTGCAAGATCTTAATGTGACCTATCGTGAGATTGAGACAACCTTAGGAATTAGTGGGATTAGCATACATTAAATATTGTATAAACATTTGACTGTCCAAAAAATTTGTTCGCATTGGATCCCACATAATTTGTCAATCGCTCAAAAAAAGGCGCGTGTCGATTGGTCGAAAGAAATGCTCAAAAAGTACGATCGCGGTGCTTCGAAACACGTCTATGACATCGTGCCAGGTGATGAATCGTGGATTTACGCGTATGAGCCCGAAAGTAAACAGCAATCGACTGTATGAGTCAAATGCACCAAAAGTTGTTCGCGCACAAAGCCCTTCTAAGCAAATGTTCGCCTGGTTTTTCGCAAAAACTGGACTTGTCGCAACCGTACCACTAGAACAACACAGAATAAGTAAATTCTGAGTGGTACACAACCATTTGTTTGCCAGTTGCCTTCCAAGAAATCAGGAAAACCAACCGCCGAAGACGGATCACTCTTAACCACTACAATGCGAGCTTTCACACATCGGGTCAAACAATTGCATTTTTAAGCACCCAAAACATCGATTTGATAAGTCTTCCGCCGGTTAGTCCTGACTTGGTACCGAATGACTTCGTTTTATTCCCGTACGTAGGAACAAACTTAGAGGTCAACGTTTTTCGACACATGAAGAAGCAGTTGCTGCATTTAGAATGCACGTCAGAGTCTCAAAAGTACTTCGACAATTGGATCAAACGCATGCAAATACTTTGAAAATATTTTGAAAAACGATAAAGTGATTTTCGATGATTAAAATTGGTTTTTTTCCTCTAATCCCGAAATATAAAATGCAACTCTCGTATAAGAAAGAGGTGTGATTGCTTCTTAAGTTTCGAAGTATTATAAAAAAAAAAACTTTAAATGTGTTTAGAATTTTTGTAAAGATTATATTGTTAAACCCAACCATAGGTATATACTTATAAATTATGTAAATTATAACTGACTTGCAGTAACTAGAATAATGTTTAAAAAAATTACTATAACCTAATTGCCGCAAACATATTTTACATACGAGTAATTACTGTGAATCTGTCGTAGCTTTTTTCTGCATATAATTTGCTTAATTAAGCTAAACAGAAGCACATTTAGAATAGTAAATATTTATTATCGTGCATGTTAACTCATTCCATTTTTAAATGAATTGCTTTTTGGTACTCAGTGCTTTTTATAAATTATTTTTGAAGTACAATAAACTAAAGAATGGTTGGGGAGTAGTTAATTACACTCCTCTTATTCAAACATTTAATGTTGAGCGAATATTAAAAAAATAAAAAGTTTCGTATATCTTGTTGAAAAAAGTCGGCAAGGACAAATAGCCACTGCAAATATACTATCAGTTTTTATAAATTTATGACTTTTATATTTTTTACCCCTAAGTTGAACACTTTATGGTATAATACGTGCTTTACATTAATACGTAAAATTATTTTAGTTATAAGTAACCTTCAACGTTTTACTGACTAATTAATTGAAGCCTTCAATTATAAAATGTTGATATACAAATGCTTTTTAAATCCTCTCCAGGGGAAAACATGAGAATTTACAAAAGAATTAAAAAAGGCAAATAAATGGCTGACAAAAATTAATGTAATAAATATGCAAAAAGCCAACATCATTCATTGTAATAATAATGAAGCAAAATTGTATTTTAATTCCATCTCTCTATTGAGGCTGTGCAAAAACAGTCAGGAATCAAAATATCAAGTGTAAAAAAGCAAAAACTCAACATGAAGATAAATTATAATATAAAAAATTATGACAGCACTGAGGGTTTATTTATGTGTTCAGTACTTTTTCCCCATTGTTCGAATAAATAAAATATGTAAATGTAATTGACAATAATTATAAATATGTTTCTTCATTTGATATCCCGACAGGGTGATTTAATATAGATTTTTTGGTACGACTTCCCGTTATCCCTTGTCAGGTTTGGTTCGGAGACAAATTGGTTTCGGATATATGCCATCTTCAATGTTATTTTTCGAAACGAAATTAAACCAAACTTAATAAAAGATGATGGAAATTCGTCCCAAAAATCTTTATACAGGGTGTCCGCCAGGAAGGTATACTACTTTATTTTGCCGCCATTTTGGTGACAGTTTAATGTTAAATTTTCCTTTTTTGCATGGTGAATGGCTTATATCCTGCAGATTATTTTACTTATTTTCTTTGTGGATAAAGTATTAAATCTGTTCTTTGTAAAACATATTTATTATTGTTATGTGGCAGAGTAACCAAGACTAGATTTAAATAGTGTGCTGATAATATAGTATTAGGTGTATTTATATCTTATATGTAAAGGATCCGCCAATAAGGACAGTTTGATGTTCACCATTGTTGTTGACGAGTTGTAGTGCCAGTACTTATGTAAAATCACCGTGGAATTTTGCGCGAATGAACAACATGTTCAAACTAGTGTTCATAGCTGTTCATTAGATGTTTAACAAAAATTAATTGTTTGCTTTGGATTTTAGCCTAGGGCGATGTTGTTTCGTATTATTATCCTTTTACAAACACAGCAAGCGCTACACATGAACGATAGTCGATTCGTTTTGCCCCGAGTAACCGCAAGATCTTATTAAGTTCCACGTAGCAAATGCCACCATGTGCATATATGCGACGCAATTTGTTTCAATAAATTCCAATATCTGACTGCCGTTATTGGAAATGTATTTATTTAAAAAAATATTTATATATATTTACATGTAAAAGAACAAGTAGGTAAATATTGTTTCAAAACACTGAACTGCAGTCAGGCTTTCCTCAAAACTATTAACAGGTGCTTGAAATTCTGTGGCTTGAGATGTTTTTCCTCCTAGCTTCCAAGTGATTTCGTTTTGCTTTTTCTCATGCAGTTTATTTCATTTAATGTCTTGTTGTTCGGTGTTTGTGGGAAGCTCTTCATTGGTTCTTCGTACTTCAGCAGGTGCTAGAAGTTGGTTTCGAGACAAAGAATTAATATTTCCTTCTATTTCCTCAACTGAGTCTTCATCAGTCAAGGCGTTAACATCTGGAGGTTCGATATAAAACTCGTTTGAATCATTTTCTTCCTCTAAAATATCCAAAATGTCCGCGCCGCTAAGAAATTTACTGATAAAAAACCGAAACCAAAAAAAGTTTAAATCAGATAGTACTCGTTGTATCATAGTGTCGTCATTTGACGACAACCAAATATATTTTCAAAAAAATTATATTTCTTCTACAACTCGAATAAATATTTTTGGCAAGAATATTGTAAACTAGTATAAATTTTCATGTTATATTATTTTTTGGGTACATTTATATAATTTATTATGTATTTCACACTTACCTTCTAGCTGAAGTTATTATCCTGAACTTTTTAAAAAAACTATCACAATAAAAAATGTACCACACACGAAATCTGTGAATCACAACCCTCAACTAAATTTTTTATGAAAAAACAAGTAACACACAAGACAATTGTTTTTGTTTTATTTGTTTCTATGCAATAATAACGGTTCACTACCTAGTTGAAGCTGCCAATGTTTTTGTCGTTATATGACGACACTAGGAGAATTCGGGTTAAATTGAGTTCTATGATACATAGCGACGAGGAAATCAATATTTACCGGCTTTCGTCTTGTGCTATATGTAAGTCCTCGTTGCGATGCTCGGCTGTTACTGACCTTCTCCATATTGTTCGTTGTCATCCCACATTTCGTCTCCCTTAGAGATTATGGAAATATTATGCCAAAATATTTTGTTTATTTTACGCATACATTTATTTACAAAGACTTTTAGTTTTCATGATATGAACTCACACCCATAGAGAAGTACTCAGTTTGCGCTAAAATTTAAGATTTTGATTTTGTGTGCTTTTGAAATTTGATAAGAAATCCAGACTTTACTGGGAGCTCGGCTATTATTATTTGCTATATCTTCATCTTCATCTTTGCTTATGGTATTTCCAAGATAGGTAACTTTATTACCATCTTCTACCTCAATGCCGTTCGAAAAAATTGGGTTAGTGTTTGCGGTGGTTATTCTGACCGACATGGCTCTGGCGATGGTGATTGTATTTGTTGATTAGGTCTGCACATGATTGGTTCGGCTTAAGCCCACTAAGATCTTTCTTAAGTCATTTTTCAATTGTTGGCGAAATTCGGTCTAAGATCATCATTGTTTCTGGATGGTGTTCAAGAGAGTTATGCCTCTCCTGCATCCTACGTTCTGTAAACTCGCCCTTTTTGAGTAGTGTTATTAGTACGTCCTTTTCCATTCGGTAGGAAAACTGCGTGGTATCCATGCTTCCTTGATATGTGGTATTATGACGCACTTGGCAGCTTTGCTGTCTGGAAATTAGAAGCTGCAACTTTTATTTTATCGATAGTCGGCGATGATGGTGGAGATGGTGGAGTAATCTCTTCTTTGTTCAAATTGATCTTTAATGTTGTTGAGGATGTTGCTTATCTGTTCTTTATGTTTTGTGTGGCGGTGAGTTTGGTTTGGCTCAATTGTTTGTTGGATTTATAGGACTCACGTGTATAGCTACGGGCAGCTGCATATTTGGCTGAGCTAGCTAGGTTTTGCTGATACAGCCGGCAGTCGGTTCGAGCGGAATCGGGGTTCAATTCTGCTGCGAGTAGTTCCATTTTAATAGCTTTTCTTTCTCCGTTTCTTTTCCACGTTGCGTCCCTGATCAATAATGCAGTGGGTGCTTGTGCCTGGGATGTAATTTGCTCTTTTAGTAAAGGCTTTGGTTATGTTTTCTCCAACTTGGCTAATATTAATGTGGCTTCAAGTCTGTACACAACCAGAGGTAGGGCGCAACAAAACACTACGTTTCCATTTAACTTCACATAGTCCTAGGAAGCCAAGCCGGCATCTTTCAATTTATTTGTTCCATAAACACAAGCCACGTTGCTTACTTAATCTATAAACAAGATTTATTTTTTCACATTCAGAAAACATAATGGAACTATAAATAGTACTGTTTTAAAGTACCACATAGAAAAAGAAATCAATATTATTTCGCTTAAATTTTATTGAGATTTGATATTTTTCGTAAAACCTTCCTTTGATATCAACATATTTGAAATTTTAATAAAAACAATATATTACTTTTTTATGACTTTGGACAGCAAGAATTCCAGGCGGTTCTTGAACTTCGTCCACACAACCTCAAGTGACTTCAATACAAATTAAAATCGAAATATTTCATACATATTTTTTCGTGTTTACAACAGTTAGCAATCATTAAGAATTATTTGTATTTATAGTCAAACAACTCAAAGTTCTCTTTTTCGCACTTTTACTGCCACCCAAGAGACATCAAAAGCATAACAAAAGTTTGTGCCGGAAATATTGTAAAAGTAAATTTATGTCTAGTACAACAAAGGCATTCCATATAAAACTATATGGCAAAGTGTCAACTTTATTACCGCAAGAATATGCAAGTGTTTTAAAAATGTAGTAAAAATCATATACGAATAATTAAATTAAAATTCATTTGCCCCACAAAGTGCTACGAAGCTTACAAAAACAGAAGAAGGTAGAAAAGAACAAGTAAGATAACTATATTCGGCTATGCCGTTTTTTTTATACGTCCTTCGCAAAACTACGAACTACTAAACATTTACTATAGATTTTTCCCGGTGCAAAGGATTGATTGAGATATATAAATTTGGCCTTTTGTTTAAGTCACATTATTCTACATTTAAACTCCCCTTTCGCCTTAATATAAGCATTTTTGACCGTCTTGTATTTTCATTTCTTTAAATGCTTCTCAATTATTAATAAATTCGAGATTATTCGGTGACGAGAGGAATTGGGTTTATAGTAAAATTCCTACTATTTCCTAAAACTTTTTTGGTGCAATTTCAGCCTTTCGGTAGAATTTTGTTAAACTGAAAAATTTGGTGAAGTTTGCTTTTGGTTACTTCTTTGCGAAAATTATATTTTCTATAACTTTTAAAACTTGTGTAATATCGGTTTTGTTAAAATATTTATTTCGTTTTGAAATTTTAAAATTTGTTAAATTTTCGTATTTGTAGTATTTTTAGAATTATTTAGTTTTATTCCAGTTTTTCGACATTGTGGTCAATTTTCGAAGTTTTAGTGTAAAGAAATGTTGCCAAATTTTTCGTAATTTGTTGGTGCAATTTCGGGTTCTCTTCATAGATTAAAAAAAATTTTTTTGATATACTTTAATTTAATTTTGCTGAATTCCAAAATTATAGTCAAATTTGTTTTTTTAATTTTTCAGATTAATTGAGGTTTTTGGTAAAATTAATTACTTTTTTGGTGAATGTTTAATTTTTAGGTGAATTGTTTTGTGAACTCCCAACGTATGATGAGTTTTTGATTTTTGTTTTTCTATGTTTCTTAAACATATATTTTATTAGAATTTCAACATTATTTATAAAATATGGATCTATACAATATTTCTAAAATTTCGATTTTAATTGATATCAGTTTTTTCGAGAAACTAAATTTTTTCCAGTTTTTCCATATTATGGTGAATTTTAAAATTTGAGGTGAATTAAAATTTCTGCAAAATTATTTAACAGAATTAGAAATTCTCCAGAACATTCAAAATTTAACAATATAATTTTAAAACCATAAAAATTATAACATTTTCCAAAGAAACTACATTTTCTGAAAAGTTTAAATACCCCACAAATTTACAAATTTACTACAAAATGTACAAAATGGATTTAAAAAAATATAGGTATTTGCTAAAGAATCAATATTCATAACAAAAGTTTTTGTCGAAAAATATCAAATTAAAACAAAATTCACCAAACTTTGAACAATAATTAAAATTTTGTTGAAATTTTGTAACTTCGCCAAAGGACGGAAAATCACAAAATATCTATAATATATGGAAAAGTCGAAATTTTAACAAAATCATAAAACATAAAAAAACCAAAGAATTCCTAAAACTATTAAAAAATTCACAATAAAATTTTAAATTTACCAAAGTATAAAAAATTTATAAACTTTATAAAAAAACTTAACTAAACTGTGCAAATAAAAATGTTACTATAACTTCGAAATTCACAAAAACCCGAAAGTTCACAATAACACCAAAATTAGTTTAAAAATTTAGAATTAAATATTACAGTATTCCAACAAATGGAAATTTGTGAAAACGAAACTAGAAAAAATTAAAAAAAACTCGAAATATTGACAAAATTTTAAATTCACCACAAATTCGCAAAATTCACTATAATATCGAAAACCTGATATTTGAAAATTTTACTGCTAAAAGATGAATGTTTAACAAAGAACCTAAACTTTACAAAAAAAAAAACCGAATAACAGAATCACCAAATATCAAAATTCCACCACATAAATTTTAATTTTGCCAAATTTCCTGATTTCACCAAAAACCCGAAAATTCAAAAGTATTTGAAAAAATAAAATATATCAAACAAAAAAATTAATTTCATCACAACAAAAAAATTTAAATATCATAAAAATTATAAATTTTACATATAATCTAAATTAATCTAAAGTCCAAAACCTAAAATTTACAAAAAATTTTAAATGAAAAAAAATCCAAAAACCACTACAAATTTAAACCATAGTCCAAAGATTTTAAATTACAAAAATAAAAAATTTTGGAAAATAATACAAATATCACCCAAAATCAAAATATTGCAAGAATTTTAAATTCAACAAAATATAAAAAATATAGAATAAATATAAAAGCTGTAATAAAATAATTTGATTCCTTCAAAACAATAACGCATAAAAATTTATAAATTACCAAAATAACATTTTCAAAAAAAAAAAAAATGATTTTATATCTACCAGAACTTCGAAATTTTACCACAAAATCGAAACACTAGAACAAAATAAAACAATTCCAAAACTACCGCAGAAACCAATATTCATCAAATTTTTAAATTGCAAATTCTTTGGGAATTTGCAATTTTTCAGGTTCGCCAAGACGTAGCAAGTTTAATAAAATCGGTATATAAGTTATAAAAAAACATATATTTTACAAACAAGTACAAAAGTAAACTTTTTTTTAGCAATTTAAACAAAGGCCTGAAACGGCACTGCCAGCTCTAAATTTTATCAAATATTAAAAGACGCCAAATATATATCATTTACTTGTTATAAGTAAATTTGAGTTCGAGTTGAGTTTTGGAATGCCTAAACATAATTACTTCTAGATAATAATTATTAACGGATTTTAAACGGATATTCGATCTCGGTTTTTATGGTGTCCATTAAAATCTTCACATTCTTTTCATGCTACTCTTTCATACAATACACCACAGCAGCATTGGGTCACTTTTAACAAACCTTCGTTCATCTATAATTTCAGTTTGTCGACTGATATTTATCGATTCTGCTCAATCATTTACTTGTGCCTTTTTAGCCACCTTACTTGTATGTTTGCGCATGGTGACATGTTCATGGCACACTATTATAGTCTCGGTAACATTATATGGTTGTTGCGAACAGATTACAGTTACATAGTAATATTATTTGAAAATCATTCCAAACAAATATTTTTTCTTGACATTGACAAGTCTTTTATACTTCAACATATAAAAATACATTTCGACAAGAACTGGAAAGTTTTAAAAATTCCTATTTTTGAAAGGGCTGCAAGGATGAGCAAAACTAAATATTTATCTGCAACCTTACCATTTAAGTTCTAAAGCTTTATTTTATTTATCATACATCTCCTATACACTCTTTCAAGGGATAGTATGAATGAATAACTTATATTTATGTGTAAAAAATAAAGTTTTAAGAAGAAATGCGAGAACGAACGCAAGAGAAATATTCCTGCACAAACAATAATGAAACGAATAAAATTAAAAGGAATGATAAAGTAATAAACCACTAAGGAACCACAAATTAATTACAATCAAAACAAATAACACGATGAACTATAAACTTTTGTAAAAGCTAGTCTTGCAAACTCTAGACAACAATAGCATACAAGTAGACTACCAGCGTTATTCTTATCCTGCACTCTTCCCTAGCCTTAACAAGCCAATTCGTAGATTTAAGCAAACAACAAACAAAAAAACGTCACAGAAAAAATTGAAAATTATTTGTTTGCTAATGCACTTCGGTTAAGATCCCACAGTAACCAAATTTTAGTTCCACTTAATTTGATTAAGTGATATTTTTATGGCTAATAGGGAAAGGAAGCCAATCTTAAAAGTAAAGGCTAGAAACATTTAAAAACAAAGGTAAAAAAATAAACAAAAACCAATATATATTTAGAGGGAAAAGCAAAACGGTTTCGATATAACTGAAGAGCAAATAGCTGTACTTTTGAGTAATACATGAAGTGTCTTGAGGCTCAAAGTTAGTTCTTAACAAAAATCCTTTCCACAAATCCATTTCGGTCGCTAAAGATACGTTTAAATGTAATATTTTTTAATACGGAGGCATTGAGCTAAACGATATTTTTTTATTTAGTTCTTTTGATAACACAAGTTGTTTGTAGCCCCCGGAAATCAGTCTTAAAGAGAATCCCTACCCCTTCGTAAAAAGACCAGAAATTTATGTACATAAACACACTTTATGTCGTCGCAAACGGATATTGAAAATGTTGAAAACGGAAAAAAACAATAATTAGACTCTGTACCTTCACGGGTAGACAAACCCGGAAGGCAATTTCGACATCGCAAAACTGGCATCAACAAATCGGCTCTTCTTTTTGTAATATTGTACAAGTACGTAATAAATACATACACAGAGCTGTGATGGAAAGTTAAAGTGCCAAACCAATAGAAGGCATTTAGATATTTATTTTTTTTATTTTAATAATGAAGAGATTCTGCTAAACATACATTGACTGTCATGATTATCAATGCAATCTTTTATATTCTACAACAATAATAAAGTTTCACACTTTACGTTAGACAAATATCTGTAATTTTCCTTAAAGAATTATTTGTTTTAGGCGCATACATGTAATAACTGGCAGCGGGACAGTTCCTTAAACAGTCGATTTGTTTTGTTATAAAATTGAGTTAAAAAAAAAGCTTATGTGACTGCTGTATTCTTTTCTGGAATATATTTAGCAGGTAATACTTTCTAACACCATGATGATACCTTTCTGCTACCAACAAGTCTGAGAAAGAGCGAATGTTTATCAATTGTCCGCAAAGCCACCACATGATCAATACCCATTTTGTTTACCATATGCACAACACATATTTGAGTGCATCTCTATTAACTCTCAAATTTTTAACACAATATAATTTTGGTAAATAAATTATGACCGATTATAGCGTACACATGAATGCATAATATTTTTCACTTTAAATATATCAATCACATTTTGTCTTGTGTTCTTTTTTATTTATTAAACGCATTGTTTATAATTTGTAATGCTATTATTTTTCAAGCTATAGCTTGATTACTGTAATCAATATTTCAAAATCTAAAGGCGACCAGTTATCGTAAATCAGTACGATATAAGTATTCTATCACCGACCAGTTGAGTTAGGATTTGAAGCCGGTATATTATTGAATAATACTTCACATTATTATTATACAAAAATAATACATTTAACAAAATAAATTAAAAATTAATTTTTTCCTGTGCTAATTTTATATTAAAACAAAAATTTCAACATTTGAGAATATAAAACTTTCTTTGACATGTCTTGTGAAAAATGTAAGAGATATGTAGGATATAGGTAGGCAATAGTGTACATTTTTCACCAGGTTGTGCTTATATACAAAAATGTAGTCGTAAAGTATTTTTTATTAAATTCGAATATTTATTTTTTTTTTCTTTTGAAGAAATATATAAACTTTTTAACTGTAATTTTTATTTTATTAAATCTTTTCTTTTAAAGCAAAATTTACAATAACTATTCAAATCTTATATCTAAAATATTACTTATTATTTATTACCAATGTAATCTAATCTAACTCCAATAAGCTATTGGCTAAAGAGAGTGCCATCTTGCCAGGCTCAATGTATCTGTTTTTCTCAGTCTCTGGTGCCCATGAAATTGCAGTAAATCGCGCGCTAGAGTGTTGGGATAAACCACTAGCTAGTTTACGTAATTGGACAAGTATGTTTCTGTTTCTTCTTGTATAGTGGGAACTTCTGGATCTCTATGGACATTTTCATTTCTTATATATCAAGGAGCGCATACCATAAGACGTAAAATCCTAGACTGTCTTCTTGTAGTTTCTGGATGTTTGATGCACAAGCAGTATCCCACAGGTGAATGCCATATGTCGATATTAGTTTTATAAGGGATTTGTATAAAAGCAATTTGTAATCCAAATCCAGGGTTGAGTTTTGGGCCTTTTAACCAGTGTAGTCGAAGTGCTATGAGTTTTGCGACCGCCATTTTTGCCTCAATATGACGGGACCAAGTTTAGGCTGTAACAGTGGTATTTGTTGTCATTATTAGGGAAAAACGTTACGTGAGCGCATTTCGAAGGACTTACCTTAATGCTCCACTTATTTAACCAGTCCTCTAGCTCATGAATGCGGACCTGCAGTTTTTCAGATGCAACCATTTGATCATTACTGGCACGTATAAACGCAGTATCGTCTGCAAACGTTGATGTATATATATAAGGGCTTGTTGGCATATGCGCAGTATAGATGTTGTATAATAGTGTCCGTAGTAAACTACCTTGGGGGATTTCTGCAAAGGTTCTGCCATTTTTACAAAACTGACCTTTTGAGCTTACTTTAAACGTTCTATCAGTTCAATAGCTCTCAAGAAGCTTGTGGAAGTTTACTGGAAGAACTGAAACTACTTTCGTGTGTTGCCCATCAAGCCACACTTTATCGAAGGCCTGGAAAATGTCAATATATAAAGCTGATCCGTATTGCATGTTTTCAAATGCAGTTCTAACGACGGTGACAATTCTATGAACTGGCTCAATAGTACTATGCCTCGCAAGAAAGCCAAACTGATGGTCGGGTATAATGTTTTGTTCATTAAGATAAGGAGTTAAAACAGAGACGAATAATTTTTCATACAATCTGGCTTGAGTCCTTTTCTGGTTTAGGGATCATACCAATTTCAGACATCTTCCAAGAGCTTGGGAACTACATATTCTATTCTTTGCCGATATAGGTCAAACATATTACAAATGGATTTCATTGTTTCACCCTGATTATGGATGCATAAAATAATTTTTTTTCTGGGCAATTTGAATCTTTTCCTTTAGCGCATTATAACTACAAAAACTTTACGCCTGCGCACAATAAGAACGCTATTTCAATTAGCTATCATAAAAAACATAAGTACTATTTTAAATAAAAAGTTAAAAAAAACGGAATAATCCAAATAAAAACAAAATAGCGGCGATCCTCATTAGGCAAAATAGTTTTGTGACTCTTAAATTGCGCAGTTATTAAAAGAAAATCAACAAAACCAAGTTGTGAATTTTTTGGTTAGTACTTGTGGTCCAACAGAGAGTGTTCTATGTATAGAGACAAAAATTTTTTCCTAAATATGTAATACTTTCTATATTATTAGCCACCGAAAATAAAATTCATGCTAAAGAACGCAAGGAAGATATTTTTTTGAGTAACTGCATATAATCAAACACTAGTAAATTCAAACACGGGTGCAGGACAAATGTCTTAACTTTACTTTTTCCATATTCAAACTTATGATTTTTTTTGCCATTTTTCGACGTTTCGACAAAATTGCGAAACTAAGGTGAAATTTTAATTTATGTGATATATATTAAAAATTTGGCTTTTTTCGTAAAATTTTGTTCCTTGTTTGTGGAAAATAGGTGTTTAGCAAAATTTTGCAGAATTTTAAATTTAGCGTTAAAATTAAAAAATTTGGTGGATTTTGGTGGGTGATATTTTTGGACACAGACTACAGGACAAGTTCAACTCAACTGAGAATACACCTGCACCTGCCCTGCCACTCATAAGAGAACCATCAGTAAAAATGCTGATGTCGTTCTCCATACACTCATTGTGTATAATGCCCTCCGCAATGAGTGTCCGATGCAGCCTTTCGACTACCTTTTTTCTACTCATGCGTTCCATCGGCATCTGAGCAATTCTAACCTCTTTCCCAACGAGGTCCAGGATACTCTTATGTCCGATGTTCGGCCCAAAGCTATACCAAACCGCATCGCTCCTCATTCGCAAAGCTGACAATGCGGCCGTTGACCTAATGAATAAGTCCAATGGCAGCAATCCCAACATTTCCTCGATTGCCTGTGTTGGCGCCGTGCGCATTGCACCACTTATACCCATGCAGGCAACCCTCTGAATCCCATCCAACTTACGCTTAATTGTGCCCTGAGAGGCCTTTAAATTTAAACTATTTCGGAATTAATTTCAAATGTAATTCCAAAGAAGTTCAAAAACAAGTATGCTAAGTATTAAAATTAAACCAAAGCTTTTTACTGTGTACCAAAAATTCATGATTTTAACTTAATTTATGTTAAAATGTTAACGCTTTGTGTAGGCTCTAATAAAATTCTTCGAGCATACTGTATGATGGAATAACAACAAAAAATTAAGTAGTTCACTTTTTCTTATTTTTTTTATTTTTATTATTCTCATTTCACACACCGTAAGTTTATGTAACATTTTGAAGCAATATAATCTTTCGTATTACCTTTAGCAATAATGTTCAGTTCTTTAAGTTTTCACTTATACACCTATTCCCTGATCTACACGGTAAATAGGTCCCAAAGAAAACCGTGTAAATAGAAATGGATGATTTTTATACGTGAAACCGTGTAAATCGAAAATAAACTAAATTCAGTTATATATTTCAAAGTAAAGTAAAACTAAATACATCTTGAAAAACGTAAAAATAATAGTGTATATAATTCATTTTTCGTGTAGAAACATGAAAAATATAAATTAAAAAATTTTACCAACAATTTCATTATCTACTGCAATTACTTTCACAGATACTTCATTTTTTCTTTCTGTTTACTATGATGTCACTTTCATCACTCGGTACTATTTGGTGCAATTCATTTTCGATGTTATACAAATAAGAAGCAATTTCAGATCACTGAAACTGTGGTAATGAAATCTGTAATTAAGCGTTTATTAATATTTCTCTAAAGCAGGAGAGGTCGTTCAACATTTGGGCCATTTTGTACAAAGTGATTACCAAATTTTCGCCCTAATCCAAGGCCTTCACAGATAACCTTTGCTGTAAATGCTGCTGGGTCAGACTCGTCTTCATCAGGATCACTATTACGAGTATTTGTTCCACTAACCATGTCAACTAAATCATTTTCATCTAGTTCTTTGCCTGCCATTAGTTCTGGCAACATCTGCCTCAACACAATCTTCGAAACTCCCTCCTCCTGTTGTACGCGCTAACTCCGTTATCGGAGAATATTCCTGGTTCAATGGTAATAGGGAATTTCCACCTTTCACCACTTCTGGCCATAATTCTTTTCAGCAGGCATTCAGCGTTGATGGCTTAATCTCCGTATATGATGTGCCAACATGTTTAAAATATTCTAATATTGTGTTTTTTTTCAAGCATACGAAATTGAGAGAGATTCATCAGTTTCCCCTTTATCTAAAATGTGCGTGAAGGTTCGCTTGATGTACAGTGCCTTAAAAGTCGAAATATTCCCTTGATTTAAGGGTTGCAATAAAGAAGTCGTATTCTTGGGTAAAAATATAAAAATTGTATTATTTGTGATGTCTTGAGGGTGGCCTGGTGCATTATCACTTAAAAGAAGAGCCTTTAAAGGCAACCTTTTTTACTTAAATACCTTTTAACGTCTGGAACAAAAACGTTATGAAACCATTCATTGAAAAGTGTGGCAGTAGTCCAGGCCTTCTTATTGGCCATCCAATAAACAGGAAGGTTTTTTTGATCTATTCCCTTAAATGAGCGTGGTGTTTTTGATTTATGAATAACTAATGGTTTCATAATGTGATCACCTGAAGCGGTGCTGCAGAAAAGAACTGTGATGCGCTGCTTTTTTTCCAAAATAACCCAAACTCGTCAACATTGAAGACCCGATCAGGAGTGTAGGAATTAACGGCTATAATCTCAACAAATTTTGTCGGATATTCAGCAGATGCTTGTTTTATTTTTAGATTGTGTAAAGAATGCCTTTGTTTAAATCTTTCAAATCATCCATGGCTTGCGGAAAAAGGCTTCTTTTCAGCTCAAGAAGCAAATGGCAACTGATTTTTAATTTGTAATTTTGTTATTTGCTTTATTTGTAAATTTATTAGTATCAATTGGAATCCGTTTTTGAGTGGTGTCTTTTAGCCAGAGTCGATCGCAACTGATCTCCTGGAAAACACCTGTCGTTTATATACATACGTATGTTAATATTATCTGTACGTAAAAGCTCTTATTTAGCATAGAAGTTTTTTCGTTTTAAATCAACGTTAATTCAGCAAAAACTAACTGCGCTTTTTTCTTGGCTTAAAAATTTTCTAAAAAGTTTTGATCGGATGTTTATCTACTCTGCTGAAAATTTTAAAAACCATTTAAAGGTATTGTTTTATATATTGAAGAAAACATTTTATTTTCCTTTAAAATCAAATATGAATGTCTTTATATTTCAAAGATTTTGGAAAGAATGAAAACTAAAAAAGCAAACCTAACTACTTATATACATTCCAGAAGGGAACATAATAAAATAGAAATATTCACATTGATTGGGTTGCCAATTAACTTCAGCAAAATGATTCCACTTAAGACGTCCATGGAAGTATTTAACCTTAGCAGAAATCTCGTATAAACACACTACTACAAATTTGTTTTATATTGCAGGAGTGAAAATCAATTGAAACGAACTAAATCGAAATTTATCGCTTATCAAACCTTTAATTCCACTTTAAATCATTTCGAAAAAAAAACCTTATCTTACTGCCAAATGAATTTTTGGCGAAACAGCAGGAGTTTATGACCAAAATATCGTCTGAGGCGCCAAAATTTGCATGGAAGACAATGACACGATATTCAAGCAAAAAATTTACACAAAATTTATTACAGTTTTTTAATTCATGCAAATGTTCTTATGATCAAAAAACTTAAATTGTTTTTCCAATTTAAAATTTTTATCACATGATGACGATAAAAATACTACAAAAACCCAAAATCCATTCAGTATAAATGTGTTGAAGTATTTCAAATACACATTCGTAGCTTTAAAAAATTTCGTTTATACGGTTTTTTTATTTTTATATGTCGAAGAAAAATATTGACACAAGAAACACAAACAAAACTTATTTAAAATATTGCAATATGTATCATCTTTGCGTTTAACTAAAGATTTCTGGTATTTGCTGGCAAAAAAAGCTTAAACGAAGAGACACTGTAGTGTTTGTTATGAAAGCAAATATTTATTTTTCAACTTGAAACCTGTACTTATAAATAACGAAACAAACTGCAGTGTTTTCGTTTGAAGATGATGCACAAATGTTTGCGTAAAAGATGGTTGTGGAACAAACGTTCAGACAATTGCAATGCTTTTTTTTATATTATTGTTTTATTTGCAATCTATTTTACAATCAAAATAATAAGCAAATTTTATGACTTTCAAATAACATATATTGAGTTTTCCTTAAAACTCCAAAAAAAAAAATTAAGTAAATACAATAATTCTAATTTTACTTTTGTAATTTAAATAGGATTCGACAACTGGTTCATTGCTAAAACATAGGAATGATTACTTAGTCTATTAAGGTATCTTTCACTGAAGTTATTGATCTCATCTTTTACCATTAAAATTCGAAGATCTCTGTGTATGTTTTTGTTGCTGATAAACCACACCGCATTTGTTGAAAGTCTGAGTGTTTTTGACTGGTATCTCTGTAGTATCTCAACGTTAGAATTACTTGCAGTTCCCCAAAGTTGAATGCCGTATGTCGATATCGGTTTGGGGAGAATAACCAAAACATTTTTCTTGTTTTTAATTTAAGTTGCTTACGTTTCTTTTTGACATGCTCTTTCCAAGTAAGTCTTCGATCAAGATGAGGGCCTAAATATTTTATAGTGTTACAGCTTGGTATAGCTGTGCGATTTAAATAAACAGGCGAGCAATCATTTTTTCTTAGCGTAAATGTAACATGAACAAACTTTGTGTTATTAACTTTAATATTCCATTTTTGAAGCCAACCTTGATTCAATTGATTTTGTAGTATCTCAGAAGCCATTAACGGTGATTCGTTTGAGGCTAATAAAGCAGTATCGTCTGCATACGTTGCAGTAGTTATATTTTCAATTGTTGGTATATCTGCTGTAAAAATTGTGTACAAACTGGTCCCAGGACACTACCTTGTGGAATGCCCGGGTTAACACAACCAAGCCTTGAATAATTTTCATTTATGCTTACAAAAAATGAATATATATTTTTAGCACCAAATAAAATGGGGCTGGGATGAGGTTTTCAATTTATACAGGAGCCCACTGTGCCAGGCTCTGTGAAATGCCTGTTGAACATCTAAAAATATAGCAGAACAATACAATTTTCTTTCTAAGGTATGAAATGTTATTGACAATCCTATGACACTGTTCTGGTGTGCCGTGTTTATGCCTAAACCCGAGCTGATGATCAGGTATAATATTTTGTTTTTCTAAGATTGGCATTAATTTTTTTAAAAAGAGCCTTTCAAAAATTTTTGAAAAACTTGACAACAAACTGATTGATCTCTAGGATGCAACATTATTTTCGGGTTTGCCAGGTTCTACGACCATTATTATTTTTGCATATTTCCATTGCGATGCAAAATGGTTTAGCCTTAAATAGAATTGTAAATTGTTGTGAGAAAAACAATTCTCTTTTTGGCAAAGATTTTAAAAACTTGGAATCGATACAGGAGTTTTTTTATTATTCAACTTATCAATTGCTTTTCCTACTTCGGCTGGGGTTAAATGTTCTTTCTAAGTGTTCCTTAATAGCATTGGCTTTGCTGATGTCTGATCTTCACCACTCACCGCTTAGATTATTTATTGGGATGTTTCTTTTTATTCGACGTTTTAGATATTTAGTTGCATTCCACAGTTTATGCTCCTTGTAATTAGTTACTGTATCCAAATCTTTTAAATAATGGTTTATTAATTCGTTTTTATAATCTTTTATGCGCTTTTTTAGTTGTTGAGATGCTCTAATAAAATTTGTTTTATTTAATATGCTTCTAGTGCTTTGATATATTCTTCTTAATCGTCTTCTAATTGCGATTAGCTCTCTAATTTCAGTCGATAGAAGAAAATTATTACCATTTATTTGCTGCTGCTATGGAGTAGCTATAAATGCTGCTTCATGGATCAAATTGGTAAATGTTTCAATGGTATCCTCCAAGTGATAGCCATCTTTAATTTGTAAATTAAGATTTACATGTTCTTTTATCCTGGATGTAAACTGTTGCATATATGCTCTAGAAGTAAGTACTTTAAGATTCTTTGTTAAAGTTTGAATAATTAAGTTGAGTGTTAAAACTACTGGACTGTGATCAGAGCTTAAGTCAATGCGAAAATTTTCTGCTTTTTAAATAAATTCCAAGTTGTAAAGCCTTTAAAAAATATACCATTTTATGTAAATACCCTCGTATGGAATAAAAATTTAACTGTGCAACCAATTGATCAAATAATAAATTAAGCAGAGACACCAAGTAGTGACAAACTTAAATTAAGTAAGAAGAAAAATAAAAAAAAACAAACGACCGCCCGCCCACATATGAGACGATAAATTTTGCTGAAAATTAATACCAACCTTTTGAATGAAACACCGCAAAAGCTCATTCGACACTAATATACTTTTTTATTATCTTGAAATACACCAACATTCCTCATATGCATATGAGGGTCCATAAGAGTACACATGTCAGTGAATATGTGTTCATAAGTATGTAAATATGCTTGGTGATAGCACGGGTGAATCAACCTTTTACCAGTGGCCAAAACTCATGCGTAGCCATGCGTATACATGTCAACCACAAAAGCACGTCTGCTCATAAACAACAACGTGTGTACCATGTCGATTTCATTTGCAAACTATTGAGGTGCTTAGTGACAATTTGGCGTAATAAGTAATTAGAAAGTAATCTTAATTTTTTTATGTATAACGTGACCGGCAATATTATTGTAAAAGTACCAGCAGGAACTGGGCACAGCCCTCATAACTAGGAGGAGTTAGTTTTGTCCGCTAAAAAAGCTGTTACTATTTTACCCCGAAACTATCCAACGGTGCGATTCTTGCCAAAACGTATTATTGCAGACGAAGTAGAAATAGGCTCCGTCTGCGTAATGCTAACAACCTTTAAAAGCTAAGTATATTCCGTAGAACTAGGATAGTAAATCGAACATAAGTTCGCCTGCTGTGAAAACTAGAATGCAATGACACTTGAAAAAATCAGACACCTTCTCTGCCATAATAACGGGCCCTCCGTTACCAAATTTGTATGGGTTTGGGATCAAGAATTTACTTTTGACATTTGACGTTTCGTTGCTCAAATTTGATTCTTCAAATACCGCAGCAAGTCATAGGCCCTGAGCTTCACATTTTGGAAACATACGCTTGCCTTAGACTTCCCAAGAGAAAGAACAATTTTTGCTCTGGATCCATCACAATTTTTTTAAAAGGATCATAGCCCAACAGTGATTATAGGTGCGGACTAGATTCCCTTGTAAATTTTATTATATTGATAATAATTATTAAAATTTTTGTGAATTCATAATTGGAGCCAAAATATTTTTTTTTTTATTTTTAAGTTTAATTTAAATTGTTGGTAAAATGTTTAACTTTTATGATTTATGAATTTTTTGGTGAATTTTGATTTTTTTGCAGAATTTTTAAATGTTTTGGTGAATTCCCTATTTGTGGTGAAATTTTCGCAAGTTTTGTATTATTCGTGCAATTTTTCGGTGCAATTTCGGTTTTTTAATTCCGACTTTTTGGAAAAAGCTGTTATATTTGTAATTTAAAATTGTTGGATTATAGTTTAATATTTAGGTGTATTTTCAAGTATGCAGATTAACTTAAAATTTTTGGTAAAATTTATAACTTCTATAATCTTTAAATTTGTTAGTGAATTTTTATCTTTTTAGTGAATTCCCAATTGTTGTAATATTTTATTTCCAAAATATTTGTTTAACTCACCGCTTTCCAGATCTAACTGGACGAGATTTTTTCCTGTAGGGCTACTGTAAACAGGAGTTTCATAAATTGTTAATCGAAGCGATTCCTACATCAACTCTGCAGGCAATAATTAAAAATTTGTTGGCCGCACATGCATCTCTCAGCGTGGATGCCTCTTAAAATCAATTATTTTTAAAACTAAAGAAATAAATTAAATTAAAAAAACTGTCTATCATACGAAGAAAAAAAAAACAATTTTTATAAATTAACAAAAATCAACGTGTAGGAAAACTAAAATGAAAATAATTTTCATATTAACCTAATTCTTAAATAAACAAGAGTACCATTCTACTCTCGCACTCTATGCAAGTAAATACGTCGATGTACTTTTACGAAAAACGGAAAAAGTATATTTCGAGTCTTATTAAAATGAAATTCTCTGCAGGAAACCCCGTCAGCCAAACCAAAAATAGGCTTAATAATAAAGAGAACTACGGCACAATAATTTTCAATCTTAAAAAAACAATTTATTAAAATTCCTGGTGGTCGCGCGAACAATAGTAAGATCTTATGTTCTGCACGCCCAATAGTCTTCAGTACAACCCAACAAATTTATGAAATGGTGTTGGCTGAATTGCACTGTGCGGAATTTCTAAAGATTAGTTGGGTGTCAATAGCGTACCGCAAAATGCATACGTTTCCTCACAGTAGACCACAAAACCGATCGTGTGACTACTTGCTCGTATTTGCACCGTTTTCTAATGATTGATGAAATAAAGATCCATTACCATACACCGTTTTACAATACATTTCTTACGTGTAACATACACCCAAGTTGGCCCAGGAGATTTTTCACGTAAATTTTTCTACGGTTCACTTGAAATAGAAGAAAAAAATAACGAAAAGTGGTGAATATTATGCCATTAGACCGATTCGATAACGACATTCACGGGTGCAGACGATAATTATCGCCATGGCAAAGAATCATGATTAGAACCGAGATTTTCTGCTTCATCCGCAGTATTCTCCGGATTTTGCCGCTAGTCATTATTTGCTATCGACAAGCTTTCAATGGTTCGGCAGAAAGGGATTTCGAGAACCACGGGAAGTCCTCACTCTTGGAAGGGATAAGAAGATGGGGGAAACGTTAGGCAGAGTATAATGATTCGTTTGTGCATGAACACAGTCTATTTTCTAAGAACCCAAGGATTCATTGATTACCCCTCCTATATATGTGAATACAATTTTCCGTATTTTGTTCTCGGAATTTCGATATATGGAATCTTAAATGTGGAAGCACTGAAAGTACTTACTCTACTCTATAATTTCAGAATTACAATCAAATCGGTGACATAAATTCGTTGATTTTTTTTTCCTGATTCCGATCGTGGGGTTTTCAGCAGTGAATTATTTTTTTTTTTGTATAACGCGTATTTAACTTTTTAAGTTATTTTTTGGTTATTTGTTATTTTGGTGCCACTTGGCAATTTTAACTGGATTTCCTAGTTGCGATTTCTTGTGACTTTAGGGTTTTTTATAACTTGAGGTGCGGATTTACGGATGTTTTTAATTTATTTTCATTATTGATTACAGGATATAATTACGCAGTAACTTACTTTTTATAGCCGCTAGATTTATCATTGCCAATAATCACATCTATTTGCCTTAACAACAGTTTGGTTTGGCTTTTCTCAACAACAAGAACAACAAATTTGTTTCGACTCCTTTTAAAACACGCGTTTTGGTGTTAATTTGCACAATTTTCTATTGCCTAAAATCTCACTATTTGCTTTACTACTGTTTTTGTTGGCCACACTTCGTATGGATTGTAGCTGTGAATAAATTTTTCCATGAAGTATGATTTGTTTCATAGATCGCAACTGCCAATGCTGACCTCTATTGTTCAACGAGAAACAAAAAATACGTTATGGTTTGAATTTGAATCAACCTAAATTGCTTTGAGTGAAACAGAAATTCAATATCAGCGAATGAAAGCATTGCATTGGCGATAATGCAAAATTGCTCACTAGTAATGCCTGCATTCATTTGGTTTACTTGCGATTTGAACATGCTTACGCTTGAAATAGAAAAACAAACTCCAAAGAAAACTACGAAATTATACAAATTTGTTAAAGCATCTTTTATAAACTTCTCCTTTAGACGTGCCTCTGATCTTCTGTGGCAGCTTTAAGATTAAACAAAATGTTCCACAATAAAAACTAAAAACATTTCTAAATATATTTCCCGCCCCTTTACAATTGCCAGTCGTTCATTTAGTCACTCATTCATAGAAAACATAATTAATTGTGTGTGAAATGAGAGGGTCAGATTTTGTCGCGTTATGGAAAGAATGTTTTAATGGCTGGTATTTTGTTAATTCAGATTAGAAAATAAACGATTGAGAAATTTGAAAACAAAAACACTATTGTTGATAATATTAGAAGGAATTAAATTTGCTGATCGTTTTTTGGTTTTAACGCTTAGTAAAAATTTATATTCATACTCTTTCAAGATAACAAGCTGCTTTAATTTTAGTTTAACTCCATCATTCTTTGCTCTCGGGAATACTTGAGTGTCAATTGCAAAGAACATCAAGATGTATTTTTAGAAATATTTAAAACACGGAATTTTTTTACATGTTTGTTATTCCACACAATCTTTCAATTCATTTACAAATGAATTACGCTTAAATAAATGTAAACGTCAAAATATTAAACTACTCAAATATACTTGTATGTAAATTAAACTAATGTCAAAGTGTTTTCATATTTATATTAAATGTAGAAAAAGGGCGCTCACAGGCTTACAGATTTTAAATACAAATTTAAGAGTATATTATGGTTAAGTTAAACCTATTTTACTTTGTGACATAATAAGACTTAAAGCTTTTTTTTTAGAAAATGCTTATTTGATCTAATAAACCCGTTAAAAAAATTTAATAGAGTTTGTATGTAACTTAAGCAGGATTTAACCCTTATCCTCTATTAATGGGTCAAAACTGCTCAAACGGTTTTTAATGCTCATTCGTTTTTTTAAATACTCAGCTGATTTTTTTAATCTTTAGTACAATTATTTTTTAGCGAATACTATTTAAATATAAAATATAATTCTTGTAGATGCTTTAACAAAGCGTGTGTGAAAAAACTTACGCATCCTGTACACTTGGATCAAAATTGCCCAATGCAATTAAATCATTGCGCGCATGCGATAAGAGCTTAGTTACAAATTCTTTTTTGTCTTTACGACAACACAAATCGCAACCAAACCAAAGAATAAAACAAGGCGTAGCTATTTGAAAACAACACAAGTGTATTTTGTTTTTGGTTTTTATAAAGGTAGTGAAAACAGCGACAAAACTAAAAAAACAAAAAATAGTAAGTAGAGCTATTTTACATTTGATTCGTTGATGTGTTTTGCATTGAATATATGTGATAAAAGCTACGCGCGTTTTGGAATTATGAAACCGGAGGAAATTAGATCTTTTCTTATGCGATCAGACTCAGAAGAGGAAAGTCCTCAGGACACATCAAGTGAAGATGAATGCCATTTCGTTTCTGTAGCTGCATCTGTTTATGACCTAAACTCGTCATCATGCTCTAGCATAGATAATTGCGAAAGTCTTGGTCAAACTGCAAGCAAAGTCGAAACGTATCCATTCAAAAATGGGACTTATTTATGGTCAACAACATCAACAATAAAAGAAGTTGGAAGATTTTCTAAGCAGAACATTATAAATCTTACTCCTGGCCCAATGCGTTACGCTACTTTTAGAGCGGGTAGCATAAAATCCTTTTTTCTGTTATTTATGCCCAGTGATGTAACGAAATTAGTTGTTAATGTGACTAATTTACAAGGTGACTAATAATGGTGATGTATTAGTAACAATTATATTATTCAATAGATTTTTTTAGGTCAATCAGTATTTGGAAATATTTGGATTACTGTAGACAACACAACGATTGAAGCATAATTCGGACTACTTCTGCTGGCAGGTGTGTACAGGTCTCATGGTGAAGCTTTAGAATCTCTATGATATGACCGCAAATGCAGACCGCTGTTCAAATCAACCATGAGTTTGCGCAGGTTTCAAAATATAGCCCGAGTGATTCGGTTTGATAAAAAGTCCGACAGAAACGAAAGACGAGTTCGTGATAAACTTGCTCCGATTAGAGGTTTTTGGAGCCATTGTGAAACGAATGTACGGAAAATGTTTAATCCAAGTGAATGCATGACAGTGGATGAGCAGCTCGTTACATATCGTGGACGCTGTCCATTTGAGCAATACATACGATCAAAACTGGGGAAATATGGTATACAAATTTGGGCATTAGGCGATGTAGAAACCAAGATCAGGGACCTGATCAAGGATTTGAAAGGGCATAATGTTACTTGCGAAAATTGTTTCACTTCGCATGAACTTGAGTTGAGTCTTGAGTTGTTAAAACGAAGTATTACAATGGTTACGGAAAGACAAAACTTTTTTGGCAGAAAAAAATTTTGGAACTAAAAAATAAGCCAGAGAATTATGCACACTTCCTTTTCGATATTGAGAACAAAACGACCATAGTGGGATATGTACCAAAGAAAAATCGATCTGTGTTTTTGCTCAGCACATTACATCACGACACAGAAACAAGAGCTATCACCAAAAAGCCAGAAATCATTCACTTTTACAATGAAACAAAATCCGGGGTAGATCCTTTAGATCAATTAATAATCACTTACACCTGTAAAAGGAGAACTAACCGATGGCCACAAGCGCATTATATTGGATATATAATGCTTATGTAACATTTCTAAAGATAAATTCTAAGTGGAATCAAAATAAAAAGTATAAGCGACGCAATTTCTTGGAATAATAAGGTATGGACTTAATAAGCAGGGAAATATCACGTAGATCAAACACAAAGTTATCATGCCAAAGCATTCGTGAAAAGTCTTCAAAGTGATTCAGCTGTAGTTTCACAAGCCAGTACTTTGAAAAGGGGACGTTGATCCGTTTGTCCACGCCGCTGCAACAGCTCAAAATATGATAATAAACTTATTTGCAAGACCCATTCTTAAACGCATATTGTGAGTCATGAGTGTAAAAAAATCAACAAAACTGTATAAATATTTGAATACTTTGTATTGGGCAAAATTGACCCACTAATGTCATATGCGTTTTATTTTTAAAGTACAGGATAAGGGTTAAACTCCTTAAAAATTTTGAATGCAACCCGCTTGGATGTTTCTGCTTGCTACTTGTGAATTTCCTAAATATTTTTTACAAATGAAGGACTAACGCTTAAAAATGAATTTTCAATTTAAAAAACAGTAGAATGTGTTTCAAGCAAACATGTCAAACATTAAAAATTAAAGTAAATAATTTTTATGTATGAAATATTAAAACAAAACTGTATTTTACCAACTTGACATTTTGCATATTAAGTCTCTTCTGTGTGTTAAGTACCTCAAGGGCCAAGATGCTTTTGTTGGAAAAAATAAAGATGTAAACTACATAAACAATCTTGAGATCAACTTAAGTAAATTTTTCTGGGTTTAAGAAATCAACAATGAAACCATGAAAAAATACTAAAGTGATGAATGTTTTAAAATCACTTCATTTAAATAAAAACAAGTCGTTAAAAAAAATGTTGAATTTTAATATGAAACTTATAAAGAAATTCGTATAACTTTTTCCACGTTTAGTATTTAATTTAAAACATTTTCATACTTACTACGGCGTTTACAAACTTATAAAAAAAAACCTACATAAAATTAAAGTAAAGTGCTTAGCATTAAAAAAAGTGTAACAAATAATTTTAGTTGCACGTAAAAATCAATATTTTTGAATCAAAATATGACACAAATGTTCATTATTACATATTTTACAACAAATTTTCGAAATTAGTCTAAAAATTCTAAATTTACCGGAAGTATTCCACCAAATTTGAAATTCAAAAATGGAAAAAATTCATCAAAAATTTAAGAGAAAATTTAAATCTTACAAATATATTTTAAAAATTTTGTGGAAAATCAAAACCGATAAGAAAACAACTAAGACGCCTTACCGTGTCGAATCTTATATATCCTTCACAAAGCTAAACTAAACTACTAAAATTATTTTACATTTAAACTCTCCTTTCGTTTGAATATATGTATGTATTTTCGATTAGTTAATAAATTTCTTTTGCAAAACTGTAAATTCATTCTGGTGAATTTAAAAATTTATATATAATAATAATATAATATATAAATAAAATATTTTTTTTATATGTTTTACATCAGTTTATTTAAAATTTTGTATAATATTTTAATGTGAAACGTTTGGCTTTTTGGTGGAATTAAAAAATTTTTAAAAATTTAAATAACTCACTATTTCTTGATTTTTGATTTTTTTGGTAAAATATTTGTTTTTTCTTAAATATTGTTTTTTTAGCAATTAAATTTAATTTAAATATCTCGAACAATCAGTAGCACATTTTAGTAGTTTATACTTTTGTGAAGGGTATATAAAATTTGGCACAGCCGAATATAGTTCTCTTACTTGTATTTTTAATGTATTCTGCAGGCGTTGGGTTGATGGTTTCTGCAAGGGAATTTAGAATATACTAATACATTGGGCTTGTTTGTGACGTTTCCCCGTATGAGTTAAAATATCTCGGGAACTTGTGGACCAATAATGTTAAATTCAAATAGCGAAATTTGCTGAACGCACTGAGCAAATGGTTCATGTTTTAAAAGTCTAGGTTGTATAGTGCCGTCAGAAAATGGATTTCAAGCTTGGACAGGCGGACATAAGATGTTTATAATTGTTTCTAAAATCTTTTTAACTTCTCAGAAATATCTATATTTCTACTCATAATTAAAGTCTTTTATATTAGGTATGCTCTTATAAATCCCACTAAGTTTTATATCATTATTGACCATTTACACAGCTGCATCTAATTAGGGGTTTTTGTTAAGCAATTAACATATGTTAAGTTTGACTACACTATAATAAAAGTTGAATCATTTCTACTATACGAAAAGAAAAACGGGTTTGAAGTAACAATAATCTAGAATCACCACAGTATTGTTGAATTATATGGTTGTAAACAAATCTTATCATGATTGTATATAATAATATGATCCTCTTAGCACGATAGAAAAGCATTCTATCCATCATGTCCCATTTCACCCAGTCCTATTATATCACTAGATCACAGTTAAATCGTAGATTATTGGAAAAAAGTTGCAAACTACACAAAAATTTTGTTCTCAAATACACTTTGACATGGCGATGCCAAATTAACTTCGCATTAAAACTAACCTCAAATACTTATCAGACTTCACATTACGTTGTACTAATTTATCGATGACCGCTCTCAAATATTTTCTGAAAATTAACCGAAATTTAATATCGAGTTTTAAATATTCTTATTTATATTTAAAAATCGTCATTTAAATTTTGTGATAACGAAAGAAAAAATAATGTCTATTTTCCTTTTCACTTTGCAAACATTTCAGCCATGTGGAAAATTCTAAATGGCTGTAATATATATGAAAAGAAAAATATTTTCATTTCACTTAAAATCACACAAAATAATGGTTGTTGTGTTGAAATCGAAAACACAAAATGAACTGAGGGAAAATGGTAAAATGTAAGGACACAACGAATCAAGGATAAAGTAAAATAAAAATTTCACTGATACTGAGTTTGCCTTCATTCACAATTCACAATTTAAAATTCACCAAATAACTTAAATTTCTCAAAAAAAAATTTCGGAAAACTTTACCAAAAAATTGTATATTCACTAAATGTTTATAATTCTACTAAAAGTAGCAAAACGAAGAATCTATGTTCAGTCACAACTTAAAATTCCACAAAAAACCCAGCGCCAATCATCCTCAATTCTACTTAATTAAATTTCTTAGATATTCTCCTCCTACAACATTATTTATGCTTTAAAATCCAGTAATAATTCTTATCAGGAAATTTAACATTCAAATACTAACAATTCATTACTGGTATCTGAAGTAAATCTGCCCACTTCAAACTCACACCATTAGTTTGCTATTTTATTTTACCTCAAACTACAATTCTGACAAAGAAGAGTGAACTTCAATAAAATGATAGAGTTTGTGATTTAATCTTCGAAATGATAAGAAATAAAAGATTACAGACCTTTGACAAATGGTTTGTAACAACTTCAAATCTAATTCGATCGTATAGAGGTCAACCTAAACGTGTCGGTATATAAAAACTCAACGTACAAACTGGCCAAAACTTTTTAAATAGTCTTATAGACCGCTTCAAAAGACACAATGACTTAAATAGCGATCTTTGTTGACAAAGCATATGAAATTGTCAAATGTAGATGTATGTAGATTCCAAAAAATACGTATTTTTGAAACTAAATGTACGGGAGTTTTGAAAGCTATATCTCACAACACCAAATTATTTTTTTATAGTTTTTTCTTCTAGAAAACGCGTTTTAGTAATATGGGACATCCTATACTTCTGCTTAAAAAAGTGACACGCCTACTGGACTGATCCCACCAGGTTTAGCTCTACTCCGTACACTGTTAGAAAATTTATGTTTTTCTTTTTTTTTGAGGCAGAGAACTATAATTTCACAACATTGTTGTCAAAAAATTTGCTTAACCGAGCGAATAATTTTAAAAACTACGTTAGGATTTGGCAATAAAAGTACACATCCCGTAATACTTTGTACAGTACTTAAAAACTGCAGTGTAATATTGATGATGATTAAAGTATAGTTACGAAATAATAATCTAAGATGTTTAATTAAATCATAAAAAAATTGGCGTGAAACGACTTACAACTCCAAAAATAGAGTGAAATTCCACGAACTGCGATTTAAAGTACAAAAAAAAAAAACAACTAATACAGAACGAAGAAGTAAACAGAAAATACACACACGAACACATATACAAAACTACTAAGCCAGCAAATAATGGGCAATATCATGTATATTCGGGACATTACTAGAACCGGCCGTGATCTCTATATAAAGACGCCGTCCACCGCGGAGAGTAGAGTTGACTCTACAAACTCTACAAATTAACGTTTATTGTGGTAATAAACGAAATGTTTTGGTTAAAAATCTTGGTTTACGGCGTCACAAGATCAGCAATTAAAATTTAAATTGTTTGCAGTAATGAAGGTGATAATCTCCACGTTATTTTTCACTTTTTCGTATACATTTCTCCACGTGTGCTATAGAAATCCTGAGAGCAAATTTTGACCTTAATACCGTAAAATTTTATTTCAAATAAGGGTAATTTCGTGGTGCCGTTCGCTGAATTACTGACTCTAATTATGTAAGTATTTTCGTTGTATGTGGTATGTAACTCCCTCTTTGCCACGCTCCCCAATTTATATCACAGTTTTTTTTCTTTTTCAACAAACTTATTGAAAGAAACGATTCTATGATCATTTTCCCAAACCCGCCCTATGTTTTGCTTATGTAAATTTAAAATTGTAAAGGTTCTAGCACTTACTAAGTGTTTGCTTCATATTGCCTAATATGATTTTAGGAAGAACTAAATGTTCGGGCCTCCTTTGTTACATACCGCCTACTGCAACTGCGTATTTTACTAAAGATGTCACTGCATTAAAAACCTTGGATCAAACTGTACAAACTATACCCGGTAAAATGATAATTTGATTTGAGTTGACAATATTTTGCTGCATTGACAACTTGTTCAATACTAAAAACTAAAAGCCATAAAATCAAACTCGCATAGAAAAACTACTGCTGAAATTATTATCAACCGCAAAAAGGTCACGTAATTCTGTAGTTTTTTTTTCTCTTTGGTTGAGTCGATAATAATGCTGGTGATCATTGTCATGATGTTGTAATAAAGTCATTTTTTATTCCCATTTATATTGTCACATCGTCGTTACAACGTGGATATTTATCCCTAAAAACTGTTATCTACTCTGACTTTCTAGCATATGAATTGCACAATAATTCGCTCAGAATAATAAACTAGATAACGATGGTATCTAATATTTTATACTGCATTTTGTTTGATTTTCGTGTGCACACACTTTCATGCAGACTGCATCATACTGAAATAAATTAAATAATCAAACTACTTCATATTCCAACCTCCCTCCCCCTAGACATGGAACCATGCCAAGCGAATACAGGATGTTGTGGAAGCTACAAGTTGTTTATATTCAATGATGGCCTTAAGCAGCATTTTGCGATAGTTAATCACACGCTAGAAGTCTGTTCCAACGACAAATGAAAATTTGATGTTGCATCCTGTCTTTCATAGTTGTATTGATTTAAGATCGTCTGAGAACCCGTAAAGCGGCCATTATTGGTCAGGTTCTATACCATCTGAATCACCGCTAATAGTGTCTTTGAAAGCAGGTATACAAATGTCATAATCTGTCTGCAACAAGTTAACCATGAGGTGTGTTTTTGTTGACCATGATACAAAAAAGTTTATGCAAAATATTTAATTTGGCCAAATGCACACACGAATTGACATTCATAATTCATTTATTGCCGGTCATTTGCAATGGCTTAGCCGAACATGGGTCTTCTGCTGCTCGAATATACGTCGACGCCATGCTAAGTGTTTTGGGAAAATCAGGTAGGTTGACATATCAGCCAACGAAGATTAATTTTTTGAATTCTCACATTGACGACATATGCACCTATTAAATATGAATATAATTTCTTATACACCCAAATTTGCTTTCATCGTTTTACAAATAAATATTATATCTACAGCTTCCTTTGCTATGGTGACTTATAGTGAAATTTTATGTAGGACATATTTTCAATAAAAACTATCCTCATACAGTTTGTGACATAGTTGAATAGGTACGAAATGTAACGTAAAAAAATATCAAGTTTCGAGTTATTGTTGGCGTTCACGTTCGCTATTTAAGATTAGTTTTTAACAATTTCTGAAAAAAAAATTCCATACTGCGAAGAGTTAGAGGTTTAAAATGATCCATAAAAATGTTGCCCGTAGTGTTTTAGATAACAGTGCTGCACATATTTTATATTTGAAATGTAAGGATTACAAGTTTTGCAATGCCGTTTCACTATAACAAAATACACGAGGGATATGAATATTAACTCCTTTATAACATAAACTTCAAAAACGTCTCTGCAGGAAGCCGTTGACAGGTCCCCATCACATTTTTATTTTTTGGTTTATACAGTGTTATTCAATTTACAACATTAATGGCGACAGTCTTGGGATATCGAGTTTTTGTTAAATACGACCATTAAGTTAACCTACTGACCTTCAATAATCTCTTTATGCGATTTAATTTAAAATATTTATGTTACAATTATAAAAATAAAAAAACCTTTTTTATAAAATATGCCAAATTAAGGTATAGGTCTCCTTTCGTGGGAGTTTTATGAACAAAATGGCAATTAAATTTAAAACACAAACTCTAAGATGCAGTAATAGAAAACAAATTAAAGAGTCTTTCAATTACAAAAAAACACACAAATTTTATATGAAAATTATTTATTTTAAACTCTTAAAAACATCTTAAATCATAGGGATACTCTATCCAAATGTATGGTCAGTAGAGCCTTAGCTTGTTTTGGGCCAATACATCACGTAGACCCAAAAGCAGGGTTGGAAAACGAATCAACAGGGGGACATCAACCACAACAACTAAATGCGAAAAAGAACTAAAAATTACTTAATTTATTTTTCCTTTTTCGTAATGATAATTACTTTAATATCCTTTAAGATTTTTTTAATGTAGGGGCGATATCGAAGCAGACCACATACTTTTTAGGATCCTTTTCAACCCCTGCACTCTTCAGATTGATTTCAGGCAACCTATTTGTAGTTTCGATTATCTTACTTTCAATTGAGTCTCATGCTAGCCCTAGCCTTTGCTCTTAACTATGGTGATTTCAGCCTGTCGACTGGTAACTCTCAACACTCCTCCTTAACACGGAGTCTCTTGTAAATGCGCAGCATTTGTCTAAGGCTTGATTCCCCATGGCATTCACATTTAACAAGTGTCCGCCCGTGATCTTACGTCTTATGCTATCCAGTGCTGGACATTCACACACAATATGCGCTACTGTCTCAGCCTCTTACAGGCACAGTCTGCAAGTCATCTTCGTCGAATTTCATCCTGGCCAGATGATACTTGAAGTTTCCATGACCTGTCACTAACGCAGTAATCCAGCTTAATTAATGTAGCCCTATTATATATGACCACCTTGCTGGCCTATCTGCCAAGGGGCTCATTGAGCAACACCTGTCTACATGTAATAGATTCCCTCCAGCTTTTCAAATATTTTTGTTGGTTTCTTAGTTTAGTCCCAAAACTCAGCAAGAGATATAAGTTAAGGTACGTAAGCGCAGTATGACAGAATTCTTTGTTAGTACTGCAATAATTAAAACTTCAATTTCAAAATACAAAATTAATTTCATAGCAGACCCTACGTAGCAATTTTGTTTTGTCCCATTTGAATTCAGTTGTCACGAAACGCGACTCCCGTTTGCAGGTAATCATAATTGTCGCGGGTTTTGTTGTTGTTATTGAGGTTGATGATTTCTTTATTTTAGTTTTTAAGTTCAGTCGATAATTGTCACTCAACTTGCACAGCAAAGTTTATAATAAATAATTAGGTAAGAATAACTTATACATAGATTGAAATGATTTAATTAACACTCACTCTAAAATAGGTTTAACCGAGACCATATTTCTTCTTTGGTGGCATAAGATATGTTCGCACTTTCGCTGTTAAAGACACGTTACCACTATTTAGCCAATTATCAAAATTCACGGAAAATGAATTGAAACTCATCAAGCCAACTGCATGATGTTTTTCAAGTAACCATTAAACTTAATTTCATTTCTCAAACAATTGGGGCATTAATTTCAAAACCAAATAATATTGTTAATAACATTTTTTTAATCTTTCTCGCCAATACAATCAGTGACCTAAACATGCACTTTACAATCTGATAAAACAAGACAGAGAAATGTAAACAGCCAGCAATTCGAATGTTATTTTAATGAATTCATATCTGATGACAGAATCTTGACAATATACTTAGTTACTCACACACACTCTCACATGTATACGCACACACACGCAATCCTTCAAAACCAAACAATATAATGGAACTTTAAAATCATGAGAGCCTGAATTAAGAAGAAGAACGACATAAGATAAAAATCACAAGTAAAATTGATTGAAATGGTAGGCATAGAAATGAACAATAAAGTGGAATAAAATAACACTAAAATCCGCTTCAAATAATAATGGAATTCTATTGTTTTGCTAAAAGTGCAATGAACTGCCGCCTAAAACACAAAAATAAAGAAAATATCAACAATAGTGACTTAAAAGCAACCAGAAACAGGCAATTTGTACAAATTAATGTTTAATTTCCAATCAGATTTTTAGCTACTGATAGGATTTTTTAGACATTTGAAATCAAACATATTCCGTTTGTTGCAAACAATTCGAAATATTATTATTATTGTGGAAAAACAAATAAGTAAATAAAGAAAATAACAGCAGTTAACTAGAATGTCAACGTGTTATTTGCGGCCATACCGACACTTAAATCCTACACCGTTCCAAAATAAGCCGAAAAAATGCCTAAGCAAAAATTTAAAACCAGCTCATATTTTTCCAACCGACCACCACAAAATTTAACGAGTAAATTTATACTTACCCAATTGGATTACAAAATGTCACTATAAGACAAGGCTACAATGGATGTGGAGGGTATCTTTTACAATACAAAACTAGAGATTGTTATAAAGTATTTGAAATTTCCTATAGGTCGGACCTGCAGTGCTTTCTTATTCAATCATGACGTTTTAAAAGCAGTATTTTCTTCCCTCAGCGTGTAACATTTCCTGTTTCGAATTTATAGAATTAGTTTTCGCAAAAATAAGTCAATAAGAGACCCTCACCAAATTGTCTTCTTTCGGCCTGATGAGTTTGCACAATGAAATACTTTTCTTTAGTATGGTTCTATAATTTTTCTCGGCCGCTGAGAAGAGCTTCATAATTATATATATTATATATTAATATTATATTCTATATGGCTTACATTCAATACCTAGGTTGGGAGATACTCGATGCGGTATTTGGTAGAGAAATCGAAACTATCTATAACAAAATAGTTCTTATCCCTCTTAATGGCTCTATGTACTATTTAAAAGAATGCCATGTAGTATTTCATACGGAGTTCCTGAATGGAATAAATCATTTGTCATTTATTCTGACTACAACAGAAATTTAATTAAATTACTGAAGCTTACAGTAAATTTCCTGCTGTCGATGGGTAGTTTCGAATTCCTGGCTCAATACTGAATGATCGTTAATCGTCAAGCTTTTATTCCTGGCTTTAAAGAAATATGGCTGCCGAGTGCCAGATGACCACCGGCTTCTTATTAATAAACCCTGTATAACAGCGCTTATTTAAGGCTGAGGTATCCCATGACATTCAAATTTTATAATCATCGTCATTAAATATCATCGTCTTAATTGCTCTGCAAAAAGAATATATTTGCCTAATAAATAAGTAAGACAGCTATATTCTGCTGTGCTGAATCTTATACACCCTTCCAAAAGTTTGAACTACTAAAAATATTATTTTACATTTCGTCTTAATAAAAGCATTTTCGATTTTAGTGAAATTTCGGTATTTTGTTGAAATTAAGATTTTTAGTTTGGAAGTTTTGTAATATCAAAATCTTTCAAGAATTATCCGGTGACATTTTCTTTAGTGAAATTTCAAACTTTTTTGTGATAATCGTTCGATTATTTAGTTACGTTCAGGATTTTGGTGTATTTTTGTTTTATTTTTGATGAGATGGATAAAATGCAGTATTTATCTGATTTTTTCGAAAGTTTATTGCCGGGATTGCATATGAAAATTCCGGAGCATCCTACCTCAAGCATATGCTATCATTTTGATTATCTATCATATGAGTAACTGAAGTTTATCGCTCTGATTGGGAGTTTTTTTGTTAGAAAGAACAGACGCACATCAAATGAAATGTCTCAGCTGTCATAAAACTATATTTAAAAATAATAAATAAGAAAGATTTTCCAATAGGCGGTTATAGACGGTTATATTTTTCCTCAATATTTTCCATAAGTATCTGTGCTCAACTCCGCGTTTACTACTAGAAGTTGTTATTTTGCAAAGTGTGCAATTTAATTTCATTAAGGAAGGCTTTGTTAAGCCACAGAATTATGACAATACACTACAAATGTCTATATCCCTTGTATGGCATCTCTTAAATTTAATTAGACTTATCCAAATAAAACTTGTTTGTTTCCTTTAAAAAATCCTCTACCGGCAGAATAATCGGACAGGGCGATATAAAAGCAACAAGGCCATAAAACCAAATCAACTTTGATGCAATTAGGGAATAGAAAAACAAAAAAAAAGAAAACAACATTAAAGACAAAATTACATGAAATCCAAATCTCTTTATAGAGTTTATTAATCTCAAAAATGTTGTAGATAAAGGTTTGCTTGACTACCATTGGAAAGTGTCATTTTTAAGCAGATAAAGTAAATGGCTTATTAACTTCAATATTTGTGTATATTTACTCAACTAGAGTGTAAAGGATGAAATTAAATGGAAGATTATTGACTTAAAAAAAGAGAGCAAATTTCAAAGTTAGTTTTAAAGACTCTTCTATGTCATATTACCAATTTAAATTCGAAGCAGCGGCTTCAAAAGGCAGTCGAAATAAATTTTATTTGTTTAAAGTTGAAAAATAAAAACATTTAAAAGCGTCGTATTGATTCAAAACTGATAACAAACTGACAAAATTAAGTTCGTAATGAAAATTAATAAATAAAGTTTAGCTCTTGAGACTACGACATAGAGAAGACGGAACACGGAACAAAAGGAAAGAAAAAGTTATTTCACTATCTAGCCCATAACCTTCAAGCAAATAATGATAAAAATGAAATACTATAGTTTAATATAAGATTCAGATAAGTTAATTGAAATATTGAAGCGAAATTGCAGCAATTGGCCAATATTATTTAAATTTGTTGAAAAAAAGAGAGCAATATTGCAAACAATGTCAACTTTTAATGAATGATTGTTGGCATATTAAACATGTTATTCCCAATTAAAATGTTTTGTGGGATATTGGCAATTTAATTTTGCTGGTTTCAATTGGCTTTCAAACAGCTTTAGATGAAATACTTTCTAAATCTAGACATTTGTGGAGATTTTATTCTATTAATGATAGCGAACTATAATTTAAGATACTTGTTCCATCTGCTGGTGTACACGACTTGGCTTAGGTTCTGCAAAATACTCTTTATATAGAACAGCATTATGTGAAATATAGTGAAATCAAAAGTACCAGGAATATTATATTCATATAAACCAGTCTTGAGAGATCATCTATTTGAGTTCCAGCTCTCCGGAGTTTTAGATCTTTGTTGAGGCAAGGCTTTGAAATTACACGAAAATGCCATATATGTGCGAAAGCATTGAATACTATTTCAGTGCTCGAAAAAAACAGCGAAGACCATCGTATAAGCATTGGCCAGATAACAACCGATCTTGATGACATATTTCGATTTCTATGTAGCTTTGCGAAAGGTGGCTTCGACATATGAATAACTAAAGCGAGGCTTTTGCCGGGAACTTAACTTTTGTGGTTACCTAAAAACCCTACTTGAGGAAAATGTATTGACACGACTCAGACGATAAAGAAGTTTTTAAGAAAGAAGCCCATGAAGAGTATTTGAAATATTTAACAAAGCATTGGAGTGTGCGTTTTGTTTACAATAGAGATTACTTTGAAGGGAACAAAATAACTTCTGGTAAATTTTTGAAACATATTCGTTTGAAAGAAGATGGTTAGCAAAACTTTAATCTCTAAATTTTTAAAGAAAAAAGAAGCTCAAGTTATCTTTTTAAAACGTTGAGAAGTGTTTAAAGACATAAGCGAACATCCAAATGACTCCTTTGGTTTTGCTGGTACCGGTTCAAGGTTAGTTTTTGGCTCAAAACACAGGGCTCTAATTATCGAGTACATGACGCTCTTAATGGTCCCCGGTTTTAATTCTTACGTTAGCACAATCTTGCACGCATGTGCGACAAAATACAAGCCTATTTACAACTGACTCCGTGATGAGGAAGAGTGTCGACAGTTACCAGTCGACAGTCTGAAATCACTTTAGTCAAGAGTAAAGGCTAGGGCTAGCACGAGACTCAATTGAAAGTAAGGTGGCTGTGATTACGGATCGGTTCCCTGAAATCAATTTGAGGAGTGAAATGGGGGTCCAAAAGGGACCCAGAAAGTAAGTGGTCTGCTTCGATATCCCCCCATACATTAATAATAATAATACAACTGTGCTGAAGTCTTGATATTCTTTGATACTTTCTACACTTTTGGCAGGCGTAAAACATACAACTATAAGAAATTTGATTTTAACCAAACATTTTTTACTTTTCTGGCAAAATCAGGTTGGTTTCCGCCAGATTGACAAATTTCTGCTCCGGGAGTACAGAGCAGCGGTCTCCAAAGCATGGATGGGTCTAAAAATAGACAGATAGAACTTTTAGGTTGTGCCACAGACCCTGTCTACTTGCTAGTGAGAATCCTCCATGTGATTAAGGTGGTGGCAAATACTATTTGTGGGGTTACATTAGATCGCAAGTCTTCAGATGATCTGCAACTCCGTCATGTTCCACATCCTAACTTTTTTACCTGTGTGCGAACAAGTACATATGAATGATAGTGAACATTATGTTCACATTCAGAAATCCCTATAAAAACCAAGATGTTTATAAACTGTGCAAGTTCTGTAATCTCTGAAACCTTTTATTTTCAGGCAGCTAAACGTATTTTCATGTGAAAACGATTTAGATAAAATATTCATTAAGCTTTAGATAAAGTCTTTTAGATCTTTTTTTCTTTTTCCTTCTCCAAACGTTTTCGGTTTAAAAGAAATATTTGGTTTTCAACAAAAGAATTTGGAGAACAACCACAAACGTTTATATACAAAGGAGTGTTTGTTCTTGTATTTAATTCGAGCCGTGTTTTTAATCCGAGTGACTGGTGTTAAAACACTTTTTCGCTATTTACGCTTTTTTTAGATAAATATCTTTTATTTTCTGGCCTTACTTTACAGCTGGTTTTGCCAAGGTACAGGATGTTTTTAATTAATTAAATTCTTTAAACAACAAAACCATTGTCAAGATAAACTCCATGCAGTCCAGTGCAAAGCAAACTAATCTGAGTTGAAGTTATTTAAGAGATAAATATGGTGCCTTTGTTTTTTTAGCTTTACCACTTTTTTGAAAAAAAAAAATTCCACAACAACAAAACTACATCCCATTTCAGACGCAATCTCTAAAGACATCATTTGGCTGCAGAAATGGGTGTTAAATTTCACAAAGAATTATATTGTAAAGTTTTTTAAATAAAATGCTTAGAAGTTTATCTCGCGGGATCATTACATCAGTGTTTAAGAAATAGGATTTAATGTGCCAAAACTTACTGTTTATATTGCGTGGGGATGTAAAATGTCATTCACCTTGTTTTGTACAATTCGTTTAACTCACTGCGAATTCCAGCAGTGTGGGATATAATTTAATGGTTTAGACGATTTATTACCATTATTTTTACGATTGTTTTCCGCGTGATACTGATTGCATATTAATTATGATTGGAAATAACTAAATATAATTTTGACGTCACAAATGTGTCTTAAGTATAGAGGAAATTATCGCTATGGACTTGGAGGAAAGTGGTATGCCTCTTAAGTGCTCTTTGCATCATAATCAAAATAAATCGGTAATTTCTAAAAGACCTGCCGGATTGACAACGATGAGCTCAACTACGGTTATAATTTCTAAATTATTTTAATACTGCCTTACTTTGAAATGGTTCAAATTACTTACCTATTGAAAAAAAATTAAATTCGAATTATTAATATACGATATCTTTTAAGGAAAGCATCAAAGTGTACGTCAGTGTTGCCATGTAACCAATAGAAAATAGTTATTTAAACTAACGTATACCCCAACCTCAACAGTTTTATTACAACTGTTTTCTTTGTATAAAATATATGTTTTCACATATTCCAGCATTTCCTTCCTTTTCTTAGCCACACTCCGTAATAAATTATAATTAAAATGAAGCAAAGAACTAGGGTATGCTATAATATTTTATTTATCGTGTTTGTAAATTAAATATTTTCTTAATTACTAATCAGACAAGAAATGCGCGTAAGTATTTATTACATATTTTATTAGCTAATTCCTGAGAGATTTATAAATATATGGTAATACATTTAGGAACATGCATATGTATTTTCTTATTTACTTAAGGTTTCGATTTAAATGAGTTTTTAATATACATGACGAAGGTCATATGCCTTTTTAAATTAATATGCGGGTGCCGAGTTTACTCGTTCGGATGAAATTATAAAAGAACAAGTAAGAGAGATATATTCGTCTGTGTGGAATCTTATATACCCTTTACAAAAGTATGAACTAGTAAACAAAACATTTGTTTTTAGAGATTTTCGTTAAGTTTCCAAATATTGTGCAGTTTGTTTTTTGTTCGTGGTTTATGAAAAGTATATTTTTTGAAATTTTTGTACCGTCGATTTTGTTAATATTGCTACGTTTTTCATATAATATACATACATCTTTTAAACTCAAAAATTTTGACGAACTTTTGTTCGAATTTTTGTTTTAAAGCTTAAAAAATTTGTGATTTTTAGAATTATTACGGAAAATTGCGACATTTTTGTATTATAAAATTTTTGAATTATTGTTTGGTTTTGTGGTGAATTTTAGGATTTTGGTATACTTAAATTATGGAAAAATGTTTTTTTTTATTTTTCAGATGAATTAAGATTATTGACAAAATATTTATGATTTTTAAACATTTTGAAGAATTTAAAATTTTTTGGGCATTTTCTAACTCTTTGGGAATACACGGCTTGTGGTGAATTTTTTTTTTGTTGTTTGGCTAAAATATAAAATTGTAGTAAAATTTAAATTATTATAGTGAATATTCAACATTTTGAAATTTCGGTTTTTAATTGAATTTTGATTTTTTGACAAATAATTATTTAGTTGTAGTTTTTCGATTTTTGGTGGTTTTTCGAACTTGTGGTGAATTTAAAACTTAGAATTTTGTAAAATTTTTTCATTGAACTTTGGTTTTTTTTAATTTCGATTTTTTGGAATATTATAAAATTTTTATAATATAAAAACTTTGGACTATAGTTTGGGTTTGTAGTGAATTTTGGGATTTTGTTGAATTCCCAAATTATGGTGAATTTTTTTTCCATTTTAAGATTTTGGATAAAATTTTTAATTTTTATGATTTTTAAAAATTTTGAGGAATTTTTAATTTTTTGGCGATATTGTTTGGGAATTCATGACTTGTGATGAAATTTTGGTTTTTGTATGTTTATTAAATGTGGATTTAGTTAAAAAGTTAATTTTTTTAAATTTTTGTGCGAACATTAAAAATTCGTTGAAATTTGGATTTTGTAGTGACTTGTCGAAATTGTGGTGAATTTGAAACTTGGGAAAATTTCGAATTTTATGAAATTTTTTCGTTGAGCTTCTGTTTTTCCATTTGTGGAAATCTATAATATTTTTATAATTTAATTTTGTTTTGTAGTGATTTTAGAGTTTTGATGATTCTTAAATTATGGTAAAATTTGGTTTCTAATAATTTTTGAGAATTATTCAGATTTTTGGTAAAATTTAAAATTTTTACGATTTTTAAATATATTTTAATTTTTTTGGGAATTCACCACTTGTGAATTTTAAGTATTTTTTTTTATATGTTAGTTAAGCATCGATTTTGTTCAAAGGTTGATTTTTATCATAAAATATAGGTTTTTGGCGAAAATACAAATTTGTGGTGAAATGTATGTAGTGAAAAAATTTGGTTGTTTTCGTAAAATGTCAGTTTTTCTTTGAATTCGAATTTTTTGAAAAACAGTTTTTCGAATTTATGATTAATTTAAAATTTTAGCAAGATTTCAAATTTTTTTTTTTTTTTGTTTGTGCAATTTCGGTTTTTAGGGCAATTCAGGGTTTGTTGTTAGTTCTTGAAATTTTTAGGTTTTTGTAAAGAATTTTCATTTCGGTATGACATTTATGTCCGTATGCTATTTGGGGCTCTCGGGATTATAATTTCTTTAAGAGGGCCTTCATAGCAAATTTAATAAGGAATTAGAAGATGCGAATATTATGGGCAGGGGTAAAGGAATATGGCTGATATTGCCAAGTCCACTGATCAAGTGGTTCAAGTTTCAAGAGGGCTATTGCCCTCAGAATGTTGATTATGACATCGGAAAGACGGGCGTCGTTAATAGAACTTCCATACCTATAAGGATCCAGAATATATATATATATATATATATATATATATATATATGTGAATATTGATATAGGAATATTGTAGAAATTACAAGCCTTTTCATTTTTGTAAAATAAAGCTTAAAATTTATTTTATTACCTGTATAAAAACTGAATTTATTATTTAATTTTTTGTCAATATTGATGATTGCTAGGTAATTAGTTTGAAAATATTTGAAATCAATATTCAACTCTACATATTATCTACACTCCAAGGAAATTGCTGTAAATTTCAATTATTTTTGGAAAAATACGTACATACATAATTACATAGGATGGCAACAATTATTATAATAATTTTGCTACAACAACTGCTTAAAGGAAAAATATCATGTTCAGTTTAAGGACACTTTAGATTATTTTAACCAACATAAAAGAACCACCAATTTCCACTCTTCTTTTAAAATCCAAGAGCCTCCCCTAAATCACTATCAACGTTTGTTGCTCTCTTGGACAAAAATTAATCCTTTGCAAAAAACATTGCGATCAATACATAGAACACACATACATTTTGAAAGCAATTGGCTCTACTGAAACTAAATAACGCTAGAGCTCTTGTTTATATCATTTCTGCATTGTTTTAATTAAAACTGAAACTCGCACTGTGCGAGTGGGAAATTAAGCAAATAATCAAATGTTGCCTATCCAATGGTGCTCGCAAGAACAATAAAGAGCTTCGGGCAAACAAGTGGAATACTTGTTGTTGGACAAAAGCCAATGTTGATCTTATTTTGCTAAACTCAATGTTAGTTTTGATAGATCATTTTGGCAAAGTCATTTGCAGAGCAACTACTTACAAAAGCCAATATTTAACATATTAAGAACTTAAAACTTGAAACAGTTTTAAGATGCTAAATTTTTAATTATACATTTTTTATATTAAAGAAAATATAATTAATAAAACATTAATTAAATGTTTATTTAAAATGGGACACAAAATGCATTAGCTGTAAACAAAACAGAAAATATTTTAAAACTACCGATTCATCTTTATTGTTGACGACAAATACTTGTTATTAGTTTACAGGTTTGTCAGAATCCTACAGCATGTTTAACTATTTGTTTATATTGAAATGTTTATACACATCCACTACAATACCACATGTTGCATATACTACTAAGAGAACTGCTTAGAATTAAATTGTTTATATACTTAACATCACTGAATTCATGATGTTAAAATATACATATTGGGAAACGTTCTAACCATTTTCACAGAATATGTTGAATCAAGTGGTTGTAGTGGCCTTTTTCAGAGAACTTGGCAAAAAGTTAAACATTTGTAAATATGTAGTTGGGTTTCCTACAACAATTCACAATTGTTGAACTGCTGAGCATGGATAAGTTCAATTAATACGTTTGTGATCACCCTGTCGTAAGTTTGTGGTTTCAAATAACAACAAAAATATATATTTACATACGTACAACTACGTAATTAAACGAAGCGAAAAAACAATGCAATTTCAATCAGCTGATACGACATCCGATAATGTAGGAACAATATTATAGATGTTGTTATTAATTATTTTAATAGTAGAACGTTGTGCAATTAATGAGATGATAGAGGCACAAATATCACATTTTGAATTTACAAATTGCAATTGATTCTTATAGTGTATACTCGTGCATATGTGAAAGCTTGGTTTTAATTTCGAATTTGCGAATCTACCCAAAGTATTACGGTTTAAAAATTTTTATAAATACTGTTACGTTTATTACCACAATAAACGTGATTTTGAGGGTTCGTTTAATTGTAAAAATTAAATTACACAGTCCTTAATGATTTTTACCACTACACAACTTTATTAGGTACTTAACACTAAGTACTTATTTACACTGTAACACTGAACACTTTTGTACGCACAGATATTCACTCTTTGTAATCTCAAAGTCAACTAACTCTTCTTCGGTGGACGGCGCCTTTATATACAGATCACGGCCGCTTCTTGAAATGTCCCGAACATACGCGAAATTGCGCATTTGTTATTTCAGTTGCTGGCTTAGTAGTCTTGTATATGTGTTTGTATGTGTGTGTATCTTTTGTTTACTTTTTGCTTGCTGTAGAAATTGTTTTTGTTAAATCGCGGTTTAAGGAATTTCTGCTGCGCAATTTGTTTTTGCTTTGTGTTTATGTTATTGCGTATTTGTACATTTGTACAATAGGTCGTTTCACACACCTTTGACTATTACTTTGTTACACTGCCGCCCACTTAAGCCTTTTCGTCCCGAACAGGCTCAACATCACCCTTTCCATATTTGGCTAGTCGTTCAAGGTGAACCACCTTCATTTTGGACCTCGGGCTATGGCACTTCTGTATCCGGTAAACTACGTCATTTAGTCTCTTAACCACCTTGTATGGTCCCTCCCAGTGGGTTTGCAATTTAGGGGATAATCCTTTCTTCCGTTGTGGGTTAAACAGTAGAACCATTTGTCCTTCGGTAAATCCCTCCGTGTTTGCTGCTCTATCATATCTGGCTTTCATCTTATCACTGGACATTTTAATGCGGTTACGGACAAACTCATGAAGCTCGTGAAGATCTTCTTGTGCCTGAAGAGTGTTTCCATTGTCGTCGCACACAGGTTTAGGTTTAACACCGAACTCTAAATCTGCTGGCAGTTTAAGTTCCGTTCTAAACAGGATTTTCGCTGGACTACGTGAGGTGGAATCGTGAACAGCTGACCGGTAAGCCAGTAACAGCTTAGGTATATGGTCATCCCAATCCTTTTGGTGTGTACTAACCACTTTTCTGAGATATTCCTCCAGCGTACGGTTGAATCTTTCTACCATGCCATCAGACTGTGGATGTAGCGGTGTCGTTCTTGTCTTTTTGATGCCATATAAGTCGCACATTTCTTTAAATATGGCGGATTCAAAATTTCGTCCCTGGTCAGAATGCAATTCTATCGGAACACCGTATCGACACACCCAATTGTTGACAAATGCGTCTACCACCGTTTTAGATTCTTGATTTGGAATGGCATACACCTCGGGCCATTTGCTGAAATAATCTATTACCACTAGTACATACCGGTTACCAGCGTCACTGACGGGGAATGGACCTGCAACATCGATAGCTATCCGCTCAAAAAGGGCACCCACGTTGTATTGCTGAAGCTTGCCGCGACTTCTTCTTGTTGGACCCTTGGCCGCAATACACTGTTCGCAATTAGCTATCCAATCGGCTACATACTGCTGGCATCCAACCCAGTAAAATCGCTGTTTTATCTTTTCCAGAGTTTTTGTAATGCCCAGGTGGCCGCCACTAGGACCGTTATGGAACTGCTTCATTACCTCCTTTATCTTGGAAGTGGGCACGACAATTAAGTCCGTTGTAAATTTGCCATCTGCACTTTCCCAAGATCTATATAAGCAGCCATCTATTAATTTTAGGCTATTCCACTGGGCCCAGTACGCTTTTGCTAATGGACTTTCTGCTGATATTTCATTGCGGGTCGGTCTTTTGTTTTCCTGCTTAGCCAACATAATCTTTGCCAAAATGGGGTCGTCATTCTGTTGCTTACACCAGTCTTCCCCTGAGCTAATTTGGGTCAGCCTCACGTCAATGACACATTCCTTTTTCTCTACTTTTGTGCAGTGCTTGCACTCTACGTTGCATGGCCGTCTTGACAGGGCATCAGCATTATTGTGTTTTCCGCCTTTTCTGTGCTCGATACTAAAATCATAGCTTTGCAGACGTTCAATCCAGCGTGCGAGCTGCCCTTCGGGGTTCTTAAATTGCAGCAGCCAACGTAATGCAGAGTGGTCTGTCCTTAAGATGAAGTGTTGACCATATAAGTATTTGTGGTAATGTTTGACACACTCCAGCACTGCCAAAAGCTCCCTTCGTGTAACACAGTAATTTCGTTCGGGCTTGGACAATACTCTGCTGTAGTAGCCAATGACTTTTTCCACCCCATTAACCACCTGGGAAAGGACTCCCCCTATTCCATAGCCGCTCGCATCCGTGTCCAATATGAATTTCTGCCCAGCGATTGGATACGCGAGGACTGGTGCTGTACACAAAAGTACCTTAAGCCTCTGGAATGCTTCTTCTGCTGCCTCACTCCAGTGGTATGGTCGCGACTTTCTGGTCAACTCATGCAAACCAGCAGCAACTTGAGCAAAGTTCGGCACAAATCTCCTGTAGTAAGTGCAAAGTCCCAGAAAACTACGAAGCTCATGAAGATTCCGTGGGCGAGGCCAGTCCTTTACAGCCAGTATTTTGTCCTCATCAGTGGATATACCCTCTGGTGTTACACGATGCCCCAAATATTTCACTTCCTTTTGAAACAAAGCGCATTTCTTAACGCTTAGCTTTAATCCTGCAGCTGTTATACGCTTAAACACCTCATCCAGGCTCTTTAGGTGTTCGTCAAAAGACTTCCCCATCACAATTATGTCATCCAGATATACCAAGCAAGTCTTCCAATTGAGACCTTTAAGCACACGTTCCATTAAACGCTCAAAAGTAGCTGGAGCGTTGCAGAGCCCAAATGGCATCACCTTGAACTGCCATAGACCATCGCTCGCGCTAAAGGCAGTTTTCTCCTTGTCCTTATCGGCTATCTCTACCTGCCAATAGCCGCTCTGCAAGTCCAAGGTTGAGAACCATTTCGTTCCGGCCAACGTGTCTAAGGTATCGTCAATTCTGGGCAGCGGATAACTATCTTTCTTTGTGACGTCATTGAGTTTCCGGTAATCAACGCAAAACCTGGTGCTGCCGTCTTTCTTCTTCACAAAAACTATTGGCGAGCTCCACGGACTAGAAGATAGCTCAATGACTCCATTCCGCTCCATTTCGTTGACCAGTTCTTTGACCTCGTTTCGCTTTGCTAGGGGAATACTCCTGGGTGCTTGTTTTATAGGCCTCGCTTCGCCGGTGTTAATTTCGTGTTTCACAACTGAGGTTCTACCTTGGCTTTTATTACTCAGCGCGAAGACAGAGGCATGTTTTCTAAGCAACTGCTTAGCTTTGTTTCTGTCAGGAGATGTCAGGCCTGCTACCCATTTTTCCACCTGTTCTGCCAGTAAATCTCGTTCTTTGGCTGTTGTTTTGGGGCATACTGAATTCGCCGCACAATTAATTATGGCTCCTGCCGGCTCACATTGACCGATCTCAAAATTTCTGTCAATGGTCTTTTCGCTTTTGGACAGATTAAGTACTCTTACAGGAACTCGTCCATCGTCGCAGGCTTTCACAAGGGATCTAGCTGTTATGATTTCGGCTTTTATTTCTTTTGGTTTTACAACCCACAACCGGTTATCCACACAATCTTCCTCCACACGTGCCCATACTATAGTTTCTGCCTGAGGTGGTAATTTCTGGCGTTCAACGGCAAACAGCTTCCTTACTGTGGTCCTGCTCTCATATCCAACATCCAGGGGTATCTCGACATTGCGCCATACCATTATTTGATGTCCCATGCGTAGATCAATCCCGTGAGCTATCATGAAGTCTGCACCAATAATAACTTCATCCAATATGTCGGCGACAACAAACACATGGTCGACGCTGATGTTTGCGATAGTCAGTCTTGCCCTGGCTCTTCCATAGACGGTAGCTGAATCCCCAGTAGCAGTGCGTAGTCGTATATTATTTAGCGGTTCTACTGCTCCTTTTACCAAATCGGGCCTTATTATAGACTGCGATGCTCCTGTGTCTATGGTGAGGACCTGTTTCTTTCCGTTGATAAGACCACAAGCAGTAAGGTTGCTGTTCTTCTGCTGCATGATGGAAATGGAGATTGTGGGGCCATCGGTTGTAGGAGCTAGCTCTTGCCCCTCAGCGCTAGCTCGATCTAGTTTAACGGTGACGAATGCGTTTTGGTGTTATTAGCCCGTTTGTTTTCCCTCGGTGGCGAAGCAGATCTTGATCTTTTCTTTGCTGATCTGCAGTTGCGCTGGAAGTGGCCGACCTTACCGCAATTAAAGCATTTTGCGCGAGATTTTCCTTTTTCCTCTAGTATTTGCTTGACCACCTCTTCTATCTCGCTCCTTTTGTCTCCGCAAGTTGACGTATCAGCCTCAAGTTGCCGCACCTTGTAGACTTGTGGCTTCGATATAACTTTTGCGGTCTCTTGGGCCAGCGCGTACGAAATGGTTTCCGCAAAGGACGACTTCTGCATAGCGCAAACTGCATATCTAACATCTGGATCCCGTATGCCATTTACAAATGCTTCTATCTTGAACTGGTCCAGGAATGGATGGTTCTCACCTGGGTAAGTCAGCTGCACCAAGCGTTCAATTTCCATCGCAAAATCTTGCAGCGTTTCATTCGGCTTCTGGACTCTGCCCCGTAGTTCCATCCTGTACAGTTCTCGCTTATGTTCGCCACCGTACTTACGTTGCAAGGCCACCATTATGTCGTCGTAGCTATTTCTGCAGCCAGCTGGTAAGCTTTCAAGGATTGCTGCTGCTGTTCCCTTTAACGCCAGAATTAGTTCTATCGCTTTTTCTTCATTGTCCCATTCATTTCTGCTAGCTACCGTTTCGAACTGGAACTTGAAGACATTAAAAGGTGCGCTACCATCAAAGCTTGGGGCCTTTATCTTGCTGGCATGCTCCGAGATTATTCTGGCCGGTCCTTCTCGAATTTGTAGATCGCTCATCTTGTTCTTCAACTCATGTAGTTCTGCGTCTACGCCGGAAAATTTTTCCTCAAAATTTCTCGTTATGCCAGAGAATTTTTCATCAAGCTCACTGACTTTCAGTTCTATAGCTTCAACTCGTTTGCCTATAACTTCTGAAATTCCCTGAAGTGTCTCGTTGTTGGCTCTGACCTCAGCTGAGAGTCTTTCGCTGTTCTTAGAAACTTCTTGAAACTTTTCTTCTAGTCCCTCGTTGTTGGCTCTGACCTCATCTAAGAGTCTTTCGCTGTTGCTCTTAGAAACTTCTTGAAATTTCTCCATCATAGCGGCCAACATTACGTTGAAGTCCATACTAGTGTTTGTGGCAGGGGTACATATCTCGAGCTCCTCTTTTTCCTCGAATTCATGTAGACCGATGTCGATACCACGTCGCTTGAATTCCTCTATTAGCCTCTTTTGCAGTTCTGCCTTATTGCCCGCCGTTGGCAGATCAAACTTGCTCAGCTCTTTTTTTAGCTGATCTACTTTCAGCTCGTCAAACTTCATTTTATTTTACTTACTTTTTATTTTTTACAATTCTACTTCTGACGCCAGTTGTTACGTTTATTACCACAATAAACGTGATTTTGAGGGTTCGTTTAATTGTAAAAATTAAATTACACAGTCCTTAATGATTTTTACCACTACACAACTTTATTAGGTACTTAACACTAAGTACTTATTTACACTGTAACACTGAACACTTTTGTACGCACAGATATTCACTCTTTGTAATCTCAAAGTCAACTAACTCTTCTTCGGTGGACGGCGCCTTTATATACAGATCACGGCCGCTTCTTGAAATGTCCCGAACATACGCGAAATTGCGCATTTGTTATTTCAGTTGCTGGCTTAGTAGTCTTGTATATGTGTTTGTATGTGTGTGTATCTTTTGTTTACTTTTTGCTTGCTGTAGAAATTGTTTTTGTTAAATCGCGGTTTAAGGAATTTCTGCTGCGCAATTTGTTTTTGCTTTGTGTTTATGTTATTGCGTATTTGTACATTTGTACAATAGGTCGTTTCACACACCTTTGACTATTACTTTGTTACAATACATATTGAAATTAGCTATTATCAAAATTTCCATATTTTTCGAAATTATTAGGTCATAGACGTATTCAGTGCAAATATTCTTGCAAAAGTGAAAGTGCAAAATATCGTTAACTTTTAATGAAATATAACTACCAAATACAAAAAATTTCTGCCCAATAATTTATAGAAGTTATGATATTTGGTTCACGTTAATAAGGAAGAGTCTTCAAGCAACTCTGTTCAGACGTTCCATAAGAATTTTACAACTTGTTGTGGGAAGTAAATAAAAATGTAAAGAAAACCTTTAAAATTTAAATAAAAAATTGTCCTTATACCATAGAAATAAAGTTGTGAATAAGAAACCCTGATTCTTATTAATTTCACAAACTTTTTTTATTTAAATTAAAATAAAAACAATTATTCGGAAGTGGAATACAGAACAATCGAAAATTTCCACTTTCGAATCAATTATGCGGATTCGAAATACCGAACACTGAAAGATCGATTTTTGGAACATAATAAAAGTTCACAATTTTGACATAGTTCGGACCAAAGTTATAGAAATTACCATAAAACTATCTGTCCATTGTTCTGAATTAAATTACTATCCTATCTTTGAAAGAGATACAGTTTTAAACATAGAGTAGAATTATAAGCGACATTATATATTAGAAAAATTACAAATTTGTAAAACCCAAAATCTTAAAGAATTTATTATAAAGCCGATACACATAATGCCGCTCAAATATATAGGCATTTAATACATAAAATAATATAGTTTGGAATAATTTGCTTATTGTTTTTACAAATAAGTTCTGCTTAAATTTACATATACATACATGCATACGTATACATATACAAGCATAAATGTAAAATTATTTCAGTTTTTATGATACTTAATTGGCTTTGAAATTTTGACACTCTTTTCAGATGTAAAATTATTTTCAGCATGTATTTGTGTTTTAAATTTTAAATTTTTCCTATTCTATTAAATGCTAATTGCGGTTTAAAAAATACGATTTATTTAGCCTAGTGAAATATATGAAATATAATAAATTTATTTTATAAAAAGAATTTTAAAAATTATTATTATTAAACTAAAACTATAGTAAAAGTTCGAAGAAGTATAATAAAATTTGGATTTTATTTCATGTAAAATAAAAATTCTTCCACTTAGACTTTAGCATTTACATTCTATCGAAATTGAAACATTCGAAATTAAATTAAAAATTATAAATTAAAATTACATGGTTTTTGCACACATGCCAAATTAGAAGTTGTTCTCTCAAATAAAGTGTTACTTCTAGAAAAGTTTCTTAAAAATTATGATTAACTAAAAATTTTAGAATATTATTAAAAAAAAAATTTAAAAATAAATTAAATTTCGCGGGATTTCACTTGCATCACATCTGACGGCAAAGACGGATATAAAATAATTAACTTTTCCTCGTACATATGCACAAAATAATATTTAAGCAAATGACTGAAATTTTTAACAAATAACTGTTTTCAATTTTTAAGTAATTTTTAATTTTTAGTCATGAGTTCGTTTTTCCTTTCTATTCAGAAAGAGAATTATTTACTTAATATATAATCCTTCCACACTCTGGCAAAGCGTCTTATGGACCGACGAAAGTGCTTTCAAGTATCACTCGTCAAAGTTTTTGTTAGACTTGAGCAAAAAACTCGGAAAAAAACCGCACCTGTTGTCGAAAAATTTAGTCATGTAGGTGGCTCAGTCATGTTCTGTGGCTGTATAGCATATAAATGCTTGGGAGACTTGGTTCCCATCGACGGTTCGATGAACCAAAACCAATATTTGAAAATTTCAAATGAACACGCATTTCCATCTGGTGATTGGACCGTCATATATTTTGCAACAGGACAATGCGCCTTGCCACAAAAGTAAAATGATTAAAACATTTTTGACAGAAAATTGCATTGAAACTTTGGATTGGCCACCCCAAAGTCCGGATTTTAATGTGATTGAGAATGTTTGGTCATATATAAAGCGCCAAAGAACCGCAGATGTGACAAGAACCAGGGAAGGAACAATTTCAGAGGTTAAATCTTTGTGGGAGGACATACCAACAAAATACATTCGATTCAGTTCCTAAAAGACTCCGGAATGTCATTGCCGCGAAGGAAGGATACACGTTTTATTAATATTAAAAATATCTAAAAGTATTACAAAAGTTGGAATAACATATTTTCGCTTAAAAAGTTAAAATACTATATGTCAAAATACTTATGCCGCCCCCTAAATTTTTAAATTAGTTGCATAGAATGCAAATTTATTTTAAGAAGTTACGATTTTATGTTTTTTAGTTATTAAATAAATGCTACTTTCATTTAAAAAAAAAAATGGATTTTAATTATTTGGATATCTGAAAAAATTCAAAATGATAAAATTTCTCAGGTGTCAAAATAAATATGCCGACCACTGTATATACTGTATTAAAAAAAATTTAATAATTATTTCTTAAATAAAAAGTTATCACGAATTCAAACCCCTTCGTTATTTTTGGGCCATTATGGGCATTTTAAATCCGCAAATGTAACGAAAACTCTATGAATTTATGTAATCTATTATACATCGGCACTTCGGAATTCTTCTGCTCTGTGCCAAAAAATAATTCTTGGGGTAAGTTTAAAATTCTAACAAACATTTTAGCGGTTTAATCCACATGACAAACAAAGTTTGAAAACTAGTTACAGGGCCGTAATTTTCTAGCAGAACTTTGAACTCAGCTTAAAAGGAGCATTTGAAAACATAACAAAAAAATTGATTTTCCAATTCTTCTTTCTTTTAGTAATATTCGAAGCGTTTGAACCAGATTTCACTTCAGGTCTTCAAGTGTATGTTGTTAGTGGAAAAAAATCGATATTTTGGTTTGGTATAACGATTATTTTGAATCGTTTGAGGCAGGGAATTTTCTTGCCCCTGTAGTCGAGCTTATATTCCAAATCAAACATTTATACGCTGGCAAGAAAGTCGATATATTAATAATCGAAACAACTACGTCTGTTGTTTTTGAGTCTTTATTAAAAACTGAGTTTATAAATCTAACTTAATTCAACTTGAACTTAAAATTAACAATACGAATTGGTGGCGAGAAAGAACAAATGTGCAGAATAAGCACATTTTCATGCTGTAACAGTAGAAGTTTGTTTATTAAAAATTAAAGTTAAAATTGTGATTTAAGAAATGCGCTGACGTTTGCGTCTGGTAATTTGTGGGAACGGAAATTATAAAAGATAACATGTATGTATGTGATTTACATGTATGTGATTATATGGATTAAAATTAATTGCAGTCCTATTCAAGAAAATCAAGTTCAAAATTGCAAAAATAGGCAACAATAAATATGCAAATCATTAAAATTGTACACAAGAACCACGCAAATCTGCTCGTTTCTGTCTAGGGTAATATAAAATTCAATGGGAAAGATATTATCGGCAAATAAGAACTTTTTTTGCTTTATTGCAAAACAAATACTCGTAAGCATACACTCCACATAGATACGACTATTCCGATAGGTGTGGTGGTTGCTACTTTTGTAGCAGTGCTTAGATAGGTTTGGATGCCCTTGAATTGTATTTAAAATTTAAATACAATAATTTTTTTGTTTATATTAGAGTTTGAAGAATAACATAAAGAAGCAAAGAGAAGCAAAAAGATTAAATTCAAAAAACGATAAATGAAATTTCAATTTTTTTTGAAAAAAGAAAAACAAATAGGGATTTAAACTATGTGCATACATATGTAAAACAGCGGGTATATTTATGGTAGAATCATGCATGCATCTTTTTATTTATTTCCTTTATACAAAGAGGCTTTTAATCTAAAAAATCGGACGGAATTTTTTTTTTGGTTTTTTGTCATGTTCGAATGTATACAGACAAAAAACATACAGTTTAAACAAATAATAGTTAGAAATACTATTTGTTCTGTTAAACGCTCAAATACAGAAAAACTGATATAAAATATGTAATAGAATATTTTTTTGATTATATTTTCATTACTATCCATTCTTGATTGGTTCAATTTTTATTTTTAACACACAAAATTAATCAGTTTTTCGTTTTATAGTCTTTTTAAAAATATACATATATGACATTTGAACGTTATTGTGAATTAACTTGACAATTATTGCTGAAGAAGTATGGGAATATTTTAAAAGAAAAAATACAAGAAAATGGAACAAATCTGTGAAAAACTAAAATAAATTTATTTTAAAAATTTAATAACTCAGAGCCCTGAGAAAATAGTAGTTTAAATACGTAAGTGGATTTTTTAATTTTTATCCGGGGTGTTGTATAATTTTCTTGACTAAAACTGGTTTAAATAGCGTGATGTAATTATTTATAAAAAGGTTTTAGAAAGAAGATAATTCCTTTGTTTTACGAGTATTCGGAGTAGATTACCGATTACTCTGGAATACCAAAAGTCTATAAAATGTTTCTTCTACACAAGGTACTTTTACTTAAAAAAGCTTTTATTGTTTATAATAAAACCAACAATAAACCTCGAAACCAAGGCGCATATAACTAGGTGACCTTGCTACGACAACAAATACAACAATACAAAAACAGCAGGCAGTTTTGTTTGTGTAAAACCCAATATTTCTGTCAAAAACATTTGTAAAGAGAAAGAAAATTAAAAGAAAAAAAGTTGAATAAATTTTGTTTGGTACAAATTACAAATTTATTTATAAATTTTGTACAAATTAGAACACAAATTGATAATTTATTTTTTGTTTTTACTTCACTTTTTAATTTATTTATACACAATGAGACTTGAATGTAAATGAATTTTTTGATTATTCGTAAACAAAACAAAATAGTTTGACATTAAAATTGGGTAAACAAAGGAAAACGTAAATTTAAGCAAAAAATTGTCACCTGCATTAGTAATGCCACCTGGTTAAATATGCCTTGCTCGAAACAGTCTTCACTAGTTCACTCTCTCTCATACTCTCATTTTCTTAATTATTTAATATTAAAATTTAAAAAAAAAATTAAAACTGAACAAAGTTTGAATGAAACTTATTTAAAACACCTAGAAGTCAAATAACGCTATATTAGTTCTTATGTATTTTATACTCTTAGGAAGTCAATTGACAGATTGCCTGTTCTGATGATCACTCGATGTATAAGAGACCGAAAAGCAATCAAGCAAACTGACTCTTGTTTCTCGCGATAGATTTTGGTGTAAGCCTCTTGCTAGTATTGGGTAACCTTCACTTCACATAAAGCTAGTAAGTACGAGGTTTATTACAAAGGAAACAGCAGTTTACAAAGTACTTAAATAGAAATATAACGCATATAATTTATTAAATTTAAACAAAATTGGCGAAGGTGATTACGCTGGTGTATCATAGAGAAGCTATGATCCAGGTCGTGCGGATAATGACTAAAAAACTCGATTTAACTTTTTAGTGCATTTTTGATTGTATCAACATGAATTGATGAATTAAATAGTCAGAATAAAGCTGCTAAGTAAACTTTTGTTTTACACCCTTCATCTGCTTGGTTATCACAATTCAGAAAAGGAGGTGCCCTAGAAGCCAATAGCCATGCGAAGTTAAAAGCTGTTTAATAGTTAAAGTTGTTTAGTAGCTGCAGATTAAAATAAACTTCCTTTGCAAAATCTTCCACTGCACTGCTAAGAAAAAAATCTTACTTCTTTCCGATGTTACTTCTAAGCATTTATTATTTTACCTAAGCTTATTTGCGAATAGCAGCGGAAGCCAAAAACATTGCATCATTTGCAAGAAACTTCTAGAAAGTACTGCCAAAAATATCTGTTAATTCTAAGTCTAGCGAAGGTCTGTGTTATAGCTACGCTTATCAATTTTAAATCAAATATCTTAAGTATCTTGTTTAACCCCAACGACTTGCCATCGTTTCATTAGTCATAGATGTTTAAATCTTAAAATGTCGCAAAAGCTGTGTAAGATTGTTCACCTTCCGTAGATTTTGTACTTGTAGTTTTATGACTATGTTCGCATACGCTTCCTAGTTTACACGTTGTTAATTAAAAATTTATCCGGGTAACCTTAAACACAGAGTCTAAAGTAAAATGTGTAACTAAAAGAGAAAGAAAAACAATCAAAATATTAAAGTCAAAGTAGTTCAACAATAAACACTGTTTGTAAGTGATTTTGTGTGTCTGATCATGCCTGCCATATATTATGTCTTTAAGGATTTCCACACCAATTATTAGTATTTTTAGCTAAAGTATAATAGAGCTTGTGTTAAGGGAAGAAATTCGTACATGTATATATTTACAGTATACCATATATAATGCCTGTGACATGAAAGTAAGATTTTTGTGCAAATATGTATTGCAGCCATTTTCCGTTTAATTGGAAGAATATAATTTTGTACTGTAATTCTAGACTTCTCATGGATGCGGCATACTTGAAGTCAAATTTTCAGAAACCCCCAAGAAGCAATCTTAGCTCTGATATATTTATTTGAAGTACCAAAAACGGTTTCGGACCAGTAAGCATTATTTACCATAACCAAACAGCTGGTAACACACTTGTAGCCTATTATGTTCGGACGTTTAAAAAGTGGCCAGACTTCATTTCCACTTGCAAGCTTAAGGACGATAGCTTTGTTCGGCTGTTCGACATCAAATAAATTATCATATTTCTCAGTCTTCTCTACGAAAATTCCATGATACAAATCAAAGATTCTGCCTGAAAGATGTTTGGATATATCTTCCTAAGCTTAACTCTTCGGAAAGTAGAGTCGTATACCACAGTGCACCATTTTGCTGTTTGGCGCGATCTGAACTCTAAATTTTGTAAGATTCAACCAATTGGCGTAGTCTTGAAGTAGGAACCCAAAATACCTGTCTAATACTAAAGTTGGCTTTATCTAAAACTATTAAAAGTATGTAGTTAAGATAACTAATTATCGGCTGTTGCAAAATGCGGCCCCAGGGAATATTGCCCGAAAAGAAAAATTAAAAATTACCACACATTTAGGTAAATTTTTTAACATGAAATTGCCCCAACATTTTCAAATAAATATTTCCCTAAAATAATGAAAAACGACATCAAATCTAATATAAAATGTTGCCCTAAAATATGGGACCAATTTTCTTTATAAAAAATACACATAAGTAAACAGATATATATTACCCTAAATTAAGATGTAAAGGAAATTTCACCCGAAAAGTTGTTTTCGTCTCAATGTCGAAATAAAATAAAGTTCAGTTTATAACGCCTTTTATTAAAAAATACATTATTCAAAGTGAGAATATATAGATCTATAAAATGAAAAATTATAATTGTTTTAAAAATAACTTTGTCCTCAATTATAATTGGATAATGGATAATTATCTAGATTCTGCGCATGTTACTACTACTTTTATTCTTACTTATTTGACTTTTTGTATGTATAAATTGAGATAATACTAACGATTCCGCACGTATTTTTTAAATATACGATATATACATAGACATATATTTTTCTTTAATTAATCACATTTCGCTCCTTATTCAAGAAGCAAATATCGAGATTTTTTAATTTTATATATATATTTCTTACCGCGGTATTTGTGTCTTTATTATGTGGTCAAATACTCACAATTTATTAATGTATATAACAAACAATATCGGAGTAGAAGTCATAAGTAAACAATTAATAAATTAATAATTAATAAATTATTAATATAAATTAAAGACCCTTCAGTTTCTTTTAATTTTTCTGTTGCATTTTGTAATAATTTGGCGGAAAAGTTTTTGCGTGCATTTAATATTTTCGCCGGGAATGTACATTTATTTATCCGCAATATTATTAAATAAAAAAGCTTCAAAAATAAAAATAAATCATAATTGTTGTGGGGCTATTTTTTATTTGTTGTCTTAACGAGTTAATTTTTAATTAACCGTAAAGTGAAAAATGTCCCCTTTAAGAAATTAAAATAAGTCTCACAAAATCAAAATGTAACCTCAAAGTTTCCAATTTTTGTATTGTGGAAAATTGTTTGGCGCCATTTTTAATTTTGTTTTTTAGGCCATGTTTCCTGGCAGCACAGTTGGCGGGATTTGTTTACTATTATTATTATTTCTTACTGCAGCATTTCATTTTTTAATACGGTGTAAAATAATATCAATTTAGTAAATATTAACTTAAAAAAAATATCGGAATTTTTCTACTTTTATTATTAATTCCCATTTCCGTATCTGGGGCGGCAGTTCGCACAGCCATAAATATAAATATATATTTGTGAATCAGTGTACGGGTATAGGATATCTAATAAGTTGTTCGAGATAAATAAAATTCAGTACAACAATTCAATACAGTTGATTTCGGATTTTCAAATAATTAATCGAAATATTAACACTTTTTAGAATAAAAATTAAAAATCTTTAAAATAGAAATGGCAAACTTTAACACATGTTAAGAATTTCAGTATTTATCCTCTTCCTCTGAGTTCTTTGTTATTCATTTAGTAACACAAAAATTTGTATGAATTAAAAGACAAAAGTTACTTTATTATCCAACAATAAACACCTATTTATATAATAAACTACCCGAATAAATTGGGACATATTCATGCAACAGTAGCTTGGAAGGATAATGGTGCTGCTAGTATAAAAATTAAAAAAAATATATATTTTACAAAAACGTTTTCCTATCAAAGGTTCAATAAAATGAACTTTACACCTTAAATATTTAATAAGTATTCGAAATTATCATATGGGAAAGTGTTTATTTTTATGGAGAGGAAGACCAAATATTCTACTTCTCCTTGTCCTGAAATCAATTCATTAAGAAAGTGTTTGTCTACATGTATACTTCATTATTGCTGAAAACTTGAGTTATTTCTTTGTAAAAAATCAAAACTCGTTCATATTTTAAATTATTTTTTTAAATAATTAAATTGCATCCGATATGGGGATACAATTTCTTTCCCATAAATGTATGTTGCCGTCAACGGCCCTGTTCAATTACTCACTGACTCAATTACTATCCGACTCTAAAATCACCAGAAAATGCCTACTAGAAATTTTCCTTAAAAACATAAAATTGAATCAAACATTATGTTACATAAACTGATGAATAATGCGCTTGAAGAAAATGTGGTAAAAGAGCGGATACGCCTGTTGTTGATTTTTGGATTCGTTATTTCAAGTGGTTTTCTAAGCGGTGGTTGTTGGTTGATTTTTGTTATAAAGGATTTCTCATAAGGTTGCCTGGTTGTGCTCGAGGCTACTCGTATCCTTTTCTTATAATTTATGTAGGTTTAACAAAAAACTCAAGATGCTTTTCATTGTCCTGAGCGAATTTTTCAATACATTTAGCTTTTTGTGATACAAAAATATAAGTTTTTGTTTGAGGTGGTAAAGGGAACTTAAAACTCGTTTTTTATAGAAGTTTAGAATATAAACCTAAATTTATGCTAAACAGCTTGTAAATAAAAGAAAGTCCCCAGGATAAATATTTACTTTTGATTACAGCCCTGGAATTGCAAAATAGAATAAGATATACTAAATATTAACAAATATATGCGGCACACCAGGACGGATGTTAGCCCACACCACCCAGCCGGAGATTGATAAACAGCGAATTGTTAACATTATTGATTTAACACAAAACTTAAGTGGCCTAAAATAATACAATTTGTTGATGTTGTCATTGGAAATATTTTAAAAAATGTATGAAATAACAGATGTTGTAAAGTTATTTACAAAATTTAATAAATTAATTTGCTTGAGTTTAGATCATAAAATTGTATTACAAAAAATTTTGTTAAAGACCTCAAGCTAGCGAATTAAAAATTAAATAACATTAAGAAGTGAAAAAACTATAATATTTCTTATTTACAGCATAGACTATGCTTGTTCCTTGCGACTATAGAGATCTGTGTGGATCAGCCAGATACAACTGAACAATAGTATAAACTTTAATATTTTAGGCGAAACAAAAAAAGTTTAAAATCCTTAAATAGTTTAAAATCCTTAAAAAACTAGTCAATTCTGAAGTGATTTAAAACACCCAAGTAGTTCTTTCTATATATGTACATATGTTAAAAGTATGAAGGTGTGCTATAAAATGTAAATCAACTTGGGTGGGCGAATTTAAACACAAAAATGTTGTTGACATCTTTGGACTGAACACTAAATCGTCGATATTTACGGGCAAACGGCCGATGTTAATTGAAGAGTCTACAGTGGTCGTATACTATTATTTTTTTCGGATAGCCAAGCTAACTTGAAAATCTCCTTTCATGTTAATTTCGATTCAGATTTGTGTTGGAGTGTTTTGAAACCCTCCAGAATCTAGCTAATGGTAAAAGGAATTCGTTGTACTGGATACCTACCACAGTGTCCTTGACGGCAACGAGTAAGCGGATTATGTGGCCTGTTGGTCCTTCGTACCTTGCCTTTTTGCGCTGACGTTATTGATTACAAATGATGAACTCAGTAAACCTCCATAAAATTCTGGAATTAAATAATGCTGACCTTAGACTTTTGACTACTTTTCGGAAACTAAACAACAATAAACATTATTGATATAGGACGTGTGTTTAACTCTCACCTTTCTTTTCCATCTTGGCTGATTTTAAAAATAATATTACTTAATATTAATAGTTGGAGTTCGACAAAGTTACGTCAAACAATAAATTTACTAATCGCCGAGCACGGCAAAAAAACATAAATATATATGGTTACTTCATCACAATCGGTTTAATACTAAAATATAATCAGCCGAGGTGAAACAAAAATATATACAATGCTTGCATTCCCAACCAAGGGTTGGCTAAAAGCAAGGAAAAAGCAAGACCATTAATTTGAAATATTCATTCTCGTATTCTATTTGTCTTTAGTGTTGGTTACTGTATTCAAACAGAAAGAATAAAGAAAACGAACTTATGTCTAAAAATAAATTCACATTAATTTAATTAATTGATTAATTAATTTATAATTAAAATAACATTAACATTATTTGTTTAATAAACAGCAATTAAAAATCGCCAATAATGTTTCCAAATTCAATTTAATAATCGTAATTCCTGTGTATATAATTATGTAAAGTTTGTGATTTTATTTTCAGCGTGTTGATTTTTCTGTATATATTAACATAAACTAAAATTAAATATCTGGCCAGTGCCTTTCAATGAAATGGATTTTAGAACATAAAACGTGGTATATACAAATTTTACTTAAATTAAAAACCACTTGTGATTATGGAGTATGGAACATGAGAAATGAAAAGTCGAACCCCTTGATTTTCATATTCTTATGATATATATTCAAAAGTATCAGAAGAGCTAAAAAAAAAACATTCTATCTGAACAAAGAACTAAATATGGTTTCTATAACCTTCGCGAAGCTTCGGTAGGTACCATTTGGAATAAAATGAAATACAATTCTTGGACAAAAATCTTAAAGGAATACAATTCCAGCGAAGAACGAAAGAAAAAGCTAAGTGTTATGCAATCCAAAACGTATGAAAATGAAACACGAACGCGACGATGGTTAGTATTCGTAAAAACAAACTTTGTAATACAAATTAAAAAAGAAACAAACAACAATAACAATTTTTCATGTTTCTGTAAACTATATTTTCAATAATTTTGAGAGCTAAACATAGTCATACGTAGTTATTCACGACAACTATAATGATTTTGCAGTTTTACTAAAGCCAGAAGTTTGTGTTCGGATAAAGAAAATGCGATTCGATCGTATTCTTTGCAAATTTTGTTTGTTACCATGGGCCGAAATATTTGCAGGTTTACAATAAAATGAAATGCAACAACGTTATGTAGTCCCACCCTTGTGTTGACAGACATGATCCCACCCGACTTTTTTGTTTTACATCTCTGGTTGATTTTTATTCGGGTCTGAACTCTCAATTTGCAACGCTGTTAACTAGAAGATCTTATCAGTTGTTGTGGTGTTAATTTAATTTGGAAGCAATATTTGCAAACTCATCGGGCGTCATGTGCCTTTTATGGTGCTTATAATCATACATTATGGGTGCTATATAGTTCGAGAAACTTTCTATCGCTTTCGCAATAAGTTATCATACATAACAATATGCATTCCATGCTAGATCGCACAGTGCGCACGCAACAAACTTGTAAAGTGCAGGGTAGAGTTGATAATGAAACTCCGAAAGGTAGAAAGGTAGAAAGAACTGAGGTTGTGATGCCTCCTATCACCCGTGGAGCCAGAATTAAATCTGTAGTCAAACGTCGTAGTCAAAACCACTACCCATTGAACCGGTGACTTGGTAAGCGGTACAGAGAAATCATTGCAAATTTGTTAGTGTATTAATGGGAAGCATTGATGTTTCCCACGCGTACTTTTATTAGGTCTGCGCCAAGTTTCAAACTGTGCACGATACAAATAATTTGTTGAAAAAAACACTTGACGAGCGATTAACTTTAAAAAATGGTCATATTAACTGACCACTTCATGCGTGAGATTCAAAGCATTTCAATAATATTTTCTAGGCTTATTTAAGATAAAATAGTTGTTTAACCAATTTAATTAATATTTATATATTTCTCAACCTTTACAAGAAATCACACCTAAGGAAGAAAAAATAAAGCGCCACAATGAAACCCCTATAAAAATTTATTACATCAATATTTTTCCCACATAATAGAAGAGCTATGTAATTCATAATTGAATGTTATAATAATTGTTAAGTATATCAAACTATATTAACGGAACCATGCAACACAAAAAACTTCATGCTATTTCAATGTGGACCCCATTTGCTCTGTCCATTTGTAGCTGGTTGAGTGCAAAACGTTTCCATAAAGCAGCGTTTAAGTTTTCAATTAATAAAATACAAGTGTATTTTTATACAAAGTTTTTTGAGTGGTTGAAAATACAGAAAATAAAAAGATCCTCTGGGTGTGTGCATATCACTATGTATAATTAATTGTTTGTACTTGTAAGAAAGTAATTGAAAATAATCGATTTTCAATCAGATTTAAAACTCTTGATAACAAAGTCATGTTATTTGGTATTTATCAAATGATGTACAAGACAAAAGTAGAAATGAAAATCTCAGAACAAATAAAGAGACTTGACATAAAAACAACAACTATCAATAATTTACTCCCGAGAAATAAATTTAAAGGAATGGCACCGTATAATCGAATACCAAAAGTAAATGGTAGCAAAATAATGAATGCAAATGGAAAACGTAACCAACTGGAAAGTGTTTTCTAATAAAAGTCGTTATTATAAGTGAACAAAAAAAAAAAAATTAATAAACTGCGTAATTAAATTTTGCTTTCGTCGTTTTCCTATAAGTGGTTAGGACAAAGTCCCAAATACCATATTCAGTCAGTTGACTTAACCTGGTATTTTTAAACTTTTGTAGAGAAGCAGAAAATAGCTAGCCAACTAGCCGCGGTAGTGCTCTGCTCTACTGAAAAGAAAAAAAGTAAGGTCCAAACAAAAGAATATCATCATATCTTTTCGAGATCGTCATTGAAGCACATGACATGTTTAGGGATGCCAAAATGTGGCACTGGCAGTCAAGTGTAACACATAAAAGCGACATAATAGCATTATGACTCAAACAAACTCAAACACCCATAAAGAAACGAGAGTCTGCAAGGAGAATATTAAAATATTTTATATAAGGCTTCCCATAAATATAATTTAAAGACTTTTATTTCAAAGGGTTTACAATTTTACCATTAATAAGGTCACAGAAAGAAGCAGAAAATCAAACAGCCCCTTATCTGTTAGAAGTAATTACATATTTAATGGCTGATTATGCGGCGAAAGCATTTTAATAAAAATCAAATTACACATTGTATAACTTAAAACGTTTAATTGTGGTTGTTATTTATTTATTTATTTATTCATTTACTATCAGCTTAAAAAAACTTATCAGTGAAAAAAACGTTTCAGTTGCTGGTCAGGGGTATTTAAAGTAATCACCCCTCCATTTTAGAAATCTTCTTTAATATATTTCTCAAAGTACTAACTAAAGTCTTGGGGAGTAGATAGAGTGGTAAAAACTCGGTACTAGGTAAATCCGGAGTAAAGTAAATGACGCCAGTGTTTCTCTTACTGATGTAATTAAGTACCATACAAGATGCCTTAAGCAAAAATTTGGACTATACGATCAACCGTGTTAAGGTCATGCTATTCTCCGTAACTGACTAGGAATACTGCATTGATAACGGAAATTCATTGTTATATTTAACGGGCCAGATCATTTAACATTATGACATTCTAGGGCAGGACCATATAATCCAGCTTGGCATAATATTAGATCTGCTAAAAACTACTCTGTGTTATTACTCCTGCAGAAAGTATGATGGTCCTTTAACTCACATGTAACATGAAAGTCTTCTTTGCATATGGAATGGTCCATTCATGCATAAACCATGTTGTAGTGATTCCACTATGTGGCCCATGTCAAATAATTTTCAAAGAGCAGGGCCATGTCCTGGCACATTTTTTGAAAAAGAGGAATAATTCGAAAAAAGATGTTCGAAGTTTATTTAAACAGACACGTCTGATTCTTTAAGGCAGTCAACTATTAATCAGTTCTTAACGGTTACTAAAACCGTTATTTATGAGTTAAGCTGGATTCACCCATGATGTCCGAACAAAATTTTTGTCCGCACAACATTTTTTTTATATGAAGTTTGACGACTCTCTTCAAGAGAGAGAAAAAATATTTTGTGCGAACAGCTCTCAGCTTGAATTGGTTTAATTTTATATTTTGTCCAGACAAACTTGAACTGAGTTGCCAATAAGTAAAATTTGTCATCTCAAAGCTGAATTGAGTTGCCCATTTACATAAAATTTGAACAACTTTGTTTCGTATTCCAATTCAAAGTGTATGCAAAATGGAAAATAATAATTTAATTGCTCAAAAGCTTATCGAGGAAATGAAGAAGCCTGAAAGGGAGTAATTGTATGATATGAGCAACAGCTCATACAAAAATAACCACATACGGCAGCATTGATTGTCCAGACAAAATGTTCGAAATAGGTGAATGGTGTTTCAGAAAACTCTCACTAAAATAACTTTTGTCCGCACAACATTTTTGTTCGGACATCATGGGTGAATCCAGCTTTAAGGTCCATGTACTAAACATACAAGAAAATTTAGAAAAATAATGGTATTCCTCTACCACAAGAGTAGATTAAGTAGTTTAGTTGGTTTTTGTTTTAACATGAAAACAAATTTTTGTTCACAAATCCACCGCGTACTTGTTGTTGATTTATTTATTGCTCCTTGTCTTTCTCCAGCCAACAGCCCTATATGTATGTCATCATATCATGTGTGTCTATCTGATTGTTTTATGAAGAAAAGGGAATTGCTAGTAGTTTCGTGAAATTGCCGTATAACAACTATAAAAGTCAATTTTTATACCATTTATAAAAATGAAAAGGGTACATATAGGTTTGCCATGCCGTTTGTAATTTCTACAATATTTATTGCCGACCCCGCCATGTATATATTCCAGCTACTTAAATATTTTGTTTCCGTTTTCAATTGGTAAGATGTCTCCTTTACTTAAATATTTGTGTTGTTATTGATATTTTTCTGCATTTCTTTGTGTTTTCTAGTTATGTTTTTTTTTTTTATCAGAACATTTTCGCTATTTGAAGGCACGGTTGTGCTGTTCCATTCTGGTAGCCGGCTATATTTAGCCAGTCCTATATATTTTACATATTCAAGGATTACGTTTTCATTGATACAGCTGTTATTCTAGGTTTTCTCCAATTGTTTGTTGTTCGGTTTCCATTGTTCTATTTGTATGAGTTTTTAAGGCAAAAATAAAAATTAATAAAAGAACATCAACCAAACAGACAAAAAACCGATAAAAATAAAGATTTTTTGGTGTTGTTATTTGTTTTTTTCGGATGGCCAAATTAGTAATGTAATCAGCACAAAACAAAAATAACCAACAAAAGTTTACACACATAAATTTAATAGTCAACTTGTTTAATTCTACTAGTTTATTTTGTCAAGCATGGTTCCGCCATACTGAAGCAAACATGCCAGCTATAAAACTCAAAACTATTCAGCTGCAATGGCTTATAAGTCCCAACTTATCTCTGGCTCCAACTCAGTACTGGCCCTGCGACTAATCGTTTGGCTTTCAATGTTACACACGAAATGAAAATATTCACGGGGATTTAAATATTTCCACAGTCTACGAAGAAATTAAAAGTTAATCGTGCAAATACGTAAGCTAATTATCAGTCTATCCCAACTCCTATGGCCGGGAGTTGCTGCAGTTTCGTGGACACCATAGACTAAGAAAAATCGATACTCTGAGCGTTGCGAGATTACCCTCTAACCAATTATAAAGGAGTCTAAGATTTGAACACAACAGTTTAGTACATTGGTAGTATATAATACTAACCAGGATTAAGGTTTAAAAACTTATTGTAATTTTTTCAGAAAGATTTAGTTATAATAAATATATATGCGTGTATATATATATTCTGCAGTAAGTTTGTTGTGTTGCAGTGGATTATATTTTAGCATAAAAATCACAACTAATAGCTGCTGGAGAAATCAAAATGATTTCGTTTATTTTGTGTTTATACTATTGTAAATACAATCTCCAGATCAGGACAATTTTGTTTTGAATATTTATAGCTTCGTGTCTAGTAGGATGTATTGAACGTTTTTCCATTTTCAGCGCAATAAAAAATTATGTTCTAATGAAAAAAGATAATTCGCTTCCTACAGAGGATTGCTGATACACGATGAAAAGTAAATTTAGTGTCATCATTAAAAATATCTCACTAGTTCATACATCTGTCCTCAAACAGCTAGAGGCCTTTGTACAGCCAATATATTCCAAAACATTAAAAACCGTTCTTCAATTTCCAGTCTCTGCTTTGTTTCTTTTTTTGGGAATGTTTTCCTCAAATATCACCTCTCTATCGGCAATTTGAGGATGTTGTTCACAATCACTGATGAGACCATCTTTATTGGTAGACCAATGCATGATGATACAGAAGTGTTATCTTAAGAGATAAGCTTTAAATAGACGTGTGTTGAATGTTTTTTTATTGTTTATAAATAATTGTTACAACAACAAATAAAACTTGTAAGGATTTTTACATCAAACTGCAGAAAAAATAACACTGTTAATGGACAACAGTTTTTTTTAATCATAGATTTAATTAATGCCAAAAAAACTACTGTAATGTGATAAAAACTATTCGTAAAAACGCGCATTTATTGAAAAAACAAACTCAATTTTTTATTTTATTCATTGCCAGTATATTGTTTTAAATACGGAAACGAAAGAAACTCGGTTTAAGTTTTAATTTCCGGTGCCATACGAATCGAAGTTTAAAATAAAATAAAATTTTCGTACAAGAGAAATTAAAGAGAAAACTATACTGAATGCCGTGTAGTTGTGTCACAATTGAGATACATTTTTTTTAAGACAATAGCAACATTTTTAATTGTTTTATAGTTTTGCCTCTATTTTCTTTATGGTTGTAGTAACCAGTAGGTATTGTGCACTAAAATTCTTTGAGCGCCTATTATTTTACGCCCAGTAATTTATATAGAACCAGAGCGTGAATATCTTAAGGATTCTATTACAAGGCTGTTCTCTTACCCTGTCAGTTGGTTCTGATCAGACTGTGCACTATCTGAATTTTTCTTTTCATACCCGCCTGTTATATTCCTCAGAACATTGTATTTGAGTTTGTGTTTCACTAAAATATGCAAATTTAAGTGTTACAACCGTAGCAAGGTGTGCTATTTTTAGGGCAACTCTAAGGCACAAAAAAGAGCGGATCGTGCTACAATAAACGGGTAACCCAACTCTCATCACAGATTGCCCGTTAAGCAAAACCGAGCTGGCACTAAGAGGCAAGCTCACACAATCGATGGCCCCACGACTTTCCTATTCTGTGTTTGGGTTTGTGTTTGGCAAAACATTCGATACATATGAAAAATTTTTACTTTCAAAAAGTGGCAACCTTAGTCTCGGGAACTGAGGAAACTCCCAACTTATACGATAGTTCCCCCACGAGTATATACACATATCTTTAACTCATCCCGAGCTCTGCGCCGATCCGATTGAGATACCAAGACCTGACTCTTATGCTTTTGACATTTCAACTTTTCTCAACTTAATTCAACCAAATTTGACATTATTATCAGCGAATCATCCCCAAAATACAATCGTGTAGGTCTCTATATATGTCATATTTTGTATAAAGCAAAAGAAAAGGCATAGTATCAACCGGCATCTGACAAAGGCAGACGTGTTTCAACTCAACGAGAAATAAATTAGAGTTTAATAAAAGATTTGTTTTGCCTTAATGAATAAAAAGTTTTTGTTAAGTAATAAAGTCAAGTTTATTTTTATTTAGAAGTAGTGTGTGACATTATGAAATTCACATAACAGCTCGCAATATTACGACTGATATCAGGCGTACCCTCCTACAAAAACGAGGTTTGTTCGTGATCCAAATATATTATTAACTTTGAAAATAATTAAAACGTACAGTCAAATATTTTGAAAGTAAGCATGTTTTACAGACCAAGAATAGATAAAATTATGAAATTTTTACCTGCGTGTTTTAAATAAAAACCATTAACAGACACTGAAGGAAGATTTTAATACCGAAGTTAAATATTTAAGATTTTATATTTTGCCTAAATCAGAGGTAGACAAATACTTAAAGTAATTTATTAAGTTTGTATAGTTGAGAAGAGCTACAAATTATTAAAAACAAGAAGTAGTCAAACAAACACGATAAACAATTACAAATTTTTCACCATTTATGAAAGTAAGAGCATTAAAATGCTTATTCCTAGTGTCGACTGAACTACTATAATAAGAACTTCCGTGAATAATCTAAATATTACAATATATACACGCTATTTCATTTTGTATTAACTGCTATAAACATTTCTATTCAAAATAAAAATTAAAAACACAAAATAATATTTATAAAAAATATAGCTGATAAAAATCTGTGTTATGAAAACACCTATGGCGGTTGGCTAGTCGTGAGAAAGCATGCGAATTGCTTAAATGAAAAATTATAATGATAGAATTAAGGGTGTTTAATTTTTTTGCTTAAATAAAGAACACATAAGGTATAAATTGTGAACATTTTTAAATATGACAGTCGCCAGTGATATTTAAATTGTTTTTTCACCAAGAATTTTACGGAAGTTGTTTAATAACAAGTTTCGATTGGTAATTTAATATCCGTACTTACGACCCCCATACTGTTAAAATTGTATTGTAGTTTCATGCAAAAAAGTGGTTTCTTTCTTTTACCCAACTTTAACAAAATAAAAAAAACCCCAATAAGGTGTCACTTGAAATTGGTATTACTCATAACCCAATTATGTTTTTCTTATATAATACTTTTAACCCTTAAGGTAAAAGCAATAAATATTGTTTTTTATTACAAATATTTTTTTATATTTAATGAATTTATAATATTGTTACGGTGATTGTTACGATGATAATTGAATTGAGTGGTATGAGTACTTGTAGCGCTGATTGTGTAGAAAGTTCCAGAAATAAAGAGTGCGACCACATTTGGCATCCACTGTATAGACAGCACTGCGCTGTAGCAACAACTAAATATAACACATATAAGCTCAGACAATTTTCCAGGAAAGAAAATACACACAGAACAACAACGAAGGTATAACGATATAATATGAACAAACAAAACACACCATAAGAAACAAAGCAGACAGTCGATTAAAAAAAAAACACCAGAAAAGATATTCATAGCTAAAGAAGTATCTGCTGGATTCTTGCGAACGCCACAAGTTTCTGGTGATCAAGCTGGATGTTAGTATCGACTGAAATGTTATAGATTCTAAGGAATTTATGTGTGAAATAAAGTAAATCCAGTAAGAGTGTATAAAAGTAAAATTCTGCCGTGCATAATATTTAAATAAACCTTATACTCAAAAGAACCTGCGAATAAATAAATATTTTGAAGAGGTTTAAATGTAACAATTGGGGTCAGAAGTGAATTAAGAAAAAAAGAAAGGATCATGAAGATCGAGAATCTTAAAGTCGAGAAGCTAAAAACAACTGTATAAGTTAAATATGCCGGCAGCTGGTAGTAAAGCAGTACTAAAAATGATGTTAATAGATGAGTTGAAGTGCCGTGACATCGACATTAGATCTTACGAATTCGAATCAAAAGATAAAAATGGAGGTATGCACTTGAGGACCGTTATGGTGGAAAAAATTGCTGAAGTTCAAGAAAGTTCCAAAGCCAATAATAAGAAACTCTTTGCAGAAGCTCACTGCAGTTCTAGAAACAACGAGAAATATAGCTAAGCTTTAAGTTTTTGTGGTGACGAAAAACTTCACGTTTTGGAAATAAAAATTAACAGTCTTCAGTGCCAGGGTGGACTGGTGCGCGTCATACCAGAAGCTGGTAACAGGGCTTCTAGTTTTGACTCAGCACAACATTTAGCGTATTCCAGTTCCAATTCGATACTGTTGCCACTAAAAATGCATGGGAAAATGAAGAGAAGGCAATAGAGTTAATTTTGTCCCTAAAAGGTAACGCGGCGGAAGTACTGGAAGCCCTGCCTGCTGGCTGCAGAAATTGTTTTGACGACATTATGGCGGCACTTCAGCGTAAGTAGGATGTCGAGCACAAACGAGATAATTACCACATGGAATTGCGAGGAAGAATGCAGAAATCTAACGAGTCCCTACAGGCATTTGCAATGAACATTGAAAGGTTAGTCCAGCTAACTTATCCGGGCGAAAATCATCCATTTATGCGACCAGGGATCACGATGTAAAACTTGCAACCTGTGCCACGCAAAAGACAACCTTTGCAGAAACTGTACCATTTGCTTTATCACAGTGGACCGCGAGGGTAATATTTAAGCCACAAATATGAAAAGTCAGAAGGTGATTGACGAGAAAGGGGGAGATTTCGTTGGGGAGCTTAAAGAAATAGAGAAGGCTAAGTGTTATAACTGTGGAAAAGTGGGCCAGATGCGCAACTGTAAGGCATCAAGGAAAAGGGCGGGAAACACATCTTTACTGTAGATACAGAAGCATCACAGTCAATCAGGCCCTACATTTGTAATTCATACATACATTCGATTGCGTACCGCTACTATGGAGCTTGCCATTGTCTATGATAAAATCTATATCAGCCTAAGGCATGTGTTTAATGTTGTTGATAATGTCGACGAAATGATTATTGGCGCAGATTTTTTACTAAGGCATGGCATCAATTTACATATGGGGCAACCAGTTATGATCTGGCGTAATGTTGACATACCTCTTGATGTTAGATATAACAGTCAGACCCACGCACGAAGAGTCATTGCTGTTGAACACCAAAAGATACCACCATAGTCTGAATCACTCACGGAAGCAGATTGTAAGGACCACCGTTTGCGGGTAGTTCCGGTAAGAGTGCTCAATTTATCCAGCCATGAAAATGTCATTAAGAGAAGTTCCGACCTAGGTGAATGTACTCCGGCAGAGTCTGAAGTTCTTTTGACTTAAGGGTATTAATTGATTAAATATCGAACCGGGGGACTTCAACGTTCCAGATTAGACTTTGAATGGCCTCCGCATCTGGCCTAACATGTTGACTCACGCAACAGTTACGTCGATGAATTTTTGATAATGAAGATTTTTCGTTTTGATGCACTATTCAGACGTGTAGATTGCAGTAGTTATTTAGAATTATTTACTGAAAAATAAAGTACAGATTTGACGGTCGCCACACAAAAAAATTCTTTTATAATATGATATTTTTTTACCATTTTTTATTTACGACTTAGTTCGTATTATATGATTGAAAACTTTTGTTGTTGTTCCTTTTTTTTATATTACACGAATGCGAATTAGTTGAAAAGTTAACAATTTTTCTATTGTATTTTCAAAAATCGAGTGGAAAAGCTCATGCGTTACTTCAAACCCTGAGTCTTTTTTCTTTTAACTGCAATTACACCGTAACGAAAATTTGTTTCTTTTTTCATATTTAATTGTTTTAATTTGTCTCTAAATGGTTGTCTTTCTTTTATTTGAAGTCATTAGAGCTTGTTGTTAGTTTTAAAAAAGAGAGGGAAGGAAAGGTCTCGAATTGTACACAAAAAGAAGAATATTTTAGAGGTTGTTAAAACGCAAGAATGTGTATGTGAATGTAGGCACAGATATGCGTTTGACTATTTTAATGTTAAAAATATATTTAGAAATATACATACATATAAAATCAAATGTATCGTAATTTCCATGGATAAAATTTTATTTGATACTGGGTCGGATAATAAAGTTAATTTATTTTTCACTAAATATTGAACAAATGTCTTTTAAAATACATAAAGATGAACTCAATTCAATTCATTATTAATGATAATATTTGTATATAGTTCTACGTTATTAATTATAGAGAGTTTAAAGCAATACCTTATATTGACAGCTTATCGCACAAAAACTGTACTCAAGACTACTACTACATAGATTCACAGCAATTACTTTCTTGAAAATATATTAATTCGTTGATGATGAGGGAGAAGAAAAAAGCTTGTAGCACTTGATAGTAAATTTAAAATTTTAAAAATGTTCCATATTTTATTCCTAATTTTAGTTAAAATTTTGTTGCTTTCTTAGACTTTTTGCTGAATTTTGGGTCTTGATAAATTTCGGATTGTTTAATAATTAAATGAATTTTTACTACATTTCTAAACTATTTAAAGATTTTAAAACAAATAAACCACTATAGGGGCTTGTCGTGTTTGTATTTATGCATATTAGTTAATTAAACAATTTTTTGCTAAACAACAGAATAACTTTTATATATATAAAATTAATTTTCTACACAAAAGACGTACATATGTATATGGACAAGCATTCTACCCTTGATAAATATTTTTCGTATTAAGAAACTCATACTCCCACGACTTCGAATAATAAAAAACTGATTCGTTAAATGATTATAAATAAATTAGCTTCGAAGAATAAAAACTAAATATGGTAGAATATGTGAAAAAGAAGACTTGCAATTCAGATAAAATATGTTCCTACTGAAATAAAGGTTAGTAGTTTACTCGAATTTTATTCGAAAATAATTTTTTCGTTTAATCGAGGTAAATAAAAATTTCTTGGAATAAAACGTTAAAATCGAGAAATTAAATATGTTGATTTCACTAAAATTATACAAGTAAGTTTTATATATAGGTTCATAATTATTCGATTAATGGCGATAAGAAAGTTAGTTTTTTGGTGTGTAAAGGAGTAGTCGATTTATAGATATGTTTAAGATTTATTCGTAAAAAACAGTTGAATAATCGAGCTAAGTCCACGAATATTAATGAAACAAATCCCGTCTTTTGGACGTGCAGTATTGCCAAAATTCTTTAGCAGTTTTATGCCAGATAGTACCCTAACAATAGCTAGATACTGCTAACAGCTAAATAAAAAGCCGGAAATAAATCCGCAAACTTGTATGGTATTCACCAAATTCCTGCGCGTAGAGCGTTGCGTTAGCAGCAGGGCACGTAGCCACAGTACATTTGATGTAAAATGTATGTCTCTGAAAGCTTTGTAGCTACGTAACCTGCTGCTAACGCAACGCTCAACGCTCTTATTTAGGTTTGCCTGTAAAATGTTGCATGAAATAGTTATTGTATAATTAAGATCAAAAGAAAGTAATTTCGAATACTTAAAATATTAGTATCTTATTCGAATAAGTAATTTTATCATAAATTAATGAATTATATAATACTACAAATCAATGTTTTGTAGCAAATGTTGTGAATTTAAAAACCATGAGACTTCAGGAAAACATACTCACAAAAATTAAAATGTGTTCCATTTTGTGGAATCCTTAATGGATCTTCCTTGAGTTTTGTATTTTAGCAAGACGAGTGTCATAACGATCGACTTTAACGTTGCTGGGAACTGCCAAAAAAAACCCCCACATAGATCATGAACTACAATTTTGTCGTGATATACGGTTTAAAATACAGCTACGACGTTTCCTTTTAGATTCCAAAAAACTAGGCAACTAATTAATTACTTTCACAGTTGTAATTTGTTTTTTACGTTTCGTCATACTGTTGCGGTTTTCGTATAAAAAACACATGTCATGTTTTCCTAAGGACTCTCCAAAAATATAAATTAAATAAAATATAAAGGGAACACAAACAAGAGAACAAGTTTTTTAATTTTATTACCAACTCATTATCGACCAGCAACTTGGTTTATTGTGGTTGTTTGGCAAATGTTTAATGAGTGTAATGATCATAGTGCCAAATTGTAACATTTATAAACATAAAACAAAATAAAATTAATGAATATAAAATCAGAGCCAAGTGTTGATATGTGTGGCAGATTTGTAATACCAAGGCAGACACAAAAATATACGAATATACACGTGGGTGTTTGCCACTCTTATCGCAGAATAAATATTGTAAATATAAATACCAATTACAACTTTTTTGTTTAAGCAAGAAATTGTTAACTTTTGTTACACTTTTCCTAAAAAGTTAAAGAGGCATGAGTAATATATTTTGTAGGCTTGCCTAATTATAATATTTTGCATTTCCTAATTTTTTGAGTTATTTCAATTTTCTTTTCAAATTTTTTAACAAATAAGTTAAAGCTAAAAAGGGAGTAGGCATCTTCGTACAGAAATTAGTGACCAAGATGTAATTACGACCTGGCCATTACACGATCCTTCACAGTGAAGTACAATCATTCGCCTAGTATATAAGATGGCTAAGTGAGAGCTCAAAGCAATTGAATCTAAAAAGTCAGAACGATACCAGCCTGCAAAAGAGCGATCAACAATTTTTATATAAATGGTAGATTGCAAATACTTTGCCAATTAAAGGCCCGAAAGTTAATTATGCGAATGACTGTAATTTTATTATGAAAGGAGCTCCAAGCTATAGAGCGTAAATACAAGAAAATATTTCAAATTAAAAAAGAACAAACATATTTTAATTAAAAAGATGTCAAAATCTTTCATGCCTCCTGCTGCGTGACGCACTTGTTACCAAATTGTATTTTCGTTTCCAACTAGACCTTTAAAACAAATAGTTTAGCTCTCCCTACAACTAAATTGAAGCTGATCGAGCCTAAAGTCTGCATTAAATTACAATTAAGTACATCCGCTTACAAATGAACATTTTAATTAAAGTAATAATGAGTGTTTCATTCCACCCTCCTTGCAGTTGACAACAAGCCTCGCATATGTGATTTACTGGGTGTTTGTTTAAAATTGTTTCTTTTTTTTTTGTGTAGCAAAAATTTACAATAGCTACTTGTCTTGGTCCTTCATATGATCCTGTTTTTGTGGAAGTTTGTCTGTAATTCTTTATATATTTTATTCAATTTATATACCTTAAGCATTTGTTCAGACAAGCAGACACACATGCACACACGCGTACACAAAGGCAAATAAACATGTTCCTTAACTCATTCATTCGTATATTAATTTATTCATTTATATTCACATACTCGTTGTATGGTGTATTCGTATACATATTTTATTGAATGACTGACTGACAACACGCCAAAAGCTGTTCCTACTGTCAAGTCAAATCAAGTCGTCGTATTTTTGTGTTGCAATTCGATTGTTGTTGTTCTTAGCACTGTTTCTGTTTTGGCCCTATATAGGACCTTTAAACGCCATATAAATGTTAAGATGCTGTTGCTACAACTAGATACGCGAGCAACATCAGGGTAATAAGAAAAATGAAAAAAAAATTAAGAAATGTACCCGTACATGTATTTTATCTCCTTTAGAAATGCAGAGAATCTGAAAGATAGACTATACAAGATGATACCAACATAGTATTTATAATTATACTCTTATAATGATATACTTCTGTAGTTTGCTGGCGGATGGTGAACAAGAATCTTAGACTCAGAACCTCAACTCTTTCGAACCTTCGATCTTTACTCTTTTTTGTTCTAAAAGTGCCAGTATCCTTCTATGCCAGTAGGCTTGTGTTATTTGGCAAACAAATACTTCTAAACATACTATGATTCACTTTAGGATTACGGCTTTTTACCTTTTTAAGAGAACAGGAATAGATTGAAGTACAATCGGGTCCGTTTATAAATATTTAATAAAGCAAACTAAAGTTCCATTTTAATCATTTAAAAACTTTGTTATCGAAAACATTTTTATAAATACATAAAAGTTTTCGAATCCAGATTCTTATAATTGAAAATTTAATTTGATTAAGAGGTTTTAGTTGAAAAAATTAATTTGGCAGCTACAACATCAATCTTTAAGTTCTGATTTATTGCTTTAGCTAAACAGTTGATTCTAATAAGTATCGTGCTATAATTCTATAAAGATATAGATATATTTCTCTCACAATATTTCGACTGTAATGAAGTAATTATTCATAAAGAAATTAAAATTCCGAGTAAGAAACTATTTTCTAAAAACTATAAACAAAAAGAAAATGAACTGATTGATAAGAATAATATTAAAGAGCCAAAAAATAAAGCCGATTTCTTAAGAAAATAGTTGCTATGTTTGTTCAGTTAATTATTTAAAATTTTTAGATTGTTTTAGGTCCATTTCATGACGTCTTTGTCTTACCAATATTATGTAAAATTTATTTTATAAAATCTTAGTTGACTTCGAGCAGACATTCTGCACATTCTGTTTATCGGTTAGACAACGTACCGAAAGCAACATGGGAGGGAATTTAGAACACAGATGAAATTTTTTTTTTTTTTGAGAAATTTTTACAAAGTTTAGTCGACTTTTAAACGCCACCTCGGAATTTTGTACTAGCTGCCGCCGGCATCAATTCTCACTGACTACGTGCTCTGGTATATGTATACGTAGTTCAGCTGTGTGTAAAATAATAGGAGTGCTGTCACATAATATTTACATAAGTTATTTTTTTTAGTGTATCAACTAGTAAACGAAGTTTTATTCTAACGGTAAAGAACTTAAAATACAGAAGAGAGACTAAAAATAATTATCATATTTAAGATGCAATTGACTCATTTCTATATTTGCCCTTTAATTGACTTGTTCAAAAAAATAGGAGTGTGATCGATTTCTTAAAAATAAAAAATAAAATACGGCATAAAAGTGGAAGAAAATAAAAAGTAAATATAGGAAAATAGAATAAACTTTTTTTTTTAATAAAAACAAAAAATGTATTTTTTTTACCAGTGGGACGAGGAAACACTGCTCAGAGTAAAAACGGAATTTAGTAAAAAATCTGCGAAAAAAAGGAAAAACTTATAAAGAAATTCAGGAAAATTTCGGGTGCTCTGCTCAAATGATCGTTAATGCCCTAAAATATACGCAAAAAGCTAAAACATGTGGCCGCAAGCGCAAAACTTCAAAGGTTGATGACCGGCGAATTGTACGTTGTAGCAAGGGAGACCCTTTTGCGTCCTCAAATAAGATTCAAAAAGAGCTGAAACTTCCTGTAAGTACCTCTACGATTCGCAGACGTCTGATTGAAAATGATTTATTTGCAAGAAGTCCGCGAAAGGTGCCGTTATTGACTGAGAAACATGCAACTGCGCGTTTAAACTTCGCAAAAGAACACATCGACTGGCCGAATGAAAAATGGAGAAACATATTGTGGACGGACGAAAGCAAAATCGTATTGTTTGGTGGAACTGGCTCCAGAGAGTATGTCCGACGCCCACCAAATACAGAATTATTATTAAAATATACCAAAAAGACAGTTAAACATGGTGGAGCAAAAATAAATATAATGGGATGCTTTTCTTATACTGGTGTAGGTCCAATACACCGAATAGGAGGCATTATGGATAAGCACGTCTACGTGGAAATTTTAAGCAAAGTAATGCTACCATATGCAGAGTGGGATATGCCGATTAAATGGGTCTTCCAACAAGATAACGACCCGAAACATACAAGTAAGTTGGCAAAGGATTGGTTTCGGGTCAATGGGGTTGAGGTTATGTTGTGGCCTGCTCAGTCACCTGACCTCAACACCATAGAACATTTATGGGGAGATGTTAAGAAGTATGTGACAGAGAAAAAACCATCGAATTCCGATGAGCTATGGAACACAGTGCGTGATGGCTGGATCTTATTGATTCCATGCACCGTAGATGTGCTGAAGTTTTAAATAACCATGGTTTTTCCACTAAATATTAAATCTATTTAGCTTTTTCTTTGACAATTTAAATATTTAATGCCTTTTGTTTCGAAACTATTAGGACAAAAACCAATACTCCTATTATTTTGAACAACGACTTTTAATTTTTTTTGTTTACATGAAATTATTTCAGTTTTTTTAGCTTTATTGTGATAATTAACTATGTACAAACTACAGAATTTACCAAAAATCAATTTCAAGTAAAAAGAATAAAATAAAATATTTATTTTTAATAGAAAACTAAAATTTTGTTTTTTTTATGAAGGGCACTCCTATTTTTTTGCACACAACGTATGTATGCGTTTCCATTTTTTTTAATAACTCCTCAATTTTTGGTTTGGGTCTGAAGAGAAATAAATTAAAAATTTGGTACTATAAGCAACGGATAAAATTTTATACCCAAAAGTTTCGGTTGTCGAAACCAATATGTCTTTGTTCGGGAGTATAATATTAATCTAAAACTTAATTTTAATCCTTCTTATTGCTAGAAACGATCTTGGGAAAAGTTGTTACACAACGCACCTTATTTTAAAGAATTTTGAACCATCATCAGTAATAACTCAGTGAGTGAGGAGAATCCCCTCCAGTTAATCATTTATATTACTGATTTATTTGTCAATGCAACAACTGAGCCATGAATGTATGTACCTTTATATCCTAGGACATGTTGTTTAATTCATAAAGTTTAAGAAATTTTGAGTCAAGTGTTTTTGTATTCTACACCTTTTTCTTTGGTTTACTTTTTGTTTTTCTCTACATACAATGTACCCTGTTAACATATTTGTTGTGCTCATCTACAAGTGCCTATACGACAACTTCTCTTGTTGCTGCTCTTCTTTTTGTGCCAATTAATTGTGTCTGTCGTCTTCTATGCACATGAATCTTTAAATGAGTGCAAAATTTATATCTTGCATGCATGAAAAACAGTTGTCAGATAATCTTATTGTTTTGATTCCTGTTGCAAGTTGTGTTGGTGCCTGCTTTTGACGCTGCCAGTGGAATAATAACAGAGGTGAAGTGGCTAAAGGCAAATCAAAAGAAAACGAGACGAGTCTGTTTGTATACATATTGACATGGAGTAGGTTAATAAGCTCTACGTGTGTTAAATTAAGCCTTTCGCAGTTCTACATTGCCTGTCGATTTGTCAGAGGTGTGAAAATATTATGAAAGTAGGGAATGAAGCTGGGAAAAATCGAATAATTTTTTTGATGAATCTAAGCCTGGGAAATTTTCGATATTGTGTGGATATACTAGAATTTATAGTAAAAAATGATGAATTGTGCAACCTTAGCGCGTACTTTCAGTGCTATTTTGATGCTGCATAAGCCATATCTTGAAACAAAATAAATTTTAGTTATTTGTTTTTTCTACGAGGAGAAGCGTATAGGAGCTAGTTTCATCGATTTGATTATAATTTCTCTTTTTAATTTTAATTCATAAAAATTTAAATTAAATTTCTTGAAAATTAGTAGCTGTTTGACTTTAAATATTTGCCTCCCTTCGTAGACAACTAATTTTATCAATTATGTCAAGCTGGTAGCCCCTAATAAAGGTCATGCCCATTACATTGCGAACCATCGATTTCGTTATTGCCATTGCAGTATATTTGAGATATCGCCACGATTGTCTGCACTTGGTGCTCTTTATTCCCAGTTGCAATGCGACGCAGTTGTCTGCAGGCATCCAAATGCCTTTTAATATCTCATCGTATTATTTCATATGGCATCGTATATCTTTTGGTTTAAATAATTTTCACAAACCTGAGGTTTTTCGAATTGTTTGTTAAGTTGTCACTAATGAGAAAAGGTTAAGCTTTAAAAGAGGATCAAGAGGATATCTTAAACTTTTAATTAGCTTTTGTTTCGGCAAAACGTTTATTGCTACTTGTTGAAGGTGTGAAAACAATCTTTCCTCTTCTGGACCCGTGGCCACTTTCGCATGAGTTTTTTGCAAAATTTTAAGTCGATTTAAGATTTATACGTACCGTTACTTAAATGATAAACATTTTTCCAACATGGTTTTTCTCCTTGAACATTTGGAAATATTTATCGAACATTAGACGCCAATATTTAAATTAGTGATGATGTTCCATTCCCAAAAAATCAAGATATTGATCGGAGTTTTTCTTTCTTCTGTTTTAAAATTTTCAAAACTCTATTGATACTCTTAACATAAAATAATTTTTAGCCAAACCCCGTTCTAGTCTCCTGCCTCAAAGGTTGCTTAACTCTGCATTTAAAAAACAGAATATCAGCAGCTCAAACTTAATTATACACATCTGCTTTATAAATTCAGCATAATATCAATAATTCTTTGGATTTATACGTAGTTTCATTATTTTTTTTATAAATGTTCCAACAAAAACCGTAGAAGAAGCTGGGAATTATCCAAGGGGAAGACACAGACCATAAACTTAATGCGTCTTCAGATGGGATCATTTTTTTGCCGATTACCTGATCTATTAATTACTTATACAAATTTTTTTTGTATGGTTTATTATTTCTCTCGTTGAACAAAAAACTTCAGTATGACGATCAGCTTAATACTCACTTAAATATCCAGCCGTTTTTTCTTACTACTACTTTGCCGCCACATACATATTTATCTTTATGGCGCTTGTTATGAATTTAATTAATTATAAGATTGTAGAGGGGGAAATTATATACAAATCCTGTTTGTTACGCTTTAGCTAGAATCAAAAAGTATAAAATCTAAATTACAGTTTTTAAATAGAAAAATCTGCAAAAGAGTCTATTTTAATGAAAAAGATATTGTTATACTTTTGTGACCTTGACCAGTTTATTTAGAATTAGTTTTGAGGTTGCATTCAGGTAAATATTGAAACATAAATAATATTACGAGTAGAATCATTTTTTTTTATTTGTAGTTAATATTATTATACTCGTACTTATCAATGTTTTGTCACTAAACTCTCGAAATATGGGAAAAAACCATGTGTCTGTGATATTTTATTTTTCCACCAGTAAGAGGAAATGTCCATTTATAAATACCGAATCCTTACTCTTAATAATAACGTTAATTTTAAATAAAACCAAAACTTTTCACAGCATTATTCTTATATTTTTTATTATTATAGAGGGAGACCTATGACAATTATGCGTGAAATAAAGTATCGGCAAAATGCTCGATATTTTCGATGACTCCATGACATAATTAAGGTTCAATGTCGTTATTTGTCGAATTATCTCATTTTTTAGCACTTGAATTGGTCTTGGTCTATTGACGTACACTTTTTCTTCTAAATATAACCAAAGAAAGAAGTACAACGTTGACAAACCACATGATGGTGATGGCCAATTAACATCGCCACGACGTGAGATAACACGGCCATTGAATTTCTCGCGCAAAAGAGCCATTGTTTCGTTGGCTGTGTGGCAAGTGGCACCATACTGTTGGAACCACATATCGTCCAGAACCATATCCTCAATTTTTGGCCACAAGAAGTCCGTTATCATCTTGCGGATGTGGCTCCCAAATAACATCGTGCATTATGGAACGAAGGTTCTTAAGTACTAAAATATTAAAATAAAATATTAAAAAAGAATCTTTGTACTAATATTACGTACATATATTACATTCTATCAAATGTTAAATATAGAAGCTTACCTGCAATATATTACATAAATGGCTACGAGGATGGGATGAGAAATCTCAACTATTGTGCACACGGAATACACATATAGGGACGTTGTAGATGAAGATACTACTTTTTTATGTGGTATTCTAAGCGTTTGTATCTCATGATTAAACAAACACAACTGCAGTACGTTAGAAAACAAGGCACTAGCTATAAAATTGTGTGTATGTAAACTAAACAGTATTCTCTAGGCCACCGTTATATCTTGAGAACAAACCGTAAACCATTTAAATTTTTATTTGGAGATGGATTATTATGAATGGTTTCGACTACGGTTGACGGAAGCATATTCATATTGTCAGGGTTCAGCTATTTAATTGCGTATATCAACGGGAAATCTAATAATGCTGACGGGCTATCAAGAATTCCCCAATCTGAAACCGTTCCTGATATAGAAGGAAGTAGCTTTGGATAAAATGTAAAATCAGAACATTACCTACATTTAACTGTTAAGGAAATAGCAAGAGAGACAATGCAAGACTCTACGCTTGCAATAGTAGTAGCAAAGTTAGAGGGAAGTGAGTTTAAACCTTTTTATAGAAGGTCTATGGAACTTACGTTTGAGTATGGGTGCATTCTATGACAGAGTCCCTCCTAAATTACAGATATTTGTTCATGATCAATTACATTGCTTCCAAATGGGTATTGTCAGAAGAAAAGGTTTAACCAGATCATATGTCTGGCGACCAGATCTAGATTCGGATGTTGAAAAATTACCGGAAAGGTATGTATTGATTTCATGGAATCCTGCGAGTTCTGCTTGGAACAGAATACATCTTGATTATGCAGGTCCAGTGAAAGGTTGCTATTTATTAGTGGTTATGAATTATCTTACCAATTGGGTTGAAGTTTTTAAAACTAAGGGGATCACGTCTTCTTCCCATATTGAATTGTTACGAGGATTATTTTGGCAATATGGTTTAGTAGATAGACACAGTAGTAATTGGAAATGGTAGACAGTTCACTTCCAATGTTTTTATGGATTTTGCAAGCATGAATATTATCAAGCATATCTTATGGCACCTGGACACATTGTGACCAATGGTCAGGAGGAATATTTTGTGAAAACTCATTAAATGTGACATTGAAGAGCAACACAAAGGCAAATTTTCATACTACGAGTGTTATAAATCAATTTGCTTTTAATTATAGAAACTCGAAACATTGCACAACAGGTGAAACGCAAAACTGTTTTGGGTAGGTTACTTAAATCCCATTTAAGTCCTCATAAATCTTATTTAGTTAAGGATGAAAGGAATTATTTATGTAGTACACTCATTTTAAATTATTTAAATTTACTTTATATATATATATATATATATATATATATATATTGCCTCTGTATTCTTTCATTTAAAAGGTATATTAGGAACCTTTTAATATTTTGTATAAATATAATGTTCAATAAAATAATATAATATAGAAGTTCCCGCCTCTTGAAGTCACTTTATCTTGTGATCCAGAACTGAAATGTTATAATAGGTTAAGTTGAGTAGTGTAGGCAAATTTTTGGTCTTATTGTCGTAGACATACACTTACTCGAGGATTTTTATACATCATGGAGCTGCAAGCGAAATTCTGCAAGCTGCAAGCGAAATTCTTCAGAATTTACCAGTAAATTCCGCTTGAGTGACTTATATCAGGTAATGTGTCAGCCGAGAAATCCTGGGTTCCTATTTGTGAAAAAGCTGCAGTCGCATATGCACTTTTAAACATGAGTACAAAACATTTTTCCGCCGTTTCTTTGTTCCATTGTGCGACATGGAACATCTTTGTCCAATTTTCGCAAAACATAAGATTACTTATTGTATTCCGCTGGCTTTGATTGCCAGAATATTTGCTTCAGATGATGCACTGTCTGCCATTTATTGAGTTTTCGTTGATCGCTCTCTTCCAGACCTTGTCCTTGTCTTTACTCTTTTACATTCAATTGCATTGAAGGTAAGCTATCAGTGAAGGAGTTTACTTCTGTTGGCTTGCGGCCTTGTTGAGCGATCTTAAACACTCCGTGATTGGCTGCACTTTCGCCTAAAGGATCGTACTATGTTAAGGAAGTCTATTTCAATCTAATGTTTCTATAAAGATTTCCAGTCCTTTTTTGTCTTAGCTAAAAATTGTCAATTTAGCTGGCAATACTTTATTTCTGGTATCAGTGTTTCGTATTTGGCTAGTACCTTTACTTCAGATATCCTTACGGAAACTTTCGGCCTTTGCTTATAGCCGCTTATTATTTTTTATTTATTATTACTTGTGTGGTACAGTGCAGGTATTTACTATCAAAGTACCAATACATCTTCTCAAATCATTTTTATTTAGTGGGAAATTACTATAATGAGAACATACGAGGAAAAACCTTGCCAAGAATTTTGTTTCGATAATATTTATTACGATCCGCTAGTTAGTAATTCGATTATAAATTTATCTACTGAATATTCATAAAATTTAATTAATTCTACTAATTTTGATATTTCAAATTCACTTCATAATATTACAAATGAATAATGAAAGCCCTTCTCTCTCTCTCTTTTTGTGGCTGCCACCAAGTAAACTTTTTGATACGTGGTTAATTTTCTCCAATAAATAGCCACTTCTAGTATATGTTCTCCATTGATATTTTTCATCCATTTCTACCAAAGTAAAATATTTATTATCAAATTAGCTAATAATCGTAAAACTTTCAAATTATATTAACTACTTCCTCCTTTTATAAACTGACCCACAATTTATGGGCTCAAATTTACCAAAACAAAAAGTAGAAGAAAAGTAAATACAACTTAAGTCAACAATGACACACAACAATCACGTTCTTTGTCACCAGCTAAAACATATTGTATATCACCACAAAGCTGCAGCAAGTGAACATGCAGCACATTGACAAAGTTAAAATACATATAAAGACGAACAAAAAACAAAGTCTAGGGACAAAAATAAGCTTGAAATTTAACACAAGGCACTATGAAACTATTTACTTGCTTTTGTGCAAGGTGTGTTTAGACGATATGTATGTTATATGAATTTGTCTTCGCGTAACGTTTCATATAATATAATTTTTTTAATCAAATTTTATACGTATCTACAAAAATAAATTATAAATCTTTTTAGGTATATGAAAAAACATTACCCTTCACTATATTAGAATTAACTATATATAATTCAGCAAGCAGAATCCACTTTAAAAATATTGCACCAAAAATCAAATAATGCGTAAGTATAAAATTTTATTCGTATTCAAAGAAACTAAACCATTTGTTTTTTCTTCTAAAAGCTTACTAAATTACCTCTGAGTAATAGTACAATGCAATAGTAGACAAAATTGCGTAAAGCGCTTTAAGAATTCAGTACTATTCTAAATTTTTTTGAATTTTCTTATTAAGAGCTGCATTGGTATAAGTATGCATGATATTTACTAATATACTAATGTATACAAAGTTAAAGGCGCATTCAGCGAGCTGACTTTATTAAAAATATTAAGTTAAAGGTTATAGGGCAATAATATGCTGTTGTGTATTTGGGTAAAACATGTTAAAATCACAAAACAACAAATTGAAAACCTACGAATTGCTAGTTATATTTATTTTATATTATAATACCTCAGCTGGCGAAATACATTTATATTTATATTCATCTAGCTGAATCGTTATAAAATGTATGATATTTACTAAGTTAATAAGGCTTGATTAATTTAAAGTGCACTTATCTGAATTTTTTATATATAAAATAATGTTTCATATATAAACATAATCCAGGTTTAAATAGGAGTTGATTTAAAAAATCATATTAGATGTCTTAGCCTAAGATCTCATTTCAGTTTTAAAATTGAACCATACATATTATTATTTCAAGGGAAATCCAAATATTTATTAAATTAATGCCCTTGGTATTTGGTGGAAATTTAAAAGTGTTTTAAAATTTTTTATGAACGATAATTCAGCTAGCCAAATAGATATGTATTTGTATTGAACTAGCTGAATTCTTAGAGGACTTCATTACAAAAATATATCATTTGTTATGCAGTAAGATATGGTTTCGGGTTTCATATAGAAGCATATTATGATCATAAGAAAATAAAAAACATTTGCAATAATAATTTAGTATTTAGTCCTTGTGAATGACTTTTTTAAGCTTTCTAAATTTACTCTCGATCATTTTGTATATTGTACAATATTTAGATTTTAATAGAAATATGCAAATTTTTCTAATTACTTTATTATCAATAACTCAGCTAGACAAACGCATATATTCAGCTAGCTGACATTTCATAAGATGTATAATGTTTGGTAAATTATTAAAATTTTTAATTTAATAGGTATTCAGCAAATTTTATTAAAATAGTATTTAAATCTTATTTAAACACTTATTTTAAGTATTTTACTATGATAATATTTTGCTTGCCCCTTTTACAAAACATGCTCTAGTTAACAAATTAAATAACCATCAATTGTCTTTAAAAATTGTTTAAATAAATTTCTTAAAAAAACATCACAAATCCATCGAACATAATCCTCGGTTCAAACCGCAAACACGTGCAAGACCACAGGAATGTCACAAAGCATCATGGTAAAGAATAAAAATCTTCTTGATATAAAAATAGAAATATAAACTCATTTTTAATTAAAATCAATAGAATCAAATAATTGTTGCTGTAATAACATATGGAGCACACAACTATAACAATGTATAAAACTTACGCTAACACATACACATATACATGTGTATGTGTCTTTGCAAACTTTACTTAAAACATTTGCAATAACAATTACATCCATATTGTACTTAATGCTCTGCTTTAACTGTTGGTTGGCTGCATTGCAGTGCTAAAGTTTTTGTTTTGTCACTGGATGCTTGTCCAACTCTTAAAGAGAACGGAGCAATGCACAGTGGAAGTAGTGATATTCAACTGTATGTCTGTTGTTTTTTTGTTTGTTTTATTTTTAATCATAGTATGTGTTAAATTATACTCTTGGTCACGTTCATTGTACAACCAATAACTTTATAAAAGGAATCGAAAGAATATAACAACCAGCGCAAATAGTCCAAAGCAAAATATCATGATTATAAATTTTTTCTTCTGTTGTAATTTTTCTTTTCTCCTTCAACTTTTTTTAATATTATTTTATTGCTAGTGTTTTCTTTAAACAAAGTTATTGTATTAGTCATTTTGTTGCATTAGTCTAAAGTGAAGTGTCATTATGTGCAACACTAGCAATATGCTTATATTGTACCCAACAGTTCTATAAACGCATCTGTATGTTGAATTATGTCAATTTCTATAAGCTGGTACTTAAGTCTACTTATAGCTGGTATCTGATCCTGTTCATTATTCACCATCGGATATTTCATCAAAACAAAATCATTCGTTAAGATTTAAGTTTCGGACGCCCACGTTGTTTATAAAGATCACATCAGTTCGTGGTAGATTGACCAGTGGATCATACAAAGCACTACTGGAAAAACTAGCTTATTTGCTGTACCGTTCGTATGTGGAATAAAATTCCGGTAGATGTCTATACTACCACTTTAAATGTGGAACAACTCCAGTCGAATAATACTGCCACCATCCTCATGTTTTTCATATTTCAAAAACTATGCCTGAATAGGGTTCCTGCCCTGAATGCAGTTCAGAAAGATAAAATAGAAACGTATAATAATTATAAACTCCAAAGCCTCTCTCATAACCTATGAAATTATTAGCAAATTCACAGAATAATTTCCAAGGAATGCTGGGTAAATATCACACCAACTCCTAGCAACAGCATACAATATCTATAATTATGTATAAGGGGCTTTTCTACAACTATGCAGAAGTTCAAGTCACACAAGTGCTATTGTAAAGATGTAATAAAAATAATGGAAAAAGTTCTATTATAATTTAAGTATACCAACATATGCTATTGTATGGCGTCAGACATTTTGCCATATTTGTCCAAGTTTTTTTTCATCTTTTGTAAATTTGTTTTTTATTATTTATTTATTACAAAAATTGTAAATTTTAATGGTTTTTATTTTAAATTTCTTATTGGTCTTTTTAAAATAATAAATAAGGGTGAATATAATAAATAATTAATGTAGAATAGAAGTACATACAGGTAATAGCAATGTCAAAAGGCATTTTTTAAAGGACAATTTTAAAGAATTTACTGAAGCAAAAATATGCAGCCAGCTAATTAAAAATAGTAAAGTATATCATCAAAGCCCTATAATATAAAGTAATTAATTTACATTAATATATGTTTTATGCGTAATTTAGTCTGCCGAATTAGGATTCTTATTGTTTATGATTCTAGCTTACTAGCATTTACTTATAATACAACACATAGTTTTGTTACGTTTTCTAAATAATAAAAGTAGTGCTAAAGCTGAAATCAATTTAAAAAGAAATAGTTTAAGGCTCTATATAAATTTATTTTCTAATTTCATTACTCTGTTATTAGACGCACAGCTGAATACAAAGTCCCCTTTCAGACCAGCAAAGTTTTCTTTGACAAAGTTTCTTGAATTCTCTTTTAAACTTTGTCTTGTGTTCAGACAGGATAATTTTACTTTGACAAAGTCTGTTTCGTTTGTTTGTATGTTTGTCAAATATAAAGAGCAGCCATATTAATTCTGTTTACGAACTAACGCTGGATTTACAAATGCAAGTAGTGGCATGCAATTGTTTTGTACGTATTGTCACCGAAAAATTCTTCGAAATGGTCGAATCTCATGCCATTTGTTTTTGTGTTTACACATGCAAGTGTAAGTTCATTTTTAAAATGTCGTCGAAGCGTAAACTTCGAAAAATTTTTTTACTTTTAAAATTAAAAAAAATGTTTATCAGGAAATGAGAAAGAAAAATTTGGGAGGACGATGTCAACGATTTTAATAATTTGTTCAATAATCTTTTGGCTCAATTTTGATTCCATTTTAACTTTTTGTTTTCTTTTTAAAATAGAGTTACCGAGTTTACCATGTAGGCATATTTTTGGGGAAACAATTTACATTTATTATTAATAGTAATATTTTATTATTATTACTAATATTATTGCTCTTTAATTAACGAACTTGAATTTTTTTTTTGGCAATTTAAGAAATAAATCATAACAATGCATTTAAAATGGCAGAACTTTAATTACAATTTAACCACAATCCAGTAAATTTACATTTAATATTGAACAGGGTAATATTGTTTATCGTTTTGACATTTAGTGGCATGCAAATGCCAAATCTTCACTCGCATGCAATTTTAGCTGCCACTGGAGCTGCCATTGCGAGAAATATAAGTGTATTAGTGAAAATGTGTGAGTGTATTGAGTTTTTCGAACTTGTAGTGGCATGTGTAAACACAAAAGGAATTTGCGAGTACAACAAGTTTTGTACCAACCCCCGCTCTCTTTTCCTCTCTCCTCCACAAACTCAAGACTTTGCAAAGAAAACTTTGCTGGTCTGAAAGGGGTCAAACAACACCCATGTAATAAAGAATATGTTTCAGGCTTTATTCAGCTAGCTGAATTAAATTTTTTTTAAATATAAACATGATAAAAAATTTTTAGAGGGTTAATATAAGTGCCAATGTATATAAAGAATAAACTTCCAATGTTAATTGAGCCAGCTGAATTAAAAAAATTTTTTGAAAAAAATTTGATTGTTCTAATAAATCAAGCCAAATATACTTTATTCAGCTAGCCCAATAATATTACGTAATAATATTAAATTATACGTTGCAAGCTGCATTTTAGGTTTCATAATTATCTGTTACTTACCCCAGTTATTAAGAATTTTTAGCTTCATTAAGCTAGCTGCAATAAAGATTGTGTTTGTGTTAAGTTTTTATTCAAATCTATGCTTTTTAAACTTTGGTTGTTCTTAGAACTTTTTAAAATGAGATCAACATTTTCTTTTCAATTAAAAAACGTCCTCATTATATGAAAGAACATGTGTTACATTTGAATAAAATTGTTCTGTTAAATAACTTTTTAGCTTCCAAACAAGAGTTGTTAGCTAATTACAAATAATTTCCAACAAAGTTTCAGAGCGCAGTTGTAGCAAAAATAGCGAAAATAATAATCATTTAGCTACTACAACAGGTCTAAAGTAACAAATGTATATTTTTGCTTCTAAACGTGTAGTAAAAGTGTAGTTAGGCCGTTTCCCATTTGTAACGTTATATAAAATAATAATCACACATTTAATTTTATATTTATTTTGATGGCAATGTTTCTTCACATTTCATATTTTTATTATATTTACAATAAATATCTAAAGTTTTAGACCCATACACACCCATCCATACATACATACCTCCATGCCTACACAAAGAACCTCGATCAACCTTTAAATCATTCACCATTGAGTTCAGGCACTAAACATTGACCATTAAAAACATTCTCTGACATCATTGATTGAAAATTTTTATACTCCATGAGTTTGAATTAAATTATATGTCGGTCATGTGACTTGAAGTAGTAGTAAAAGAAACCAATTTGTATTAGCACTGCCTTTTTAATATGCATCGAACGTTGCAAGCAGTTTACTTCATGTTCACTATTAAAATACTGATTTTAACTGTTATTGTCGAAGCATGTTCAAGAATAAATTGGTAAGCGCTCAAGCTGCTAGAAAAAAGGTACACTAATTTGTTCAAAAGTAATATTCATGCATCAAAAAATAATATAATAAAGACGTTTTCAGTGTAACCATATTTTTTTCCAATTTCCCAGAAAATGCCCTTCAAGGTAATTTTTACGTTTAATTTTTATTTTTGTTAATAGACTTCTGTAGAAAGGAAACAGGGCTTGGCTAAAGAAATTCTAGATAATCTGAAATTAGTTTTCGTTTTCAATTATAAGTGACAAACGTATGCACAAAGAAAAAACATTGTTGTTGCATGGTTCAGAGAACCGTATTATGTTTTCTAGAACAACATATTCTCGCGGTTATTTGAAAACATTTTAAACATTGCTTTAGTTAAGATAAACAAGTAATTGTTTACACATACGAACGACTTGACCCCGATTGCTTGATCTCGTGAACTAATTCGGCTCAATATCTAAACGGAATTAAGTCGGCTTACGCAGTTTTGATGGTTGTCTAATTAGTTCAGTTAGTCAAATATCTGAACCACCCCTAGAAGGCATGAAATATGTTTAGCTCCTTATTCACAAGATTAATTAAGAGTATTATAGAGTATTGAATTGTAGCGGCGATAATACGAAGGTTCAAGTATCTATTCTTCCTCATGTTTTCGGGAGACCGACTCATTTTAGAATGCCGTATAAATATATCTAGTTATTTTCGGGTAGTCGGCAGATGTGGTGAATTCGGACATTATAATTTTCTTAATCTAAGCTTATGAATGCAAAATTTTAAAAATAAACCTTTTGTACTATATTGCCAGCCCAAGCTGTTGGGTTCAAAATAGCTGGTGCTGGTTTGTGGAAAGCAAAAATTATTTTTCATTACCAAAACATAAACACTTTTCTCTGGAGTCTAAAGGCTTCAACTTAGCGAAAAGAGGATCTGATGTGAATTGCTGTGGACCACACCCATAGTTGCACAGGGAAATGACGTAGTGCAATTTAAAGTTCTACAATGGGTAGACATATTAAATACGAAAAGGTGAATGGAGCCTACCACATGTAGACAGGTTCTAATGCTGCTTAAGGAACCGCTCGGTATGGAGGTCAGTATGGTGTTTAAATATAATGCATGGGGGATCTGAGCCATAGACAACTGCTAGAACTTAGGGTGAAGTAGAATGATGAGGAAGAAGGTCAAGAGTTAACAGTCGACAATTTGACATTGTTAGAGTCAAGAATAAAGGCTAACTGAAAATAGGCGAGTCGTTTATTACAAATTGGTTGCCTGAAATCAATTCGAAGAACGAAGAGTGTCGAAAAACGAGTCATAAAGTAAGCGGTCTGCTTCGATATCCCCTCTGTAATAATAAGCTTAGATCTTAGGTAAAGTTTTTTTGCGATTTTGTAAGCTACACTAGAACGACCTCTTTTGTTTGACCTACTTTGTTTGACTGCTGGCTTTAAGGTGAAATCTTTACGATGGATTGTTTTAATCAATAATTCGTTCCATTTTATGGCATTCCTAGTGCCATCGTTCAGTTTTAGATAGAAGTACGTTTATAGCGATTGTGATTATTATGAATGAATCTACGTGACATAAATTTATTAATCAATATTGCCTTCTTATAATCTGGTTATCAGCACACTTGCTTAAACAGAAGTTCTTAGGAAAAGGTTCTAATGACAATATATACTCACCTAATGACACTTTATATAGTTATTGTAAATAGATATTCTTTTTTCACATGCCTCAGTTATGTACGCAGTATCTTTTAGTTGTGGATTAATAAGTACCCATTAAAGGTAGCTTGTTTGAATATTTTTTAAATTTGTTACAACCAAAATATTATGACTGGATATTTACATACATGTGTAGACATAAATATTTGTAATTTGTAATAAACATTCAATAAGTAAGCAGGCAATTTGTAAAGCTTAATTAATGAAAAACATGTAAGGTTAATAAAACGAAATTTTATTGTTGTTGAACAAGGTCTTGCATTCCAAAACATTTGATCGATTAATTAATAATCATATAGAAATAAGTATAGATATTGTCTTGAGTTAATTATATGGTTTTATTGTTTTCAGTACCTTTATCTGAAGTACACCTGCTGCGGGCCTTGAGGTGGCTTTACCTTGCGATTTTATGCCTGGCATCATGATAGCGGATAAAGTACAACCAGTGATATGGTATCGTCAAGGAAATATGAAACCCATATATACGTAAGTTATAAGCTTAATTAAACTAATTTGCCTTAATTATAAAAGTATTTATTTATAAGAATTATGCCGTATATACCCCCGGTATATATTTTAAAATTATTCTATACCGCAGAGTGGATGTTACTTCAAAGAGTTGTTGCTGCGAGTGAAATGTTTTCAAAAATACTTAAATAATTTGTATTAAAAAATATAGAGGGTGATTTTTTCAGTTCTATAATGTTTTGATGTAAATTAAGATTTGTGGCATGCGCGTTATATAAGCCTGGCCTGTTTTTAATGTTAACTCTAAATGCTCAAACTTCCATTCGTACAAGTATTACAAACTGTGTTTTTAAATTGATCCAACACTTAGACGATGACCTCTACTGATGTTCGGTAAGTGTGGGTACTATTCGTTGATATTCGATTAAAATTTTCTGAAGTCAAAGTAATGAAATACACTCCTCCATGTAATTAATTACACATACGAAATGTATGGTTAAGGAAATTCTATTAACCGTAAAAAAACCCGAAAAAATATGGTTATGAAATCGCCAAGGCAATTATATTATATTTTCCACAAAAAATATTATGGCAACCAGTTTATAGTTATTTTAAAATATTTAATTTTTTTATTTAGTTCCAATATATAAATAAATACTTTTTACACTTGATTAAAAAACGACCACCTTTCATAAAACTGCAACATGGTTGTCAGAACTGAAGTTGTTTAACTATATGGAAATAATAAAATATTTTTTTACCATTAATCATAATTCATATATACCGGTTTTGCATTTAATTAAACGTCATGTGACTAACAGTCGTAAGTTAGTTTAAAAAAATTTAAGTTGGACCTCCCTTAAAAGATTTTAAATTCTATGGCAATAAGCAGTAAGTGCTTAAGTTGACTTAAGCTGCAAACGAGGTGATAGCTTCATTGTTTTATTTTTTTCAAAAGTACCCGTCAGCAAAATTTGAATTATTTAGCTCAATTTTTCGGAAAGGTATACTGTAATGAATTTTGCTTTTTTTCATTTGGAGCAGCAACTAAATTTAAATTACAATTTTGTTAAGAATACGATTTTAAAAGAACACGAGTGGTTTTTCAAACTCTAAATTTTTTCTAAACGTATATAAAAGCATGTCTGAGAAGAAAACGAACAAGTTACACATGAAGCATTTTTTACTTATTGACACAGAATTAGTTCACCGTAAAATTTCTTAGCAAAACGAGAAACAACCAAGAAGAAATATTACAGCCAACACACACAAAGCTAGATAAGCAGCGGGTTTACGAAATTACGTGCACAAGTCAACACAGCTAGATATGACGTACAGGACGCGAAATAAAAACGAGATCGAACATATAACAGACTATAACAAGAAGATAATTAATCTCGGCTCGACACCAGTTCTGACTTTACCAATCTCATGTTCTGATGCAATAAAATATTAATCACAAACATAGTAATCCATAAAAAAACAAAAAAAAAAAACAACCGACCGAAATAAACTGCCTATATAAACAATAAAACAATTAATCACTAACGGCTAGCAACCCTTACAAAAACACCTGATCTATGAGCTTTTCCTGCTACCGCTTCACACTACAGAATCCTACGTGATAAACGATGTTCGCCTACTACTAGCTCACATGACAAACAGATACATGACAAACTATAAAATACCGACGAAATGATACCCACTTCTCAGAACGAAAAATGACACTGACGATGGAGCATAGCTGAAACCGGTTTATCTCCAAACCAAAATTTACAAGGGGTGACGAAAATCGGTTCCAAAGATCTAAGATCGCATAATTTTGGCATATCAGAATAACTTTCGATGAATTTATTTTTTCTATAATTAACCCTAGGAATTTAATATGTTATAATATTGTTGTAATGTGAATACTTAAAACCATAATATGGTTATGCGCCATATTATTGTTTTTATGATAGACAACGTTGTAATTTAAAGTAGGTCAATACAATCATACTGTACAATAACAATAAGCTTCAATTACAACCATGCGTTTTAACCATGATTGTGATTATCTCAATCATATTTTGTTTGCGTGTAGTTATTTAGAAGAGCTATATACGAGTTTCCGGCGTAAAAGATCATACGAGTTGTAAGTAGATCAAACTGGGTGAACCATTTCTTAGTGGCGCTTGCCTAGAACCAGAAATTAAAAGATAATCGTCGAGTTTTGACTAGCAAATAAACGACACATGTGATGTATACACAAATGACAGGAGGATTTTAGTGACAATGTAAAACACTCAATAAATCTTACAAGCGAAGAAACTTCGTCCTTCTTATTAAAACAACTTCTAATTAAAACAAAACAATAACCTTTGATTACTACGAACCAGCATGATCTGTTCCGTTTTTTAAAATATGTGTGTGTTTAAGTACAACATCTTAAACCTTACAAGCGTTAAATTCGTCCCTGTACCTACGACACTATCCGCCGATTTGTTTGAAGTTTGAGCCAAATCCCCTGGCCACAATGTTGGACAGGATGCATCTATTATTGACACAGTGGTAATTACAAATGCATAAAAATAGTTAGAATTATGCCAATTATTTCTTAAATCTCACTTTTAACGTAAGGTTTATGTATTTGAGGTTGCTTTTCTTAAGACAACGTTACCATTTACTAACAAGATTTTCAAAGGTCAGTTGTAAAAATGGCTTTTAATGTAGCAGATCATTTGTTCAAACAAGAAAGAGGGTTGTACAAAGGATAAGTAGCAGCACCTCTTAGTTAAACTTATTTGATTAGAAAACTTCTGCTGCAACCCGTGTATTGCGACCAATCCTCAGTAAAATAGTAAAATTAAGTTGGCAAAATATTTATGTATATTTAGAACTCGAGTGTTGGCAGTCTAGACGTTGTGGTCATGTTGACTTCAAGTATTTTTTAGAAAATATTCGAAAAGCTTAATAAATCATCCTATATGCTCCTATTTGTTTAACGTTTTATTAAATAAAAATTCAAAAACCAATTCCAACTCATTCATTACTAATTGTAATTAATTAAACCGATTGTACACAAACAGGCCAACTTTGTTTTTAATTTAAAATACATACATATTGAATTTCGTGTGGTGTCTTGGGTTAAAAATTTTATTAGAGGCGCCTGTTAGGAAAACCAATCTCACCACACCACTGCTCTGCCACTGATACAAAACACTCACAGTGAAGTCGGCATGAAAAATTCATAAAAATTTAACAAATTCAGCCATAAACATAAAAAAACATTTTAATGCGCCTATATTTATTTTTTTAATGCGTCGTATGTCTTATTTATATGTAATTTTACGAACTTTTTACTTTCGTTCGTTTGGTTATTGACTTTATGCCTAAATAACGCATATCTTAAGAATTAAGCGTTTTAAGTAAAAGAAAAGAATATTAAAGTGTGATAATAATTAAATGAAAGTCACGAATTAAAACGAATATTTCTAAGGAATAACAATAATTTATGTTGATGTTTTTGAAAATACTAGCGTAATATAAAGTAATTGTTCAGTTAAAATAATGTTAGGGTTTAATCAAAGGTTAAGTAGAATCTCTTTAGCTCCTGTCAACTTTTAATTTAGGTTTTAACAAAATATTTATCTATTACCTTTTACTTTTAGCTATAGGCAATCGTACAACGCTATCTAACGCATATGGCGTTCTTCAATAAGCTGAATCTTTTTAAGACTATATCGCTGCTTATAGAGATATTTTCGCCCTTTTCTGGAGACTTTATATCAAAAACCTAAAGGCTTACATTTTTTTTTTATAAAATTATTCTTGCTAATGCTTTATGTAAAACTGATGAACATATATTATACCTAAAAAGTAAGATTTACACGATTTTCTATGACGATTCGCTAAAACAATGGGCAGATGGTAATAATTTTAACTCTCTTTAAAATAAAGGCCAGAAGTGAACCTTCAAAACGCCGATACACGTACATATATTTCTTCATCCCCTCTGCCGAAATGCGTGTCAGATCTTTGTTACTTTATTTTTAATATATGTTGTATATTGCCACCTATTTCTACTGTAGTTATTAATATTGTAAATCTATTTTGACCGCAAACTACAAATCAATCAATCAATAAAAAATCTTTTTCTTTCAATCGATGTGAATGAAAATTAAAAGGGCACAAAAAGCTATGCACGTTTAGTGGTGACTTCAAAAGTATTAAACTGAAAGACATTAGTTGGGGTATTCAAGAAAAAAGTATAATTTTTTTGCTCGTAACAATAAATATTTATAAAACATATATGTAAAGTATTTTCATTTTGTATTTGTTAGGTTTAAGCCTTGTGTTGCTTTCTGTGCAGCAAAGGAACGAAAAAACAGCAATTCCTTTCTTTTGTTTTTTCAAGGGGTCTTATAATTCCTTTAAAAACTTTTGGTTTGTTTTTACAAGAAAAAATACACACAATAAAAATTTATATAAAAAGAAATATACATATACATATGTAATAAAACGATTTAGTCTGAGGGGGAGAAAACAAAGAAATATTTGCTGTTTGTGAAGCAACCTTTAAAAATAATTAAGAAAATAGATGAAGCGAATAAAAAAAGATATTATTCCTACACTCACAAAACAAAAATAACAGCAACAGTGACTCAAAAAAAAAGCATCCACCATAATAAAAAAAATTAATTTCTAGCAGTAATAAATTTGGCAATAAATTTATAGTTTAGTTTTCAATTTCCTTTTTGTTAGCAAATTAAGAAACACTCATAGATACATTTTAAAAGTTAGCTAAAATAATTTTACACGTTACTTACATTTTTCTAAATTCATTCAAATTTTTTTACGAATTTCTGTTAGGAATTGTATGTTTGTTGATGATTGTCAAACAGTGCGTATTGTTGGCATTAAACTAAAAATATATTTTGTATTTGTATACAAATTTCCAGGAAGGAATTCCATGTAAACAGTCCTCGTTCTAATTCACTATTTGTTGATGGGTCTTAAGTTTTCCCAGTAACAGAAAAATTCAAGAGTATCCCAATGTTGTTCGTATTATATTTTGATACACAATTCAATCATACCGACAAGAGCGACCTATTGATCTATAAGACGTCTTAAATAATTAACAGTGAATGACAAGATAAAATAAATCTATATAAAATATATCAAGTAAACCTTGTGTAAATACTCGTAAAATCATATTAAAATAAGTTACCATTATGAATAAGCTTAGTTTTGAACACGGGATTTCTTTACACTAGGTTGAGAGGGTTAAAGGCAAACAAATTATTTGAAATTCAAGGTTATTCCTTTCGTTATAGTGTCCTTTTTAGAAAAAAATTTTAATTTAAAACGTAACCATAATTTGTATAAATTGGTATTTATTACAAATGTATATGGTAAGAGCGATAGGAAAAGAAATTCGAAGCTACATTTATGCCATTATGTATCGCTTAGTACTTTATGCAAATGGCTGCTATCGCTTCGTACCGATCTCACGACGAAATTCACATTGAGTATGTAGAACTGAACCGATATTTCTATATTTTTAATAATATAATTTTATAACACGATGAAATGGCAAACTTTTATGAATATTTTGACATCTGTATAATGTTGGTAACTTTGACACCTTCTGAAGTATAATAATTGAAAAAAACTATCATTAAAATGGGGTCACTCAATATTTCACTTTTGTTTAAAATAGCTTACGTCCACAATTGTAGCGATTGCTCAGAAGCCAAAGACTGAACGGATGAAATAGCATTCAAGCGATATCGAGATAAAAAATGTTCGAAAACAAATATCGGCATAAAAACATAAATGTGAAAATAAGGCGAAGTTCCTATACAAAAATTTCGTCCTTAAAAAGTACTGAGATCAAAATGAGGACCAAGTTCTTCACATGTACAATCCCATCCCATTTCTAGACAACTTGCTGGCTTGGTTAATTTATATAAGCTACAACCAGGTGACTTGAGAAGTTATATATAGAGCGCTTAGTAACAAGTGGCTCCATTCCAATCTTGAAGTACGTCACATTTTAAAAAAAGTTAAATTAGTTTACTTATGTGGCCAACTTTGTATTGTCTACCTTTATATCAAGTATATTCATATTCCAAGTGATACAACAGTATGTCACGTGCTCTGGTGTATCAAAATTTCTACATGTGTATAAGTTTGCAACGTGACTAATAAAAGTGAAGAAAATATGTCATTTTTTACGATGTCAGTTCTATTTCTATTCGTATTTTATTTTATTGTGTGTCGAAATGTTTCGTTGTTATTATTATATGTTTGATTTTATGTCTCCAAAGTGCGAATGAATTCGAAGAACTTTTATTTTTATTTAATATTTTCCTTTGATTTGTTGTACTTAAGTCTTGATGTCAGATAAATCCAATTTAAAATAATACTGCAGTATGGTTGTATGATGCTATTTAGTGGCCACAATAAAATCGTTGGAGGAGTGAGTATAATGTGTTGTCTAATTACTTATCAGGAATGAAACAATTGATAGGCAAAAAATTTAATTAATTTTGGGTGAGAGCTCTATACAATTTTTAGCAAATATATTTTAGACAGAATATAGCTGATAATATTACGGCAGAAGGTGTAAACATTTTTAAAAAAATATAACTTCATGTGTTGCAGTTACAATTAACCTCCCCATTACCATTGGTTTTCTACGATATTTTGTATTTCAATCCAAAGATTTTAATACAAAAGCTGTTTTTAATATATGAATATAACGAGGCCTTTCTCTCAGTCATTGAAAACATATATTGGCTCTTTAGAATTCCTTAAATTTGGTTTATTTTTATGTATTAATGCGATAATTCATAAATAGTGGGAATATATTTCTTAAAAAAATATATAAACAGGTTGCCCCAACTCTATTCCTAGGTCAGCTCTGTATACTGTTATGCAATTTCATTGTAAGCTGATTTCCTCTCCCCAACACCTCCGCAAAAGTTTGATATATCCCCAAATCGATCGTATGGCGTTCGCCATGAGTTATACGTAGCAGAGTATTGCTGGCACCATATGTAGTTCATGTTTAAAGAAATTGTTCCGAATTGGCCGATGTTGGTGATGGCTTCGCCAACGGTATCTTAAAAGAAGTTCAACCTTATGATACCGCACCAAATAATAATTTTTTGGAGACGCATTGGCACGTGATGAACCTGGTGGACTTTAAGCTCTCAATATGCATCACATCATTACAAAATATTTTTCAAAAATGTGAATTTTACACGCTCATTGGCAGGATCTGCACTATCGTATAACTTGCCTTAGTAATTTGGCACCAGCCACTTCTTGCCAGAAAGGACAAACGCCACAAAACTAAAGATGACCGCCACTGGTTATCACCATTAACTCGTTCTTATTGGAACCCCCATTAGAACATCTTTATATTACACCACTTAACTTAGCGAATAAAACTGTTTTCTTTTGATGTTTGTTTTTTGAAGCACCCTCTGAAGTCGCCCTCTACTTAAGCTGCTCTTTGTCCTAAAAGGAAGCATTTTACAGTCTGTTAAATAGACCCTTTTCTTTGCTTTTAGCCAAAGACTGTTATTCGTAGAATTGTGTGTTATGTTGTAAATTATAGTAACATTATCATTTATTTTTGGCTTCTTTTTTTTTTTTTTTGCTACTTTTTTCCGTTTTTTACTGACCTGAATAAAAAGTTACGTTAAGTGAAAAGCAGAAATACAATAAAAAAATGAAAACAGCCAATTTAGAAGAAAGTTAGAAACTTTGCAGACGTTTTTTGGATTTAATACTCGGACTGTATTAAAAGTACTAAAGAATGTAATGCATTAAATGACGTGTTAGCATTGTTGCAAGTAAAGATGGCTATTAAAAGCTCTACGACTAACAGATATAAATATTTAAGTGCTTGTATAATTATGTAAAGATAGCGCAAAAAGTGCAAATAAATTAAAATATGTGAGGGACATTTAATAAATATTAAATATTCGGGTATTTGCATAATACGGGTATCGAAAATGCAAAAATCGAAACTAGTTAAACACTGAAGAAAGACCATTTTACTTTATAAATATTTTGAATTTTATTGCAGTTAGGACGGTAAAACTCGGAAGGTGAATCCGTGTAGTTTCTTATTTCAAAAGGACTATAGCTAACCTACTTTAGAGCAATACACAGGAATTCAGCAGACAATAAAGAAGATTTAAAACAGGAGATTTTTCCTTTAAAGTTATTAAAATTAAATTAAGTTTAATTGTAACCGGATGTGGGGCACTTTCTAAAGAGAAGGTGAAACAACTTTAAGAAAAAATAGCCAGGATTAAAACCGGACACATTTCCGCCTATTGTAAATATCATTACGCTTGTTGTTTGTGGACTTTTGTATTCTCTACAAATTTTAAATCTTTTTCGAACTTTCAAATCCAACATACTATTTGTTCTTTGATTATTCCACCCCTTTAAACCTTGTGAACAAAGAAAAGTATGAACCTCTTAACTGAAAAATTCCAACACAATGAATTTTTGATGTAAATTTTAAAACTTAATACTCATAAAAACAATGTATTGTTTTTCACATCATAAAACAATGCTATCATAAAATTTTTGTAAAAATCTTTACTTTTGCTTCTTGCTTTACTGAGTATTTTAGTACAAGTAACATTTTTACACATACCCGTGGTAAAAGTATTTGTATAAATGTTTACAGAAATGTATAAAAAAAAATTATGATTCCATTAACGCTTTTAGGGAAAATGTTTAGAGATAAAAGCAAGAATAATAAATAAAAACGTTCAATAGGGCAAACCCCACAGGATAACGATACAGTGTAACAAGTATGCATTAGAATTCAAGAAATTTCAGAAATTTTTGGTGAATTTAAAATTATGTCGAAATTTCAGTTTTTCTCTTTTTTTGTGCATTTTCGTTAATTTTTAAATTTAAACTTTTTGAAACATTATGACATTTATGTAATTTAACTTTTTTGAACTCAAGTTAGTTGTTATGGAAAGTTTTCGGATTTTGGTAAAATCATTATTATCAAATAATATTTAACTAGGTGGCATCACTACTGCAGGTTATTTTTTTGCTTACATTTAATTTTTTCTTTGTTTACACTTTGTTAATGTCAAAGTGTTTGGTTTTGTTTACGAAAACCCTTTTTTCAACTATTTTACTTTTTTTTTGCTTTTTGTTGTCGCTTGTTTTTGACAGTAATCATTGATTTTACACAAACAAAGTTGCCTGCTGTTGTTGTATTAGTTGTCGTAGCAATGCCACCTAGTTAGATACTCCTTGATTATTACGGTAAAATGTTTTTTTCATTTCTCAGAATAATTGAAATTTTTTAAAAAATATATAATACTTTGGTGAATATTTTAATATTTTTGGGAATTATTTGATTTTGGTTTTAATAAGTTTGTTAAACATTGATTTTGTTAAAATTTCGACGTTTTCCATCAAATATTGATTTTTTGTGATTTTGCGGCTTTACTGTAAAATTACAAAATTACGAGATTTAAATATTTGTGGTGAATATTCCAAATTTGGTGACTTTTGTTTTGATATTTTTCGGTAAAATTCCAGTTTTGTATAGAATTTTGCTTTCTTGAAAAAAAAAAATGTATTCCAGTTTCTCGATTTTATCCTAATTTTTCGAATTTGTGTAAATTTTAAAATCTTGGCAATATGTCGCTTTTTTTAGAAAGTGATAATATTTTTGTAATATCACCATTTTGAGGTGTAGTTTGATTTTGTGGGCATTTTTGGATTTGGGTTAATGCATAATTATTGTGAAATTTCGGTATACAGATGAATTGAAATTTTATAGTAGACTTATAATTTTAAAATATTTTGGTGAATTTGATTTTTTTGGGGATTTGTTAATTCTTTTAGAGAATTTGCTACCGGCTGTCAGTTTTTAAGATGTTTTTCAGATTGAGTTTTTGTGGTTTTTCAGCCTTTCGGCAAAAATACAAAATTGTGGTAAAAGTTTAATTTTTGTGGTAAATATTAAAAATTGTGTGAATTTTTTTTGTAAAATGTTTGTTGTAATTGAATTAAATTTAAAAATCTTACAAAATTTAAAATTTGTTCTTTTATCTTCGGTTTTTTAAAATCTCGATCTTTTGGAAAATTATGATATTTCTGTGTATTAAAATTCTTGAACTTGAAAATTATCAGATTAATTGAGATTTTTAAAAATATTTATAAATTTATAATTTTAAAATTTGTGAATTTTGATTTTGATTGTGATTTTAAATCCTCTTTTCGATTTACTACTTGTGGTGAATTTTTGGTATTTGATTATATGCTTGTTACACATCAATTTGTCTAAAATTTTGACGTTTTTATACTATTTATGGTTTGTTTTTTTTAATATTTGGTTTATAATTAAATTTTGATTTCTTGGAAAACAAATTTATTTCAGTTTTTCTAATTTGTAGTGAATTTTCGAATTTGTGGTGAATTTAAAATTTTGGGAAAATTTCTACTCTTTTGAAATTTTTTGCGAAACTTCGGTTTTTGAAGAAATTCTGTTCTCTCTGGTAATTTTTGCAACCTTGAAGTTTTAGTAAAAATTTTTCAATTTGTTCCAACATTTAGGTACGTCGCTTATATCCACGGTATTATAATTTCTTTTTATAGCTTTTATAGCAACTTTAAAAGGATTCGTAATATTTGAATTTCATGGGCTTTGGTATTAGCGTTTTCCCATTCTTGGTCTACTTCTCGCAAACATATATGCACATATATGGCTGATTTCAAATAGCGCGATTTCTCCAAGACCACTGATCAAGTGGTCCAAGTTTCAAGATCCTAGATTGTCTAATTGCATTCTCAGAATACTTTTAAAAGCAAACCTACGGATATTGATTATAAGTAGGATATAATGACTTCGACTAATGGATGTTGTTTCTTTTAAGATCTGCCTTCCATATATATTGACTTAGATTGTGTAATGAACTTGAATAGATCCCTTTTTACCTACATTTTCTAAGCGAAAACAGGTAAACATTTATAAAAACGTCGATAGTTCATATCTTGCAATTAGTATTTCGACGCTGATTACACGTTAATAATTCGGCGCAAATCACCTCTGCTAAGATGATATAGTATACATGTGACATGACTAAATTCGGCACCTGTTTTTGCACATTATCCGACAGAGGCTTATCACCGGAAAAATATAATGTGAGCACCAACACCTCTATATGCAGTAACGGTTCGTTTAGTGCTCGTGGATTAACTTCTTCGTGTGTGTGATGTATTAAGGAAGAGACTCATTGTTTGGTGTTGACTGCTGTTGTATTTTTTGATAAATTATCTTATTATAATTTACGGGTTTGTACCTTTAAATCACATTTTTGCAACGAAGAAATATGGTTGCCATTTGCACATTCGTAAGAGGATAAGACGGTATAAAGGGAGAAACATTTAAAAAAGAGCGACGTTTATTTAACTGTTGGCAATTTATTACAAAAAATATTACATATGGAATTTTTCTTATAAGATTTGATTTTTTTTTAGAAGTCTGCCAAAAAAAATCAAATAAATTCTTGCTGCTTAAAACAATAAAATGCACAAATCCTGGTGATAAATTTGGAAAAGTGTTTGTTTAATTTCGTTTTCCCATTCCAATTTTTTCTTGTTCATTTATTCCTAAAACCCTAACAGACTTAAAAAAGCAAAATGTGTTGGTTGCATCTGTAATTAATAAAGTTTTTGAAGCTATATTAATAAGATTAAATTGTTCTACGAGGTCCATAACTTGTTGTAAGATTAGTGTCACTTATGAAAACTTTCGATTTATTTCTTTAACTTTAACTACAGCTAAGCCTTATTAATTAATAAGGTAAAATTGCTTTAAGAAAGAGAAGCTTCCGTGAGTTGGTTCATAGTTTTAAGAACGATGACTGGGTCGTCATAACCACCAATTCTCGAAATATTGCATTTCATGTACAAACTATTGGTTTTTTGCTTCTAGCAAAAATCTTTATGCCGTTTACATCAATGCTTTTTGACGTATTATTGGATTTCATTTTCAAAACAAAAACAGCTGACTGAAGAAAGCATAAAAAATTGGCTCTAAACTTAATTAAATTCTTGCTGCAATTGTTTTTATGCATATAATTACATATGTAATTTTACTTACACTTTATTCATTATTGTTTTATTCATATTGAAAACACTTATTTTAAACTTTTATTATTTTTTAATGTTGCTGTAAATAGTTTGTTTCTACCGCGCTTTTTTTTTGTTACAAATGTCAAAATTTTCTTGTTCAGCGCTATATATTTCAGTACATTAGCCAAAAATACATAGTTGCATCATTTAGTATTGCAAGATTTTAAGAAATTTTGCCAAAATTTAGTTCGTAGTAACTAAGTATAATATATATTTTACACTAAGTATATAAGTAGATTTCGTTTTGTATGGGAAATCTCGTGGAAATGAACTATATTTCGCTCAAAATCTCATAAGTACCAGATTTTGCGTAGATGTAAATGTAGTATTATGGTAAATTTAAGTTTTCTTCTAAAAAAAACTTCCGACATTAAATGTTCGAAAGTGAAACGCAAATGCTTCTCTGCTAAATTGTACATAAATCTATAGCTTTATATAGAAAAAGAGTATCTACTTTTAATTGTTCGCTCTGAGAATGATCATATATATTCGTTTTCGCTTCTAAAAGGCAAATCATCCAGCACACGATATTAAACTGCAAGGCTCTTTAAAAACGGAAACGATATCAAAGGCATGATAACATTTGTCAGGTTAAATTTAACCATTTTGCGAGTGAGAGGCAAATTATCTACTTTTTGGTGATTTCAGAGAAAGTTTTTTTATAATAAAGTTATTCGATATATTTTGAACTTCAAAAATCGTGTAGCAACAATTTTAGGCGGATTGGTTGATATAATGGCGATATTGTTTTAGAAGTAATCAATATTTAACATAAAGAAATATTGAGACCGATTATGGCTTATTAGGCTAGGTCTTAATAAAAGAATGAATACTAAATAGAAAACATGTTTTCTTGCAACAATGGTAACATTACTAAATATATATTTTTATTAAGTTAACGTTAATCAATTCCCGTGATGCTTCTAATGCTATAAACATTTATAACTTTATTATGAGACTCATTATTATTAAAATTATTTAAACAAAATATGCCGTTTTTTAATTTCATACGTTTAAAAACTTTTAAAAACTTTCCTGAAATTAATTTTTAGTGTCGTTTGATAATACTTAAAATACACCGAAGTCGCAGTAATCAGTAATAATTGTCATAAGCACGTTGATTTAATTATAGTTAATAAGAATGAACATGTTCCACTTTAAAAAAGATATTTTCGCTAAAATATTTTTAGCCATAAATCTCTTGTTTTCGGTATGAAAATATTGTACTCTACTAAATGTATGACTACAAATAGGGTGAAATAACCGATTCTGAAGAGCAAAACCATCAGCTAACTTCCCTCCCGCTAACATCATAAAAAAACCTACCACGGCTAAAAGTTTCGATTTTTTTCTGATATGTCACATTTGTCTTATTTATTGCTTTTGTAGTTTCTTTATTGTTGCTTCACTCATTAATTAAGAATTCGTTATGCAAATATTCCGTAAAAATGAATCTTTTCATTAAGAAAATAAGTCAAAGAAATTAAGTAATGAAAAAAATCTAGGTTGAATACAATGAGGTAATTACTTTCTTTTTGCTGAAAGATATATAAATGACTTTGTGCAAAACTTGTGTACAAAAGAAAATCCATCAGTTAAGAATAATTAATAATAATATGGACGAGATACTTGTAACTAAATGTTATCTTTGCTGGAAAATAACGTGCACGTCCAAATGCAAAGACTGTTTGATAGTTTGTGAAATGTTATATATTATTTGTACTGAATATTAAATATAGTAAGGGTTTGTTGAGATCATAATTTGGCTCATAACCTACAGTTTACGACACAACTGAAGAAAATGTTAATCAGATTGTTATTGAAGTGCAGCTGTATCTACCTGTATCTTAGCCGCTGCCAATCAATAACCATAAATTGTTCTGATTGTACTAGCTTTTCTATTCATACTAGTATATCACGCAGTGCCTCTTACGACGTTATTACTACTTAGCGCTACTAAATCAGCTGCGAAGCTTCAACATAACACCAGAGGAGCTGCGACACTGTTCGAAAAAAGAAACAAATGCAATTGTAAAATCGTTGAACAGTGAAGATTTTCTATCCCTCTGCTTCGCCACCTGTCTTCACTGGTATATCCCATTTCAAAGAAAGTGTCACAATTATTCAAAATAATTCGTTGGCATTATCTGCCTGAGTGTGTGTTACTCTCCTTTACATTAAAAATGTCCACCATGAAAAATAGGAAAAATTCAAAAGTTTACTGCCACATTTTTTACTTTTGAAAAAGTTTTATTGGATGTAATGGCGCATCTTATTAAACGGAGATGAAAATAATATAATATATGGCGAAAAGATATTAAGGAAAACTTGTTAGAATTTTTCTTTTCATATAATGATGATACACTATGTTGCTCCTTCTGTTATTTGCTATGATATTGATAAACATCTAGTTAGACTGCTGACCAGCTAATCCTGGCCCTGTAAAAAGGAAATAAAAAATGTTACGGATAATTGATACATACAATGACTACTAAATTTAACATAATTTCTTCTTCTCCTTTAAAGCGTTTTACTTGTCGCAGGCGTGATTTCGGGAGGAAGGAACTTAATAAAAATATTGGAAAATTAGAGTTTTCCTGTAAAACTGGTAGTAGTTAAAATTAAGTAAAGCTATTTTTATATATTCTGTATTTAAACATTTGGCCATTTTAGTGTCTTAAGCAATCTTAGGCTGCCGTTTGGTTCATAGGTTCTATTAAGATCTAACAATCTTTTGGAATAAATAAATTCCATATTTTCAGTATTTTTATTTTTAAACCTGTAACACTTGTTATCAAACGTCTTTCCATCATTGTCCAAACAGACTTAAAATAAGGTTTAGAGCTTGACTAGACGATAGCCAGTAAAAGTCATTAATGTTCGTCTCTTGGTATTTACTGTTAGCTCTGTAAAGCAACGGGTACTTAAGTCTTCGTAAAAATGAAAGCCCACATTGAAACGCTGCAAGGGAGCTTAACTGTACTCAACTTCTAGAGTCAATTTGCTTTTGGGTGCAGGTTTCTGGCTTCGTTGTCCATAAGAATCACTTTTTCTTTTAACTTATTTGTTGATCGACTATTAGGAAATGTAACACTACAAATACATTTTTAGCTTAACTTTCTTGAGGTTTCCCTTACAACACTTTTTTTCTTGCAGTTAAGGTTGTAAAGTTAAATAAATTGAGTAGCTGGTTTATATGATAATTTTGCCAAGCTAGCAAGTTGCCAAGAACTGAAATGGTATTGTAAATATAAAGAACTTGGTCCTCATTTTGATTACAGTACTTTTTGCGGCCGAAACTTTTGGATAGGAACGTGGTCTTATTTTCACATTTATGTTTTTGTGCTGAGTATTTTTTCCAAGTTAATTTTGTGGCTTAAAGCTTACCGACGGTAAAAATCTATTTATGGAGGAAATGCTCAATACAAAGAAGAGGGAACCCTAGTTCCCTATATGCAAAGTGCCCATTTTTCCCATTACTTCATTACTTATCCTCCAAGGCGAAATTTCAGCTCTCTAGCTATAGTGGAAGTGTCCCCTCCAAATATAAAATGTGTCCGTTTTCAGATCCTGTGTGTTTACTGATTCCCTAAGACCTGCTTATATACCAACTTTTAGCCCTCTAGCGAGGGCAATTACAAATAATTGGGAACGTTTAGACCAATGAAGCCGTCACCTCAAAATCCGAATTAAACAGTAAATTTTGCCGGCTGTAATGCAAAAGTTATTACACGATAACTTTTTACGGTGATTTGGTATTAGTTACTCAATAATGGACCACATATTGGTTAGACTATAACAAAACAACAAACGCCAGAGACTGTCAGTATCGACCCACTCTTCTAAGCCGCTTCCAATAAATTATACAAGTGGTTTGATTATCGTTGGATTTTTTCAGAAAAAAATCTAATGATATTTGTTCTGACTATCGAAAACATTACCAGTAAAATATTCTGATTAAATTTTTTCTCTGCACTTTACCAATTGGAACCGCGATAAAATAAAATTCTAAGCTTTTAGAAAAATGTCCAACAATACTGAGAACCACACGGCTGTCAAGTTTCTATCCGTATTTGTGTCCGATTTATGACATATTTTTGTCACATTATAATATGTGCTTTCCATTATTATTTGATATTTTGGCAAGTTGGCTTACTCTACCTAATACTGTTACGGCAGAATTAGCCGAATATACACGTCCCGTAAAGAACCAGCTGATCAAGTGTGTTAATATGAAATCAATGCTCACCGAAATTATATGACATTTGTAAATTAACCATTGCACCATTGTATGAAAAGTAGCACTATGGCACAAGCGACTTTCTTTTTTTTTTGGTAGGTACTTGTATCGAATGGAATTATACTTTTCGAAACTTTATTTTTGTACTTTTTTAAGCCACCCCTTGTCAAGTTTGGTTTGGAGACAAACCGGGTTCGACTATGTACCATCTTCAGTGTCATTTTTCGTTCTCACTGAAGATGGCACATACCCGTAACCGGTTTGTTTCCAAACCAAACTTGAAAAGGGATGACGGAAATTCGTTCCAAAAATCTACATCCTGAAATATTTATTATGTTAAATATGTATATGTGGGCGTATATATATACTGTTTCGCCACCTTTATATGTTTCATTTAACCATTAATTATAGATCCCGTAGATTGTTATTCATTAAAACTATATGACAAAGTAGCAAAAATAACTGTTTTACATTATCAGTTAAACAAATATTCATTTCACATCTATATATGTGTTAACAATTTTTAAATAGAATTAAAGTTTTGGTCCTATTTAAGTCACTGTAGTACGCATTTTATATAAGTAAAAGAAATGAAACTTTTTAATTTCCATCACAGTTGCGTACAGCTGACTGCATCGGGTGCTATTTTTAGCTGAATGAGAATTTAAAATTATAAACAAAACATAAATATTGAATGAACTTTTTTTTATTATAATCTTTTTTTATTATAATATCCGGTATATTTACGCCACGGCTACGAGTTACATGGCCCATTCGATTAGTTCAATTTGTGACTACTTTTTCCTATAAATCTGGCCGTATGGCGTCAATGGTGGCTTGAATATTGTCTTCCAATTATTCAAGAGTTTCTGGTTTGTCGGCATAAACCAATGGCTTAACATAGCTCCATAAAAGTAATCCAGAGATGTTAAATTGCACGTAAAAGGGGCCAATGAATAGGACGACTTCTGAAAACAAAGTTGTCACCGCATTGATTTTGCAATAAATGGATTGTTAAGCGCGCTGTATGACAAGTCACGCCGTCATGTTGGAACAAAATGTCGTTGATGTTTAGCTCATTAAGTTTTTATAACAAAAATTGAGTCAGCATTGCTTGATAGCGCTCGCCATCCACCCTAACAACAGCTCCGTGGTGACGCCGCCAGCGTTTAAACCGCACCAAACAATTTTAATGTACGAGTAGTGTAGTTAAAGGCTTGAGGATTGTCTTCGCTCCAAGTACGGCAATTTTGCTTATTATCATAACCATTCAACCAGAAATGAGCTAAATCACTAAACACAATTTTTTGATAAAATATTGTAGTACAATAGCTGTGTTCCCGTACTTTGGGATTTGAAGAAACCAAAATAAAATATAAATGAAAATAAAAAATATTAGGAAAAATATCATAAACAAGTAGAAATAACAATTATGTAGCTTGTTTTTTTTACAATACATTTGTATTCCTTGGTTTTATTGAGCTCAGGCGTAGTAAAGAAATGACGGCATAAAAAGACTTACATTTTAATTTTATGATGGGATTTTCCGTACTTTTATAAATTTGTGTCTATTAGTGAGAGAGAGTAATTTTGGTCCTTATAAGTTGCTAAATTTTAGAAAAAAAGTATAGAAACACACCTAATGTGTTGGTTTTTTATTTAAGTTGACTTTAGATGACGTATAGCACGTTCGTAATGCTCTATAAGTTCATACACGTTCTGAAATTACCGGGCATTTGGGCTTAAGACGCGTTTAGAGGGTCTTTATTTATATTCGAAGAAAAATGCACAAGGCTCTCTTTCCAACTAGAACTCATTTCAGTGAAGTTTTATTACCTTTATTTTATTAATTTTTTACTTTCCAACAAATTACCTTTATAGTCAAAAAGTAGGCCACAAGTATAATATATAATCATGTAGAAATAAGAGAAGGGAATTGGGACACCTTATGGATACCAAACGAAATGAAGAACGCCATTAATTTTTAAAACATAATTTTTGGCTCCAAACTGAACTTAAGCCTTATTTTTAATATAAAATGTAAAACCATTTAAAGAACTTTAAATTCATTTGAGGTTATGTAAGTGTATAATTAAATTTGTATCACTTAAATTTCTGTTTAAGGAATGTTTTTACATATTCTCTTTTACTTTATGCAAATACTTATATACTCGTAAAGGTATGTGTAAATATTCAAATTTCCTTTGCTTGTCGTTGACTCTTTGATAATTAATTTAAATTATTTACAGGCGAATAAGCAAAAAAACGTATCTTCTGTACGGATTTAGTTTTATATTTAAATTAATGCATGTTTGTGGAAAAAGCATATAACGTTTCCTTTGACAAATATTGAATGTAGAAATAAAGAAAGTAATTGTTTATGTATTAATGCAATTATTTTCATGTACGTGTTGCTTGTTGTTGAGAGACAACTCTAAGACTCCTAGAAATATACCACACTTTGACTACAGTGCTTTGGAACGTAACGTTTGATATAAAATCTACTTTTACAAGAATAATGTTATTTAAATAAATATTTTGAACTGTAATTTAAGAAGACGTTTAGGCATTTTATTATAATGTTGTTATGCATGTTTGTTTTTGTAATTTAAATTTTACAGTATTGTACAAAACAAAAGCAACAAAATCCGTATAGCTATTTAAATCCAAAATTGCATGTTTTTTATTATTTTAATAAACATTTTTTATACACATTAGAAAGCTCGCACGGTAGGGCGAAGATAACGCTTTAAAAATTTTTAGTATGGGCATCATTTAAAAAACGACATTCATTCCAAAATACCCAAAAATGGACTGTGCAAAACAAAAGCAAGAAATATACAATATAGGTATAAAGGAAAGAGAACTGCTTTAAAATAACGGTACTTTCCAAAATTTAATTCCTATATTTGAGGTTTAGTATTGTTTATGTAAATCTTAAAAATTAGTTTGAAAAATTTGTTGCTACTTATTGATCTTATTAGAATGGCTAGAGATAAATATTGTGAAACTTTAAAAACTCAAATAATTGCGGATCTAAAGAAGGGATAGAAGCAGGCAGTCGTTGCTGGAAATTATAATATAAATAGATCTATAGTTTGTAGACTACTAAAAACGTACAATTCCACGAAAGAAGTGGAGATCAATTCAATTTAATTAACTTTGTTGAAATGTGCACAGTGAGACTCCATCAATATAATTGTAAAAAGAATTTTAAACAATGCGGCGGTTATGCGACGTTATGGTCTGGTAAAGGTTTCTACACGAAATATCAATTTTTTGCTTTAGTTTTGCACACGTTTAGTTAAAGGCCACGATTTTTTTGTTGATATTTAAAGAAACGTTGACATAAAGTAATATATTTTTTTATGTGAATCTTAGTGTATATAAATGTAAATAAATAACCAAAAGACTTTTTTTTAAATGAAATAATTTCAGAAATTAATGGCATTATACATTTCTACAGGGCTTGTTGCTTTTGCTTTGCACGATACTGTAAATCTTTACTGTATCTTTATGGTTTAAAAAACAAAAGTGTCGTTGGTAAAGACAAAAAAAAGCGGTCACGGAATGTGATACAACATTTAGAATAAATATGCTTAAATATTAAGCTGTGTTGTTATGGCGTCTGAACAGTTCTGAAACATTGTATTGCCAAACACTTATTGTTTCATTAAGATGTGTGAAATTGGTGACCTAGCTGTCGATTTGAAAAACAAGTAGAGCTTGAAAATATAAAAACAAAATAAAAATATTCCTAAGCAAAAACTTCTTTAGTTCTCTAGTTTATCAAAAACTTAGCAGCCCTCGAAACGTCTAAGCAAGACGCCTGATTAGAAACGAAGCCGTTTGTTATGCATTCTTTGCTGTCGTTCAAAACGCAAAGAGGGAACAAATATTTAATTTTATATCAAAGTTTTGGTCGTATCTGGCAACTTTTAGTTTTAAAATACGATATTAACAAATGAACAATTGAGAAAAATAAAAAAGTGAAAAAAGTTCACAGCTTTTAATGAATGCCCAAAATAAGCATGACTGATAATAGCATTGTAAACTAAGAGACTTAATTTTATTTTTGTTATGCAATATTTGAACATGTAATTTAACAGTCTTTTAGTTTGTTTTGAAAAAAATAATAATTTGTTTTAAAGATAAAGTTTATTATGCCGATTTTTATGAACAGTTTATACATATACCCTTTTTAATTAAATTAATTAAATTAAGGCATACATTTTTTGCGTTATTTCTTCACATAGAAGAGTGCCTTTGGCAGATATAATAGACGAAGATGAAAAGATGCCTTAAGTTATTCAAAAAATTATAAAACAATTAGGAGAGCTGTATTCTGCCGCGCCGAATTTTTTATTTCCTTTACAAAAGTATGAACTACTAAAAATGTAGTACAGATTTTCCCGGCGCAAAAGCTTATATGATTCGTATTATTTTACATTCGAATTCTCCTTTCGTTTTATCAGAAGCATTTTCGATCGGTTTGTTTTTCTTTTCTCTAAAAGCTTATCAATTGTTAATAAATACTAGATTTTTTGTTGAATTGTATATAGTAGCGGAATTAAATTTCAAGCAACATTTTTGATAAAATTCAGAGTTTTTGATACAATGGAATACTTTTTTCGTATATGTAGAGCCCTCTTGTTTTAACTAAATTAGTTTATGATAAGTTATTAGTAAAACGCAAAATTTGGTTGAAATTGAAATTTTAAAATTTTGTTTTTTCCAGTTTTTCGATTTTGAGGTAATTTTTAGAAATTTTGGTAAATATAAAATTTTTCAAAATTTTAAAGTTGTATTCGTAAAATTTTCTTTCGATTTTTAATTTTTTGAAAATCATATTGTTCTAATCTAAAATTTTTGGATTATAGTGTGGTTTTGTGGTGAACTTAAGAATTTGGTGAATTTCCAAAGTATGGTGGAATATAGACTGTTTTATTTTCAGATTTATTTAGATTTTTGATAAAATCGATCATTTTTCTGAAATTTAAATTTGTTTATAATTTTTTATTTCGTATTGTATTCTCTATTTGAAAGAAAATTTTATTTTTATTTTGTGTAATATATTTGCCTAACAACAAATTTATTTAAAATTTCGTAAAAATATTGATTTGCATTTTCGGCTTTTTGGTAAAGTTACAAAGCCTGGTTAAATTGTAATTTTTGTAGTAACAATTTATTATTTGTTAAATTTGTTTTTTTTATTTTTTGGTGCTATTTCGGTCTTGTATTAAATATTGATATTTTAACAATTAAAGTTTTTTATTAAGTTTTTGGATTTTATGGTGAATTTTCGAATTCAATATTTTGAAAAAATTTAAATGTTTTAGAATATTATTTCATTTCATTCTCTTTTTTTCTTTTTCAGAATAATTGCGATTTTTGGTAATATTTCCAATTTTTGTGAATTTGAATAATTTGGTGAATTTTTTTATTGATTCACAATTTGTGGTGTAATTAGATTTTTTTATATATTTGCAAAGCATCAAGTATGGTATAATTCTTCGTTGTCCACAAAATATATATTTTTTTTAATATTTCGGCGTTTTGGGGAAGTGACTAATTGTGGTAAAATGTAAATTTCTTATGGTTTTTTTTAGTCTAGATTTTTGGAACGAATTTCCGTGATTCCTTGTCAAGTTTGTATTCAGCTTTAATTTTTTGGCAAAAAAATTGTTTTCTTCTAGTTTTTCGTGTTTATGGAGAATTTAAGAATTTGTGGGGAATTATAAGTTTTAAACAAAATTTTTTTTTTTTTATTTGTATTTTGTAAAAACTTCGATGTTTTTTTTTGTCAAATATTGATTTTTGTGATTTTTCGGCGAAATTACAAAATTGTGGTGAGTATTCGGAATATGGTAAATTTGTTTTTTTGTTTTTGAAAATTGCGCTCTTTATTTAAATTTTGCTTTCTTGACTAAAACAATTTTTATTCCAGTTTGTCGATGTGGTGATGAATTTAAAATTTGGTAGAGCCTCGGATTTTGGTGCTATCTGCGTGCCATGGTATAATTATTTCTTTAGGGGGAATTTATAGCAAAATTGATAAGGATTAAGAATATGTGAATTTTATGGGATATGCAAGCGTTTCCCCGCTAGAATGGAAATACAAAACCTATCAAAATTGTTTTTGGTCCATATTTCGGGAATTTGCTGATATATTTCGATATTGCTGATTTCAAACAACGAAAATTCTCAAAATGCGCTGATCAAATCGTCCAAGGTCCTAGCTTTTCTAGTGCCGTCAAAAAGTGAATTTCAGACGAACAGTTGGACATCGATAATTTAACTTTCCTACCTATAAGGTGCCAGAATATACTTATATACTTTGTTGAGTCAGAAATAAATACTGTAGAAATTACAAACGGAGTGGCAAACCCTTTCCATTTTTGTGAAATCTATAAAAATGCAAACAAAAAAAATTTCACCATTTGACAGTAGTCTATTAACAGGTGGTGGTTGATAAGAACAGTGTTGCATTTCATATAAATACGAGGGAAGTTCGAAAAGTCACGAACTTATTGATCCGCCCTCGTATGTACCTTTTTTTATAAAGAAAATAAATACATATAAAAACTTATTAATTATAAAAACATTTGTCAATTTGCAAAAAAAAAGCAGAACAACCATTTGTAATAAATAAAGAAAATTTAATATGAAACAAAAAAATACTATTTGTTCTCTTTAATCTTTTCAAAAGGCGAGTTGGTTTGAAGCTGAAAAATTTTATTTTTATAATACTTTAAATATAAATTATAGCGTTCCAGCCGCAGCAGTAAGAACAAATAGCACAATAAAAAAACCCTAAACTTTACATTTAACATTTAACACCCTTGTATATATGCTGTACTTTCTGTCACAATATTTCGTAATGTAGCGTTTACACTTAATTATGAAACGTGTTGTTAATTTTAGAACGGTTTTTAGCAGTTAATTTTTAAGAAGACATCATTTACGTTTGATTAGATGTGTGAGTGAGTTACTTATAAATGTACCCAAACGTATAACAAAAACAATTGTCAATGTATTGACTCTTTTACTTTATTTTTAACTCTTACTTGAGCTGCTATAGGTTTTCATGCCTTTATTAGAGTTCTTGTTTTTGTATTTCAACTACAAATGTTATCGTTGTCTACTTCATGATCGTTAGCCTATTGTATATCAAACAATAATTGCTTTTAATGCTCTTGCAAACACCCTTTATCTTTCACTAAAAAGGAGATGAGATACTATTACATAACTGTCTTATATTACAGACACTTAATGGTGTGCGTATCTGTGTGTGTGTGTCAAAAATCCTTTAATGAAAAACTAAATTGTTTGGTGGCATTCTTGTGGTGTGTTACTTTTGTTCGTTTTTGTACTGGAAAGTTTCACATAAACACCATTTATAATGCATATTACTTTTAGTTACTTTCATGTTCATAAAATATGAGGTAAATTTCACAAGGTAAATGATTAAAGCATCTTTAGATATAAGATTTCTATTATAGCTAAATAAAATAAGTGTTTGTCTTTAGGTACAGTTTGGTCGAGCAAAATTATAACGACCAAAACTTAGCCGCTACTTTATGAAAACGCTCCTTTAATCTCCCTTCACATCAATACGATAAAATAAAGTTCGATACTATTATAATGTTTACTCAAAATGGACTCCAGCCTACAACTACATTGCATTCTCGTATTGTATATATATATATATATATATATATATATATATACCTAAATATGACTGACTGACTGGTTGGCTGAAGTTTCTTTACTTGACAAACTTAAATAACATTTTCCCAGAGTGTCGTACTGAGTTTTATGAAAAACAAAAAACTATTGCTGTTGATTTAAAAATAATACGCACCAAGTTATGTATCGCAAAAGCAATTTCTTTCTCACACCTAGAAAAAAGATTGTGTTATATTATTACTACTGTTACTCCACTTCAAAAGAAAAATATCAGTCACACATCGACATGAGTATACAATCCGTATGTATACAAGTGTTTAGAAAAAAAAATCAGAATATATGTTTATATACAAAAAATCATGTAAACAAGTTTTCATACTGGCATATATTTATTTGAAATAACACCATATTAAAAGAAGACAAATACAAACTTATAAAAAGCAATGAATTTTACTAAAGCTCAGAAAAGAGAATTTTATACTATTTTTTTCATTCTTTGCTTTTACTTGTAGTGCTCTATTTATCACTTGTCCGAAGGTCCATGCCACTATAGCTACGGTTATGTCTAACGTTAATACCTGATGATTATTTGAATGGCGACGTGAAGGATAAATCGCGTAACATCAAAATTCAATGGTTTCACAATGTAAGAACACTCTAGGTAGTTTATTTTAGTATCTTGAAATCGTTATTCAATTCCTTCTACTGCAAACACATTTTGAGTAAACGATTAATGGAAAAAATTTCAGTTTTATTTAAGCCGAATTTTCCAATAATGGTGGTTCGATACGGAAATGCAGTCCAACTCACTTTGTAGGTACTACCGAAAATAATTTATGATTTGAAATGATTTGGTTATGGTAAGGATTATGTTGACTTTGGTTGAATCGGTTGATTGCGAGTTTATTAAAGCTTTCAAGAATTTGACTAGCGGGGTCAAGTTGCACGATTTTCGACGTCATTTCACGTCACCTCCGCAACAAATCTTTTAAGCGATTGCTCCTTATGTGTGTAGCACCGTCGCTTACGGCCGTATTGTTCAGTTGAGTAAAGTTTTGGCTAAAGAAGTAGGATCCGAAGAAACCTCTGACCCATAACTATAAATCTCAAAGCTAGTTTCAGCGTGGCTTTTGCCAAACAGTTTACTTTGGTGATTGCTCATTTAGAAAATAAACTAGTTCGCTCCTTTAGTTCAGTCGCTCCTTTTGCTACTAAACTAAAGTATATCATTTTATAGAATCACAAAAGAAATATTTGAAATGAAAAATTTTAAACTGTATCTTTAAAATCCTGAATTTTATACGGAAAATTTGAATTCGGTCTTAAAAATCTGCATTTAATACGAAGTTTTTAAATTGAAGTTTTAATGTGATGAATTTGATATTGACAAGTCCGAATATAAAGCTAAAAACCTATACAACGCCAGAATTTATATGGAAAATAAAATGATGAATTTGATATTGACAAGTCCGAATATAAAGCTAAAAACCTATACAACGCCAGAATTTATATGGAAAATAAAATGATGAATTTGATATTGACAAGTCCGAATATAAAGCTAAAAACCTATACAACGCCAGAATTTATATGGAAAATAAAATTCATAAATGTTAGAAATTTGTTTTTGTTTTATATATAAATTTTGTGCCTGAAAAAACAAATCCACGCCACAAACTACGAAGAGTTGATTTCCATTTCAAAACTCCAAAATAGTTTGCGAATAACAATAACGTTTGAAATCTGTTCTTAGGGTCTTATTAGCTCAATACTTGTAAGATATTAATCTAATTGAAGTTTAGTAACGCGTTTTTACCTTTTCGACATTACTAAATGTTGTAGAACAGATTGTAAATACATGAATTAATTAAAAAAATCATTTTAAAAATTATTAAATGCTACAGTGATGTCACAGCGAAATTCATTTCTACATAATGCTTTAAAAAATATTAAACTTCATAGTAGCACTATATTCCTGTCAAAATATGTGTAAAAAAAACTTGAATAAAAATAATGCAAAGATGATAATAGTACATTTACATCATTTAAGTTCCAACATTTTGCTCATTTTGTCTCATACATTTTAGATCACTTTTCGATTTGGCTCATTTTATTGCATATTCAAAACTTGAACTAGTTTATTTAGTTCCATAAACTGAATCGTTAAATTAAATTAGATAGTTCACGAACTACCCAAGTTTATCGTTGACTATTAGGCATTCGATGCCAGTCACCTTGGTTCGCACAGGGTGTTCGCCGTGAAGGTATACTACTTTGTTTATAATTTTTGTTTAAATGAAAGAGAATGGATCGTATATTGATAAATGCTTTATATAATGTCGGCAATTATGTATGGAATACAACATCAGACAAATGTCCGACTCTGTTAGCCTCACAAATGCGAGCCCTTTTGAACACAACTTTCATTACGTTCTCACACATTTCACGCCGTATTTATATCATTAATTTCATCACAAATATTTTGTTTGAGTTACTCCAGCGTTTCTGGTTTGTTTGCATAAACCTTGCTTTTCAGATATACCCACAAAAAGAAGTACGGAGCAGTCAAATCAGGCGACCGTGGAGGCCAAACAGCATCACCATTCCTTGAAATAACTTGTTGTGGAAAGAGGTCTTGCAGTAATTCCATTGTAATCCTGGCTGTATGCGATGCGGCACCGTCTTGTTGAAGCCACATGTTAGTCAAGCCCAAAACATGCAGGTGTGGCGTTAAAAAGTTTTCATTCATATCACGATTTCGCGCCCATTGACCGTTACGCCGTTTTCAGTTTCAAAGAACGAAATTCCAATGGTTTCTCCTGACCGAATTTCACGCCAGACTGAATAATTTGAGGGTTTTCCATGGCCCAGAAACGACTATTCTGTTTATTCACATATCCATTTAAATGAAAAAGTGCCTCGTCACTCATTATAGATTTTTCATGAAAATCGGGTTTTTTCTACCAAAAATTTTACGTAAGTTTCTCATCGTCACAGTAATCGAAGATTGATTTTGTTAAAATGTTTAAACGCTTTAAACACGTTGGTTTACCGAAGATTTTTCCATAATAAATTTGCCATGTCTCTACTTCACGACTGTCAAATATGAACTGTCAAGACTAATGTTTACCCAATTGGCGGCAAAACAAAGTAGTATACCATCCGGGCGGACACCCTGTATTTCAACTGCTGCCAATCAACAACATACAGTTTTCCGCTAGGTACTATCTTCTCTTAGTACAAGTATATTTTTATCACTGCGTCCGCCTTTATCGGTAAGAGCACTAAAAGGTCGGCGAAGTAAAATCTCTAAGAAAAATAGGTATAGTAGATTCATGTAATGCGTCTATATAACACCAGAGGAGCTGTAACACTGTTCTACCACTACTTCTCTTCTCTAATCTATCCGAAACAAATACCACAAATATTCAAAATGTAAATATGTAGTAAGCCTTAGTGACAAACACACTCAAAAAATAAAAAACGAGTCCACTGTCCTACCTTACGAAGCCTACTACAGGCGCTGTGTATGATTCTTGACTTTGAAATCGTGGGCAGTGGGAACACACAAGTCCCGATGCAAATCTGAGAAATGTTGAATACTCCATTAATATGTTTTGGTCTATCTCGAATTTCGCCACCAAATATTGCAGAGTCTCTGACCCTAAATTACTCAGCGTTTGCTTAAACGAACACTCATTTTAATATTAATTAATACAGTTGTATCAATCGCGTACACCAGCCATGGTGTTTTGCTATCAGGAGCTGAATAATAAGCCACAACTTTGAAACAGCAACGTGGCCACCACAATTTACCACCATGAATCTGCCATGCTCAGGAATGCGTTTAAATTATCACATTGATTAAAATTTATTTTCGTTCTTGGCAGAGAATTTAATCGAGCTTATTTTGAATTTTGTGCAAATAAATATTTGAAATTCTTGTTTATTTAGAAATTTTAAAAAAATATTTCTAAACGTTTATTCGTCTACTTACGACTTTGATAATGTATATTTTTTTCCGCGTTTGTTTACGCTTTCGACAAACAACTTTCCCATTTTTTCCGTCTGGTATTTTGTGCTTTTCGTATATCAAACATTGTTTTATGGTTTTATTTTCTCTAAATCTTCATCATTATTATTATCATTAAGGATTTTAAGTGGAGTTAAATGTTACTGAAGTTGTCTGTAACTTTCAGAGCGTATGAACAAATACCATCTCACTGTTTCAATAATTTATTAGTATAAGATTTTTTCTATTTCAATATCTCTTTGTATTGAAGGGATTATTGTATCATTATGCTTTTTTTCAAACTCTATTGAAATATAAAATAAATACCTACCAACGACCTTATTACTTACAACATTTGTTTATGTGAAGTATTTTGCAGTGGCTTATTGTTTTCATTGGTTGTTTATTCTGTTTGTATATTCTAGTCATTAAACTACCACTTGAGACATAAAAATCCCCGAGATTTTCCTGTGTTCTTTCGTGTTGTTTAATTTGATCTTAAATGTTATATAATATTATATTTAAGCTTTTCGACTTTGTTTTTCCATGTATAACGACAGCAGTGTGTGCTTATTTCTTTTATTATTCGAAAATTAATATTGTGTTTGAAGTGCGATTTACATGGACGTGCTGACCAAATACTTCGGTCGGCGAGAAGTACATTTTTTACAAATATACCTTAACCCACAGTGTGACCCCACAAAGTGTGTTGGTAATTAATAAATATTATTTTTTGGTGAGCTTTGATTTCGGTTTTAATATGCTTGTTAAACATCAATTTTGTTGAACTTTCGTCCTTTTCCAAAAATTATTGATTTTTTGCGGTTTTTCGCTTTTCGGCAAAATAATTAAATTTAGTTTTAAGTGGTAAATATTCAAAATTTAGTAAATGTTGTTTTTTCAGTTTTGAATTAAATTTTGATTTAAAAAAAAAAGTTATTTGATTTCAAGTTTTCGATTTCGAGGTGAATTTTAGAAATTGTGGTGAATTTAAAAAATTTTGCAACATTTGGAATTTGAAGAGATTTTTTCGTCTAGCTTTGGCATTTTTAAAATTTAGATTTGTTGGAAAATTGTAATATTTTTGTAATTTAAAATTTTAGAACTAAATGTAGGTTTTGTGGTAAATTCCCAAACTATGATCCCAATGGTATTCCCAAAATTGGTCATTTTTATAATATGAATTTTAAATGTTATTGTGAATTCATCACTTGTAGTGAATATTTGGATGATGTTTTTCTATATTTGTGTAGCATTGATTTTATTCATCAAATTTGTGGTGAATTTAAAATGTTGGAAAAATTATTTGAAATTTTTGTGAAATGTTAGTTTTTGAATTTATTAGGTTTTAGTACACGTTTTCCAATTCGGTGCAACATTTAGGTCCGTAGGTTATCTGGGGGCCATGGGATCATAATTTCTCTCAAGAGACTTTACAGCAAATTTGATAAGCTTTGAGAATATGCGTATTTTACGGGCTTGGGTATAGGCGCTTTTCCACAAGAGTAAAATTTCCAAAAAAAACCATTTATATCTCGGGAACTTGTGGACCTATAAAGCTGATTTCAAACACTGAAAATTCTCCAAGCTTGCTGATCAAGTGGTCCAAGTTCCAAGATCAACCAAAAGGTTGATTTCAACATCGAACAGACGAACATGGTTAATTGAACTCTATTTTTTACTGCTTAATAAGTGTAAAGAATTTTAGTTGGTTAAATTTTTGCCAGTATCAAACCCTACTAAGAGCCTTGCCAAATATATTGACAAGTCTTCTGCTCATACAGGTAGATCAAGTGTTCAATTAGTGATAGAATTTAAAACCTACATCTGTCTACAGATCTTGATAAGATTGCTAATGTCGTAGTATATATAATTTTACAATCAATGTGCTTAGGACCTTGAGTTTTATGGATTTATATCATGTGCACTATATATGTATGTGCAAAAGCATTGATATCTATTAAAATAAAATTATTTCTAAAGGGACATTTCAAATGAATTTGACAAAAATAAAAAAATATACAAATTGAAAAATTAAATTGAAACTCTATAATCTAGACATATAAGTTCGACATCATACTCTCACTTTCCATTATATTTTAAAATTAGGAATGCTGTTAGTGTTATTAGTAAATTTCAACTGCTACTGTAGAAATCTCACAGTTATCTAAATAAATAAATATCAATAATTCCTTAGTAGAGAATTAGTATTTATTCAAATGCAAAAATCATTTATCTAATGAAAAAACATAAAAATTTTTTCCCAATTTAAGGACAAACGGTTCTTGATGGGGCGTAATTATCTCCAATGAAAATCTGATTCAGCAGCACATCTCATGGAGAGTAGTTTTGACGCGCCACTAATGTTCAGGGCAGTGTATTGAGTAATGAAGTGTATTTGAATGTTAAATTTAAGTATACAAATATTTTATTTAAGATTTAAAATTGAAATTAAATTAACGGTATGTTGAAAGGTATTGCAGAGATACATACACATGTGAGAGTTTTCACATTCATTAAAAAAGCTCATAACAACAGCATATTTTTCAGATAATAAAAACAAATTGAACAAAAATTTTGTACGTATATATAAAATACCAAATATTTTTGAAGAAGTTATATATTGAATTTGTTTTAAATTTCCAAAATTTTGGAACTAGGACCTTGGGTTAATATCTAAATATTTTATTTTTTCCTATGCGCCTAAATTTTTACATTAATACTTGTATTTTCATCAAGGAAGTAAAATAATCGACTCATCCTCGTCGTTTAGATTGTCCAAGTAGAAAATTTTGTGTGACAAATGTTCCTAGTTGTTATTATTGAGGGTTGATTAATACTTCTGCAGTAACTAAAGCATACTTTAAGAACTGTATATAAACCCGTGCAGCTGTAGTACTTTGCTTTATTAAAATTTCTATAATTCATTGATGAAGTTTCTAAAACCTATCGTCTGTTAACCTGAATGGAAGGCAATTACAATTACTCATATGTACGAGCATATGTCTTTAGTAAATAATGCATTCCAGCCATAAAGTAGTATATGAAATTTTGTATTATAAAAAAAATTCTAAGATTTTATATAGTCTACGAGTATGTTAACACTATAATATACAGTCTTACGTATTTGATGTACATTGCTGTTGTACGAAATAAGATTCACCAATTTCTATAGATGTCCAAGAAGAGAATAGCATGTAGCAGGGCTTGAGAAGTAGAATATTTACTGGCATATGTATCTGAATTACTCCTGTATTGTTAGCTCTAGAATATCTATGTACAGTTATTTGTCTCCTTTTTGTATATTCGTGCATATGACCTTAACAATGTGTTGAGTCTGAACAACATGTTCATATTCTTTTCATACGATTCATAATAATAGATAGTCTAAAATACAGCAACGCTCCCCTACAAGCATGTACATCTTTAGGAATATGTATATAGGCATACAGAAGTGAGTTTAAACCATAATACTCTCTGTTCTTTTCGTTTCACACATAATACTCGTAAGGCAAAGAAAGCAAAATTATAGAAATATAAAAATATAAGTAAACGAATTTAATGCACACTACCTAAAGTATTATCAATAAAAAAATGAAACCCTATTTAAAGTTCATGTGACACGAACAGAATTTTAACATATAGAACAAATAAGATATACCAGTCATCACAGCTGCATAGGACAAACAGTACGCAAAATAAAAACAAGATTTCATGAACATATTAGAGACCATAACAAGAAGATGCGTAATCCCGGAATCTAACTGCGTTTACCACTTGCTCAACGACAAATGTAATCCAGCGCATATTAGAAAAACGGTACAACTACTACACACACAGCGCAAAGGACGGCGACTAAACATCCTAGAAAATATGGAAATATACAAACGGAAGACATTTGGAGGACGCATCAAAAAGGAACAAACAAACTCCGATTCAGACGTTATATTCGAGCCTCTATAATTAATATACAAAACACACAACAAAAGTAACGAACAAGATACACTAAAAACAATAAAAACACATTACAAACATAATAAACAAATTCATAATCCAATAATCACTGACTGTTTTCAAACCCCAACAAAAAACTTAAACAATTAAAAACAACGTACACATGTCATTCGCACCACAAATCTGACGCAATAAAATAGTAATCTATACATAAACACCCGGCCTGCTACCAGGCCGAGAAAAAGTTGTGCCTATAACATCTACCTGTCATCCGCAAATACAAATTCTGATGCAATACAAAGCAATAAAACAGTCATCACTTACATCTACCAATCCGTACAAAACACCTGGCTTTACCTGCTACCTCTTCACTCCTTACAGATGCCAACGAGCTCACATGACAAATAGATACCAATAAAACACTAACGAATTTATACAAACTTCTCAGAACGAAAAATAATACTGAAGACTACACATAGCCGAAACCGGTTTGTCTCAAAATGAAACTTGACAAGGGATGACGGATTCGTTCCAAAAATCTACATAAAAACACCCTGTCGGAACATCAAATCAAGAATATACCAGTAAGCATATTAGCAAACAAATAATAGGAATAGTAATTGATTTATCATAAAGAACTCATCCTACATATATAGTATGTGTATTTGTGTAAAAACTAACGTTATAAATTATTCATATATACATAAAGTACAGATATGAAATATATTTATCATGCCTACTGCAGAGGAACATCGTGAATAAATTATTCAAGTTTTGTATTTATGTATCAATCAGGCTTTAAGTTTTAGTATTTTCTGCAATTTTGTTGTGTAAATTTGACTAATATTTGCAAAAATATTTGGTCTGGAAGTCGTTGCTGCAATTAATGCGATAGTTTTGTTCACGGTGTGGCCGTTGGCGCTATTCTGCTAAAACAACTTGTCGTCCAGATACTTCCATGCCGTTTACAGTCAATTGCAATACCAGCATCATTTTCCAAAACGAAACACCAAATCACGGCGCTTAACTAAAATCCACTCCAGATATGTGCTAGTTGTGGTTACTTTGGTCTCCCATGCGTTGCGTGGAACTTTCTTGTTCTCAAAATTCGACAATTTTGCGAATTCACGAAGCCATTCAGTTGCAACAAGCTTGATGATGGTTTTATTGAAAAATCGCCATTTATTTCAAGTTGCTCCATTAGCCATTGAACGAATTCTGTTCAGTGCTCCAATTATAGTAATCGAAACAACCTGAGATAACAGCTGCTAAATATCAGATTTGCCACTTTACCAAAATAAATGCAACAATATATAAATAATATTTTCTTAATAAGACACTATTTTTAGTGTTATTTACTTGCCCTTTTACGACAACATATTTTAATAATGGTATCTTTTCGGTTGCATTTGTAGAGCCCTTTCAGTGCATTATCTATGGTCGTTAACTTTGAGGTCCTACGTAAGTTGAATGTTTAACGGCTGCAGACCCAAATCATAATGAAAGATTCGGAAAGTTGAAATCTGCGAATGTAAGTGCCGGTGTCTGAATAGTAAAATAAATTTTTTATAAACTCTACAAAAAACAATAAGCTTCGTACTCGTATGGATATGTAATTATATTGTGTAAATTTCGTAAAACTTGTTTTTGCTTAACATGTCATCGTATGATAAATATTATTTGTATGTTAACGAGTATACGCTCCAGTAAAGATATAGTCCGTCTTCTCGAGGATTTTCCGATCTTTGTGTTTTGTAAAAGTAAAGCAGAGAAAAAGAAAATGCCGTGCTGGTGTAGCATTGTTTACCTCCTTAGATTGATTCTTGCGAATCAAACTGGGATCTAAGCAAGTGTACAACTAAAAATAAAATCATATCCGTTTATATGTTATTTTAAAAAATATAAAAAAGAGAACATGAACATGAACCAAATTCCTACTACCATTCTCTCTGCACTAGAGTTTTAGCAGATGGTAGCTAAGTTGCAAGGCGTGCCCTTCGGTACATGGCGATTCTGCCATGATAACTAAGGTTATTTAAAAGTCTATTTATCCGTATTCTTATTACGCTTACTTTAAAGCAACTGTCATAAATGCGTTTTTTTGTCGATTACTAAGAAATCTTAGTTCACGATTTCACTAGTTACGAAGTGTAGTATATATTAAGTATAAAAACAAAGCAATTTTAAAAAGTTAGGTAACCACAAATTTACAAATCTACATATGCATACAATTGTATATGAAACACTTTTTAAAAATATGGGGGAATCAAAATTATAGATATATTTCTTATAATTTACGTTATTAAATAATTTTTCTACAAGTAATGAAGCTTGTGCTAGTTGCGTGTTCTTCATTTTATTTTAGCCATAAATATATTTTAAGATCTTGATAATAAAGTAAAAGTAGCTTTAGCTAATGTGAGGCAACTTCGAATCCCTAAACCTTTATTTTTAAGGCTACTTGTTTTAATATTTAAATTTTTCCAAACACTAAAATTTATTTTTCTTTAAGGAAAACACTACTAAAAATGCCTAAGCGATATTAAAACACAAGGTCTGAGTACACTTCTTTGGAGGGCAAGCTCTTAAGGGTAAAAGCAAAATGCAAGAGGATTAAAACATTTCAGGTAAATATTTTCCCTAAGTACTTTCATATTTAAAGTCATACGATTGTTATGTTTTTTATATATATTTTTATGTTTGCAGGTCCTGAGTCAGCAGTTCTAAAATCTATTTAGTCTATATTATCGCGACACCTGGTTCTGTCCGGTATGACAGTGAATTCTGCTGGCTATTTTCCTTTGATGGTAGTGACTTCGTGGCAGCGGTTTTCATTACTAACATTGAAATATTGTGGTTTTCGTTTTAGTATTCTTAACTTTTGATTTCTTTTCAATATTTTGTTCAATATATTTTATAATAAAATGTGACTTTTTCGTCTTCACCTTTTAAATTGTTGCATTTTTAATGTTGTATTTTTTCTACCAGCGTTTAGCTTTAAATAATTTTTATTATGTATTGGCTTCTATTCTAATCTTAGATCAGCACTTGTATTTGGATTTCCTCTTTCTCTTCTTTGCTTGGTGCCAGCCACTTAACACTTTTCGTTACAACAGTTTTTATTAAAACTTTAATGGCTTGTACCAATTTCCTTCACACCCTTATTTGCTTTATTCACATTTTCGTAGAGGTCTCCTGATGATCTAGTTTAAGCAAATAACGAAATACGCATAGAAAGTAGCCTATTCCCAAACATATAAATTGAAACCGAAATTGCATTTACAAAGTTTTAAAATAGAAAGAAAGAGTTTTATCTGATTTCGCAGCAAGAAATTTTGCTGACGACTCATTATAGCTCCATACTAAATTTTTCTGCTATATATTCCTATAGATTTTTTGATTTATTAGATAAGTCTGAAATGAATGGCTGTGTGTTCGTAATAGTGGGTCATAGAATTTATTGCTAATATGATTCAATACCTTACATTGGATACACCTACTTATAAAATTTATGAAACTCTTATGTATAAGTTTTTCCAACAATTTTTCAACAAATTTTTTAAGTACATAAATGTATAATTTAATTAATTTATTTGAATTTCAATTAATAAAACAACAAAAAAGTATTTTATCAGCAGAAGCTTACGACTTAATAAATACAATAAAAAACCGTTCTTAAGACTTATTGCTTTTTATGATGGTAGTGAAAAAATAAGAGAAAAATCCAATTATGTATAGGATGCACGAAGTTAACTGTGAGGCACACCTTAATGTCAAGTTTTTTGTTCACCTTAATTTTGTAAAATTTAATCATGGTGAGGTACAGAATTGAGCAGCGTGTTAAGATTGTTGAAGTCTTTTATGAATATAGGTACTTACATCAAAATGCATTTTTTGCTCTTTGTGATTTTTTTGCCCACAATCGGGAATCGCAGCAAAGCGGGTCTGCTGTGTGCGTGCTCGCTTAGTTTGTTCTGCGAAAAACATATCACTGAAAGAATTTTAAATAAATATTTAAATTTACACACTTACAAGGTTCAATTGACTCAAGAGCTGAAGCCTACTGACCATTTCAAGCGTCGTCAATACGCCGAATGGTTGGGTGAAAAGACAGAAGTGAATGGTGACATTACGAAGAAAATCATCTTCAGCGAGGCACACTTTCACCTCAGTGGATTCGTTAACAAGCAGAATCGGCGCATTTGGGTAAATGGGAATCCACGAGTGATTGTTGAAAAGCCGATGCTTTCAGAAAAAAATGACTTTTTGATGCGGTTTATGGGTTGGCGGCATCATCGGGCCGTACTTCTTCGAAAATTAGGTCGGCCAAGCAGTTACCGTGGATAGTGTTCGCTATCACGGGACGATAATGGACTTCTTGTGGCCCGAAAACAAAACAATGGCCCTTTTGCTTGAGAAATTCAATGAACGTATTATATCACGTTGTGGCGATGTTAATTGCCAGTGGCAATCATGTGTTTTAAAACCGTTGGACTACTTTCTTTGGGGATATTTAACAGAGAAAGTGTACATCAATAAGCCAAGAACAATTCAAGAGCTAAGGGATGAGATAATTCGGCACATTAACGACATTGAACCGCAAATATGTCTCAGGGTCATTGAAATTGTCGACCATTGTATAGAGAAAGCCGTGGGGAGTATTTGATCGTTATTTTGCTTTTTGTCATAGATCCTTTTATCATAATAAAAAATATTAAGATAATTCTCTGAGAACTTCTTGCTTTATTTACACCGTGCGTTCTCAATAAGTATAAGTTTTTCCTTGTTAGTTTTTTAAATTTTAGGTTTCTAAAAAAAGTTTTATTTAATACACCATTTGGACCCGTAAGTTAGCTGGGAAGAAAAAATTAAAAAAAACCCTCCAGAAAAACAGTTTTTCCTATATCTTGGGAAATTGTGAATCGATATAGCTGATTTGAAATAGCTGATAAAAATGGTCCAAGTTTCAATCTCCTAGGTTTTCTAGGTATTGGGTGGGAAGTGAATATTGTAGAAATTACAAACGGAATAACAAATATATATGTATAACATACTCATTAAGTTAATTTCCTGCGATTTCATAAATAACCGCATTTATCCAATATTTATGATTTTGTATAATTAAAGCAAGTCGATTTGTTTTTAAGGTTGTCTTACCTTTCAACATTCAATTTGCATGGTTTCTTATCTAGAGCCTTTTTTTTAGTACAAAATACACAAACAAGATCATACTTTAATGTATGAAATGAATGTGAGAAATGGGATGATATTTAAGCATCTGTGGATCAGATTACGGACGCCATGACGGCCGCAGTCAGAAATGCAACACTACATAAATAATTTCACTATTCCATATATCAGTGACATTGTAGTTAATCCTAAGAAATTTTGGCTTTTTTTATTAAAGTCCACAATTAAATATATAGATATGAAAAAATCAACCGGTCCTGATCAGGATCAATGATAAGAAATTTACCTGTGAGAATTTTACTATTCGTATTTAATGCAATATTGCGAGTTGGCTTGGGAAGTCTCTTGGAAGATGTCTGAAATTGTTTTGATCTCTAAACCAGGGAAGGACTTTAGTCAGATTATGTCGTACAGGCCCATTTTGGGAAACAGTGCGAGCTTATTTAATTTGACGATAATTCATAATAAATGTTACTAGTAACAATATTTTTATAAAGGAACTATATGTATTTGTAGTTGGGTAGGTCTTGAGAGATTAGCTAATCATATAATAATGATGTAAAAAAAAGTAAACAAAAATAATAATAATAATAGACTAGATAAATAAATATGATTAAATCCAGTGTGTTATACAAGCCATTCATAGCAACATTTCAAAATTCTTACATATTGAGATACTATCGCGATACATACCATCGTAGACTTTTTAATTTCAAAGCATTTAGACATGTAATATATGGATTATTTATCACGTTTTAATTAATGTGATAAGATCTATTTGTTTATACCAATATAGAGTAAGTATTATAATTATAAACACTTACGAAATATGGAGTTCCCAGAAACACTAAACTTAAAGCTCCGGATACTTTTCTGAAATATCTCAAATAATTAAGATTATTGAAATTTAGTTTTTTTTTTAAATAATTCCAGCGGATGCAATGAAAAATTAAACATTTTTGAACCAATTTTCGCTACATCGCTAGTATCGGAAAAAGATTCAAACACGAAAACGTATTTGTTTTGCAAATATATAATTAAATTTTTGCAAAAGATTAAATAAAAATATTAACTGACATGACATTTTGTAGGTTTTTGTATTTAAATATACAAAATGATTTGTAACAATTTAATAGAAAAACGTGATTGTATTATGGCCAAGGGAATATGCAGTGTAGTGAAATATTACTTTTAACTCAAACAACCCTGCTGAAGAACATACTTGTATCAACTAGTATTTTAGTAGTAAAAAATCACCAGTATTACTTTTTAACTGTATGCGTTGCTATAGCATCTTATTGCTTAAATTAGCATTAAGTGTGCCTCGAAAGCTTTTAGTATCATTAGATCTAGACGTAAAGTAGTACAATTCGACCAGATTGGGTGCTTTTAACCAGTTCTTTTGTATAGATAATCTTCCCACAAGTACTCTAATCGTGGTTCCGTTACATAAAATGTCTATAAATCTTTAAGTGTTGCCCGTGATCAGCTGCAAGGGCTAGTAGTCATCAGCACTAGTAATTTTTTTACATAAATTTTAATTGCGTTTGCAATAGTGCCGGCTATTGGAATAATTAGTGTTCTAGTAGGTTTTAGAGAATTCAAGTTTAATTTCTTGCAGGGAATGTAAAAAAGCAAAAACTAATAAATAAAAAAACTGATCTTTCAATTAAAATTAAAATTATGTTTAATGTGGAAGTAACAATTACAAGCAATTGTAACGTATAACTGTAATTGAAAAGTGGACTAAAGCTTATTCAATTAAGCGTAATTGTAAGTAACCTAAGAAGACGTTTTCAATTACTTGTTTTTTTAAATTCAAAATCGAAATTACAGTTACTTGCGATTTCATATTTCCAATTACATTTACTTTGCTATTTAAATTTTCTAATTATAATCGTATGTAAATTTAATTTATATTTACTTCGGTTTTAATTACAATGGTATATAATTGTCCCTGAAAAATTCGATTTACAATTACGTTTAATTTTGTATTTGTACGTGTAATTTCTTGCAAAATATAATTCAAACCAGCCAATTCTATTAAATGGTATCGACCGCTTGTATAGGAAAATGAGTTGCAATTAATATGGGAAAAAAGAATTCAAAGCCTAAACCAATACTGTGTGAGCTTAAACTATAGATTTCTACCGGCCTAACCCTGTTGTATCTTTTAAATTATTTTAGCTATTTTTTAAATTTAATTTGCAATTGGTCCTACCGTGCATAATTTGTTCATATCTATACTTTTTTCAAGAAAACCAAAAGAGTTAATTTTGTAGGAGCCACATTCTCTTACACTATATTCCCAGTAGGTGTGTGTGGGTAAATTTAATTGGCTCCACATTATTATGCCTCATTGAGCTAGTGTTGGTCAGGCGGCAGTAAAACGAATTAAGGATTATTGTTGCCTAAATGGCAGTGAAGTTTGGGGTTGCAACCGTTAGTTAACACCATAATTTCTTTTGTTGTTGTAAAGCTTATCGTTTTCTCCCGTCTAATTGCACAGCTTATTCACATTTTATATACCCTTTTTGTTTTAGGTAAAAAAATATACAGAATGTAGGAAAAAATGCAAATGAAAGAAAAAAGGCAATGATAACAATAAAGAGGATTTCAAAAAATGCAATGTTGCGTGATGAAGGAATTTAAATCATATTAATTATGATATGTGTTTTCTATATTTTCTTATATTTGTGGTTTATTTAAAACTTTGCTAGAAATAGAGAATAATTGGCGGGATTCTGCATCGATTTTTCTTAACCCATTAACGGGTTTTGGCCCAAACGAATATAGAAGAATAGATTGCTTACTATATCGCAAGTTTAATGAATAGAATTTGGTTGTCGAAATACTTGTGCGGGCCGACATTACATACACGTACTAGAACGAGAATTTTGTCAAGGTATAGTTGTCTTTTTTGTGGAATTAAAGACCGCTACGTTTGTAAATAAGGCCCGATTTAATGCTAAACCCGGGCTAGTGGGATAATTGTTTTTAACATTTCATAGAATTGGGCGGGATAAAAGATATAATACTGAATCCTCTAGATCGAGAATACGTCATTTATTCGCTTTTGAATTAACACGTTTTAATGTGAAAAGCAATGGTTAGCATATTGTGACTAGCGATCGCCCAACGATTTGTTGAAGAATCTTTTTAGTGATAATATTACCTTAAGAATGACTTCGTGCGAAGTACTTATGCCGATTGTTTATAATTTAGTGCTGAATTGGGAGTCATCACACATACATATGTAGTTTATATTTAATTAGAGTAAACGTGTTTGGAGTAACTTCTGATTGTTTTCTTCACTGCACTACCTTGATTTCTCTCAGCTTTTTGCCCAATTAATTCTACGAACAGTCACTTGTGTACAACACCCATCCAAACAACTTTCATTATTTCGTAAACACTCCGATCTATTTTTACCATATCCTGGGTCCTGTGAGTTTGAAATGATTTGGAATTCTGAAAAGCGGTAAAGGTTTAAGGCGTTTTTATTTCCTCGTGCGTTTACCCAAAAATTCGGAGAAGACTACGAACGACTTTAAGAGTTCATTATTTGTTGCTAGTGTCACGAAAACGTCAACGTATAGTATATTAAAGAATTAACTTTCATGAAGTAAACGGCCGGTTTGGGGAAGAGAAGAACCTTGTGTGCAAGCTAAAGAAGAACAATTATGGCTTCAAACAGGTCTCGTATATATGGAATCTGTAATAACATGATTTGATATGCTCAGGATGATATACACAATCTAGTGCAAATCCGTGCTTATTACGAAGAAGGGCTAGTCTATATTTTGTGTAGGTAAATTATTATCATCCAAAATAGACAAAAATGCATGAGGATCGAAATATTTCAAGATAGAAATTCTTACATTTGCCAGTCTACCTATATATGAAACGATGTGAAGAAATTCGGTTTGGAAGATTTAAAATCATCCCAATATCATCTAGTTACAGGGTATGGTAAAACTGAATCGGAATATTTACTAAATAGCGAAAGATACCAGAATTTGCTTGAGTTGTTAAGCCGTTAAGCCCAAAATACGCAGATGCATATTGGGCAGAAGCTAGGATGGATCGAAAGTCTAATTCAGGTTATATTTTTTCATTAGGTGGCTGTATAATTATTAAGCAATACGTCCAAATGGTAATCAGAGCTATTTACATATAATATAAGGACAGAAGCTTAGTGCCAGATCTAAGTACATCGACACCAAAATTAATTTTGTAAAGGGTTATACTGATAAAGGGCATGTAAGATGTGTATATCGTTCGTCATATGAAATTTTAGCAGTTATTTTGTCAAAGCCATTATAGAAATCTTCATTTATTAAATTACGATTTGTTATTTTATACCACTTTATAATATTGTATTTCAATCGTAGAATATTTTCGTTTATATTTATCTAATTTAGTTTCCTGTAATGTCTTTTTTGTTCCATGTTAAACTTTTGTTCAATAAACGTTATTTTGTTTTATAAGCTTATCTTTACTCTTTGTGGACCTCTAATATTAATATAGGTAAGTTAAATTAAAATATAATTTGTAATTGTTTTGTAACATTTAATAAATAAATAAAAGATTTTCATTTCATTTCGTTTTTTAAATGAAATATCAAAATCCGATTTGTCAAGCTTAGGAACAAACAGAAACTAGGAAACATGAACGTAATAGCTGTAGTGAGAGTGCAAAAAACTGAATCTACTAAGACTTATTTTATATCAATTACAGAAATGAATTTTTACACAGTGAACGTAGACTTGGAGAGTTGAAAATTATATGGTGACGTTTATATTGATTTAGATTTTATTAGATTTACTATTTGAGAAAAAATATAATAATAATGGCGACTTGGCAACACAGAGCGAGGTATTGACACAAGAGACGGATTAAATACAGGGCACTTGTGTTTTGTCAAAGTTCATTATATGAATCCTTTTTCATTAGATTTCATCCTTTAAAGTATAAACAAAGTGAAAACTTGTAAGATATATATTTTAATAATCATTACAAACATATCTTTTCTCTTATGCATATGCGCTTAAGTTTATTTCTATCTTCATAAAGCTCAAAGCTTAAAGTATAAAACGGTAGTCACATTCGTTATCGGAGGCTGTTATAGCATGAATTTTTCTTGTCATACTAATGCTAATCCTTTTATGAATAAATTTTTTAGTAAATTTCAAACGAAATTTTTTAGTTCATTTCTTTTGAACATCATCCATTTTAAGTATTTTTCTTTTGAGAGTACAAGTTCCAAGGTTCGAAGTGGTACACGAAGTTTGTGTTCAATGCATATTAATTACGAAACATTTTTGTAACTGCTAAAATAAAACTTTTAAAGCAACTGAACTGAGTAGTTGTAATATTTTTCCGTAGTATGATGGGTTAAGTTTTAGCTTTATTTGGAGAAAAATAAAATTAAAATACTGTTGTATAAGAAAAATTTACTGATGGCGAATAGTACAGCTTCTACAAACTCCTCAAGGTATCGTAGTACTACAATCAATTCAATTATTATCATTATTAGTAGTCTTCATGCCTTTATTGGCATCAAAACACCATCGTTGGGCAATTGCTGTCACAAAACTACATCGTCTAAATACGTATTTTTCTTGTGTTACTTTACATTTCTATGATGATTTTAATTATACTTCTCAGCTTTCCTTTTTTATTTCCTTTGTTTCATTCCATGCCATGAAATCCTCTTTAAAAAAATTTATTTGAAGTATTTGAAGCGCTGTACAAAATCTGCATGTGGTGGAAAAAAAACTAGAAGCTGATTTTTTATTTGCTGTAGTTTTTATGAAGTAATTGTAGAATTTTTTACAAAACATTTGAAAAAGGAAATAAAATTTCAACTTATTGCAAGGATTCTTTTTATTGATATACATGCTTTGAAAACAATTAGTTTATTTTTTTAACTGATTTTACTTTTTTTAACAAAAGATATACAAATACTGATGTGCAAATACAAATTGTATGGGTGCGATGTTATATTTTTGTCAATTTTACTTGTTCCAAAATTTTTTTCAGTGATAGTCTAGTTTGCTCATCGATTGCATATTCGGTCTGTTTTATATCCTACGGTAAAGGGTGTGGATCAGGGTATAATTGGATGTTTCCCCCTAAACCGATTACAAGAACATTTATCCATGGAAAAAATTTAAATTTTGTTTTAAGCTTCATTATGAATTTTCTCCCCGAAAAGCTTAAGTTCCATCCGCATTTAGTAAATGAAAATATGTATTAGTTTGTTATACCATTTGACAGTATTCATTCATTCCAACCCCATTAGGTGTATTAATAAACATATATTCCCGATTTCTATACGCAGGGAAGACCATTTATCAATATTCGGCTGTCCGAACTTTAATCCATCTTCCTGGAGGCCCTAGAAACCCTATTTCCTTGAAGGTGAGAGCAATTCATCACTACAATCGCCGAATTTCGGTTGTCCGCAATTAGCCACATGAGAAGATAAATTCCCGAAGTATCTTTACATAAAGATATATATTCTAAATCCATATTGAACTGACTATCATATCCACCTTTTGAAATTATCTACCGAGGACTCCAGATAACATACGGATCTAACTTCACAACTAAAAAAAATTTACCAATAATCTACATTTGATCGAAAAATCGTGACAAAATTTAAATTCCACTCAAAATTCGGAATTCACAAGCATATCTAATACACCAAAGCACATAAATTTGTATTAAAAATGAATTCCAAAACTTGTCAGCAAATTCAAAATTTGACGCAATATGGAAATTTCGCAAAAATTTCTAGTCAATTAAACACATAATTTCATATCAAATATCAATCACAAAAGTATGAATTACTCAAAATTTACTATAGATTTTTTCCGGTACAAAGAATTGTTTGTGATCCACAATTTTGGTATCCGATTCTACATATAGACGCTCTTTCGTTTTAAAATGAGCATTTCCGATCAGTTAATAGATGAAATCTTTTTTGTTTATAATTGCGAGTCTTTTAATTTGTTGTTCTTTTCTCTATTTTCTTTGAATGTTAATAAAAATTAATAAATTTTCGATTTTTTAGTCGATAGTACATGATTTGTATAAAATTTGGATATTTGATCAAATATAGAGTTTTCTGTGCCTTTGGGTAAATTTAGTTGTTCAATTACAGCATATGGTGAAGATTGTTTTTGGTTCGTTTTCCAGATTTTTAATATACAGTCTTTAAATCTCTATTTTTTCTTGTTAGGAAATATCTTATATATAACCTAAAATTGGTAATGAATTCATATCAATTCGAAGCCTAGAGGTTTTCTTATAGCTTAGTTTCTTTGGCCAGTTATTAAAATCGTTCAGTACTTTCACAGTAAATATTGAAAATATTATTAATATGTAGATGTGAAGTGAAAACAAGCATCATATATTTCTTTAATAGTACATACCTACTCTTATTATTCTAATTTTCAAGGAAGTAATTATTCTTGCACATTATATTAGCAAAAAGCATGTTGGATCCCCTCATGAGAAAAGGAGAGAATATTAAAAACACTTTAAGAGTATTGTTACAGCAAAACTACTTTCAATATTTTGTAGCATAATAATTCATATTTTTTCTGTTGTTAAATATATTTTACATGATAATTTTTATAATGTGGACATTAAAATCTTGCTCTGAACGAACAAGAGAAAAGAGAAGCGGGAAAAATCGAAAGTACTTTTTCGAAAAGTAATCTGGCCATACGAAGGCTAGAACCTAAAACCTTTTAGTACAGCACAATTCTTTCCGAACGGTGATTCGCGCAAGCGTGGCTCAACTGTAAACACCCGTACAAAAACTGCGCTTAGAACAAGGAAACAATATCGATGAGAAAAAAAATTTATAAATAAAATTTATGTCAAAGAGAGAAAATAGCAGCAAATAGCACCAGTTGTAATATTTCTATCAACGAGTGTGAAGAACCAACAATGTATATTTGTATAACATAACGAGAAAGTGGTCGGACGATTAACAACCCTTTTCAAGAAGTATAAAACAAAAATAATAATAAAAATAACCATAACGCTTATACGTTTCAATTATTTCCTCACTCACGTACACCGTTACACCGTTTTATTTACGATGCCCTTCAATTGAAGTACTATTTACAGTACCCGTAAATGTATCCGGGGTATCTAGGGTACTTATTATGTAACCTTTGCGTTACGTGATAAGAATATACTGGAGAGCGCAAAGATATGATTGATGGTTTAGTGCTTATCCGAAACACACCTGAAGTATCACAGAATGACCTAGAAATAATGCTCTCTTATAAAAGAGCACTCGATATCTCTCAACTGCAGGAATATGGATTTTATTAACTAAATGTACTCGAGGTCTGTACGGTTGGATACTCGTCGGTGACGGACGCATTATTGCTTGCTTTAAAAAAAGGTTAGGGGTTATTATACATGGTGAATGTAGGAGGTTGAGAAATGTAAATCTTTTTTAAAGCAAGACAAGACGTTGAGATAATAAATTCGTTTATTTGAAATTCGAATGGCATGGCCCTATACCGATTAATTTTCAAAAGTATCCTTAGACAAGACAAATGGATCGTTATAAAGAGCAAACTGAATACTATTTTTCTCCTGGTAACCTTTACAACAAAAGCTAATCTCAATGCCCTTGTGGACTAATTAGCCTGCACTCTTATGATATATTTAAATAAATTTAGAGCCAAATTTTTAGCAAAGGGTATCCGAGATTCGTGACAACCCATTATAACATTCCAATATTTCATTCTCTAGTTTCCAAGTAAAACTAGTTTGCAACGGCTGTATATATGTGTGTTTGTGTATGTGTGTGTAGGGCTGTTTTAAAGAAGTGTTAGTTTTCCAAAATGACTGACTCGTAGTGAAGAGAGTTGAGTCAATGAGTAGGTAGCTAAATGAAAATGCACTTTCGTAAATTCGAAAGTGTCTGGCTGCTACTTACATTGTAGCCTAGTTCTTTCATACTATTCTTATATTTGCTGTACAGTGTGCTCTTTATACATATTTTCTTCTTTTGTTCCTTCATGAAGAGCCACTACGTAACGACAAAAGGGAATTGCTTTTATTAAAATGTCAATATCCGTTTTAACATCTGTTACGGGTAGTTAACGATATTTTTGTTTTTCATTTCATTTTTAAATTCAATATAAAATATCTACACACAGCATCATTTGATTTCTCTCCTAGCAATGTCCACACGTTTCGATTTAAAAACAAACGTTAATTTCTACATTTTATTATTGTGTCGTTATAAATATATTTAGTATTCATTGAAATATTTTGTTATAGGTTGTCGACTACTTTTAACATTCAATTATCTTCGGTTTTCAGCCAACTATAAAATCATGTTTATACTTGTTTGCTTTATTTTATTTCCTGTGTGTCAAAGTTGTTGCGTAAACACTGAAGTACGGGTTACGTTGATCTGGAAAACCCTATAATAAACGTAAAGCGGCGATATCTCACTTTACTGAAGCAGAATGCTCAAGCTACATGTTGTTGTCCACATCGATATCATAGAACTAGAAGAATTTCTTCGTAAAAGTGGGCTAAATTGTAACTATGGGTGTAGAACTTCGCACACATATATGCATTTATTCCTAACTGACACAATGGAAGTTATTGATTAGAATTCCTTTCCTTTGCCATTGTATAACCAGGTTCAGCAGGTTACTTTTCTCATCCTACTTTTGATCATTCCGTAGGAATTTTCAATGTTGGAAAATATAAAATTGTATAATATTTTTCTAACAACCATAAGTAGTGAACACAATGTACTGTTAGTTACGAGATCAATGTCCAACTAAATAATATCGCACTAGTCGATCGATTCAAGTGGGATACGTCTGCATTGGTCATGACAGTTCTCCCGATTGCAGATTTTGTACATATTTTAAAAATTGCTACTCGTCTTATATTAAATAAATATATAGGCATAACCGAACTTTATCCTGAAAATGGTCACAATAGAAAGGGAGTTATAAATTCTTTAGCATATTAAAGAACATTTATATATATTTACCATTTCAATATTTACCATTGTAATATTTTAACGTATTTGATAAGAAGCTATTTACTGAACGTAAAATATTTAATAAAAATATAAAATAATAGTACAATGTTCATGAATTCCTCCGAACTAATTTTAGTTGACAAAGTTCTTAATGTCAAATAAATTCCCATAAAATTATTTATTAGCATTTAAACAAGTTTATGTAAATTAAAAATATAACTTGAATGCGTAGAGGAAAGTTATTACAATGACGATTTTTAGACGTCCATTTAAAAATGTTTCCTCAGTTTTTTCAAGAATTTTCTTACAAATACTCTGATTAAATGCAATTGCAATAGTTTGGTCATCCTCTGATTGTTAAATACAAGTCTATGCAAAAGTAAATAGTTGGCTTGTATCAGAAATAATGCGTACTAAACGCAAGAGTGAAATGTAAATCAAAAAATTACAGCAGTATAATAATAAATTTTAACACATTTTCTTTAATTTTATTTAGAGCTGTATGTAAATGTCAACGGTTCCTTAAATAAAGTGAAGTGTTGTCGTGAAATCAACTAAACAATTAATATTGATGGAATGTAGAACCACTGTGCGTATGAGTTATATATGAACATTGAGAGCAGTTATAATATTACGCTTAAGTAATTCGAACACTTTGGTACGTTTTTCTTGTAGAGTCACCTAGATTATTAATTTCATTTTGTTAGTGATTAATGCTTTAAGGTATGCAAAATAGCTGCAACCGACATCTAAACCTGTTATTTTTCGATCAAAGGAAATAACACATTTGCGTGAAAGTTTATTGATCTCTTAATAATAAACATATTACTTTCTATACTTCCTGACTAGATTCACTTTAAGACCACTCAAAGCATTTATCGGTGCCGTAAACTTTCGTAAAGCAATCAAGTTTAGAAAACTGTACCCAAAGCTATCGTTTTGATACCGAGGAGATATTAGCCGATCTTGATCTGTTTTTCAGATTAACACAGAGCATTTATTTACAATATATTGGGAACAAGGAAACATGTAACGTGGATTGCGAGGTTAAAATTTTTCCGTTGGCGGCATCGTATTATTGTCCCTTAAGAAGTGGTTCCATGTCCACAGTGTTGAATTATTTCAAGAATAGAAAAGAATATCAATAAAATATTTCACAAATAAATTTGGAAGCTCTAAACTTATATAGCATAAGGAGCTTCGTCTCGGGAAAAAAATTTATGACAGCGACCCATATATAATTTAAACAGCAACTTCTTCTAGCTGCCTGCTGAACTACGTGTGATTGACGTCGGCAATTTTGCCGATATAAAAAAAAAGCGCATCATCGCTTAAGATAATTTTTCGGTGCTACTTAGACTTATTGCAAATGATCGAGAGACATAACAGCAGGACTCTCAGGTGCTAACATATTTGAGGCAATGATGACAATAAAAATTTAATTTTATAAAAAAAATAATTTTTTTCGCTGTGTTCACTATTAATAAAATGGCCCGAATTACGAGCAATGACACAAAAAATCTAAAATAATTTCAAGAGTGAAATTGTGTTTCTATTTCAAGAAATGAAATTAAAATGAGCAGAGTAGCCATACCTTTACTAATGGTGCTAGTAGAACTAGAATATTATTTTTGTCTTTCAAAATTATTTTAAAATCACGATTTTTTATAAATCATGTAAACATTTCTACAAAATTTCTTTAAAGAATGCAGAGTAATTTTCCATAAACCTGAACTTTCTTCTCACTACTTCAGTCTAACTAACGTAATGAAGCCACTGATTATGGGAGTTAAATGCTCGCGAGTTTTTCTTGTGTTTTATTTTTTAATTTCGTTTAATTTATTTACAACAAAAAATTAATTCCTTTAACGTTGATTTAAAGTTTACTACGCATTTCCACTCGAAAGGATGGACTTTGTTCTACACTGAAAATGAACTGAAATTACGTCAAAACAGGTAGTAAAATGTTAAGAAAACCATTATTAAATTGGTAAATACCCACACAAACAGGGAAAATATAAAATTAAATAATCATGTCTTTTGCAGATGCATTTTAACTAATAAAATGTTGTAATTAATGATATAAAATTGTGTATAGTTATTTAATTTTCACTATAGTTGGGTTAAAATGACATAAAGATTTGTATAATGTGAAGTAATAAACAAAAGTAATTGTCAACTGAAGTAATAATTAATTTTTGTTAAGTTGATAATACAGAGGAACTGAATCATAAGTAAAAGGTCTGTTCCAAGTGCATAACAAAACAGTCCGAACTAGTCCGAGATAGTCCAAACGCGTTCCAGATAACAATTTTTGTGCAATTTTGAGAGAAAATGAGAGAGTAAAATTTTTCATTTCCTGTACAAAATCGTCCGAACTTTTTCTTTGGGTAAGTTCGGACTAAAATTAAATTATCAGCTGTTTTTTGTTTATATTTAAAAATCATAAAATTTCTAAATAAAGGAGAAAAGTTTTTATTTTTAATTTATTAAAAAGCAAAACGGAAATTTTTCCAATAAACGTGAAGTTGTAAGTACATATGTATATTTGTGCATATTTATCACTTTATTTAATAAAAAAATGTTTTTATCGATCAGTTAAGAAGTTACGGACAGCTGCTGCCAATGATGCAAATGTTTTGCTTTTACAATATTCTGCAGTTTAAGCATATACAATTACTAAAATAAAATTTGTTTGAGAAAGTAGGCACCATTTGTGGTTTTTTGCGTTCCAGCAATTCTGGACAACTTTGGCACATTCAGAGAGTAATTTTCATTTTACTCTCAACAGTCCGGACTATTTTGTTAGGCACCTGGAACAGACCTAAATATTCACAACTACTTTCTAGCATCTCTCACTTCAAATAAGTCTTTCAAATATTCCATAAGTGCAAGTTGTATATGAAAATATTAGTAATTATGTGGTTGTATTAATAATAACCATATTGAAAATCATTAAAATTAGTAAAATCAACAAATTTTTGACAAATCAGTTGGGTGATAATTCACCAACTTTTGGCGATTTTACATATTTGAAACTATGTATTTTAAAAATCCTAATTTTGCTGCAATTAATCATTTGAATTTAAGTTATTTAATCTAAAGAACAACTGGCCAAATTCTGCTCCGTTGTTAAAGAGGCTTCTTTAATGACAGTAACTATATGAGGCTACGTAAGCCTCATACAATATATTTTATATAAGTTGGAACAAAATAAGCGGCTAGGAGGCTTCTTAGTCCCGTCGGTATTATAGATTTTTCAAAATTTAAGGATGGATGTCGTTTGCGTGTTTAATAAGAAACCGTACATACGTAACATGTTAGCAGTGGAATCTACATATGCACGCTTTCTCGTATTTTACATATTTACACAAAAATATAAAGTTTTATTTTGCAAGATAACAATCTTTTGCAAGGACTGTTTAAAAATTTACCTTAATTCTAGCGTCAAGCATCGAGCCTATGCTTGAAATCGTATTCAAACATTCATGCCACAATATTTCATTTTAATATTAAAAACCTCTTTATGTATTTTATATCGATTTTAAATCCTTTGCCTCTAAACAAGCGCCCTATACTAGCATTATTAAAATCGGCAAAAATATAATTTTAATAGCACAAAAAATAGATCGGATCAAGAGTAAACAGGTCTTTAACTATTCTTAAGGAACTTCCTTGTTAGTTTGCCAATTCAGTTGTAGTTTTTTTCACTGTGAGCTTGGATTTCAAAAGAGATATTAGATATTTACCAAATTATCATACAATAATATTTTTGAAATTCTCAACCAAGGAAAAAAGACTATAATATGAAAAATTCAAAAAATTTAGAAACACTCATTCTCGTATTCCATTTGTTTTAAATGTTGGTATAAGAAGAAGATGTTTAGACATACAATTTGTAGATAAGACACGAAGAATGTTGATAACGTGTGTAGCGGCATAGAAAATGCATTCCATTCAGCTAGATGTCTAATAGAATTAAAAACTTTTCTTGTTTTCAAGGTTGTCCATATTAAATAATTAACTATCTTTCTGAATAGAAAGAAAAACGAACTCATGCCTGAAAATTAAAATTACTTAATGTAGTTTTAGATTTTATTAAATTACAAATTAAATAAAATTGTTAGGTGGCAAATTTTAATAGAGCTATAGAATTGCAAAAATTAAATACGAAGGCGTTGTTTAAACGTGCAGAATATTAAAATAAAATAAATCAAAACATAAATTTTATTATAATTCTTTGACCTTTTGATATAATTTTAGTTCAATAATTTTAATGAAACAATTTTAAGTATTAGCTTCAATATTTCGCTACGCAATTGTGTTACTTGAACCTTTTGTAATATAATTTGTTTCCTGATGATACAACATAATGCCGTCACGAAGTATTGAAGTTAATAAATAAAATTGTTTCATTAAAAGAATTTTACGAAGAGACCTGCCCACTATTTGTGGAATATAAGATCAGCTAAAATTTCTCGTTGGGATATCTTGCCTTACTAAATCCTCCTGAGAAAATGTTTAGTTAATATGGAATAGCGTGATCGGAACGTGATCATAACGTGAGCAAATTTTCTTTTTGAAAGCGCCAAGAGTTTGAGGATTGTATGTAAAAACTTCATTCCAAATAAGTCTATTAAAAAAGACCAGCTGTGATAAATTATACGAATTTCGGGGCAAACTCTCATCTTCAAAACTTATCGACACTGTCCACATATGTTCAGCAGATGAATTACAGGCTAAAAAAAGCAAAAAAAAAAATGTATAATCCTAAGGCGGAGGCGATGAAAATTTACCGCTTGCACCATTTTGAAAATTGTTGGAACTTATGACATCCTCGGGTTCATTTACGCAACATACAGTGACTTACTAGATATGAAGAGAATTGTTATAAATTAAAACCAAGCAAGTTTTTAGTCTTATCACTGAATAAAATTTACATACAAATATTAATTGGAACATTTTTCTTCTGAAAATGTATGTACGAAAACGTAAGCCAATGCAACACATTTATTTTTTACCTAATATTTACGATCTTCGTGTTAATATTTTTAAGACTATTATCGAAGAATACTTTAATTAATTTTTATTTTATCAAAAGTATTAGTTCTTTTTTTTTAATTTGTAGTTTTTTTTAGTATTGAAAGCCCCTTCGTTTAAAAGTTCTGCCATAATTGTCATTGGACCAGTGTCGTTTTTATGCATAAAATATCTGTGTATAAATTTGAGCTTTTCGATATTTTAATTAAATAATATAAATTGAATTAAACTGGCCGAAAATATGAATTTAATTTAATTTTCACATGAAAATGCGGTCAGAATTATGTGTGTAGATTTTTATTAAATAACCCTGGGAATTGCAGCATTTAATTTAATTGCAACGTGAATTATAAGCATTTTTAAATTTAATAATTCAAATATGCTACATATTTCTAACTATAACGTGATGTTATATTTTTGGCTAATTATTGAAAGCTTTTAATTATTCCCCATACTTTTTTTAAATTATTAATTTGTAAATAAAAGGGAAGATCAACATATTCAAAATATTGTAAATTTAGCAAAATAATAGCAAGACTTTTACGAGGGCGGTATTACCTAGCTTAATATGCAAACAGATAGATTGAGTTAAACATGAAAATATTAATAATTTTCAAACAATGTTGATAAATAAAGAACAGGCAAGTAGGTCCCAGGTTTAGGGATTACATTAATTTTGGACATCTTCCAAAAGCTTTGGAAGAAGCCAACTCACAACACTGCTAGTTTTTCCATTTGTACAAAAATGTAATATTTTTGTCATTTTGTTATAGACGAATTATGTTTAAGTCCTCAAAAGCTGCTGTTTTGCTTCTAGATTTTACCCTTAATAATCCCTAAACCATGTCCTTTCATCTGTATAATATTCCAAATAATAAGGGTATATTAAGCATGTACATGCTTGCATGTAATAAAAAGGAAAATGTTATTAGTGGCTATAGGACATTTTAAGTGCCTTACGGCATTATACCGGCTATAGTCCGCGTTTTTTTATACAAATCTTTATTCCGGAGTCGTGTTTCTGTCGCAGTTTACTACGTAAAGTTCTTTGTCTTAAGTTCATTTGGATCTTGACGTCAGGAGAACGACACTGCTGACATGGCTTTCTAAGCCTTTCCTTTGCCCTGACGAGAGATTGTGTATAAGGTGATGATTGGTATCAATTTCTTTTCTATGATCGTTTGTTTGGTGTTGCATTTATCACTGTTGCCTTCACGCCATCATTAAATTGATCCACAGCTCCTTGAATATTAGATGAGGATTTCATGTTCAATGACCATGCTGTGCTGTAAAATAATGATTGTTGGTGAATGGTCGGAAAATAGATCGTAGGTGAACTGACAAATAAATTATAACTTCTTATATTTTTTACCATGGCGAAATCAATGAGATCTAATAGCCAATAGGTGGGTTTACCACCAGATATGACGCCTAGGTTATTTGCTTTAACTGTATTATATAGCTGCCTGTCTCAAAAGGTGGGCTTTGCATTGTAGTAGCAAAAAACGTGGGGAATTGATGGTTTTCGACTTCGGGCCTGGGCGGACACTCAAGATTGTTATTTTGAAATCAGAAAATTGATATCGTAGCTTATATAAAATCTACGCTGAACTCCAGCATTGGAAAGTGCCTAACGTTTTTGCAAGTGACTGTGTTGCAAGTAAATTTATGATTATGAATCATTAGAATACTAATATGCTACAAAAAATTGATACCAGTGTTTCATTTAGCAGTTTTTTTTAAAATTAAGGATTGTTTGTTTTCACCCTTTCTAGAATAGCATGAGCAGTAGTATAAAGTTCTTTTTTTATTGTAAGTTGGATCAAGCCACAACAACTCATGTTAAAAATCTCAAAAAATAACACACATTTCTAAAGGGCTAGGCGCAGCACAAAGAATTGTTTATTTAAAGACACTGGATTTTATAAACTCTGTGTGTTAGCTATAGACTCCGAAACCGTAAAGCCGATCGGAGTCAAACTTTGGCAAGTTGTTGTACACATTCCAGAGAGTGTTTAAAAATGGTAATTTTTAAAAAAATTTCAAAAAGTGGGCGGGGCTACGCCCATCTACATATACATAAAAATTAAATACGCCCATACAAAATAAAAATATTGTTTTCTGCTACTTGCACTTGACCGATTTTTCTGAAACTTTGCACACATATTAAACTGTCATAACTATATAATTTCGTGATTAGAAAAGTGGACAGGGCCACGCCCATAAAAAAATTATAATTTTGAGGTACTTGCACTGGACCGATTTTTCTGAAACTTTCAACACATATTGAGCTCATTAAGGAGCGTAGCAGCGCGCGCCTGGCTTGGCTAGTAAATAATAAAATTCATTAGAATCTTAATTTAAGCAATTAAATATTAATAATTTTAATATAGATTGGAACGAATTTCCATCATTACTTATCAAGTTTGGAGACAAACCGGTTTCGGTTCAGTGTCATTTTTCGTTCTGAGAAGTTTGCATCAATTCCAGGAATGCTTTATTGTTTGCCCAGTATCTATTTGTACTGTGAGCTGGTAGCAGGTGAACTTCGTTTATCACATAGGCATCTTTAAGGTGTGACGAGGTAGCAGGAAAAACACGTAGGTCGGGTGTTTTTGCAAGGACTGGTAGACGTTTGTGATTTCTGTTTTATTGCTTTAAACGTTACAATTTATTTATTTATTATTATTTATAGTGTCTCTTGTTGGGGTTGGAAAAAATAAGTAACTACAAGATTATGAATACATTTATTTTTTTGGTGCTGTGTTTTTGCTTTGATTCTTTGTGTGTTGCCCGTTATTTTTGTTGTGCGGTTTGTAGACTAATTTTAGAGGTTCGTCAAATGTTATTTGCTTGTATATTACTATATTTCCCTGGATTCTAATTTGTCGTCCTTATCGCTCTGTGTATAGTAGTTGTACGGTTTTTCTATTGTGGGCTGGATAAGAATTGGTGTTGAACATGTGGTTGTCAGGCTGAATTTCTTGTTTTACAGAAAAAATATTTTCTTTTATATGATAACTTTGAATACAGTAAAAGTTAAAATTTTTATTAGACAATGAGCAGAACGGTATGTGTTTTTTTTATGCTGCTATGCATGTTATCAACATTTTTCTTCTCTTTCTATAAAGTTGGTGGCTACTGAAAACATTATTTATTTAACTCAATAATAAAGATTGGTGTAAACTTCGTTCTATCCCAAGAAAATAGCTAAAACGTGAAAATTTAAAATTTCCCATAATTCATAAATAAATAAAGTTTATAATAGCCACAAAATTTATAGAAAGGAAAAAAGAATGTTAATAACGTGAACACAAAATTAATATTCATTAAAAAAGTATATTTCGTATGTCATATACTAATTAGTTAAATCCCATTTTAAATCTAAAAAGCGATGTTAAAATTCGTATTAATAAAAATATTTTAACTAATATTTAATGTTTAGTTTTATACCGGAAACAGCATAATATTGTTTAGTATGTGCTTTACTATAACAACTTCTACATTTACAATAATTTTTTATCCTCATTATTACCAACTAATAAAAAATTTAAAATGATGGATGAAAGGAAGGATTTAAAATACAAATGTATAAAAACTCAAACGCAGAAACTGTAATGAGATTTACAATGTAATATTGTTAGTTTTTAGAAGATTAATGGAGCTAAGGGAACATTTTCATCCAAACAAATTCAAGTGTCAATCTAAAATAGGTTTATTGTAGGTGCATAATAAACTTATTTTAAAATACCTACTTCCTGTAGCAGAAAAGTATGGAAAGAGCTTTTGGAAGCAAATAATTGAATGGAAACCTTAAATTAGTTCCCTGCCATATGATTTGGCTACAATTGTTTGTCTTGCCGTGTCATATCAAAGAGTTTTATTTCTTATTCAACTATTACCACTTTACAATTTAATGTTCGTGGTTGCACATCAAAGGTGAATATTCAAAGGAAAGTATTCTAAAGGGTGTTCTATCTTGCATTGACAAGAACCTTAATATTACTGTTTACTTGTTATTGGAATTACATTTTAAATATCACGAAGCAATATACCACAAGGCATTCGCTGAGCGATTATTTAAGTGTTTTAAAGCTCCAGTTGACCTCCAAACAGCGATTGTATGCTGTCACCTTCCCTTAAAGTCTTCAACAATTAAGTGAGCTATATTCTGCTGTACCGCATCTTATATATGCAGCACAAAGGTATGAACTAAAAATGTACTACAGATTGTTCCCGGTGCAAAGGTTTGTTTGAGGTATTCAGTTTTGGCATCCGGCTTTAGTCGTCGATTTTTTGGTAAATTGTAGCTAAAAGCAGGATTATATATTATAATATTTGTTAAAATTTAGAGTTCTCAGTGCCATTTCTTCAGCCTTTGTTTTGGTGAATTTTTCCGTTAAATTTTGAAATTTGGTCAAGTTTGTTTTTGGATTTTTGTTTGTAAAAAATTAGTTTTTTTAAGATATAGGTCTTTTGGATCATGTGCATTATCGAAGTTTTTTCATGAAATATTGATTTTCTGAAAATTTTTGGTGAAATTTAGTTTTGAAATTCAAAAATTCGTGATTTCGGGTTTTGTGGTATTTTTGGGATTATTTTGTTTCATTCTAGTTTTTTGATTTTGTGCTGAATTTTCTACGTTTGGTTATATAAATATAATTTTTATTTATATAATTTTTTGGTGCACTTGCGGTTTTTTGTACAATTTGTTTTTTTGTTGTATTGGTAATTTGGACAGTGTTATTAGACTAAAGTTATTTAAATTTTAGTGTTTTCCCAAATATTTTTTTTGGGTTTTTGTAATTTTTTTTGTTAAAGTTTTTAATTTTTGGTGAATTTTTAAATTTAAATTATGAAGATATTTAGAATTTATAATTTTTTTGTGCAGCTTTGTGTAGCTTTTGAATATTCAAAATATTATAAATTTTTTTGTCGTAAAAGTGTCGGTGAGTTTTATTTTTTAATAAAAACAATTTTTTTATACCATGTTTTCGATTTTGTGGCTAATCGCGAAATTGTGGTGAATTTAAAACTTGCTGGGAAAATTTAAAATTTTTTCCAATTATTTTTGTGAAATTTCGGTTTTTGGGGGAATTCGTTTTTCGTTGTTAGTTTTTGAAAATTGAAAATTGAAAATTTTGAAAATGTATTTTTTTTAGCTTTTAATTCGGTCTAGCGTTTAGACCCGTAGGTTATATGGAGCATGATAATTACTGTAGAGGGATTTTATAGCATATTTTACAAGGACTCAGAATATGCTAATTTCATGGGCTTGGTTTATGGCCTTTATCACGGGAACTTGTGAACCTGATCTCAAGTAACAAAAATTCGCCAAGTTCACTAATCAATTGGTTCGAGTTTTAAGATCCGACGGTCAGACGGACATCGTAAATTGAACTTCCCTACCTATAAGGATCCAGAATATATATACTTTGTTGTGTTAGAAAGGAATGTTGTACAAATTTCAAACGAGATGATAAATATATATATGCCCTTTTTACCAGGAATGATATTGATGGAAACTTCATTGAAGTTAAAATTTTCGTTAGTCTTTAATTTTATTTCAGTTTTTCATATGTCGAAAATACACCCACTCTTATAGTTTTTCCTTATTATCCAAAGGAAATTACAACAAAGTTAATTCTAATGGGAATTTTATTTGTGTGAAATTAACACTTTATACACTTTTGCCTTCTACGTTGTTACTCTTTGTGGTTTACGGTTAAAGATAAAGCGCTTTTTACATTCGAGATTTTCACTTAAGGTTTTTCAGATTGAGGTCAACCAGTGTTCACAAGCAGGCTACAATGTGTGTGTGAGTGATGTAGTCTTATTTGATGATTAAGGAGCTAATGGAAAAAGGCATGGAATAAAATAGAATAAAATGTAGCGAATGAAAGGTTCAAATATACAGTATAAGATAAAACGCATACAATCGGCAAACTCCTGTTGCTTAAGTTTATTTGTGATAAAATTTAATATAAAATTAAGGGAGGACGTTTCTAAATCTGGGCATATATTTTAAAAACTAAATTCATAGTTTGAAGTTTGCCGATTGTATGCTGTTTATATATATCAATTAAATATTATTCCCGGACGATCGGTCAAGAGTGATATATAAAAAATATAATATAGGTACAAGCTCTTCGTAACGCCAGCTGTACAGAAATTATATATTTTTGGTCAAAAGACCTGCCCGCCTGGGGAAAATTCTTGGCTTGACACAGCTTAATAAGAGCATGGAGATATATATTTTGTTGCAACGAAGCAAGGAAATGACGATACTAAGTTATAAATATATCAACTTAAATCAATTGGGAAAAACTTACTGAATATTTATAATAAATACTTTTATATCTAACCCTAACTTGGGCACTAATATTTTTATACGAATCCGGGCACTATTTACATATGTAAATAAATGTAAGTTGATGTGTTTTGCAGGGGTTTTTTTGTATATGTATGAAAAACTTGAGAGTCGTGCAAAGACAAACAGAGCAAGGTAAGTAAAAATTTCGTCATTCCATTGTACGTGCAGAAATATCTTTAGAAACACATACAGAAAATTTATCTGGGAAGATGTAGTTGAAGAGGAGCTTAATGCATTCTTTAGTATATTGATTGTAATGGGTAGCCATAATTCTAACAATGAAAGGCTTGAAGCACTTTGCAAAAAAATGACCAAGCCATTACAACGGAGCAACGATCCTTAACAGATAAAGCTGTGCCGATTTCTGAAGTTTTTGAAATGCTAGATGCCAATTTCCGCCAAAACTATAGGCCACGTGCAAATATTACCGTAGATGAACAGCTGTTTCCTTTCAGAGGTCGAACAAAATTTACTCAGTACATTCCCTCTAAGCCTGCTCAATACGGCATAAAGCTTTGGTGGGTATGCGATGCCGAATCATAATATCTCCTAACAAATATATACTGGAAAACCAGGCAGCAATCGGGAGAAAAAGCAAGGAGAAAGAGTATTGAAAGATTTAGTCGAACAGTATAAAAATACTGGACTGAATGTCACATGCGACAATTTCTTCACACGTCTTTTACTGGTGGATGCGCTAGCAAGTTGGAAGCTGTCCCTGGTTGGAACAATGAAAAAAAATAAAACATGCATACCCATCGAGTTTAAGCCATCCTCACAAAGAGTGGAGCATTCTAGCATATTTGGTTATGGAGAAAATAGAACCCTTTGCTCCTATGTCCCTAAAGAGAATAGAGCAGTCATCTTACTGTCAACTATGTCACATGACAACAGTATTTCAGATATAAAAGAAAAGCCACACATAATTTTATTTTATAATCAGATAAAGGGAGGCTAGGTCAATATTCCACCAAACGCAAAACAAATCGCTGGCCTATGTCCCTTTTTTACAATATGCTGGACGTATCAGCACTTGCAGCATATATAATATATTCAGAAAATTCTCCATCACATTTTACATCAAGGAAAGGTAATTATTTTCATAATTAGAGCAAAAATTTCTCGAGTTGTGTCATACATTCCTGCAAGGAATGCAATTGAATGCTTATTGGGTGCCCCTATTCATTCAGTAAATAGTGTCACGTTTAAAGATTTTGTCGCAGATGAAGACGATCGTGGGCATTCAAAAGTGAAAGGTGCCTGTTATATGTATTACCAGGAACAGTGCAAAAGAAAACACTCAACACAAAAGTGTGCGGCCAGTGTAAAAAATCGATTTGTATCGAGCATAGCAAGGTACAAGCCAAATGTAATCAATGCATAAAAAAATAATTTTTATTTTTAACCTTTAATTATTACTTAAGGCTATTAAAAAAATTGTTTTATGTAAAAAATAAACATATTTACGTTTACGAAATGCTTAAAAATGATTTATTTACAAATGTAAATAGTGCCCTATTTTGAAGAAAAAATGACAAAACCTCTGGAAATAACGGTAAATAAAATTTTTTACCCCAAATGTTCCCACACACATAAAAAACATAAAAAATTAGTCACTGAGTCCAAACCATATACATATAGCACTTCAAATATAAAAGTTATAGGCATTTTAAAAATTCGATATTTACATATGTAAATAGTGCCAAGTTAGGGCTAAATGAATGCTTTGAAAGGAGAATATTTTCCCTTATTAAACAGCAATACTACTGAGAAAAATTTTGTTCTGACCCAGGATCACTTTATTATTAAAAGTCCGACATAAATTGATTTACGGATTTCGAGGTAGACACTATACCCAAAACTATGTATCTTCGTAATTAATAAAAACTTCGAAAATTAGGAAAATATAGGAAGACTACAAGGAATTAATGAAAAGGGAAGAAAAGGAAACGAACTAATAATATTAAGGTTTTTTTACTAGGAAGTCAAAAGTACGCCCGTTGTTCCGTCTTCGCAACAGAAATCTGCCTAATTTTGAGCGATTACTAGGGTTGTGTTGACTTTTAGAGCATCGGTGAATTAAGACTTATTGGCTTGCAACTTTAGAAGGGCGATTTTTATCACCTCTGCGGTAGACAAAAATAGTTCTTTATGCAGAATGTCCATTGGGATGTTCGCTGTATGTCATATATCGCAGTTGTACTTGGATCACATGTCGCCCACACCCACATCAATCAATTTTAGAAAATTGGTGACGTCTGTAGCGCCCGCCGTTAATAATGATGGCCTCGCTAATGTTTTTTGTTTAAGAAATAAAGAACGAGAATGCCGTAATCCAAAAAGTCAGAGACAAAGTTTTGCTTTTCTTATGTTTTTTAAATGATAACACTGAATTCCCTCAGCACGCAACCTTACTAAAAGGCTAACATACCGCGAATATTGAAGTGGACCGCTGACTTTATGGGCCCCCTATTGACCACCTTCATTCCTCGAATTGATTTTAGGCAACGGGTTTTTAATTCGCGGCCGCCTTCCTCTTATTCAAGAGTCGTACTAACACTAGCATTTGCTCCTGACTGTAGTGATTTAGCCTACTAATGACTGTCGGCCTTTTTCCGTGTCATGAATACTCTCGTAATTACTAGCAATTGTCGAAGGCGTGCCGAGCAATGTCGCAATTTTTCTGATTGCGAAATTGTATCTGCTTTGAATGAGATGAACAGACAATAGCATCTGTAGGTAATAAGGACATCGGAAAGATGAAATATTTTCTGCGTGAGAGCTTAGCTTTCGCCCAAATATGAACATATAGTTTCACGACCTACACCTTAGAGGTTCTAATTCTCCTAAGAGGCCTTTTCTGGAAAACCGTGAAGAATTTTGCTCGGAGCACCGACGTCCTATAATAAGCACAGATTTTCTTTTTTAGTTTGAAAGGCAGGGCATACAACAATCCTAACCATATTGCATGAGACCAATAAGTATCTTCTCTTCTCATCCTAACCTAAGTTATTTATCAGTAAACAATTTTAATTAATTCAAATTTGTTTATCAATATGATTTTGAAATATACAAGTACATTGTGATTCCGAACAAACCATAGAAACGTTCTTGAACAATTTCCACACTGGCATTTCAAAAACGACTTCGGTTTCAGATTTGTGGTACGTACCATGCAGTGTGTGTCTTAGTTGTTAATATCTTCAAAAAGCTTTCCGAAAAAGAAAACCTGGAATGATTTTAGTAGCAATTGTAAACAGAAAATTAGAATGAAGATAAAATACATGGATTTATTAATTGAAAAATGTGATATAAAGGTGGACAATGTCGGTATAATTTAATAAGTTTCGTTTAGGCAAAAATATTCATAATCCTCTCTAAATTTCCGTTTTGAAACAGTAAATCCATGATTTGCCCCTGGCTATTTATGGGTGCAAACATTCTTTTTAATTATGTACAGAGGCTTTAGCACCCCCGAGTGCAATACTCTTCATATCTACATTTGAGGTTAATTCAAGATGATTTTAAATACCTTCTTATCTGCCAGTTTGATTTAATATTAAGATTTAACCAGCAATAATACAAAAATTTTGTGCGTTTTTTCTTCAGCATACCACAGCGATACTTACCTTCAAAACTTCTACGACCTCTTCTAGTACTCGGAGTGACTTGGAGAAACGATTTTCGAGGCTCGACTGGGGTGCAAATCTAAAAGACAAGGAATTTTCAATTTTAACCAAGTGCTGCTCGCTCTTCAAAAAGTGGTCCATGGGACGATAACTCTCAAATTAGTGGTCCATGAGGCCCTTTCGTCGGAGTGCCATGCTAGATGTGCTTTGAACAACGTACGTAGTCAGTGGTACGGTATGATATCAAATAATTTTAAACTGCCCAACAAGAGGAAAGTCGCGTAGTCCAAACAACTATAATATTATAACACAAAATTTATGCTGTTGTTAACGAAAAGGAAAGACTTGCTTATAGCAGCAGCTGGCTCGTCATTTCCATTGGTTTAAATATATGTTCTGTAATACTTAACTGTTGCCAAATTTCTCCGTTAAACTTAGTTCCTTTCACTGGAGGAAATAGTTTTCGATTTCAATTATTTAGAGCAACATAAATTTAGTTCCCCACATTGATGACCGAAACGAGGACAATTGCAAATGAACAACCAATAAAGTTTTTATATAAATGTATGAAGGAAGTTTTAAACTACCACTATGAAAATAAATCAATTTCTTCAGTGCTGTTGTTGTTTGCCGTTGTCCAGAAACTTGTCAGGGGATTCCAGCAGAAGCTTCAAAAATTATCCAATTCTTAGTGCTCGCTATAAAAGAAAAGTTTTAGATTTTATTTATGCTACCAAATGACAATAGTTTCGTTAAACATTAAATTGCAGGAAAAGACAAAGAGAATTTGCACTTTTATTTCAAATAAAATTAAAGTGGAATTTAAGTTTTTTAATGATTATTATTATTATTGGTTTTACTGCAATTTAATTTCATTTAATAAAAAATTTTTTGTGGTTGCACGTGTATTTGGTGTTTGGTCTGAGTATTAGTTCCTTGTTGGAGCCATTACATTTTATTTGTTAAGAAAACATGGTAAAATATAGTTGAAGTATTTTTGGGGTTTTGACTTCACTACGATTTATAGGATGGCATTTAAATGTTACATATCCTTCAATACCAAACAAACAAATTGTAAATATATTTCTATTATTGGGTTTTTAGGGAAACCCCAGTTCAAGTCAAGATGAGAATTTTGATTTTAAACAAAACATTAACTCAAAAGTGCCAGTTTTCTTGAAACTTAGTTACTGTTTTTTTCAACACTTATCCTTTTTTTGATTAAATTTTTATTACATACACGCTTTACAATAAGCAACGCTCGATGTGAGCGGCCTCTGCCGGCCGCAGTTTTACTAAAATTCAATCACATTTTTTAAGGCTTCAAAGAGCCGTGAAAGACTTTTCAAAACATTTATTACTTGTTTTTTGTTCTTTTGTTCATATAATTTTATGCACATTTTAATTCTCACTCACACACACAGAAACATATACATAGTTGTATATACTTTCGTTCTCAAACATATAAAAGCAAACTTTAGAAACTTTGGCTAACCAAGGAAATTTTTCCGAATGAATGTAGCAAACGTAATTTTATGTTTCCGTTTTTATACCCTTTACAAAAGTTAAGAGGCTATATATAAAATTGTCATTCCGTTTGGAATTTCTACAATATTCATTTCTGGCCCCCAACAAACTATATATATTCTGAATCCTTAGAGGTGTGAAAATTCAACTAACGATGTTCGTCCGTCTGCCTGTCCGATGTTTAAATCAACTTTCTGACGGCACTAGACAAACTAGGAGCTTGGCGAATTAATTTCACTGTTGCGGGGAAACAGTTACACGCAGGCCCATAAAATTATCATATCCTTGTCAAATTTGCTGTGAATTCCCCTTAGAGCCATTATCATCCCTACTGACGAAAATGTTGGACTGGAACATTTTTACAAAAACCTCAAAATTTCAAAACCTAACAAAAAAATCGAAATTTAACAAAAAAAAATAAAAAAATTTTAAGTATTTCCATAATTTTAAATTCACTACAAATTCGCAAATTTACCAAAAAAATTTAAAAACTGGTACTAAAAATTTTTTTGTCAAAAAGCAAAACTCAATTAAATACCGAAATTTTACGAAAAAAGCAAAGAAATCAAAGTTCACCAAACTTTGAATATTCACCATAACAATTTACATTTTACTACAATTTTTTATTTTCATTAAAAAGTCCTCAAAATCACAATAAAACATATTTTATGAAAAAATATCAACTTTTTACGAATTCGGTGTTAAACACACATATAATAACCAAAATTAAAAATTCACCACAAGTGTATTCCCAAAAAAAATTTAAAATTTCCCAAAAAACTAAATATTCATCAAATTAGTTAAAAACCATAAAACTTTTATTAAAAAATTTAAAAAAACTTTTACCATAATTTGGATATATAAAAATCCAAAAATCAACCACAAATCAAACTATAGTTCCGAAATTTCATATAACAAGAATATCATAATTTTGCAAAATTTCGAATTTTTAAAAATGGTATGTTCGTAATTCCTAAAATCATAAAATTCAAGTCCGCTCTATTTACAAAAGATATGTATTTTAAGAAAAACGTAATAATTTTAACAAGACATCTACTTTTTATAAACAACGAACAAAAAACGAATTTTACAAAATTTTGACATTTAACGACAAAATTTACGCAAAGGCTGAAATTGCACCGAAAACTCTACATCTTATCAAATATTAAAAAACAAATCCTTTGCACCCGGAAAAATATGTAATATATATTTACTAGTTCATACTTTTGTAAAGGGTATATAAGATTCGGCACAGCCGAATATAGCTCTCTTACTTGTTTCTTCTTACTATGCGTAATTACTGTGTGTGAACGTATACTTTTATTTGAATGTAATAAATGTGAAAATGCAACAAATAAAAAAAAAACACATAACTTGACTTAGACAAATAATTGCTTGTGCAAAAAGAACTTAAGCAAAGGGTTTATTTTCCGGATTCTTTTACGTCTTTCTCGAACTAGTTCATGTTTTGTTAATGGTTTCAGAAGTGTTATTCTGCTTAGAAGTTTTTTTTTGCAATGTAAGATTTATTTTGTAACTTTTGTTGAAATATAAAGGGTGTTTTGTTTTAACGTAGGTACTTAAGAGAAAATAAAACACAAATGAACTTTGAAAAAGGCCACATTTGAAGCATTATAAGACTTATTTTCTATAGGCTTATATGATGTAGCTGGTTTACGCCGATCTATGACTTGGAAAACAAAACCCACATGATTGGCAGAATACGATTCAAGGTGCTGCAAAACTGATTGTATATTTAAAATATTTCTGCTTTTCTTTTAATGTCGTCCCATGCATCAAAAATGAATACCTTTTACGAGTACTCATAATGTATGTATGTATGTGAATAGAATGTTGTTTGTGCGGAGTCCATATAAAGAAATAAATGCTAACAGTTGGCAAGAAATTTAACATTAAAACACATGTGTGGTAACATTGGAATAAATGATTTTATTAGAACAATTCGGAGTCAAATTTTTAACACTAAACTTACCATGATGGGTCAAATGACCCATTTTATACTTTTATCAGAATTTCTTGAAATAACATTATCATATCGCCATTTGCCTTTACGACTTTTATTAAAATAATACATTGAATATATTTTGCAAATTTTACTACTCTCTTGTTAATTTTTTTACCGAGAAATTTATGTAATCTGCCCTAACTACCGCACGGGGTCATTTGACCCATGTAATGATTCTGTATCTTGATCTGTATTTCTTGTGATTGTGGACATTTTTGCTATTGCGTGATATATTTTGCTGCATTGTGTTATATTTGTTGTTGACTGACGGATGAATAACCAATTTCAGTCTACTCTAAGCGAGTATTACAGTAGAAATGTCAAGTGATAGTGCTATTTTGTGAATCAAGGATTCTTATTTCATCATTTTCTAATAATAATTCATATCCCTAAAAATGCCAAACCTTTCAAGATATTTGAAATCATTCAAAATTATAAATAATATAGATAAAGAGTGTTCGGAATTTAGTGACCAGAAATTATCTGAAAGTGAAGTGGATAACATAACCCAATATTATCATTCATTTGACACTACGGACTGAGTCCTCAGGTAAAAACAGTGAATACCAAAATATTTTGATTGTACGAATAGGACAGAAGAGAAAAAGACCGTTATCGAGTTCAGAAAATAAAAGTCATGTGGAAGACCGATGTACTGAAGTTGCGGCTGATGGTCCAATTTTTCAAGAAATTTAACAAGGCTCTACACCAGGACGATAACCTGTTTATAATATTTTTAACGAGGTTGTAGGCCCGACAGCATATGCCAAACGAAATATTATGAAGGGTAAAGTAAGAACTGCATTTTCTTTGATTATTGACAATAGTGCAATGGAGCACATAAGAAAATGCACAGAAGAAGAAGCCTCCTAAGTACTGGGAACTCAATGATGGAATCTTACTCCTGAAAAACTAAATACATTTATTGCTCTTTTATATGCACGTGGCGCATATCAGGCCAACAATTTGAATATTTCATATCTATTGAACAGTAAATGTGATCCCGCATTTTTTTTTCGAAAACCATGAGCAGAAGTGGTTTTTGTGAAATTATGCCTCTTAACAGGTTTGGTAAAAAAAAGTCAACGAAGCCGTTTACAAACAGATAAATTTGTTCTAATAACTGAAGTATGGTACAAAATCATCGAAAATAGCCTGGGAACATATAACTCTCGATGAACACTTTTTCCCAAGCAAAGCGTGGTGTAAGTTTACACATTATATGCCGAACAAACCGGATAAGTTTGGTATCAAATTCTAGCTAACATCTGATATCAGCATCATATACAGGGTGTCCTCCGGGAAGGTATACTACTTTGTTTTGTCGCCATTTTAGTCAACATTAGCCTTGACAGTTCATATTTGGCAGTCGTGAAGTCGAGACGTGGCAAATTTATTATGGAAAATATTCTGTAAACCAGCGTGTTTTAATCGTTGAAACATTTTATCAAAATCAATCATCGATTACTATGACGATGAGAAAGTTACGTGAAACGTGCCAACATGATGTACTATTTATCGGATAATTTCGAAGAAAGAGGGCCTGTAGCTTATAGGCCCAAGCATGGACCACAACGTGCTGCAAACATTACTGCTGTTCAAGAAAGTGTTCAAAACAATTTATCAACCCAAATCCGACACCGTGCTCAAGAGCTTGGTCTTCAAAGAACAACTTAGGCCATAATTGTGCACAAAGATTTGCATTTGTTTCTATTTAAGATTCCCGATTTTCATGAAAAAATCATAATGAGTAACGAGGCACATTTTTATTTGAATGGATATGTAAATAAAGAGAATGATCGGTTCTGGGCAATGAAAAACCCTCAAATTATTCGTCAGTCACCTTTGCATCCATTAAAATTTAAAGTCTGGTGTGCAATTTTGTCAGGAGGAATCATTGGACTTTACACCTTTGAAACTGTCAATGGGACTTGACTAACATGTGGATTCAACAAGACGGTGCCACATCGCATACAGGCAGGATTACAATGGAATTATTGCAAGAGTTATTTCAAGGAATAGTGATGTTGATTAGCATATTTTAACTTTTACTATCTTTTGTACCGTTTGTAATTTCAATAATGTTCATTTTCTACCCAACAAAGTATTTATATTCTTGATTCTTAAAGGCATGGAACTTCAATTCACGATGTCCGTTTGTCCGATATTGAAATGAACGTTCTGACGGCACTAGACATCCTAGGATCTTAAATCAGCCATATATGTCGACAAGTTCCCGAGATATGGTCCAAAAACCATTTTTTTGGCGAAACGCTTATACACTAGCCCATACAATTTTTAAAAAAATCGCAAACGTGTAATCGCTAACAAAAAACAAACAAAACCTTTTAACAACCGAAATTTCACAAAATTGCAAAAAAAAAATTTTGCCAGAATTTTAAATTCAGCTCAAAATCCAAAAACTGGAATAACAATTTTTTTGCGAAGATATCCAAGTTCAATAAAAAACCGGAATTTACGAAAAAAAAAACAAATTGACCAAAATCTTAATATTAACCAAAAAAAATTTGAATTACAGGACAATTTTGTAAATTCGCCGAAAAGCCGAAATATCGCACAAAATCCATATTATATGAAAAACGTCGAAATTGAAACAAAATCGATGTTTCACAAATATACAAAACAAAAATCGAGAATTCACCACAAGTGACAAATTCTCGAAAAAGGATAGTTTAAATATAAATTTGAAAGAGGGGTGGCCGAAACTTAATACCTCAAACAATCCTTTGCACCAGGAAACATCTGTGGTTTAATTTAAAATTATACTAACCTCTTTTTAACGCTTTTGCTGCTAATACAACTTTTTTCCGCTTTTTGAATATTCATATCATCATTGTAAAAATATAGCCAGCCAAGTCAGAGAATCATATGGGTCTAGCCAAAAAACGGGAGTGAACATCGTGTGCCAACATTTTTTTTTCTTTAGCAAACTTAAATTATTAAGCTATTAAATTTATAACGATCGAAAACTAAGATTTTCATTTGTAAAATGTCAGACCCGTTGTTTTTTTCCGAAGCCCACAGCTACAAGTTTGTTATCTTCGGATTTACCAACTAGACTACTTTTCAGGCAGAATATTTAATCACAGATACATACTTGTAATAAAATCATTTCGTAATCATTAAATCTGGGCTTACCTTTGTTTTAAAAATTTACATCTTAAATTAATATTTGTGTTACTTCAAATTAAATATTCTCTTTAATTCAAAAGGATGTTCCATAAGATTCAACAATACATTTTAAGAAAATTAGTTTTAAGCTTTATTTTAGTGTTACCAGATTTGGGATACAAGCACACTCACACACCCGCATACCCACATATGCACAAATGCATTCATCACAATTACATGCACTTGGAAAATGCTATTCAAGATAAAGTTACAAATGCGTTTGTGTACGTAAGTAAGTATGTATAAGTACGTGCATATATTTTCTTATTTACTCTCTACTGTTTGTTTTTATAAACTTGTATTTCTTTGCTTTGGGATGTTCTTCATTCTTATACGCTGTTCACATAAGCAAATCAACTACGTTCCCATAAGCGCACATATGCTTAGTTACATAAGGATGGTTATAAAGAATGACAACATTTCACTTTTATAATTAAATTTAATATTTAAAAGCATTTCCCAGCAAAATATATACAAGCGTTTTTCAATTCGTGCTGTATCGACTTTCAATATAACAAGCACTTTAATTTAAGACGTGAAAGCAAGGGCACCCAAAATAAAAAAGTTCGGTAAAGATGTCATTATGTTTTACAAAAATCAAGCAGTTTATTTCTAGCAGCAATAGTTAAAAATTTGATATCATTTTCTACTAAAAACAACTATCACACACGGTCTTGGAGTTATGTGTATTTTTAAAATAAGTAAGTAACGTCAGAGAATTAAACGGTAGCAATTTTAACTTTTAATTAATAACGGAAAAATATTTTTATTCCTTTTATAAATGTATAAATAATAACTCAAGTAAAAATCGAAAAAAGGGCAAATAAACATATGTAAAAAAAATTTTTAAAATAAATCGGTGGATGCTTAGCAACATTGAACAAGTTTTTAGTTTAATCTGCTTCTAAGACTTTTTAAAATTTTAAATCGCCGGAAATGTAATAAATATTAGTCTTTAATTTGGGGCAATTATTGCCGCAGTCAATAAACGCTTTCTAAAAACGGAATGGAAATTTTCAACACATTATTCTTGCCAATTATTTGCACGTGTATTCAAACAATTGGTAACTGATACCGACGTAATTTAAAATGCCCAGCCCCCTAAGTATTGTAGGTTAGCATTCGTTATTTAAGCGTAAACCAATTCTATAGTTGTACTATGTATCATATATGTATATGTGTCACAAGATTTATGCGTGTGCCACAGAAGAGATGGATAAGGCTGCTTTGACCGTGAAAATAAATATGACAGACATAAGTGAAACATTATGGCGTGTTAATAAAAAGTCAGGTCTCACAACAAATATTAAAAAGAATCTGGCATAAATAAGAAAAATTTACTACAATCCTAATCCCAAACAAACAATAGTTGCAAAAAAAAAGAAAGAAAGGAATTTCCAAAACATAAAAAGATTTAATAAAATCGCTTAAACTGACAAAAAAAAAACCCCGAAAATTAGGAACATTTTTAAAAGTAAACCTACGAATACTTCATATATTCCTATTCCTACCAAAGCGGGTTAAATGACCCGTCTTTCAAATGTATATATATATATATACATGTGTGTGTGTGAGAATGTAATGCAAAATGTGTTCAAAAGGGCTCGCATTTGTGAGGCTAACAGAGGCGGACATTTATCTGATATTGTATTCCATACATAATTACCGACATTAAATAAAACATTTATCAATATAGGCGATCCATTCCCTTTCATTTAGTCAAAAATTTTAAACAAACAAAGTAGTATACCTTCCCGGCGGACACCGTGTACTTCATTTAATATAAAAATTCTGTGCTTTGAACAATTAATTGCAGACATTTGACGAAAAAATACAACGCACAACTTTATATTGTCCTCTAATTTGTTACTTCCACGAAAAAAATTAATATAAATTTCGGTGCTAAAAACTAAAGAAGAAACCTAAAATAGCGAAACTTTAAACTCCATACTTTTCTCTTGTATCTAATTCTCCGACTCCGCTTGCTATTGTAAATTATTGTAAATATAGGATATGCTGCTCTCCTAAAATCTCAAGGAACCCAATTCATAAGAAGAATATTCTGTTTCCTTTGTTTGTGTGTGTATTTTTCTTTCAATTTCTCATTTTTAGTATAACCAGTTTTATTTGCTACTCTAATGACTTTTTAACGTTTTACATTATTTTACTTTGTGAAATACGAGCATATGCGACAAAAAACATAATTACAAAAGAGGTGAAGTAAAATTTCAAAAAGCTCCTCAAAATTGTCATTCCAGATTTTTTTAAACGGCAAGCTTTTTTTTATCAGGTTCGCATACAATCAGAAAAATAGTAGTTGCCTACCCAGACAAAAAGCTTTTTATATGAATTTACTCCAAAGAGGCATACACTGCTTATAAAAGTAAAAACATAAGACAATAATTTTTTTGGGATGATCCAACATTTTGATAATAATTAAACAAACAAAATAGCATACATAGTTAAATCCAAATTTATAGCGTTGAAAAATTAAATCGTTTTCGGAGTTCAATAAAAAAGTTGAAGGGTTGTTGTAAGGACAAACAATACTGTAAAACAAAAAGTACATTTTTGTCATCGAATGTAAAATTCAGAAAATTAAATAAAAACGTCTGTAATCATCTACTACAGCTTTACAACAACAAATGAAAGCTACGGTAAATGTACTGTAACTAACACGGAAACTGCCAGGTATACGGGTCCCCTAATCACGAGGATACGTTCATATGTACAATTGTATTTTAGGGTGACACAAAAATACAAAAGAAAATACAAATGGAATCACAAATTTTTCAATACCTTTGTCATTTGAGTAAAGGCTATAAAATAGGTCACGAATTTAAAATTCAACAGCAGCAAGTATCAGAGCTTATGTATGTATGTTAGTCACATTAAATAACTAACACTGCTGCTACAACCCTTATATTACCAACTTATAGAAATATATTATAAACGTAGCAACTAAAAGAACTCGACGAAGGGCGGGTGACTGTCGAAATGGTATTAAAGAGAGAAAGGTTACATTTTGAATGACTTTACTGTATAGGTCTGGTTAATTTAAGTAAAACTGAACGTTGATGATGAGGATGTATTTGGTAAGCAGTATTAAAAAAACAACTTTGATGAATTAGTAAAAAAAAAGGAAATAAAAAACTTTGTAAAAATAGGAATGCATGAGTGGCGTTTGCTTAGTCACCTGTATTTAACACGATTTTCCAAATCATCGAAAATTAAATAAATTAATTTTTTATTTATGCCACATTCCTTTGAGTAGAAATGGGCATAAGGCCAATCAGCAATTTTTAACATGTTGCTTTATTTCTTTAGCGTTCCAAAGAAGGTGAGAAATAGAGAAAGAACATGATTTTATTTTTTCGCGTGAAAAACTGATTAAACAAGATAGTTAGCCACGCGTTTAAATTTTGTATGAAAAAATATGCTGTTGGAACTTAATGAAGGCAATACTGATAGTTTCTAGTAAATTGTTGTTGCTATAAATAGCGAGTTAAATTTATTTTTAATCACTCATCTGGATACATAGTTATTTATGACAAAAGAAAAGGTTTATAATAAGGGCAGTATGCGGCCGTATTGTTTTCCCGACATGTTTCAAATCCGTTGATTCATTTTTAGCCACTGCTATTAAACCAACACGGCAAGATACACGATCATTGTAGAATTGATAGATATTTTATTTTTAATTTATTCAACTTAGAGCTAAATGCGAGCTCCTAAGTTGTTTGGTTTATTTTTAATTGTTGTCTTAAAATTATTTTTACAATTCCTTATATACTATTTGGTTGAGGTATAAATTTATTTTCTCTCAACCCTAATTCTATACTTAAACTATAATTTCTTAAGTGTAATATGATTCCTGTCACATATAACACAAATATAAATATATGTATGCAATATGTAATTGCTGAGTGCAATGTACTTGTTTGTTTGTTTACCGAATATAGTATTTTGTCAATTTGAAATTTTTTTTATAAGTGTGCACAAAGATATTGGTAATTAATAATAATATTTTATTGCTGTTGTTTTATATTTGTTATGCAGACAGACTGGTCACACTACACCTCCATTTTTCGCAAGAATGTTCATATAACGTGAGTTTTATGGACATTCTTTTTCAATTTTAATTTTCTTATAATCTATCATTTTAGTTAAATACAATATTTCTTAGGTTAATATTATTTATTAAAAGAATTAGTCCGGATCTACATTCTGTATTGTTAATATTATGTACAGTTATTTCTTATGATATAATTTAAGTCTATTCTTATGAACTATTTGTTCTTTGTTAGTTTCCTTATCAACTATGGTTATATTATTTCTTAGATTTATTTTCTTAATTCTAAATGGCCCTTTACATTGGGAATCTAACTTATGTCCCGTATCATTTTTAAGTAAAACTAAATCTCCTATACTAACATTGTAATCTAATGTTTCTTTATCATAGTTTAGTTTTTGTCTTATACTACATTTAGACCTACGCAAAATCTAGTAGATTTCAGCTCAAATCTCGAAGAAAATCTCTGCCGTTTACACCAATGCTTTTTGACCTATTATTGGATTTCATTTTCATAACAAAAACAGCTGACTGAAGAAAGAATAAAAAATTGGCTCTAAACTTAATTAAATTCGTGCTACAATTGTTTTTACACACATAATTACATATGTAATATTACTTACACTTTATTCATTATTGTTTTATTCATATTGAAAACACTTATTTTAAACTTTTATTATTTTTTAATGTTGCTGTAAATATTTTGTTTCTACCGCGCTTTTTTTTTTGTTAGAAATGTCAATATTTTCTTGTTCAGCGCTGTATATTTCAGTACATTAGCAAAAATACATAGTTGCATCATTTGGTATTGCAAGATTTTGAGAGATTTTGCCAAAATCTGGTTCGTAAGTAGATTTTGTTTTGTATGGGAAATCTGGTAGAAATGAACTAGATTTCGCTCAAAATCTCATAAGTACCAGACTTTGCGTAGATGTAAATGTAGTATTAGTTTATTTTTATCTAATAATTCTTTAGCTCTCTTATGTGCTACTTCTAATCTAAATCTGGCTTCTTTTGAGTAGTCATCTATATTGTATAGTGATGTTACTCTGTCTACCTCACTGAACTGTTGAAAATGGTTTGGTATTTTTGAGAATACTAATTCATAGGGACAGTAGTTATGCACCGTTAAAGGTGTTGTATTAAAACAATATGTGAAATATTTTAGCCATTCATCCCAGTCGGTCTTATCTACAGATATGTATGAACGTACATATTCGTTAAAAGTTCTGTGACTTCTTTCAATTGTACCTAACGTTTGGTGATGATGTGCTGTTGAAGTAAATTTTTCTATTTTTAGTAACTTACATAACTCTGATAATATTGAATTTTTATACTCTGTTCCCATGTCCGAAATTAACGTCTTCATAGGACTATAAATGAATACGAAATTCTCAAAAATTGCCTTTGCTACTGTTTTTGCGTTTTTATTTGGTATTGGAATAGTGACTAAATATTTTGTCAGATCACATATTATTGTGATCGCATACTCATTTTCTTGAAATGATTTTGGAAATGGTCATATCGTATCTATATATATTATGTCGAATGCTTTTGCAGGCGTCGGAGTAACAGTCATTGGAGACTTGACGTGTTTTGTTGTTTTTGTTATTTGGCATGTGTGACATGTTTTGATATATCTTGTTATGTCTTTTGTCATGTTCTTCTAGTAATAATATCTTTTTATCTCTTCTATTGTTCTATGTATTCCACAATGTCCACCTTCTATAGGGTCATCGTGATATTTCAGAATAATTTCAAGAATTGCCTTGGCATTCTTATTATTAATTTGGGTCGGCTCATTTAATAGCGCTTTTTTTAATTTATTTAAATATTTATTGCCAATACCTTTAAATTTATTTATTGAGATAAATTCGAAAATTTTCTCACTAGGTGCCACTTGTAATTTTTCAACATGTATTTTACCGGCCACTTCTTCGAGCCTAGAGAAAAATTGTCCTAAGTCAAATTTCTCGTTAGTAAATAAATCATTTATTTTTATGCATGCTATAATTGATTTTCCACGCTTAATATAACATTTTGCGGGAGTAATCTTCAATTTATTATATTTTCTGACGTGATTACCGATTTTATTACTGTGTTTTTCTTTGTCATTTGTCATTGATCTTGTCGTTACTCTAAGAACAGCATTTACATTTTGGTTTGTGTTTTTTAAGTCTGTTATTGTTATTCTTGATAACGCATCCGCAACGTGATTGTCTTTTCCCCTAAGATATTCTATTGTAAAATCATATTCTTCTAAATCTAGCCTCATTCTTGTTAATTTAGAACTTGGATTCTTCATGGAAAACAAATAAGATAATGGTCTGTGATCAGCGCGCACAAGGAAATGGTTTCCATATATATATGGTCTGAAGTGCGTTATAGCCCAATGCTGTCAATTCTTGTTCAATTGTGGACTTGTTACTTTCGCCTTTGGTGAAGGTTTTAGATGCATATGCTATTGGTAGTTTTTTTCCATCATATTCCTGTGTTAACACAGCCCCGCAAGCCTGTTTACTTGCATCGGTTGTAATGCATAATTCCTTTGTGAAATCTGGATATTGAAGTAGTGTTGGTTTCATTACACACACACAATCTTTCGTCATTCAAACGCTACTCCTTTTTTGGACAATTTTGTAAGATGTCGGGAATATTCTGAAAAATTTTTAATGAATCTTCTGTAATAGTTGCAGAATGCAACAAATCTTCTCGCTCCATCCGCATCTACTGGCGTTGGGTAGTTTTCTATGACAGTATATTTGCTATCATCAGGTAATATTCCTTTGTCTGTACATTTGTGTCCAAGGTAAGTAACTTCTGTTCTAAAGAATGAACATTTTTCAGGGTGTAATTGCAGATTGTGTTGACGACACAAGTCAAATATGTCCTCTAGATTTTAAAGCATATGTTTCTCTGAACATCCCAACACGACTAAATCATCCATGTACAAGAAGGCTTGGTTTGGTTTAAAACCACTGAAAGCGATTGTCGTCATTCTTTGAAAGGAATTGGGGGCTATTTTCAGACTGTACGGTAGTCTCGTAAATCTGTATGAACCATTACCGGTTGAATTCATTTCTAATCCAATTTGGTGAAAACCAGACATCAAGTCCAAACAAGAAAAATAGTTTGCCCGACCTAACTGATCCAGAATGTCATCTATTCTAGGCAGTGGAAATTTATCTGCTATTAACTTTTTATTTATCTATCTATAATCTATTACCAATCTCCATCTTTTATTTTCTGATCCTGGTAAAGATTTTTTGGGCACTAACAGGATTGGGCTACTGTATTCAGATTGTGATTGTTCCACTATTTGATCATAAATTAGTTTCTTAACTTGCCTATCTATTTCTTCTTTATGTGTATGCGGTATCCTGTAATTATTAATGTACACAGGATTTTTATCCTTAGCTCTCAACTTTTGCTCATAAAAATTATTAGTGGTTATTGTCTCTTTTTCTAAGCCGAAAATGTCTGTATAATTGGAATATAGGTTAGTTAATGTTTTTTTGAACTGATGTGGAAAATTTTTACCTAGAAGGTTTACGACTTCCGTTCTACGGTTCTTGTTATTTTTATTAGTTTTATAATTTAGTATATGGTAATCAGAGAGATTTTCAGTCTTTATTTTGTTTTGTTTAACTGTTGTAATGGTATTATTTGCATTTAGTATACGAATAAATGCTCTGTTTGCTTTTACCAGCGTATTTGCGATAAAAACACCTTTTTCTATTTCTTGATTAGGTATTAGTAATTCCCTGTCGGAATTTGGTATATTTATTCGTCGTATGACTTTCGATCTTGGTGGTAAGGTGATATCGGAACAGTTATTCGAAATCGGGTTTCTATAGACTGCGGTATGTTGTAGGGACGTAGGATAAGATAATTCTAATTGTCATTGAAGTTTAGGATACAATTATATTTTTTTATGAAATCCATGCCAATGATTCCATCACAAGGAACTGGGAAATCATTGTGTACCACTTGGAAACTATGCGGTATTAAAAATATTGAAAATTTTATGTCTAACAATATTTTGCCTATGGATTTTATTTCACCCTGTCCTATTCCACTGAGTGTAGTCGTTTTGTTTGTGTTAATTTGGTTGTATTTTATGTTGCCTAACTTTATTAATAAAATGTCAGCTCCTGTATCTACTAGTAGTTTTATTGGGTTATTATAGTTCTTTAATTATATATTAATGAAGAAACATAAGTTGAGGTTTAGATTATACATCTTGTTGTTTATTGGAATGATCCTAGGGGGGCTTCGGAGTTTTCCGAAATCTCCTCTGAGTGTGTTGCTCTTACGTTGTGTCTATATTTGTTATTATTACCATATCTGTTCCTATTTTTGTTAAAGTTAGAATTATTATTGTTCTTTGTGGGTAAATTTCTTCCACCGAATCGTCTGTTATTTCCTCGGAAGGAATTGAAGTTATGTTTTTGACGATAAAAAAGTATGGTATTTTGTTGTCCAGTTGCTTCTGTGCAGCTACTGATAAATTTACAAATTGCTTCATTCATGTTACTAAACCTTTACTTTATCAATTGTGCAGTTTTTAGTAAGTGCCTTCACGGCAGTTTGTGTCGAATATTTTGTTGCTATTTCGTACGGTAACCCGTCAGATATGTATGCGGATTCTAGTGCTTTAGTTAAACTCTATCTGACTGCAATACGTGTTTGCAGTTTTGTTGTTTTGTCTTATATTCATTATTTTTGCCGTTAATACTCTACGGATTCACCTTTAATCGTGGTATTAAGTTTGGAAATAATCTGTGAGATTGTAGTTTCATTGCTAATTAAGTTTCTGGCGTTGCCCTTTAATTTTGTTTTTATGAGAGTTATGGCCGTTGCACATGTGTCTCTTTTATGGATTTTCCGTCGAATTCTGGAATCAGCCTTGATGCTGTATCCAAAAATTTTATTACTGTTTGTGTCATTTTCGCTTTTTGTTTACTTTCATGTATGGTATTTGGTAAATTTATCTCTATAGCTTTCTTTTGAGCTATTTTTATAATCCTGTTTCTTAGATCTGTGAAAAAGGCGTCTGCTGCTGCTTGATGAGCAGTAGTGATTCTACTATAATTTACGTTTAGGATTAGCCGTATTTCTTCAAAACGTGCACAAACGTTTTGGAAATGGTGATTTATTGTTTCGTCTCTAATTGGTCGGTCAATATTTAAACATTTGTATGAGCGATCAAAGTCTTCCTTTATACATCTTGCCTTTGTTAGTATACTATTCCAGTCCATTTAGATTTTGTCCAACTCATTGGCTCTGCTACTATATTTCCTTTTTAATCTTTTGTTGTGTAACGAATAAATTTGCATAAAGACATTCAATCCTAACAATACTGTTGTTATTATTAAACAGATTTCGATTGTTTGTAGTCCTAATTCGCCTGGTGTAGTTTCTACTTCATTTATGACGTTGGCATTAGCCTTATCTATCTTTGACTGGGGTTTCCCCATAATAATTTTTTGTCAGTTTTTTTTTTCAACTATATTATATTTTTGGTAGGACCATTTTACAAAAATAATTAATGATTGCTTAAGATATATATATGAATATTAATATAACTTAAATATATGTATAATTTTGAAGAAAAAAAAAATGTCATTAGAAAAAATTTATTTATTTTTAATTAATCTTAAGTTAAATTTTTTTTCTTATGTTTTAAAAGGCGGCTATTGCTTTTTTCTATGGCGTCAATGCGATCCCATATTTTTGTTGAACGTTCCCAATTGGAAAGAGGATTCGTATTAACTTCCCTGAGAAGTGCTGTCTTCTCTCTTTTTAATTTATTTGTGAGTCCACCCCTTCTCTTGGGTTTTGTCACTTTGGGTATAATGAATTGTGGTACAGAATCTCTTTTTTGGGTACTTTTTCTGTACTCTTCTATAGTCAACGGTCTTGGTCCTGCCGTTTACATAACAAATATATCTGAGAAAAGGAAAAAAAAGTTTTTGCCTCGAGCGGTTAACGCTTATAGGCGCTGAGAGTGCGTGTTGATTGGCGCACTTCTTTTACATAGAAAAATTTTTGAGTCATATACATTTATTTACAAATGTATATATTATTTTTTTTTGTATGTTGGGGTGCCTTTTGGCTAGGCGGACCATCTCCTTAAATGTTGTATTATTTTTCTGCTCAGTTTTATTAGGTGCTGATTTTACTGGCAGGATCGCCATGTAGAATTGATAGATATTTTATTTTTAATTTATTCAACTTAGAGCTAAATGCGAGCTCCTAAGTTGTTTGGTTTATTTTTAATTGTTGTCTTAAAATTATTTTTACAATTCCTTATATACTATTTGGTTGAGGTATAAATTTATTTTCTCTCAACCCTAATTCTATACTTAAACTATAATTTCTTAAGTGTAATATGATTCCTGTCTCATATAACACAAATATAAATATATGTATGCAATATGTAATTGCTGAGTGCAATGTACTTGTTTGTTTACCGAATATAGTATTTTGTCAATTTGAAATTTTTTTATAAGTGTGCACAAATATATTAGTAATTAATAATAATATTTTATTGCTGTTGTTTTATATTGGTTATGCAGACAGACTGGTCACTCTACATCATGTTTCGAATATAAGCCAAGTGTAAACGAATGATTACTGCTATCAACGTGAGGTAGTTTTGACCTGAAGTACAGAAGACCACGCTTGTGCAGAATAGCTTCACCGAATAAAAATGCAACTGCAAAAAGTTAGTGCTTGGTGATTTCGAGCAGACAACATTTTAAGTTCACTATGACTGTTGAAGAGAGTACTACAGATTATTTAAACAGATAGCATGATGCGGTTGTAGGGCACATATAATTTTAGCAGGAGAGCGCTTAACGCCACCTAGACCATTATTTATATTCAGATATGAATGAAAGTTTTTACGAATTTCTATGATCCCTTTTTCAGTTTGATTCTGAGAACAAATAATTACACTGAAGACAGCACGTGTCTGAACCCAATTTGTTTCCAAACCAAACTTAACAAGTAATGACAGCAGTTTGTTCAAATATATTTATCAAATCACCCTGAGATAATCAAACCTAATATCGAAAGAAAGTTTTATAATTTTCTTATTTTTAATGCTGCAAATAACAAGTCGCCCTTTGCAAATGTGCGCGTTGGTACCGTACTAACATAAATGTATAAAAGTATAAATAAGTTATGAGATAGCAAATACTGAATCAACAAATTGTTAATATTGCAAATAAGAGATTTAAAGGCCAATGTGTGGTACCCAACGATGCCGCATCTCATATTTTTGATTTAAGCAAAATGAAGTGATTTTAAATAAATGTCAAAAATGCAATGCTAAATAGCAAAAACTTCATTATAACTGAAAAAAGAACGTAACGAGTAAAAATAATCTCAAAAATCATTCGGAATGGCAAGTGAAACATTGAAATAGAAATATTGAAAAATAAACGCAAAAATGGACTAAAAAAGGGTGCGCACTTCAAAACGAGATTTAAAAAAAGAAGCAATTAAAAAAATTAAATCAGGAAAATATCTCTGAAACCGTAAAATAAAAAACGAAAAAATTATACAAATCACCGAAAAGAGCTGGAAATATTGTATGTATCATCTGAAAGTAAAACTGCCCACATTGAACCGAATTGTTTTTCGGAAGAAAAAACGATAACAGATCTTTTTTATTGAAACCAAAAAATAAAAACCTAACCTATCTACATATTTAATCTATATAAATAAAAATCAATTGCTGAAGCACAAGACGAAGAAAGAAAAATTTAAAATGTAACCCGGATGTCGTTTAATAATTAAATATCATAAATCCAACGGCATGTTTGAAGATAATTTCTCTAATAATTGGTACCAGGACTCAGTTTTTTTGAAAAAGAGACTTTTTAACTTGAATTAACACCGGGTAATACTAACGAACTTCGAACGATACTGCGAATTATATTGGCCAAGGAGGCGGGCAAAGCTAATTAGAAATAATAGCAACAATTCATCTGTATATCAAGTGTAAACAATGTTTTTAAATGATCCCAAACAATTTTTTTATTCGTTAAAAATATGAATATCATATAGATATTAGATATATAAAGTATGACTACAGTAATTTTTTATTACAACAATTTTTGAAGATGTCAATTTTTATATCATGCGTCTTCGCTACATATAATGAATTAATTTAAACGATTTCCTTTCACGCAAACTAACAGCACTGTAACGCTGCTAAGTATGCTCCAATTTAAAATGGTTGCGTATGATTAATGCGAATGTTTGACATAAATTCTAATACTCGTACGCTGAAAATATAACTATTGATAAACAAATTAAATAAAGTTTGCTCTGCAAATGCAACTAACTCCAATTTATGGTAAAGAAACATATATTAAATGTAATTAAGAAAAAACTGTAGTGTGCAACGAGTTTTAGAATAACAGGTTTCAGAGATTTGTTCTGTGAACTGAGTTGTGCCTGTTTTCGGTTTGCTCTGCGATAAACATTGCCACTAATATTTCAGCTGTTGGCAATGAATTTGAACAGAAACAGTTCATTAAAAAATTTAATTTTAAAACAAATTTTATACAAAAGCTTAGTAGATTCGTTTTAGAGAGACAACTTGTCTCTCTCTGTTCTTTTTTATTACAAATCTGACCACATTTACATGAATAATAAACAGCAAAATAGAGTTTGTTAAAGCAATTAAATTTCCAACATCAAAAAGCATTATTACTGGTATTAATTGCTCAGGTCACTAGAAGTTTTTTAATTTATTTGAAAAACCTTACTATCAAATTAATTCAACAGCACGCAGAGTGTAACTTTACGCTAAATAAATTTAAGACTTTTATACAAATCATAAAAAATTATCCAATAAATTGCTTTTGCTTATGCAATAAATAAATGAACATGTGTTTCGTCATAGTTGTGACAATGATCAGAATATTTGATTTTTATCATTTGTGAAATTATAGTTAAATTCCGTTTTTTGAATACAGAATGAGAAATGCATTTTCTCAATACAAATTTTTGGCTCCAAGAAAACTAAACACATGAAATGAAAATGACCAATATTTATTAAGCAATAATATTGCTTTTTATTTGATAAAAGTTATTAATGCTACTGTAAAAACCTGTAGACAAAGGGGCTTTAAAACCCACTAAAATGAAATTAAATTGTGGTACAATGTTACAATACATATCACAATTTTTTGCGCACTAAACCGAAAACCTTAGGTGAAAAAATGATAAGCAGGAAGGCTCATGATTTTTTAGCATGTTAGGTTTTCCTCATATCCTAGTCCCATAAGTCTGCCTCGTCTAGTTCTTGAAGGTTTGTTGCTAGAGATGCCGTTGTCATGCTATCACACAGCATACATAGAGACACAGACAGTGATCAAATGCGCTCTATATTTTATATCGTATTTTCATGTAGAAGGATTGCAGATCTTACTAGTGCATCAGAAATGATATTCTCAAGCACGCCACTGTCCCCCAAAACGCAAATATCTGTAGGCAGTTATTAAAACAAAGTTCAATTCTACAACTAATACATATATGATAAAATCACCCAAAATATGTTAATGAGCCCTACCGCAGTTGACAAATATTATTCAATAAAAGGACATTAAAAGAAGAGGTTAAAAGTATTTCCAAATACCTATTTTTTTGTTTTGTTTTCAAATTATGCAACTTGATTTAATTGTACGAACGTATTCTTTAAAACCACATAAATATATATCTTGGAATAACATAGAACCCGGAGGTCCTCAGTAATTTTGGTTATAAGCAAAGAGAATATGTCTTGTTTCTACCCTCCTTTATCGCGGAACTCGTAGTTCGCAAAACGTTATGTTACATCAAAAATCCTGCACAAGAAAACTTGTGCAAGACGGTATGATGTTGTAGCCTGATAAACTAAATTCGTAGTGATCTATATTACGCAAACAAAGTTTTTTTAAGCTGTATTTTATATTTTTTATTATCTTTCTAAAATTACAATAAGTACTAAAATATTATCTCTAAAATATTATTTACTAATTATCAATGTAATAACTAATCTACTGTATTCAAATCTTAATAAACTATATATTATTGGGTTGGGTTAGCCGTCTCGCCAATGCCAATAAGCTCGATGTATCAGTGCCCGTTCTCGGGCCAATTTATTTATGTAAATATGTATACTATTGTTTATTATGGTGTAAGCATATTATAAATTGTAAATAAATAAACGAACTTTAAAAAAACAGTCTTTTTTAGTCTCTGATTCCCGCAAAATTGCGAACAAGTGTGTTAGGGTGGGCCTTTAGTTTGTTTACGTATTTTGACGTATAGATAGTGGGAACTTCTAGATCTCTATGGATATTTTCATTTCTTATATACTGTCTCCTTTGTAACTTCAGAATGTTTGATGCGAAGCAGTACCCCACCGCTGAATGCCATATGACCGTCGCACGATCAAGATGGATACCCAAATATTTCACGTGAGTTTCCACTGGAACAGTGGCATTTGTTATTGTTATAGGTGGAAAATTTTTCTTCTGAGAGAAAACGTTACATGTGCACATTTCGATGGATTCACCCTTATTCTCCACGTTTTTAGCCAATGTTCTAGCTCACTAACATGAGACTGAAGTGATTCGCATGCTACTTTCGGGTCTTTGTTAACACTTATAAATGCAGTGTCATCTGCAATCGTTGACGTATATATATTTGCGCTTGTTGGCATATTCGCTGTATAGATGAGATATAATAGCGGCCCTCGTATACTACATGGAGTTATTCCCTGTTTTTGAAAATTGATCTTTTGACCTTACTTTAAATATTCTATCCGTCAGATAGCTCTTCAGAAGCTTGTGAGAGAGAGCTTCCAGGTAGTACTTGAGTTATTTTCGTAAGTAGCCCATCATGCCAAACTTTATCAAACGCCTAGGAAATCTCAATAAATAAAGCTAAAACAAAGATAACGTTCAACAAAGCCAATAGTGGTAATATAATCTAGCGGGTTTTCCCTTCCGTCTAACGACTGCTCAATAGTTTGGTTACTATATTCATAGTCCTGTGATTCTTCATCGGCAATGATTGCTTCAATAACAGATTGGCCCAACGAAAGCAGTTTCCTGTTTCAGCTTGTAAAAACATCTTACACAAAAGTCCCCACTGATGCCAAGTAAGACAAAAGGATAGATCAATAATTCCATGCTAAGCGCGCTGTGATCTTTGTAATTGTCGTTTACAGGAGTAGATGGAAGATCGGTTACTTTATTTGTTTTACTAGCATATTTTTGTTTTTGCCATTGTGGATACACGCGCTGCCGTATGTATTTTAAATACTTCTGTCGGAGACATTGTACTAAAAAATACGGAATTGTATATAAACTAATTGCACAACTATATTCGTCGCTGTAAAATTCAATAATAATCCTGAAGTTTGGCATTAAAGAACATGTTTAGTACCTAGCGACTGATACACGGAGCTCGAATACAATTATTCTTTCAAGCACACAAGAGACACCGCTTTTATTAGGACGACAATAAAATCTTTCTCGAACACTTACAGTCCACTTCCTTAATTAACAAAAAAAAAGCCAGGGAATATAAAACTTATACTTATTTGGTGCCAATGAAAACATACACGATGAACAGCCTGACATCCAACCAATAATGTATTAAAATTCTTAAGTATTGTTACGTTTTTATGATAAATATCTTCAATACAAGAGAAAACAGTTATCCTTCAACCCACGTGCGAATTTATATTAGACAATAAATTAAAGAATTATGTTCAATGTTGTCAAAACTGTTGGCTGCAATAAATTTAGTAAACGTGTATTATGTTTGGTGAATCCATTGTCACTAAACAAAAATATTTATCTTTTTCATTGGAAAAATATCATTTTCTCTGCTGTGTTTTGAAACACAGACCTATGCTATAATCATCTGCGATAGTTGCAATGGCAAAAGCATAGAAGAGAGCATGTCGATTTGACATTCTCTTTTCTTAAAGCCGTCTGTAAATTGAAAAATCCGAGTTGCAAATTACACCATTAGCCAAGACCTCCAAATGAACAACTTATTTATATCATTATGAGAGTTCTTCAGTGCAAAGATGCGCTCATGAAAATGCGAATCTTCGAAGTTTTATGGCCATTTTAAGTTCTTTGTTATTTAAAATGTCCATTCTTGAATCTTGCGGATGAATAATTTTTTGATTTTTCTTGACTTCCTATATTGCTTGCAATCAATCTATTAAAAAAATGCCAGTTTAACAAAACGAGCTGAGTTGAACACAACAAAAATCAAAGCCAAACCTTTAAAATTTAAAAAAAAAAATTAAGAAAAAACCAAACAATAAAACGCAATCTTAACTTAAATTGTAAATTTTAGAGTAAAAACAGCTCTAATCCGTGTGCGTCATATAAATAAAATAATCGTTATAGTTTATCTTAAGCTCTCAGAAATTTAAAGTATTAAGAGAAACACGATGATGTTTAGACGTGTATCTAGGGTTTTCTAATAAAAAATTGTTTGCTGAGCGTTTTAACGTGAACTAAAATGTTGACCTAATAATCGTTCTTAGCAACGAGGCCTAACTTCTAAAAAAACGGCTTAACCCCACAAGATCCAGCAAGTGGTAGTGCATCAAGAAAAATTATTGCTAGTAGCGCATTTTAGCCAGGCGGTACCATTTTTTCATTAAAAACAATCAATTTTTATAATCAACAATTAACAAATCACCTGTGATGTTCTAAAGAAGTGAATGCAGTAAATGTAACAAACCGGAGGAAAATGAAATTAAATCAATTACGTTGTCAACAGAAAAAGTAAAACTCTTTTATTAAAATAGAAATAAGGTTGGATGTGTACATAAAAATGTGCATATAAACCTGGTTAAAAACACAAAGAATTAAAACACAACAATTACACTCTCTAAATTAGACCAGCCCTAAACAATAAGTAAACACAACACAAAAAATCTCCAAGATAAATGGGCCAAGAGGACAAAAGGAATTCAGCAACTAACAAAACTGCTTCACAATCATGTATGAGAATTTCAAGAATAGAAAAATTGATTTCAACTTGTTTGTAATCGACAATTAACTAAAACAGCAACAACTCGAAGCACAACATAAATTGGCAAACAGGCCAATTAAAGCTTTGGCTGATCCTGACCTACAGATACTCAAATATGAAAGCAACGATCACATAATTGAAAGTAAAACAAACAGTATAAAAGCAAATAATGGTTAGGTGCTTAAGGATTCACAAACGTAAAATGTCCCAGTTAGCTAATCGGCTAAACGATGTAATAAAAAAGATAAAGCAATCCCGGTAATAAGTCATTACCGACAATATCCAAGCTTGAGTTCTCCTATATTTTGAATCAGTGCAAAGAGAATTAGGTTTTAGAATAAAACTGAAGTGGATTCCCATACAAAAAATATTTTGAAAAACACTTTTTAATTTCCTCAAAACAAATTAAAAAACTTCATAGGGTAACATTGGAAGGAAATAATAGGATAAAATACAAGAAACGGCTCCAAGCTACCAAATAAGTACCAGTATAAATAAAGCATTATAGGGCGCACATGCACTTGGCAGACATTTTTCAACGCCTTAAGAATTAGTGTGCAGTCGGCCACGCACATTTTGGAGATTCATATAGTGCAATTTAAATGGATCTTGTGAGCTCTTACGTCATAATGCTAGATTATGTGATAATGTGTCGTGGTAAAGTTCTAACATTAAATTCTATACAAAAAATTTATATCAAAGTAGAATTATGTAACACAAGCGAGTGACTCGTCTGAAAAATTTGTATGAAAAACACTGAATTTTTTCTTTTGGATTTTTGTACACATTGTTTAGACAACTCCCTGGCTTGTGTTATATAATAATATCCTGAACTTTTTTTTATAAACAAATTTATAACCCGAAAAACAAATGTAAATTTACCAAAAAAAAAAAAAAAATATAAATTTAGAATTATACAATGACTCTGCATATCTCCAAAAGCTTTGGTTTTCAACAAAAAATCAAACTATACAGAGAAAATGAAATTCTTTCGCAAAATTTTCGAAACAAATACAAACATTTTTCGAGAAGTCAAAAATTAACCGAATTCGAAACAGCTGAGAAACATTATTTTTGCGATTTTATTACATCTGTTTCAAAAATTATTTGTAACTAATTTTATCCCAACTTATTTTCTTAAAAAAAATGCTATTTATTTGTTGAGGATGTAGAAGGTGGTCTCTTTGTGCATTTCGGTTGTTGCTTAAGCTCATCAGGAAACCTTTACCCAACATTTCAGAAAAATCTAAACACCTAATGCCCGCAAGTCCTTGTACTAAATAAAAAATCCAAAGAACATTAAGACTAAAGCTTTAACAAAAAGCACCCACAACACACAAATTGTTATTTTATTTATGTTATTTTGTGAATTATTTGATCAAAAAATGTAACTACCAAAAAATTAATACTACGTTTTCGTTTAAACGAATAATCTTTTAGTAAGAAAAGTTTCTACTTAACATGCAGGGCAACATACTTTCATTGTTATATTATTTAACTTTAGTTTGTTCTATATATGCCATGTAAATATTTATTCATATTTGACAAAAATAGCGGTTACGATTTTTTAGTAAAATAGCTGACAAATGTCAACGTGCTACGTTTGGTGGGTTGTTTCCCAACTGTATATAGTATGTAACTGTAAGCAGTAAAAAAGGTAGAAAACCAAAAAACAACAGGTGTTGAGAATGTTTGCCCGAGCTATTGCGTATTTATTATAACAAGAATTTTTATTCTTTCTATTGCAAAAATTACTTCTAGCTACTTTTACCCTAACTCACTTTAATTAATTGTTTTTTTTTTCAATTCTCCTAAGGAATTTCGAGCATACATACTATAGCCAGATATAGCTACAATGTTGCATATTTTTAATACAAAGAAAAAATCTCCTGAAAATGAATTGCATTCGTTTTTCGAACGACTGCCTGATAAGCTCTAATTAACACAAATTATTTAGGATTAATAGTATTGAGAGAGAAGTAAGAGAAAGTTGACTTTAATAAACGAAAAGTACCGACACTTCACTTCGTTTATAACAGTCCAGTTCTGAACATTGCTTTAACTTGTCTAGAGGAAGGAAAATATGTATTTCTTTATCCTTAAAATTTCAGTTAAAATATTAAAAATAACATATTTTTTAAGTCTAAGAAATGTTCAACTTGTATAAATTTCGAAAGTACTTTTAACATCAGAAAGACAAAATTAAACTTGCCAGACCGTAATTATATCTCAAAGTGCTGCTTTGCACTAAAAAAAGTCAAATCTAATGGAGGAAAAAAATTTAAAAACTAAAATTTGTTGATAATTTTGTAGTACAAAGAAAAAATATACCAAAGTTTGCTGAACAAATATATTATAGCAAGAATTTTAACTCGTTAACAATGAAAATAGAAACTTAAAGTAGTTTTCCTGTTTGAAATAATCGGCCGAATCTGTTGTTTGTTTTGTATACATAGTTATACGGTTGAACGAAACGTCTAAATAAACATTGTTATTGAAATGAATGTTAGTTAGTCCAAACGTTTCGGCCGAAAAATCAACATATCAGCGTATACCCGACAATGCTAACTTCCACGAGGCTCACCAACGTTACCTTATACGCGATTCAATCAGGTCATCAACCAAATTCATTAAAAAATGGAATTCCCGGATCTATTTTATGGTACGAAGGAACGGCTTATATTTCAACAATGTTATATACCTTGCAGAACGGCATATATACATCGACCTTTCGTTAATGCTACATACGAAGCTTCATTAGACAAAAGTTTTATAAGCGTTACTTTTTGGATTTTTAGTTTAAACTCAGTTGGAATTTGTAGTTACAAAGTATTTTCAACTTATCGAGATTAAAAAAAAAAAAAGTTCCCAAAAATTAAGTTAAAAAAACCAGAATTACAACAAAAAATTACGAAATTGCCACAATTTAAAACTAACTGAAATTCGAAAATATAGTGAAATCGAGGAACTGCATTTAAAGAATTTAATCCTCTAAAATCAATATATAATAAAAACTGAAATATTACCAAATTACTAAAAAACCAAGATTAAAAATTTTGGAATTTTACGCCAAAAACTTCAAATTTAACAAAATTATGCGGCAAATTCTTCAAAAAAAAAACTATTATACAATTATATAAAAATATCTAATTTCACCACAAATCGGAAATTCACAATTAGAAATTTACTAAAATTTAAAAATTCTTCACAATACCAAAATTTTTAAATTAAAAAAAAAAACGAATCTTTCCAAAGTTTAAAGAAACCCGAAATCGCACGAAAAAATTGCGAATAATTGAAAATTTGGCAAAATTTTATAATCAACAAAATTTCGAAAATTTACCACAAAATCGAAAAACCGGAATAAAACAAAAAAATTACAAAAATACTACAAAAACTAGAAATTCACCACACTTGAAAATTTTAAAATTTAATTTCAATTTCACACAAAATTTGGAAAAAATAAGTATTTTACGACAAAACGTCGCATATTTATTACTCAAAGGCATATCCGTATGTTTATGAAATAATGCAAACAGATATCCTGCAGTGAAAAATTAATAAAATCCTTGGCCACATGAGTGCTGCTTAATTAGACTAAGCACCCAGTATGGAAGGTCAGTAATCATTCTGTCATGGAAGCGCTCTTTTTTTTCATTTTATATAGAAAGAAATAAATGGTATAAAAATAATTAAATCATAATAAAAATTATAATTTTAGTTCAATAGTTTTCAAGCACTAGGTCTTTTTATTAAATTCTTTTAATAAAATAATTTTATTTTTAAGGCAAATTATTTTTCATTACGGCAAGCATAACGCGATACTACTGTGGGAAAAAAATAGTCAAATCTGTTTCGTCCCCCTCAAAGTAATCCCCTCCAGCTGCAATACACTTATGCCGACGTTTTTTCCAATCCTCGTAACAGTTGTTAAAGTCAATTTCCGGAATAGCCTTCAATGCGCGTAGCGATTCACGTTTAATGTCTTCAGTAGACTCAAAACGGTTTCTTCGGTGCGGTCGCTTGAGTTTTCTGCAGAGCTAGAAGTCACACGGAGCTAAATCAGGCGAATACGGTGGTTGTGCAACGATATTGATTGATTTTTTGGGGAAAAACTCGCGAAGAATCAATGCGGTATGCGACGGTGCATTACCGTGGTGCAAAAACGAAGAGTTGTCGGCAGTTTGGACGGTTGGAAGGAAATCGAAGTGCACCACACCTCGATGATCGAAGAAAACTGTCAACAAGACCTTGATTCTTGACTTACTTTGACGTGATTTTGGAACCAATTGTGATTTCACTTTTCTTAGGCCCAAATGACCTTTTAAAATGGATTTCACTGATCCCTCCGATATTCCAAAGATATCAGTAAGGTCTCTGGCTGTTAATCGTCGATTCTCGAACACCAATTTTCTGAAACAGCTGGTAATTGCTACAGGCTGTTTTTTAATTTGTAACATTATTAAAAGTGAAGTTGACCGTGTTTATATTGATTTCTTAAAGTGTAACCATTTTGGCAAAGGAAAAATTGGTTTTCGGTTTCGGTTTTGAAGTACTACAACCGTGGTTTCGGTTTCGATTTTAACCGTACAGAAAACTCTAGTGACGATGACTCCGATTTTCATGAAAAAATCATAATGAGTGGCGAGGCACATTATCATTTAAATGGATATGTGAATAAACAGAATAGTTGGTTCTGGGCTATGGAAAACCCTCAAATTATTAATCAGTCACCTTTGCATCCATTAAAAATGACAGTCTGGTGTGCAATTTGGTCAGGAGGAATCATTGGACCTTAGTTCTTTGAAACTGAAAACGGCGTAACGGTAACTGTCAATCGGGAGCGATACCGTAATATGATTGAAAACTTTTTAACACCACAACTGCATGCTTTGGGCTTGACTGACATGTGGTTCCAACAAGATGGGGCCACATCGCATACAGCCAGGATTACAATGGAATTACAGCTAGACCTCTTTTCACAACAAGTTATTTCAAGGAATGGTGATGTTGATTAGCCTCCACGTTCGCCTGATTTTACTGTTCCAGACTTCTTTTTGTGGGGATATCTGAAAAGCAAGCAAATTAGAAACGCTGGAGCAACTCAAACAAAATATTCGTGATGAAATTAATGAAATACCGCGCGAAATGTGAGAGAATGTAATGAAAAATGTGTTCAAAAGAGCTCGCATTTGTGAGGCTAACAGAGGCGGACATTTATCTGATATTGTATTTCATACATAATTGCCGACATTAAATAAAACATTTATCAATATACAATCCATTTCTTTCATCTAATCAAAGATTATAAACAAATTAGTATACCTTCCCGGCGGACACCCTATATTTCAAATGCGTTCAATTTATTTCACAATGGAATTGTTTTATTTGAATAGTTGGTCTTTTTAGCTGACATCTATCAATAAATATAAGTTATACGAATGCATTCGATACTATAAGCAACCGAGAATATTTAGTTTTCAAAAAATTCGCCTGTCTAAACCAAAATTCTCGGTGTATTGCATCGAGTTTAAGTAGTGCTTATAGGCACTAATTGTTATAAAAACTTATCACACAACCCACCTTATTCTAATCAATTTTAAACTATCGTTAGTGGTTGCGTTAAGAAAGATTCTATATTTTTTTAAACTATAATTTTATTTATTGAAACTTTCTATTTAAAGAAATTTGCAATAGATGTTCAACTCTTATCTCTAAAATATTATTTACTAAGTATTATAATTTAATAACTAGTTTATTGTATTTAAATTCTAATAATAGGTAGGGTAGGGGAGCCTTGTCGCCATGCTCAATGTGTCGGTTTTTTTCAGTCTCTGGGGCCCATGAAATTGTAGTAAATCGCGCGCTAGCGGATGGTTCACTTACGTATTACGTATTTGGACAAGTATTTTTTTGCTACTACCTGGATATTGGGAACTTCCAGATCTCTGTGTATATTTTCATTTCTTACGTACCAGGGGGAACATACGATAAATCCAAAGCTGAATTGCATATAACCATATTAGCTTTGTAACGGGACCAAGTTAGGCGTCGATCTAGGTAGATACCTAAATATTTAACGTGCGTTTCCGCTGGAACCGTGATGAAAAACGTTAACTGAGCATATTTCGATGGATTTACCTTTATTTTCCAGTTTTTCAACCAGTCCTCTAGCTCATGAATGTGCGACTGAATTTGTTGAGGTGCAATCTTCGGATAATTATTGACACTTATAAATGCAGTGTTATCTGCAAACGTTGATGTATAAGTAGTTGGGCTTGTTGTTCCAAACACGAAACGAATAATATGTTAAAAATATTTACAAAATGATCATAACAAATCCAAATACCTTGGAAAAACCCATTTCGCAAAAGTTCGTTAAATACGAACAGTAAAATTATCACAATATAATTAGTTAAATACCTTTTCATTCAGGGCCGAGCGATTTTTTCATATCTAGAGTTTATTGTCCATTTCAAATTTGGAATAGTGAAACTTTTTATATCTTGTGGTGTGAAAACCTTTTCCAAGTGGTTTGCAAAGTTATTTATTTTTTCAATTGAGATCTTAGCCTATGTGCGGTTTTCATGTCTTATTGGGGATTCGAACGCAATAGGACTTTTTAAGTGCCTTACAGCTTTTCGTAGGCCATAGTCCGTGCTTTTTCTTGGATCCAATTTTTTAAAATATCACTCTATAGCGGCGTTTTATTTCTTTCTCAGTTTATTACGTAAAGTTCTTTGACATAACTTCAACTGGGTCTCGATTGAGGAGAGTTTGTATATCAGGCGATGATTGGTACGAATTTATTTTCTCTAATCGTTTGTTTGGTATTGGTTTCTTACTGCGCCCGTCAAGATGTTCGAAAAGTAATCCACAGCTGCTTGAATATCAGTTGGATTTCATAGTGAGATGTTCGGAGGTGGGTGAGAGATTACATATTTCAACGATTTTGTGTTTTTATTTGGATAGGAAATAAGACTTTCATGTGCTAAAAAATAAAAATTGTGGGTGAATGGTCTGAAGGTAGATCATCGGTTGAACTGACTATTAATTGACACCGTCTAATATTTTTTACAATAGCCTATTTGCTTGAACTGTATTGTGCAGCTGTCTTCTTGGGCTAAGAATTCTGGAGCGCCAAAAATTGTGATTTTAATTCCTGAGAATTAAGTTCAATTTCTTTAAACCTTTTACTATCAAGTAACCAAATCTATCATCAGCGTTGTAGCTGTGTGTTTTTAAATATTAAGCTCCCTTCGTAGACGAAATTACATTGTAAACCTTTGGTTAAATTGTAATCGCAATGCCGTGCAACTTTTCGCATACAGTCAAACGCCGTTAAATATTTCTTTATATCAATTCATATTTTTTACTTATTAGCTACTCTTAGAGGTATATTGATTTTACGAATCCCTACGCCAAAGCTCGTTCTAGTCTCCTGCCTTAAAAGATTGCTTAACCATGCCTTTTACAAAAAACAAGTAGCACCGCAAACTTAATTATAGAGATCTGCTTTATAATTTCGGCATAATATCAACAAGTCCTTGGAAATGAACTACTTTTCATTATTACATTTTAACAAAACGTTAAAAAAGGACACGTAACATGAAGCTTTTCGAAGGGGAAGACATAGGCTATGAAGGCAATAAGATTTCAGATGTCAATTTAATTGGGAGCATATTTTTCGATTATTACTATTAATTACTTATAATCAGTTTTTTTATGATTTACTAGGACACAAGAGAGTAGTGTTTGTAAATATTTTAAGAGGGTGTTATAGCATCGATAAACAAACACATAGAGAAAAAGTCCGATAGTTAATAAGTTTATAAAAAATTTGGGCGGGTTCTTAATATAATTTATCGCGAAAAATTTGAATTATTTTGACTAATTTTAATGTATATATTATTCCTTCAATTTCAAGTTAACTCAATAATTTTAAAAATTAATAAAAAAACGTTTCTTTTTTAGCGGCTGCCTCAAACACATTTTTTGATACTGTTCAATTTTCCACATTAAATCGCTAATTCTGGTGAATTAGGATAGCTGGACATAAATCAAATCTTAATTGCAGACATACCTTTAATACAGTATTATCTTCTCATTGTTTTGAATCAAATCATTATCCTAACTTTGAAAACGCATCGGTTTTGAATACAGAAATTAGGTATAAGCGTCGTTTTATATTAGAAATGTTACAAATTGTTAATACACCTAGTACACAAAGAATTAATTTTAAGGCAGACACAGATAATGTTGCGCAGATATATAGCCACTTAGTTCATAGAATAAGATAATTACTATAAGTATGTTTTTTGAATTATGTTATATTACTTAAATAAGTTCGGTACACATGTTAATACAATTGTAACAATATTTTAACAATATTTTTAATGTTTTTAAAGTTTCGTTAACTGTATTTGCATTTTTTTAAAATATTTTTAAACCCCATGTTATTTTTGTTTTATGTTAACTTTGGAAAATTTTTGAATTTTTGTGACAATAATTTTCCATAAACGTATAATTTGTTTGTTGTATTTATTTCCTGATGATGCTACACAATGGAGTAGCGAAATATCGAAAAATAAAAATATATTTTTTAAAAAAAGACCTTCAAGTTTGGACAATTTTAATAAATTAAATTAAAAAAAGGTCAAGAACAGCTATAATTTTAATAAAATTATAAAGTATTATATCAAAGATTCACATTATGAAGGAGTTTTCAAAAGTCCATGCACTTTGTATTAACATAGGTAAAATTTTGAAGATTTCCCATCTGCATGTCAATAACTTTTAGGATACAGAATATACTTTAACTTTGCAGAAGTTAAGCTGAAGGTACATAGCACGCGTTTTAAGCTTTTTTAGCCGTTATAAGTAACACATCTTGCGTTAGCCATTTCTATCTTTTTAATCTTTTTTTATGAAATTGGTGATTTTATTGACGTGTTGATCATCAGTTGATGTTGATGGCCGTCCTGGACGTGGTTCGTCGTCAACATATTCTTGAATTATTCTTTGAATAATGTGTACCAATCAAAAACCCTTACTCGCGACATACAATTATCACCGAAGGCCTTTTGCAACGTTCTGAACGTTTCGGCACCAGAAATTTCATTCCGCATACAAAATTTAATGGATCTTCGTTGTTGAATAATTTCACTCATTGTAAAAATCGCCGAATGCACTTGTTGTACTTCAGAAAGACAAGCGTATACTAAACACTAATGATTACTTTGATGTGATATTTGGCACAGATGTCACTGACAGTCATACCAAAGTAGAAAAAAAATTTCGACGAATGGATTTCCGCGCGAAATTTAAATTAAAAAGTCTTACTATTTTTAGCCCACAGTAGTATACTGGTTTGCCACTAGTAACGGACAAAAATTTTATCTTTTTATGCTGAAAAGCTTAGCACAACATGCGGCTATTAACAATGGAAAAAGTAAAGATAATATATTAAATATATTTTATATATAATGCCTTACTTATACACATAATTGCCCCATTTATATTTTCCAATTGCACTGCACGAAGAGCTTACTAAATGCCTAAAAATATTAGTAGTTACCTTGTGCTTATATTCAGAACAGTTCTATTCACAGAATAATATACCTGGTAGCCTACTGTTTTGTTGTTTGTATTTAGAAAATTCCGGAAATATGATTGACGTTTATTCTTAAATATTTGCAAAACTCTAACATTCATACGATGAGCAACGCATTCACTTTGATAAATTTAAGTCATACATATAAATTCCACACTCCCATTGAAGTGCAATTTCATGTGACTGATTTGTGTTAAATTTAATATTTATATCACAATAACAGTTTACCTATAATAATTCCATTCTACGCAATATAAAATGTGTCTTGTTCTTTACCCACGTTTGCTCTTTCTAATTCTCGTAGAAAGGTAAATTTTTTAGTGCTTTGAATACATGACTGGCTGGCTGTTATCTACATCTACAGAGTTTAGTTTGTTAAATGTCTGTACGAATATGCATACATTTTTGTCTATACTTTGTAAGGACATTTATAAGAATCCTAAAATCATTACATCACTTCCACATCATCAATTATGACACTACATATTAAAAATACTCGTAAATGAGACAAAAACTGTTAAAAGTTTTAAAAACAAAATAAGATAAATCACCATAATTATATAGTAGTTGATGCTGCTATAGTGGCTTGGTTTGCTGCTGTTACTTGCCACCACTTCTGCCTGGACTCCAAAATAGTTACTAAAGACAAGTATGACTGCTTTCTTCGCTTTTTTGCTGGACAGAAAAGCTTAGTGCAGACGACTTAAAAATAGAAGAGAATTTTTAAGGATAATAAATTTTCAGCGTATATTTGGGGTATTAGAACGAATAGCAAATGCGATTTAAAATGTAAAAAGTTGTCGGACTTACTGCTTGAAGAGATTTTCGAAGAAGAGTATGAACGCTAAGTGCGGAAGTTTTCCACACACAGTATAAATGGCATCTGAGTGAAAAATTTACAAAATTGCTTTTATGCTTATGGACAAGTGGATAATTGATTATTTAATTTGAAGCTTTAATTGAATTAGACAAGTCTACAAAATCCGGAAACTTCTTGTGTTCCACAACAGTTGTTTGTTAGACTATCTGGGGGATGACCTTAAATATGCCAGTCTCTCGCATTCCCTTCATAAGTTTGTTGTACTGACTCCTTCTTTTTGACCATAAAAAGTTGTCACAGATGAAATTGTGATTCATCTGGAATTTAAAATTTTTCAAATTTATATGATTCAACATTTGTTAAAAATTGTTGAAACTGGTCCATGATTTCCATAATGACGCCGTAAAAATTAATCGATTCGGAAGTACCTACATTAAATGCTCAACAGAAACAAAAAGCGGTTGCTACTGATGGCATTAAGTCAAGGCAGTTTTAATACAGGATTGTATATTTTGAAAGAAACTGGGAGACAAGGATAAAGTGGTGGTCGCACCATGTTCAGTAAGTGGTAAGTTCGCAGTTAGATAAGATAGTTTAGATAATATTGTTGCCAACGATTGATTTACTAAAATACAAGTAAAATGAAACAAAATACTACGAATTTTAAATTTAAACATGCGATTTTGTTGAGATAAACTCGTTTAAATCAAAATAAAGGTTAATAATGAGTGAAGACAGGCAGTTCAAAACGGAACCGGCGAAACGTTGGTTTTACATATACGTAGGACCCGTACAATTTTGATCAGTGTGTAGCATTTTTTTTAATATGAAAAATTTATAATTCCCGTATTCATAACCAGGCAAAAAAAAATCTTGTTTCATAAAATTCGAAGACTAATAACGATTCCTGAAAATAATTGAAAGCAGTCTTTACGTTCTTATTCGCTTACATTTAAAACAACTACTGCAAGTGAGGAAGAGTGCAAATATTTGATGACAAATGTAACAAGCTGTCGTTGTTTTCGTTTATTGCTCTTATCTAATGTAGGACATCGTTATAAAAAACATTATTTTTTAAACATTGTCTTCTATTTGCAAATGAATGCGACTGTGTATCGCTTCGTATGCAAAGTTCAGTAAGTGCATGCATTTTGACATGTTTCTAAAGTTGTTGTTGTATTATTCACATTAATTTATTCAGTTTGGGTGTCAAGATTGGCAACAGCTATAGATGGGCCACTCAGCCAGTAAATTTCGAAGGCAGCATAACCTTTTTATTTCAAACTAATGTAATGAAAATGTTTGTCTGTCACATCTACTGGTTTAAACAAATGTGTAGTACGCTTTCTTTTTTTTTGTCAAGGGTATGGCGTATTCTGAGCCATGAGCAAGAATGTTTCCTTTTATTTTCAAGGGCCTTAATATGAAATGCGCATTGAAACAGTCATACAAATATTTATCCAGAATAAGAAGGAAGAAGAATTTGGAGACAAAGTTGTGCAAACATAAGCTCTAAGAATCTATGGCAAGATTTTGTGTCAAATCCAACTGCTCAACATAGAAAGTATGTAGCATTAAAATCGCTATTAAGTCTTTCTGCTGATCATAGATTTCTTTCAATTTGCGTTACTACAGCTATCTTAGGTTTGTCATTTTGTTTGAAATTTCTATAATGTTCATTTCGGATCCAACAAAGTATATATATTCTAGATCCTTATAGATAAGGAAGTTCAATTACAATGTCCGTCTGACCGATATTGAAATCAACTTTCTAATAGCGCTAGACAAACTAGGATCTTGAAACTTAGGCCACTTCATCACTGAGATTGGCGAATTTTAAAATCAGCCATATAGGGCCACAGGTTCCGGAAATATGGGCAAAAAGCTCTTTTCTAGGGGTTTTTTTGATATATTCAGCCTTGCGAGGAAACGTTTATACACATACAAATAAACCTTGCATATTCTGAATCCTTGTCAAATTTGCTATAGTCACCCTACAAAAATCATCATCCCCATGCTCCCAGATAACCTACGGAGCTAACTGATGTTCAGAATTAAAATTTTCCTTAGAAAACCTCAAAAAACTAGCAAAGGAAACCGAATTTGTCCAAAAACCGAAACTTCACAAAAAATTTAGAAAGATTCGGAATTTTGACAAAATTTAAAGTTCATCACAAAATCTAAAAACTGGAATAAACAAATTTTTTTTATCCAAGAATTTAAATTAAATGATTGAACAGAAATCTTACGAAAAACAAACAAAAAAAAAATATACAAAATTAAGCAAATTTTGAATAATCACCACAAAATTTAATATTTCACTAAAATTTGTAATGTTGCCGAAATCCTAAATATCATACAAAAATAATATTTAATTAGAAACGTCGATATTTTTGCAAATTCGATGTTTAAAGAACATATAAAAACAAAAATCTAAAAATTGACTACAAGCGGTGAATAATTAAAAAATGGCCAACAAAATCAAAATGCACCAAAATATTTAAAAATTATAAATTTTGTCAAAAATCTTATTAGTCAGAAAAATGAAAGAAAACTAAATTTTACTATAATTTGGAAATTTACACAAAACCAAACTATAGTTCCAAAATTTGTAATTACGAGAATTTAAAAAATGAATCTAAATTAAAAAAAACGGAGTTTCAAAAAAAATTTTCAAAATCGGAATTTTCGCCAAAATTTTAAATTCTCAAAAAATCAAAATTCAATGAGAAACCCAAATTTTACTAAAGAAAATATATTAACATATTTTAAATATTCACCAAATAAGTTAAGGTTTCACCACAATTTTTTAATATCGCAAAATAGCAGAAAGTTCACAAAAAATCTGTATTTTATGAAAAACATCGAAGCTGTAACAAAATTGATTTTTAACTAGCATATATCAACAAAAATAGAAAATAGAGATTTCAGATCAATATTATTTATTATAAATATTAATTGAATTGTGGAATTCCCTGCGTTTTGAGAAACGTATTTTGCGCTCTTCAACCATTTAATAGAGCTGCAGTCGAACAAACCCGCCGTCGGTTCAATTTTATGGTTTTCTGCATTAAGCTTCGTCTATCCATTGAAATATACGATAACATCGATTAAGATACTCAATCACCTGAATAATACGCATTGTCCACGAAATAAAGCCGTGGGCGGAACAGAGGAAAATATCTCTTGACTTTAGCTTCTTAATGAAATGCTGCACCACAAATTCGATAATTCACTATAAAATTTAAAAACTGCAGTAACTGCTTTGCAAAAAAAAAAATACAAAACCGAAATTTTACCAAAAAATATCAAAAACTAAAATTCACCAAAGTTTTAAAAAATTTTAAAAGCACCACAATTTTGTAATTTTCGCGAAAAGTCATAAATAAAAATATTTTATGAAACAAAAACATAATTCGAGTGTAATAATATTTACAATAGGGGCAAATATTTATTTAAAAAAAATTAATTTGGTTTTTAACTATTTACATACATATTTTTTTTGCTTTATGAAAGTGAATTAATTAGCGAAATACTCTGATGTCGAACAGTTTTATAATGAGAATCTGTTCTGCATTTAATTTTTATATCTCCAAGAAATACTTCATGTATATATTTGCAATAGAATAATATAAATTGCACACATACTTAATTTTTGAATAAAGTGCATCGATATTTTAAGAAATGGAGAAAGAGGAAAAATGCAAAAGAAAATCGAAAAAATAATAATAAAGTTTTTGCCGTAATATGAAATTTCTACTTGACTGGACATGGAAAATTGGAGAAGACAGGCTGAAATATATCATTATTGTCACAAAGGACAAGAAACGAATAATGAAATAATAATTTTTCGATAAAAAAAAGATTTATTTAACTTCCGATTTTATAAATCTTAAAGTTCTTGACCTACTAGAGATATACGTTCGCTCTTTTGCGAACATGTAGAAATTTGAATTTAATGAATACTTAGTTGTCACTTTGTCATACTATTGACTGCCAATGCCCATGCAATGGCTTTTATCAGCATGCTTTAAATATTTGGGTGTGTAAATATTATTATAATTGTGTTGTTGAACAGGACAAATTTATATCGAAAGTATCATTCTACCAACAAATATTATTTTAACATTAAAATAGTATAAGAGTCAACAGCTGGATAACTAAAATGTGTGCATTGTATTCTTTAATACGAGTAGTTTGCCGTGTTCTATTTCATCTTTGGCAACAGTATTTTCATTTGGCATCTATTCGTAAAATAAATATGAAAAACTCCTTTATCGCTGATTCTTTAATAAGTGTAGAAATAAAATGCATAACAAAAAATTCAAGCTTGATCCCCCCGCCTTACTTCAAATACATATTTAAATTATTGCTTTCTTTAATTTTCAAACATCTTTTGGCTGACCGTAGTAGCCTGAATCTATTTCTTTAAATTTAACTTTAGCAGTTTTCTTAAAATCCTTTCTGTAAAGTGGTTACTTGACTCTTGGGAACAGAAAAAACCACGTCAAATAGTTTCACTCAAAATAACATTGACGAAATAATGCGTTATCAAAGCACGCAAATCAAAAACTACAGAACTAGCGAAAGGAAATAAACTTGAGCTACACTATCATTATCAAATAAAATTTTAAAACTTTCTTTACATGGGTTTTTTCTTTTTTTTTTTTGACTAAAAAATGCCTAAGCTATAAATATTCACAAATTAATTTGGCTTATTTATTTGTCGAATTTTTAGCACAAGGAAATGATGGCTTAAAAATCTCGCTTCAACCCAACTCTTGCCTAAAATAACGTGCACTACATTCAGGAACCATCCAAATTTTCGTAAGTTTTCCCATACTATATTTAATCGCAGAAGTAGCTTAATGACTGGTAAGTTATCTAACTACCGTTAACGTTTTCGAAATTTCATTGAAATTTGTTAGAAGTACAAAACATCACCCAAATTTTATCCTTATTTTAATTCGGAGTTTAAGCTCATAAGGAATGGTGAAAAATTAACCATATAGAGTTCATAAGGAAATTGGAAATAAGTTGTATTCCATTTTTAGAAAAAATTACTTCATATGAATAATGAATTTTATAGGTACAAAAAACGACCACTTGTAAAATATTTGAAGCTTCTTCTCCAATCGGAACAAACTGATATCGACTGGACAATATAAAATATTACAAGACGAAGGCGAAGAAACTGGAATGTATTTACATTTTGAAAATGGAACGTAAGCCCTAAGCATAGCAAATATGCGGACTGAAGACTAATAGGAGAGGTCTACAGTCTATCAGAATTTTGTAGCAAGTAACGAGGTCAAAAAAACTAGACTAGAAAAAATCTTTCTCTGTGTATGTAATATTTATCTGTGTATATAACACAACTTACTTCATTTCATTAGAAAACGTTAAAAACACTCAAAGTTTCTAGGAAATAAAAAGCATCGAAATAATTTTTTTAAACTTTTTTCTTTTTATTTAATATTTCAATAACTGGGTTTTAACATGCTAACATCATCTTCACTATTCTCATTATTTTTACTACGACAATGTTTTTTTTAATATTGAAATAAATAACGTGGCTCTCATATTTTATGAGGAATGATTGTTCTTGCACTAGAGTTTACATTCAATTTTCACTTACAAAAAAAAAAAAAAAATGCTCCACGAATACTATTTTTGCAGCATTTGTACTAAAAAGCTCTTACAAGCTATTTAATCTGATTTGACAATTTAAACATTTAATTCTTTTGTAAATATTATGCAAAGAAGACAACTAGTGAAATAAAGCAATGACGAAAATAACAAAACTTTTTAAAATCTTAAAACGGCATTCGTGAGCAGCAATAACGTTGTAGAGGCAGACAAATAACCAATAATTGATTTTAAATTTATACCATACTGTAAGATTGTGCACTAGAGAGCGATTTCATTTTGCCCAAAAAAGACCACAATAAATATCTAAAATTAAAAAAATATTTTTGTGCCGCTTTCAAATTAAAAAAAAAATTTATAACATTTCTCAGCTTTAGTTTCTTAATTAAATTTGTATTGCTTGTTTTTTATGACACCCACTTACCTTTAGACTCCTGCTCTGCTACAGTATTATATATAATAATGAAAGCATATTTTCTTTATCATATTCAACGTTTTTTATTGTGAAAAATAAATAAAAATATTCAAAGGTATTTAATATCACAAATTATCTTGAATATGCGTATTATCGCAACCTCTTATCTATGCACCAAAAATGAAATACCAAAAATTAAATATTCAGTATCTTGTCAGGACGAACATCTTGTGGAGTTACGTCTTCAATTATTTTTCTTTTATTCGATGGCAATGGCACTGTGTTCATACTAACTGAAGAGTCGATAGGATTTATGTAAAAGGATGTAGTAGAAGTAGGTGATGATGCATTTTCTCTCAAACTAGCTTTGAGTTTTTATTTTTGATATTCCTTTTATGATATAGTCTTTGCGATACTTCATCTTAGCCGCAGATAAGGACATATCTACTTTCTGACGCCTACATTCGATAATACTATACAATTGGATTCAATAAATTCACACCGCCCATGCTTTCATCGTATAATCGAACAACTTTGGGTCTTTCAATGCCTACAAATTCATTTCAGTTCTTATTTTAAAGCCAAGCGTTATCTTCTTCGCCGATTCCAACCAAGTTAAAAGATATATCCTGTGTTATAAGCGAGTGCCAACTACATACCCATCTATACTTGTACAAATTAAAAGGGTATATATAGTTTTGATTCCATTTGTAATTTCTACAATATTCATATCGGACTCAACAGAGTATATATATTCTGCATCCGACTAAATAGGGAAGGTCATTTAACTATGGCCGTCCCTACCACTATGTTCGATGTTGAAATCAACTTTCTGACGATACACAACCTAGGACTTTGAATTTTTGGCCATTTGAAGTTTCGCTATTTAAAATCAGCAATAACGGTCTACAAATTCCCATAAAATCGATAGCTGCACATAAATGTCTCTAAAAATTTAAAATTCACCATAAAATCCAAATAAACAAAATTCAAAACCTAAAACTTCGGTTTTGAATAAAAAAAATCACAAAATTTGGAATTAACTTTAAATTTAAATTTCACCACCGTTTTGTGATTTCATCAAATGGCAGAAAAATTACGAAAAATCAATATTTTTTAAAACGTCGAAATATTAAAAAATTTTGTGTTAAATATATATATATATATATATATATATATATATATATAAATATATATATATATATATATATATATATATTTCACCCCAAATGGCGATTTCTCAAAAAAATAAAATCTCACCAAAATATTAGTGATCATAAAACCTATAAATTAGTCCAAAGATTCAGTTAATCTGAAACATAAAAAGCTAAATTTTACTACAATTTCGGAATTAACCACAATTAGTACATAAAAAAGCATTGTAAAAGTTGAATTTTTAAAATAATACGATTATTGCAATTTTTCCTGTAACCAGTAAAGTTTTACTGTTACTGAACATTTTTTCAGTTACCAGTAAACTCCTACTGTTAACCAGTAAAATGGTTACTGCTATACATAATGCATTAAAAATATACTGTAGTATGCCCAAGTATGATAATTGATCTGTATAGCACGCCGATGGCTGCATGGCCTTCTAAAATGGCTCTAATGATCAACGATTCTCATATAATAACTGGAGATGGGGTTGTAAGTAAATTTGCGTTCACGATAGTAAATGATTGCGAGCAACACATTTCTTCCATTTGCGATCAAACTTATTTTTAAAAATCACAAAATAGTCGAGTTAAAGTTTCTATCATGTACACTTGTCAAGTGTTTCATGATGTGTGGTACGCCTGCAGAAGCGCCCCATCCATCGGTGTGCACAATATATAAAAGTTTTCGTCCGTTCATCTCCACTCAGAAGTTTAACTCTGACTCCTGGCAGTATCCAGTATACTGTCAGCTAAAGATAACATTTTTGGCAACGTATTTAAAATATGTTTTGTGTAAAATGATTCAATCGTAAATAAAAAATATTGCCACATATATATCATAATATCAGTCACATATGGGTTGGCTGGTTCCATCTTAAAATTGAATGTTGAAAACAGTAAGCGTTTTATTTTTGTCCATTGCTATTTTATTCATCTCCGAATGGCGAAAATAATTTTAGTACTCGTAACATCTTGATTTGCTTGCTTACTTTTCTTTAGGTATGATAAAATAACTCTTTTTTTTTCATACATGTCATTGCTATTGTATATAACGTTATGGTTTACGCAAAAACCCTTTCGTGTTAATAAAAAGTAAAGAAATATAGCATAAGCGTCTCTTATATTCACACATTCGTACGAGTGTTTTTCAATTTATCAGCAGAGAATCTTTTATTTGCTATATACTCGCAATAATGTGCGAAGAGTGAACAATTAAAGATATGAAATCAAACACGAAACTACTCGAGTACAAGTGATGCAATTTAAAAGGTATAAAATTTGCACCTTTATGGGGGAGTGCTCTTAGTAATATACAAATTAAGTGGATTCTTTCAAAATATTCCCCTGGCTAGATTAAAAGAAATAATAATAAAATGCTCAATGTAATTAAGAAGTGCACAATAATTTTTAATTGTAGGAATTCATTTAACTTATCATAAGTGGAACACAAGGCTAATCTCTTCAGTTTGCAAAAATTTGTTTAAGCAGTTTATCTTTCTACTCAGATACTCCGCAAAATCAATGACTATTTCAAAGTGGCCCACATACTATTTAAATTTAAACTTTCGCACTTGTTTACGAGGGCTGTGATTAAAACTCTACAATTAACATGATATAGCCATATTTGCACGAGTATTACGGAACCGTGCAGCCCTCGTAATGGGCGTAAGTTACACCTCTCAGCGAGTAATCATGTGTAACTTTCTACCTCTCAGAAATTTTATTGAAATCAAAACGACAGAAAGTTATCTTTAAATTAAATCAATTTCATTGTAATTAATAAAAATAATACATCTAAAAAAGAACCTTGATTTGTTTTTAAAACAGTTAATTAGAACACCATCTTTAAGTTCAGAGACGATTCAGTATTTTTGAGCAATAAAAACTACACTTAAACTCCAGAAATACGAAAATAATACTGACGCGTTAAAATACTTGAAATATCAACTTCCCTATCAATATCATTGAAATGTACTTATTCATAGTAAAATTATTTATCTCAATCGCTCGATGTTGTTTTCACTGGCAACTTTGTGAGACTTTTAAGCTTGTGTACGAGATCCCTTTTCATTCTCCTAACTTTTTGCCCATAATTGCTTGGTTGCCACATGCCTTGGTTCACCTGCTTGATGGTCGGGTACGTGAAAGAAAGTTTCTCTTTGCACTCAACTATCAGTCCGAGATGACGTTGATTTGGGTTAAGGGTCACATAGGAATAGCTGGGAATGAATTAACAGAACCCAGAGTTGCACCGGGGAATGACCTAGTGCGAGCTAAAATTCTGCAATCAGTAAGCTCCCTGAAGAGGTGGAGGGAGGCTACCACATGTATACAGGTTCGAAAGATGGTAAAAGAGCTTTTCGGCAGGAAGGACAGTAGGGTACTTAGATATAACCTTGAGCTGGATCGCTGCGTTAGTGGCAGGTCATGAAAACTTAAAATATCATTTGGCCAAGATGAGAATAGCATATGATACTTGCAGGCTGTGCCTGAAAAAGCCTGAGACGGTGGCGCACATTGTGTGTTAATGTCCAGCACTGGCTAGCATAAAAATGAATGCTATGTGGGAGCTAAGTGTTAGAAAAGTGCAAGTAGTTACGTGACTCCGTGATGAGAAGGAGCGCCGACAGTTTCCAGTCGTCAGTCTAAAATCACTACAGTCAGAGGTAAAGGCTAAATGATAAATGTTAAACTATAATATGCTTTTCACATATCCACCATCATAACTATATTCTTTTTTAGACTTTTCTGAAGTGTGCAGTATTAAAAAAGCATACTGACCTACATAATGAGCCTGCCTAACTAAAAGACGTATCGTTAAAAAATTTATAAGCCAACATTAGAGCTGCTTCGTGCAATCTTTTGCTTACTTACCTGTATAACTTAAGGCCTACTTCAATAAGCAAAAATGTTTATATTTATGTAACCCATATTTGCAGTAACTCGAAGAGATAAAGAGCGACTACTAGAACCATACCCAATCACAGTTTCATGTGATTTATGACCAGACACATATGTTTACTTTAGAACTTCAAAATGGGTAATTCTAGGCGAAGTTACTGAAGTTACTTTTTAATCATAAATATCGAAAAAAACCCAACAAAATGTTGTCTCTAAATCATTGAATCACATAATCTAAATCATAACAACGTGCCTATGTTGATTCTTGATGTAATCCAGCGCATATTAGAATAACGGTACAACTACAGGGGGTCCGCCGGTAAGGTATACTAATTTGTCTTGCCGCCATTTTGGTAAACATTAGTCTTGATAGTTCATATTTGGCAGTCGTTAAGTAGAGACGTGGCAAATTTATTATGAAAAAATATTCGGTAAACCAGCGTGTTTTAATCGTTGAAACATTTTATCAAAATCAATCGTCGATTACTGTGACGATGAGAAAGTTACGTGAAATTTTTGGGAGAAACAACGTGCCAACAAGACGCACTCTTTATCGTGCAGTAAATGATTTCGAAGAAAGAGAGACTGTAGCTGATAGGCTCAATCATGGACCACAACGTTCTACAAGATCGGGTGAAAACATTACTGCTGTTCAAGAAAGCGTTCAAAACAATCCATCAACCTCAATTCGACACCGTGCTCTGATATTGTATTCCATACATAATTGTCATTATTGACATTAAATAAAACATTTATCAATATACGATCCATTCTCTTTCATTTAAGCAAACAAAGTAGCATAGTCCCGGCGAACAACCTTTATATAATATATATATATATATATATATATATCAAGAGGGGTATTCTGACGCCATCATAGCTACACGGCTACACGAGACCCGTTCTCGTTGCTCTAAAGCTGCAATTATAATAAGAAATGCGAAATATTTGAGAGCTTAAAATTTTTTATCACTTTTTCAAAATGAATTTATGAACTGGAATTGTTATTAATTAAACGAATAATTAGTCAGGCTCAAGCCGGTTTTTGTGTTCTTTTAAGAAAGAAAAATTTAATGTTTTTTTGATACTATCACTTTTGGAATACAATAGAAGTTATGTTATTAAAAACTAGAAGAATGGAATAACAATTTATATGTTTGGTTATTTATAATTGGAAATTAATTAATTAGCAAGCAAATGTTTGTTGACATTAAATAAACTCTTAAAAGGCCCCTTTAAAAATATGTTTCTCCTTCCAGCCCAAAATAAGCTGAATATAAAAACCTGTGAATTTTTCACCATATACTCATGTGTAAAGCAGTTGAAAACAAGCGGTAATTGGTAAGAACGGCAAACCGCACTTTAGCAACACATCAATTCTTTGTATTCTTCTTTGCAACCGACTTAACCGACACCCAACAAAAAAATAATAAAAAAAACACACAGAGAGTAACATGGAATAGTTAGGCATGATCACCGCAAAGATCAAATTTATAGATTCTATACCATGTATCATGACGTAGCAGTTAAATTGTCTATAATTTAAATCAGTTTACAAGCTGCTCCTTGCCGCCAACATAACAGCTTAAAAAAGTCGTTGTTCCTTTAAACCTTTGCAAATAGTTGTTTTCATAAACATAATAACTTTATGTATGTGAGTGGCTACGTTCGTAATCATGTCAGCCAACATTCGAGGCTGGCAGGCATAAGAGTACATGCATTCATACTCATATTATTCCATTTCTAAGAAGAATAATATAAGTGAATGTAACGATTAGTAAGTACTTATTTTGTTGTAGTATACGGATTATTTTTTACCAAATGTCATGCAGCGAATGGGTTGGTAGATTGAAAATGAATCGGAGTTTTAATTTCAAGAGTGTAAAGCGAATGATTTAATGCACATCACATCTTAATTTTCGGTAGTCTCAATGGGGAGCTAATTCGATTTAAGCATTTAACAACACATAGATTGTATGCCAGCCATTGTAGGAATTTCCACAAGCGACTTCAACAGCTTGTGTCAGTCAGAACAGTACTGACGTGTCGTGTTTTCCTAGTGAAACAGCAGCAAGCTCAAGCGCATTTATTATTAGTAGTAGCACATTGGGTCGAAAAAAGTTTAGGCGAAAAAAGTTTTTATGGAGCATTCAATAAGAGTTTTGTTGTACCATCAACACTCTATTGAGCGCTACGTAATGTATACCAATGACAAGTTTTTGCAAAAATAATAGTCCAGCCAATTTAGCAGATATAATCCATCTTATTGCCTGAACATCTTTAGAAACTCTGCTCGGCGCGAACAACATCTACAATCACTCCAATCACTGGATTAACCTTATGTCTGTGGGCATGATAATGATTGGTCTTTTATTTTCAACCTTATCTTATCTAACAAAATATATTTCAGTGTTTGACACGAAAGTCGAATTACCTATTTCTCTAATTTTCCAGCTTCAAACTTTTTTGATTGCCTGATGAATGCTTTCTAGCTAAAATATGTTTAGCTTTTCTAATACTTACGCCCAGCGAGACCACTTTTGTTTTTAATTTATATTAATGTAATGAAATCAAAGTCCCCTCAGAAGCTCGATATCGAACACAAAACATTGGTAAAGTCGCTCTTTGAATGTAGTCAAAGATCGACAACCTGATGTTCTCTAACTGAATAAAGATGAGACATGGACATTATGTTTTCAGTTAGAAATTGTGTAGCACCTTACCATTACTGATCAATTATTTCTAGCATAGACTGGTACATCATCTTTGCAACACCCGTGCATAGCCTCTCTCACACATACGCAGCAAGATGTATGCAAGGACTGCAGAAGAGTGTTTAAGTGCACGTAGTACATGTGTTGTCAGTTTACAAGGCCAATTACAAAGCGAAAAACCAAACAAACATTCAACTAAAAGTCAACACTAAGAAAACCTCATAAAAAACTGTGTCCACCTCTAGATGCAGCTACACATTCATTGATATGCACACACATTAAGATGTACGAAAGAGTAATGCAAATAACAAGTAAGAATTTTATTAACTCTTTTTACCAAATTTTAATTCAACAAACGAATCATTTGGTTCGATTTGAAAACCACTTCAACTGTGAAAATTGTTAAAAAAAAGGCGAAAAACCTGCGGGGCAGTTGCTGGTATTGCGCCCGCAATCTTAGTTAGAGCAATGCAACAGAATATAAGTTGAGTGAAGAAATAAAAACTATTAGAAAAAATGTTCAGAACTTTTTGAGCATTAAAGTCTCCCAACTATTAAGATGGCGGCTTACAGTTGCAAAGTTTTATTTTTATAACACAATGCTATGACATAAACAGGCATTTAAATACATGCACAGACAACCAGAACTATTCATACCTAACATTACAATTTATGGCATTATCGTCAAGTCGGAATGTATTTGAGAATCAAGAGCAGTTTTAAGATATTTGCAACGTGCAGAAAGAAAACATTTTTGTGGCGTTTAAGTGACGTTTTATGGAGCTAATTAGGCACACATACTAATTATCATAGATATTATAATTTATGTCTATAACTCAACGAACAGGAAGGTTTTTTTTTAACATTAAATGCTGCAAGTTATTTTTAATTATATTAAGCCTCAAGACCGACAACTAGGAAATCCACAAGTGAACTTAAGGAAAGCGATGAATTAGATTGGAAACAGGTTATAATTAACAAGGCGAGTTTATGGTTGGTTGCTTTGGAAAATATGTAAAATCATGAAGTGTTATCAGACATCTCGCCATTTGAAACAATGTATCCAAGTGGTACAGGCTATTAAATTGGTTAGTTGGCGCCACTTTTTTGCGTTGAGCTGTAGTAAAAATATTGAACACTCAATAATACATGTTCTATACAGCATAATTTGGTGTAGGCTTTTTTACTACCATTTGAGCGCAAACCACTGAAAGTATGACTTGCGAGCTTTCGATAAATCACAGCGCCTTGAAATTTTAGGCAATAAAAATCCTAATGCCTGAGTATATTTGAAAGAAAAAATTTTAATGAAATTAAATTTGTATAAGACCGCTGCTCAAAGCGAAATCCTTCCGCATAAATTTAACCTGACACGAAAAGCCATAGGAAATAATCTGGAAAATTGGGAAATCGTTACAACTGGTATAAAATGATAGTAATCAGGAAATCCCCATTATGGCTTGGAAACTGCACTTGGGTTAAAAGCTTGACTAAAAAGTCTTCGCTAATAATTTGGAGGATTTTACACAACATGAAATAAATAGTTGCACTTTTCCAATTACACTGTAAAACAAATTGTGAGCCCTAGAATCTTTTACAAATGAGACCAACGGGAAATGATGGTCGCCTATCAGTAGTAAAATTTGTTTTGGAGACAAACCGGTTTCGTTGTACTTAATTTTTTATATACTCTACTAGCAATTGTTGGAGCATTTGGTAATGTCTTAAATATATGTGTGAAGTTTGTTAATAATAAATTTGTTAACTAATAACCTACAAAGAAGATAAACATATATCGCGGTAAAAAATGGTCTAGATAAAAACAATAATAGATGAATTTGTGAAACCGTTTGGGCATTTTATTACAGTAATGATATACTTTATTGTCTCATTGGACTCAGTGTTATTGGAGACACTGTTGATGGGTCTATGCAATTTTGGTTATCTCTATTGAAGTGGTCCGTTAAAAATTTTTTATTTATATAATTCTGTTGTGAGAATTATACTTTTCATATTAAATGCCATGTTGCCAGGTCACTTTTTCCGATGCTATCGATAGAAATTATTATAAAAGAACAGGAAAATTCAAAAAACAGAAAAGTTAATCATTATTTGGAACATAATACATAATATTAGTATTTAGGTTACTAATTTTTCATAAAAATAATAACTGTTCCATTCTTGCGTAACTTGTAGACGTATTTGAAATCGCAAAACTTAATGAACTTCAGGACTTGTAGTTAATTCAGCGTGTTGCAGTACAGAACAAATGGATCTAGATAACTTTTTTGGAACACTGAACGGCCCAGCGTCTGTTGCTTCTTATAATTCGTTTCAAATGGTACAAAAATGTAGACCTCTGGGACGATGTTTTTTCAAGCTAACAAAAGTAGTATATTAAAGTAGTCAGGAGGGAGCTCGGCAGGGATGTTAGTCGAACACAAACGGTTGAGTTCTTATCAAAGGTCGAGTCATATGGAAAAAAGTACGGGTATTTGAAACCAGCCACCTGGTTTCATCAGAACCGTCGACAATACGTTAGTTTTTGGTCGAAAATTGTTATGCTAATATGAGTAATAAATTTTATTTCGTTACTATTTTTAACACCCATAATAAAAAAATACATGATCCGTAGCGCACCTTTTTGTAAACAATCAAATCGGCCCTGTTCACTCGAGTCAATTTTTAGGTAATTTCAAGTCCCTGACTATGCCAATCAATCATTATTTTCCTCACTGCCACAATCTGGCAAAATTGTAGATCGGATAAAACGCTAGTTTAGAAGTTTGTTTAGAAATATACAGCTACAGTGATTTGTTGCGCTGTTCATAAAAACAACATCGAATTTCATTGATGTGATTTCAAATAAGTCCCAACTTGGCTGTGGACATAAAGTTCAACACAAACAACTTTGATACTAACGAAGGCACATAGAATCATGTTAGTTGATAACTCAACCAAAATTTTGATAGCTTCATTATAAACAATAAATTAAAGCAACTTTACTCTTGCTACCGTATTACCGTATTTAATTGCCGTATTTATGTGTTGATACCGACTCTGAGGTGAACTAATTATTGCGCAAAATCTCCAGAAGCATTTTTCACTTTCGTTGCTCTTACCGATTGACATTTCCACTACAGAAAATTAGTGCAAAACAACTCGTTTAGTTTCATTATTCTGAAAATATAAAAACTCGTATTCCTCGTACGTACAAACACTTCAATCTTCATCCGATCGCTTAAATAATTAAATTAGTAAATATTTACCTGTAATGTAACCCGATTTACCTTTCATGTTGTCTTACACAGCACAAGCTACCCAAACCCAAACGTAATTTTCACATTGTTTGCAAATAATTAGTGTGTTACGCAAGAAGAAAAAATCAAAAACGTCCCAATGAGGTGAAGAATACAGTTTTTGTTTTCGTAAACATGACCGGTCATAAAAACGACCTTGTAAATATTTGCATTACGAAAAGCAACTATTTTTGTGTTCGAAAAAGATAGAAATACTTTTGCTCTCTTTTTATCAATGTAGTATTTGCCTGTGTTAAAAAACACACACCATAACTTTGTTCTTAACGGAGTTTCGGCAAAAAAGAATTTATAACCAAGGAAAGCCTTAGTTATGTGCAGCAGCTGGTGCGTTTCTAAAAAGTTGGGGTTTTTATAAAAATAGTATGAACAAATATGTTTACAGCTAAAAAGTACTTTTTTCGCTAAGTCGAGTTGGAATGACGCTTGAGTGAACTGCAACAGATCAAGAATTATTGGCATGTGTTGAACGCTGTTGTAAATTGGTTTGTGGAAAAACATGTCATATATACTCGCCCCTATTGCAAAACTCTACATAATTATTAGTAGTAGAGTTAGTATTCCAACCCACGCGTATTATGTGCGTACATTTCTATTTAACAAACAGAAAATAATGCAACAATAATAGTATAAGAAGTATTACGATGATCAATATAAACATCAAACCCGGTACCATATTCACTTAAACCTCACATGAGTGGAAAATTGCCTGTTATCAGCAGAAAATGATTAGCCCACTAAATTTTTAAAAAAACCAAGAGAACGATATTTCAGGACCACTAAATTGATGTGTTGCTTGAGTTACTTATAACGCTTTTTCGTATTCTTTTTGCACTTTTCATTAAACTTACATTGTGGTATTTGCTCATTAATATGGTTATTACGTTTATATGGTAGAGTATAAAAATATATCAGGTCTTTCAGTATTAGACCAAATAATTACAATAACTAATAATAATAACATAAAACATGGATAATACGTGTAAGCGAAAAATATAAAACTCATAACACTGAAATAAATGTGGATTCTGGGCTCTTCATTATGATGGCACTAACATCTAAAAATCTAAAAAATAATAAATTTAGTATTAAAATTCAATCCCTTTGAACGCTATAATCGATCTACTGAGCAATTAAATCACCTACTCGTAGCCGAAGTTGTAGAGAGCAAAATATTATTGTCACATCTATGGGTTCATTACAACATTAAGATCTGTTAAGGTATCTATCTAGATATTGGCTTACATCCATTTGGATAAAGAAAGAAAAATATTCAGTGGATCTTAAATAATTTCAGGTGCCTCCGCTGTTGAAATTTCGCTTACTAACTTGGTTATTGCGGCATAAAATAGTCATAATGCTGAACTATATTTTGACAAAAACTATAATCTTTCTCTTAGATCTTCACAAGCCTTAAGTCTGCGACGGTATTGCTTTGTAAGGTCAGCTCCGTTAATATTTGTGCGAGTCGAGGTTGGTACGCCGATTACTTAGGCCTTACGGTCCTTTAAACGGACTGAATCTTGTCATAGTAAAATGCTACTACCAATAGCGATGGTAAAATTGCCTCATAATTAATCACCCGAAGTATCATTAATTCTGAGATTAAACTTCAAAACTTGTATATATTAAAATAGAAATTTTTTTAGCACTTGTTTTTCACAATTATGCTGAAAAAGTGATATAATACTTTATCTAAATAAATTCCCCTGGCAAAACTGATCTCAGTAAAATTTGGAAATATGTAGATATGGAATATCTTATTCTACTTTAAATCGCCTGGAATGGTGTGAGATAGAATCGTCTCAAAATTTTGAGTTTTACCTTAAACATTCATTCGGATCTAAGTTTGTATATAATGGACAAAACATAGCAAGCCACAAAGCTGAAATTCCGTATGCTAAATTTAGTTAACTTGAATCCATGGTTTTTTCAAACACATTCTGCTTATTTTCTTTTTGAATACTGCAGGTAAGTGTTTGCATTATATTCCTTCTTTTTGGCAGCTGCCTTTGGTTAATTTTGTGCAACAAGCAAATGGTTGCTAAATAAAACTTCAGAGATTGGCAGCAATAATCAAGTGAAATAAGAAATTTAAAATAAAACCCATATCTTAAACTTCCGGCTATGAAGCATTCAACACAGCAATTGCATTTTTACGCTTAATGTCCCATTTTGATAACGTCACTTTTCTTCGTTTAGTTCATTTAGCAAATGGAAATTTTTCTACTCTTACTTCCTTCTAGTTTGCTTTTTTATAACTAGATAGAAGAATTAGCTTAAGATATTTGCCTAACTGCTCGTTAACTCACGATTAAGATGATAAAGAAACGACAGTTGTTTGCTGTAGCCTTAGTCGTTCCGCAAAGTAATCAATTGTTGATAATGTCTACATGGAATAGTGCAAGTACAATACGGGTTTAAATTCATGTCATTTTGCTGTTGCTTAAATTGTTCATGCAAAGAATGCCAAAGTACTTTATGTTCTATTTTAAGTAATAAACAATTGTTATAAGGCAATGGAGGGAAGAACAGCTCCAAAAGGGGGTATTGCTCTACCATTTTTGCCACCTTGTTATCAGCACAAGGATTAAAGGCAGAGGAATTTATAATTCTCTTAAAACCAATATTGTTTTGAACGTTTAAACTTGTTACCACTGAAAACTTTTAGTTAAAAGTTCCCGAACTGAACCCACAAGACCATTGTTTAGAATTTTACGTTAAACATTTATTCGGATTTAAATTTGTATATAATGGGGGAATTATTAAGCAATTTATAGTAATTTGCGTGTGTTAATGAACAAAACATAGGCAGTTAAAAACCGCATCATTACTTCTGATTCAAAAATTATTTTTTTTTCTATGATGGCTGTATCAACTTTATGACATTTCCATCGGCGGTAACGCACAAGATTTTGTCAAAGTATCACTCTATCTAGAAAATGTCTCAAGTTGGTTCACTTTGTGGGAGTATGGAAATACATATGCAGATAGCAACAACCGATATCGATTCGATATCTTCTGGGATGCACGTCGCATAAAAGACATTCACTTACGGGCCATTTAACATGAACGGCCGGCTTTGCCCAACAAAATTTCGGCGGCTTTCAAAAATTGTTACACAATAATGTGGAAGCATTTTACCCTGTTCTGATATTTTCTCCACTTACAGTAGTATATGCTTCAAGTTTTTTGAATATGTAAAATTTTCGATTGTGACACCTGAATATTCTCACGTTAAGTATATTTTCATAAAAAAAAAGTATTTAACACTACAAGTTTGGGAACATATCTCAGTTTGTATTAACTAAGGACTAGTTTTGTCCACTATGCTGCGGTATACTTATCGTAGAATAATTATTATAATAGATATCAATTAACTAAAGAAACGTTCGTTTACGAGTACATCGTTATTGTTCCGATTCTCTTGAGATTATAAGAAAATTCGATTTTATAATAAAAACCTATTTATTGATTAAAAGCAGCCATTCGGTAAAATTTTTAAATACAATGTGGCACACGCATTGTTCCGAACCAACTAATTTTTGGTTCGCCTACGCAGATTAACAAAAAGCTACTTATAAGTAGTAACTTGCTGTTATTATATAAATATAATCTTTTGCCTTGTATGGAACGCACCCCGACAAATGAAAAGTTACCCTTCACCTCAATCATTCTTTATTTATTTTAGCCAATTGGTCGCTGAAGTAACTTAGAAAAACCCAATGTTCTGCTGTTTTCCTTGCATTACTTCATTCCGCTGATGCGCGTTTGTACTCTGGTATGTAGAAATGGGCACAACGTATCAATAAATGGAAAATGTTGCAAAATTTCGAAAAAGAGCTAAATTCGGTCAAATCCAAGGATAGAAAAATATGCCTAATAAGAAAACCCTAAAATCATATACAATAATATTTTAATGTAATATTTTTAATATTTGAAGAAATCCACTTGAAATGTAATAAAGCACGAAAAGAAAAAACCAAGGAGCGCATAAGTAAAACCTTAGAACGACAATACACCAAGTTTTAAAAGGAAACGTTCGCTAAAAAGAAGAGCTAAGTTGCAAACAGAATTAAAAAAAAATATTGGAATCAGAATTAAATATTAAAATACCGTACCGTACAATAGGCTGAATGAAGATAAAATTTGCATAACTCTGCTGAAGGATAATTACAAGACGTCTATTATTGTGGTATATAAATACGATACGATAAAAATGACACTGAAGATGGCAACTAGCCGAAACCAGTTTGTCTCCAAACCAAAATTGACAAGGGATGACGGAAAATCGTTCCAAACATATATATCAGAGCACCCTGTCGGAAAAACAAATCAACAAGCATATAAATAAAGCATACTTGGGGTCTCAATTACGTAATGTAATTAGTGATAGACGCAATTACAAAATAAAATGCAATACAAATACTCGTAATTTGTAATTAAAATAGTCAGTTGCATTATTTGTAATGTATAATTTAAACAAAACAACTACAGGATGTATTTTAATTATATTTACATGTAATGGTAAGTAATTGTAATTGAGATTTTTCAATTGCCGTGGCATGTAATCGTAATTGAGTTCAGTCCTTTTTTCCAATTACGTTAGATGTATTTTCTGTTACATAAATATTTTTTTATATCATAGTACCTTTGCATAAATAAGAAACCTTTTCTGTTGACTAACTCCACGGTGCGTCACATTTGTTTAGATAATCATTTTTAGAAAATGTACAAATAGATTTAAGCGTCTTTGCAGCAAATTACATTTCAGTATTTCCTTTTATTGGAATATAATAATCAATACTATCTGGGCCGAATGACCCACCAGGTGTAGAATGTTAACACAATTCCATTACTATTATACAACACATTTGAATCTAAGGAGGCTTGTTAAGTTATTTCATTAAAATATGGTATTAAATTTGAATGACTAACAAAATGTTGCCTTATAATCATGCATGTGTTAAGCGGTATTAAACCAGATTACTCTACATTCTGGTGGCACACAATACACACAGAATTCAATGGACAAACAACTAAAACGAATTACTGTCAATAAAAATAAAAAATAAAAAAATACTATTAAAATTTACATTCGTTTATTATTAAAAAATTGGAGAGATGGTTTTAAAAGTTAAGTTGCACAAAACAAGTTGAAGTTGCTGAATGAAAATATTTATAATGGGGAATTGAAAAACAATATTTTAAGAACAGTTTTTCGGATCATATCATGCGAAGTTTGGTTTGAGGAAAATAAGAAGTTCTATTTTGTACAACCGTGATATAAAGAGAAAATATTATAATAAATTGGTAGAGAATTTCACTAGAGACACATTTGTTGGAAAAAATCTACATTTTCCGATCCAATTAAGATTGCGTTTTGAAAAGATAAAAACTAATGATAATTCCCATACGGAAGCAGACGTCATATTTGAGTCCTTGTTGGGGTATTTCGATAATCTAAAATTTGAGTAAGAGTATTCTGCAGAAGAAAAATGTTCAATGGGTACTTATGGCTGTAATGTAATTATATTATTCATAACGACATATCCCTGACATTCTTTCGCGTATTATAACTTAAAGTCTGACTTATCGAAAGTATTGTAAAATACAGAGATTATAAAGTGATAATATTTATCCAAGAAGTGAGGGGCTTATTTAAAACCTAATTGGCAATTAGTGGATCCCTTTCGATTTTATGACCTTTGTTTTTTACAATATTTACGCCAAGTGAGAGCTAAAAATATGAATAAATTGTTCTTATTTCACGTTGCAGAAAGCTATGACAGCTCTATGCTAGCACGATTTGCAACTTGCCTAGCAAAAGTGCAATATTCGGCTGTGCCGAATCTTATATACCCTTCACAAAAGTATGAACTACTAAATATATAGTACAGACTTTTGCGGGTGCAAAAGATTTGTTTTTTAATATTTGATAAATTTTATAGTTTTCGGTGAAATTTTGTTGGTTTGGTTTTGGTTTTTGGTATTTGTTATAAAATCCCAAAATATTTTAACTTTGGTATCTGTAGTATTGTTAGTGAAATTTCGGTTGTATATTATATATTGATTTTGAAGGAATTAACTTATTTGTTTCCTTTTTTGACGATTTAGTGACTTATTTGTTAAATTTCAGTTTATTTTTGTAAATTTCGAACTTTTCGACAAATTTTTTATTTTTGTAATTTAAAATTTTTGCCATATACGACTAGTTTGAGTTTGTTGTGCATTTTTGAACTTTGGTGAATTTCCAAATTACGGTGATATATAGTTTTCTGTTGTTTTCAGATTAATTTATATTATTGATGAAATTTATAATTTTTTTTAGAAATTGGTAATTTATTACTGAATTTCCCAGTTGTTTTGAAATTTATCAAATGTTTAATTTTTTTTTAATTTGTTAAAATACAAATTTGGTAAATTTTCGTCTTTTTGGTGAAATTAAAATTTTTGTGGGGAAATTTTGATGATTCTGTTGTTTTGGTGAAATATCGTTTTTTTTTTAAATAATAATTTTTAAGCAATAAATTGTGCAGATTTGTGGTGAATTTGAAATTTTGAAAAACTTTCGGATTTTTGGTGCATTTTGTTTTTTTTTATTTAAATTTTTTGAAGTATTATTATATTTATGTACTCGAAAATTTTATATTAATTTTTGTGTTTCACCAAAATCTGAAGGTGAATTCCACAATCATAGAAAATATTATTTTTTGTATGTCAGATTAATTGAGACTTTTGACACAATGTATAATTTTTTAATACTTTGGTAATTTTGAATTTTTTGGTGAATTTTTAATAAAATTTGTAATAAAATATTGATTTTTTGTAATTTTTCGTCTCTTTTGCAAAGTTACAAAATTGCGGTGAATTAAAATTTTTGTGCTGAATATTCAAAATTTGTTTTTATATTTTCTTGGTAAAATTTTAATTTTGTATTGAAATTTGATTTTTTAGCAATTTTGTATTTTTTTTACTTCAGTTTTTGATTTTATAGTAAGTTTTCAATAGTCTTGAATTCAAACGTTTCGCAAATTGTCGGTTTTTGGGAAAATTTATAATTTTCATGATTTTTAAATATTTTAGTGAATATTGAATTTGTTGGGGATTTTTAAGTTCTTTTGGGAATTAAATACTTTTGGTGAATTTTTTATTTATTTTTATTTTATGTTTTTCATAAAATACTGATTTTTTGGCGAAATTGCAAATTAGTGGTGAAGTTGAATTTTTTGTGGTGAATAATCGAAATTTGCCGATTTCGGTTTTTTGGTTTTATTTTCCTAAAATTTTGGTTTTTCATTGAATTTTCTGAAAAAAGAAACATTTGAAATATCTGATTTTTTGAAATTTGTTTGTGAAATTTCGGATTTTGGAGGAATTCAAATGTAGTTGTTAGTTGTGCAAATTTGAGGGTTTTTTAACAATTTTTCAATTCGGTACAGCATTTAGGTCCGTAGGTCAGCTGAGAGGGCCAGGATTATAATTTTTCTATGGGGACTTCTTAGCAAATTTGGTAAGGATTCACAATATGCGAATTTTGTGGGTTTTGATATAAGCTTTTCCCCGCAAGACGAAAATAATAAAAAACAAGTTTTTGGTCTATATCTCGATAAGTTGTGGACCTATATTCCTGATTTTAAATAGCAAAAATTCCCCAAGCTAACCAATCAAGTGTCCAATTTTGAAGACCCTAGGTTGTATAGTGCCGTAAAAAAGTTGATTTCACTATCGGACAGACGGACATCGGTAATTAAATTTCCCTACTTCTAAGGATCCAGAATATATGTATATACTTTGTTTGATCGGAGGTAAATATTGTAGAAATTACAAACGGAACGACAAACCTATATATACCCTTTTTATTTTTGTAAAAAGTATAAGAAAACTTTTGCACATTTCATTTTGGTGTGAATCTTTTTTATTTCTGTTATCTACTTTCTATGCCATTGTTTAAAGTTGAATGATAAAGAGATAACTAATATTGTGTTAAACTTTTAATATTCCGCATATAGAGTAGTTAATATCCTGTGATTATTTTTCAACTCCAACTCTCTGAAGGCCATGCATTATTCCTTATATTTCTGTAGTATATTTATTTGCCTTGCTTGGCAAAGAAATTTTAAACAGCAAAAGAGAGATAAATAAAATTCTTAAAATAACATTTATCATAAATATTTTATCTAAAAAATGTTTAACTGTTACCCAACATTATTCATAAATACACTATCAATGTTATCAGAAAAATATAAGCAAAAAAAAAATTATGTAAAAGAAACGGAAAAAAGAAAAAACCTCTTTCAGTTCTTTCTATACCGAAAAATAAGTTAAAAGCAAATTGTGTGTGGGAATATTTGTAAAACATAATTTTCTTCGTTAATCATATTTAAACGTTGCTACATTGGTGCATGGTAATGTTGCATTACGTTGGCATAAAATGGCCGTTAAAAATATATTTAAATTGGATAAGTGTAATAAAAATCAATTGTTACGCTAGTTTTTATTAATGTTTTCACCTGGAGCTTAGGTGACGTAAGGCATGAGTAGCATACTATGGGTCATTTTGATTTAAATCCATATAGCGATATAAGTGACGTTTCTCTAGACTGGAAAAGCCAACAGCTCGAACTTAATTCACGAGAAAAAAGAAAAATATTATAAATGTTTGCAAGATAACGTTACCAAAATTCGTTATGGACTGCAGTCCTCATTGTCGGAGTTTCTGTCCTGTTAACAAGAAACGCCCCAACAAAACAACTAAACGTTGCTAAGAAATGAGCTACATAAGCAGTAGCAATGGCTATATTTACAACAAAACAAAAACAAAATAGATGTGGAGAACATTTTCCTAAAGTAATAAAATACGAACAATACACCATTATTACAAACAGCACGATAAAAGCGGTAGCAACTAAATTTTAAGACTGCCAATGATGTTGATAAATTCAATGGCAAACGATTTAAGGCCTTTTGCTCGTTGTCCTATTATATTTACCACCATCCATTTTTTAAATTTTTTTTTTTAACTTTGTTCTAAATTTAATTCCAAAGACGTGTTCCCCACTAAGTCTAGTACTGGTTGTGAGAAACAATAGTACTGTCTATGATGTTGGCTTAAAGGTAAAATATAACCAAACAAAGCTATTAGCTATTGTGAGATGCAGAAAGCAACAGAGCAAAATAGAATAGTAGCAACATTAGTAATTGTTTATAAAAAGCTTATATTTTCAACGCCAAGGAGTAGAGCATGATTTATGGCCGTAATTCATATTAACTGTGTGGTACTGCATTTAACATTGCATGCTGCGGCACTCTCCTAATGCACTATCGGGCTGTGAGCCTGCCTTCTTAGATGGAACAAGCTATCTACAATATAAGCAACAACAAAAACAACATTAAAGATACATGATATGATTTCCCACAATACTCGCATTCATCAATCATTTATTTGGAAAATTATTTTTTGTATCAGAATGCATAAACGATCCTAAGAGGCTAAAAACTAGAAATAATCCCACACGCTTTCTATACTGTAAAAAAGTAAAGGAGAGGAAAGTTACACCAGTGAAATTTAACTTAGAAATTGACACATAATTCTTCCGATAAAAACGCACCTGGTATTTTAAAATGGGACGAAAACGATTAAATTATACAGGAATAATTATTTTATTTTTGTTAAAGAAATTTCCTTTAAAAGAGATATTGTTACTTCAATGTTTAAAACACTTTTCATTGGCCAAAAATGTCTGGCCATTTGCTATTTCGGTCACCTTTGAAGCAGCCCTACAATGAGTTTCGGTTAGTTTTCTTGTCGTATTTATTGATCGTTGTGGTGTCAACGGTAGCGCTGTTGGAGACATATTCACCAAATATTAATATGTGACCAACCCAATTTTCATTTCTCTGATTTTGCAATTTTACCAAAAAGCCGAGAATTAAAAATCAAAAATTTTACGAAAACTTCAAAATATAATATACTTTACACAATTATATACAAAATATCTAATTTCAGTACAAATCGCGAATTCACAAACAAATTTACAAATTAAAAAAAAAAAGTTAAAAATTTAATTATAAAAAATTGAAATTAAAACACAGTTTAGGAATTTGCTTACATTTAAAAATTTTTTACGAATCCAAGCTATAGTCTCACGAATAAAAGCTCCATATTCGGCTGTGAGATATTTAATGCTGTTCGCTGGTTTTGTCGTTTTATTTTCACCTTTCTTAATCGGGGTGTTTTTCATTTCTCTGAATGCTTATACATTTTATATAAATTCTCGGTTTTTGGTTCTTTTTATTTAAATTTATTGGAAAAATTATATTTTTTGTTATTTAAAAAAAAATTTTGTCAATATAAAAATATTGAATGTTGGGTTTGTAGTGAAGTTTCGGAATTTGGGGAATTCCCAAATTCTGGTATAATGAATTTGTTTTTTTTTCATTTTTGAGATTAATTAATATTTTTGATAAATATTTATAATTTTTTGATTTTAAAATAATTTGGCGAATTTTTAATTTTTTGGTGATTTTTTTATTTTTTTTTTGAGAATTCACCAATTGTGAAATTTTATTTTGTTTTTTATATTTGTTAAACATTGATATTTTTTAAAATGTTGATTTCTTCCATAAAATAAAGCACTCTTTCGATTTTGAGGTGAATTTTAAAATTTGTGGTGAATTTAGAGTTTTTGCGAAATTTCTGATTTTTTAGAAATTTTTTTGTGAAATTTCGGTTATTGAAGGGATTCAAGGTTTGTTTTTAGTTTTTGAAATTTTGAGGTTTTTATAGAAATTTTTCCATTCGGTCCATCATTTAGGTCATAAACCTAATGAAACAATGCAAGTTAAAATTCACCTACTGAGGTGTATATTTACGATATTTTTTATACACTATTATGTTTTAGAGCGCATGACTACACAGTTCTATAAAAATTCCTCTTCAGTTTATATTGCTACTCAAATCCTCAAAAGGCTGTTGTAAAAGTCACAATAAACTATTAACATAATTTAAAAGCCTTTTTCTAACAATTATTTGCATCAAAAGAGCTTTAACTAAATAGAATTTAAATAAAATAAAGAACAACATGGTAAATAGAAATAGAAAGCACGCATTGCGAATCTTCAAAAACAAGATAACTTAAAGCGAGTTAGTTAGCAACATCTACTTACTATTTACCAGAAATGTAACTCGCAACGTAATACAAATTTATGCAAAATCATCAAAAGTGAAAATGTAAGCATTAAAAAGCTAAGTACGTGTTCAAGAAAAAAAAACTCTAACTAAGCAACTGAATATATGTATGTATACTAATATGGATTCAAGGACTTAAGACTCAACATGTAGATAACTGACAGTCTAACTATTACACTTTTACACTTACTGCTGCTTACAATTATGCAAAGCCACACTGCTCATTTTTAGGTGCTTTTCTCAAAATATATTAAAAGTTCGTAAAAACGAATGCACTTTAACTGACCCAATACTAAGAACTAATTTTTTACACGCTCATGCAATACAAAAATCTGTCCAAGGAAAATATTCTATAACTCAAATGTCGTTACACACAACTTTTAGATCGGTAACATGCGATTACTATGGGTGTGTAAATTAGTTCCACACATGCGTACTGGGTCGGTTAATGTATCATTTTCATAACCCTGATATCGTTTTGGCCCAATGATAATGTGTGATATGTTTTTTCATAACAGCTTCTTAAAAATTATCTGATTGGTCTTGAACTATGACTTTGACTTATGACTTTCATATTTTTTCTTTAAATATTTCAGTTCTCTTCAACTACCTGTTTTAGTTTTTACAACATTCAGTTTCCGATTTTTTTTTTAAATATAAAAAGTCATCAACGCTTGTATCCCTGGCTGCCACACTGATGAAGTAAACAAATATATTTATAAAAAACTGCATTCTCACCCAAGGAAAAAACCAAGGACATGAAAAACTGAGAAATATTCATTCTCGTATTCTACTTGTCTTTAGTGTTGAATTAAATACATGATATTTATAGTTAAACACAAAATATGTAAAAAAGACACGAAGAATGTTGATGACATGTGTAGTGGCATAGAAAGTGCATTCCGTTCTGCTAGTTGTCTAATAAAATTTTAACTGTTTTCAAAGTTATGATATGAAAAAAATACTCTTTTTGAATAGAAAAGAATAATTTTTATTAATATAAAAAAGTATTTTCTATGTTTTAAATTTAAATCATTTGAGTATAACAATGCAGCTTTTGTGCACCTACACCAACTTCCCAGCAAATATTAAAAGGAGTAAATAAAGATACATATTATCTGACAAAACAGAAAATTGCAAGAAAAGTCGGAACATACAAAAACAAAAATATACATAAATTGCACAATAGCAATTTGGTTCAAGTTGAAGCAAAAGTTGTTAACGAAAACGTATTATTTAAACGCACACAAAGTGGATAGATTCTATTTTTGTTTATTTTCAAATATTTTGAGAACAAATAGTTAAAAAAAACTTTAACAATATGGAAAAGTGAAAGAAATGTACTGGCAAACGAAATAACATAAAAATATTGAAAGTCATTCGTGTTAAAGGAAAGCTACTGAAAAATTTTTTCTAAGTAAAAGTTGTAGTCCTTATGTTCGACAACCATATGAATTCTGTCTTGTTTTCGTTAGAGATGTTTTTGTAAACCTACTGTTAATAAAGAAGTAAAGTTGAAAAATAAATGTTACACAGGTGTTTACAGTTAAAAAAATGATTTCCAATAAAACCGATATTGATCGTCGTTTGTTTTGGAGGCATCTGCCAGGTCTGTTATTATTTAGTCACTGCTGTCAAAATCCCGCTGGAAGATACACGAATAAGAAGGACCTCATCGCATTTTGGGATGAATGAATTCGTTATTAATAAAAATTGCCGTATATGCCTCCGCACCAACCCACATGAAGTTCCCCACGTAGCAATGCATATTCTCTTTTCCTAAGATTGTAGCTAATGCCAATAGACACTCATCGCTTACACTTAAACTTAGCTTAACTAGAAAATATTTTAAAATGTTTGTATACAAAAATACGTAGAGTTAGTTAAAACAGACTCTCTAACACCTTACAGCTAACTGTACTTAGGCTTAATTACTTTCATTTATGCAAATTAATTTTTCTTGGTTTTCCCACCAATAAAGAAATTGAAACTCTTCAAACTTTTAGTTTAATTCTTTATTTAATCTTTTTATATATTTTTAAATTTATTCAAATTTTGTTTTTTATATAATTTTTATGCAGAATTCAAGTCTAATTTCGATAATGTGAATTCAGTAGACTTTTAAGGAATCTGTTTTTATTTATTTTTAACTTTAAGAGGACTCAAATTAGTTTTTTTTTCTACTACGTAGAATTTTAGTATTAATCAAGATTTAAAGAACTTTTCCTTACCGTTAGTTTTAAATTTATTACTCCTTTTAATATTTTCCAAATTAGTTTTAAATTTATTTCTCCTTTTTATAGTTTCCACTATGTAGAATTAAAGTTATAATTTAAATGTTTTTTGATTTTAATAAATTTATTTTTAATATATTTCTTCCAATTAGTTTTTTAGTTAAAATAAATCACTTTTTCCTACTATGTAGAATTAAAGTTCATGGTATTATAATTTATTTTCCAATATATAATTTTTTCATACTTCGCCTTCTGAAGCCAGTTAAAAAACTAAACTACTTCTAGACTTGTTAAAATGAATTAAACCAAAAATCGAAACACGATCAACAAGTACTCCGAAAAAAATATAAAAGTTCTTTTACAATTTCCAAGGAGAGAAGTTACATAGTAATAAAATATGAAGGGGCGAACATGAAAAATAAATGAATGAAAAGAAGAGGAGAGATGAATGGAATTTTTTGTCGCGAAGAGCAAAACGAAATAATAATATTATATATAATATATAATGAATAAGAAAAACAAAATACTATTTTGGCGTAGCAACAAAGTAAGAATTATCTTACATAAAAAATTCATTCATTAACCCGTTCGTTAACTTGCACATTGGGAAAACTTGAAAAGTGGAATAATTTTAATCTTGTTTTTGTTGGGGACAATGCTGTGATAAAAAAAGTCGTAATAGCAATAATGTATTCAGTAGTTAAATTTAATTTAAATTTAATCTCTTGTGTAAAGTAAACGAATTCCGAATTTTTTCCGATTTTTGTGCAAATATTCCCGGCTTCTTTATCACAAATAACCTCTGATATACATATGATGTGAAAAATACATTTTTGAAGAAAACATATCATAATTGACGAATTCCTTGCTTATATGTCAGTAAATAAATAATTTGCAAATAGAAATAAATTGCAGGTACCCAACTCACCCTTTATACGAAAAACTGTACACTTTTTAATATGTTATAAGTAACTGGTAACATTACTTTAGAAAACACACACATGCAAGAATATAGTGTAGTATATACGGGCAAGTAACTGAACCAAATAATTATTATTGGTGCAGTGCATGGACAAAATTATATGGAGTTAGGAATTTTATTACGAGATGTTCACGCAAAAGAAAATGACAATATAAATATCTGACTTGGTTAAAAAGTTTCGTTTTATTCACAAAAATCGTATTCATATGAATATCTTTCATCAATACAAACTCATGTTGTGCGACAATTTTTTTTTTAACAAACACACGCAAGCACAAATATTAAATCGATTATTTGCTTTCAACAAAATTGTCTAATTATTTTATTTTTGACTATGTATAGCCCAATGTCCTATATCTGAGTTTTTCTTACTATACTGGGTGGCATGACTTTCTAACGTATTCCTATTTTATTTGATTTTTTTATTAAGCTTGAATTCCAATTTTGCCAACTACGTACGTTTGTAAATAAACAATTTGAATTTATTTTATTAACAAAATAACTTGGTCAATATTTATCGAGTTTTTGTGTAAATATAAGACCAGATATTATGGAAATTGTTATGGCAATGATTTAATTTCACAGAAATTTGTATAAATAAAAATCAATATACACTTATATTTTGGAACAATAACGACAAGTACGGTTTTATTTGTCTTTATACGTAAATTTACTCCGTTGCACGCAATTCAAACGTAATTCGATTCTTAAGTTAACTGGATTAGTAATAAATTTGTTACAAATATGCGAAATATTTATACGATTGTGTTGAAAATGTATAATTTTTACGTAGAGAAATTGGTAAGCATCTGTAGATTTTATTGGCTGCACAAAAAAGATCTCATTGTACGACAACATATCGAAAAATTTGGTAGTTTAGATATCTCAAAACGATATGTAGTATATAGCGAATTGTATTTTTAATAGCAACATTAGGGAAACTTACTCTGGGTTATAAACAACCCTTGCAAACCTTACAAATGTAGCATGTCTAGCAAATATGCTACATTTTGCTAAACCATAACTACAAAACATATAAAACTAAGATTTGCTACGCTTGAGTAAATATGCTATGACAAAAATGGTTGCAGATAGGTAATTTGCAATGCTAAAACATTTAATTTCATTTTCAAAATCTAAGCAACTAGACCCCTGCGCTTACACAGTTTCACGGCGGCAGAACCATCTCAAAAACTGCCTGTGAAGACTTAAAAATAGTAAGATTTAAAATATGAAACAAAACTCCATTAATTGCTAAAAGTTTTTAGAAAGTTTATGCGCTGGGATTTTTATACTGACTGCGGCTTAGCTTACTGCATGAGGCAAAGTTGGAGTGATTAATTTTGACAATTCTAAGGTTCGGAAAGGCTACAAAAGTTTTAACGTAAAAAATGCCTGCCTAGAATAAACTTCATTTCAGTTAAAGGCATTAAAAATTTACTTCATTTCTTCCTGGCTGTAATGACGTCAAAAATTAAAAAAAAAAACAACGGACACTTTTTTGTACAGCTAATACATGTGTGTAAACGTATTGCATTTGTTTTTTCCTGATAATGCTACCTAGAGTCGTAGCGAAATATAAAGCTTAAAAAGTAAAATTATTTTGTAAAAATAAATTTGATTAAATACCTAAAGCTAAAAAGTTAATTTTTAAAATTAACTTTAAGACTTTAAAATGGAATTCGTATAAAATCTACAACTACTACAAAGGGATGTTTTTTATAACGGCTAAAGGATCCGTGAAGTCTTTCAGAAAAATAACTTTAAAAATGTTTACATTATTTACATTTTTCGGCAACATCGAACCAATAACGCAAAAATTTAATGTAAATTTTTGGAACGAATTTCCGTCATCCCTTGTCAAGTTCTGAGAACGAAAACTGACACTGAAGATGGCACATAGCCGAAAGCGGTTTGTCTCCAAACTTGGCAAGAGATGGTGGAAATTCGTTCCAAAAATCTACATCAAAACACCCTGTCGGAATATCAAATCAAGAAGCAAAAATTTAAGGTGATTTCATCTACTTAACAACGCAATATCACCTAAAAGAAAACCAACCACGCGCCCACCCATAAATAAATCTTGGTACTTACACAAACAAGTGCATTATACTTATGCATGTGTAGCCAGCTGCGGTATGTATTAACTCAAATACATGAGCTTGTGACCTGATTATATATAAAATAAAACGTGCTGATATTTTTTTAATTGAATTGATTCTCCGCAAAATGCACTTTTATAAAGAAAACTTATTATTCACTGTAAAGAAAACTTTAAATATATGTGTTGTACACATATGGACTGATATTGAAGCGCCAAAAGAAATTTTAGTAAAATACATACGAGTAATGAAGAACAATAGAATAAGGGAATAGAAAAATATGTTTCAATATTTTCTATCTTCATTAAAATGCTTCGTTAGCGTCGAATGAACCCTTTTGCAATAAAAGGAAATTAATGCAACAGTGATCGAGAGCTTTCTTCCAATTGGTACGACAATAACTATCGACAATGTGTTCATATATATTTTGTGTGCAAATCAAAATATCGTCAAACTTTTTTCTTGCTTAAGATCGCCACTACTTATTTTGAACATACTTTCAAGAAGTAGCGTTGCTATATCTCAAAAACAATTTGAATGCAAAGCCTTATTTAAGACCGTTGAGACCAGCACACTAAGAATTCGTTGTGACATTCGGCTTATATGGTTATTATTTCACTAAAACAATGGCTTGAAAATTATCAATAGTTATACTGGAAGCATTTAAATCGATGCACTATTTCTGGAACTTTTTCGTGCTATAATGGACAGCAGCTGTTGTAGCTTGCTATTTTGACTTCCTTAGTCAACACAAATATTTCAGTCATTTATAAAGTTATTTATTTTTTCACATATTCAAATATTTTCCAAACAATTTTAAATATTAAATAATTTTAATTTTTAGGCATGAGTTCGTTTTTCTTTGTTTTACTGTTTTCAAGGTTGTCCATATTAAATAAATAATTCTCTTTCTGAATAGAAAGAAAAACGAACTCATGCCTAAAAATTAAAATTACTTAATAATTAACAAGATTTGTAGTTCGAAAAGCAATAAAAACTCAATTTTAAATATTTTCATTTCATTTTTCATTTTATTTCATTTTTATTCATTCATTAATAATCCAAAAGCCCTTATGGGGCAAAATGATTGCATGGTAGTACACGTTTTATCCAAAATTATAAATGTTTGTTACTAATACGCCTGCAGCGATTAGTTTATAAGCCAATTAAATTTTGATAGCCATTATTATTATATTTTGCCCTTGTGAAATATTTTCAAAACATGTCCGTTAGCAATCTATCACATTTAGATAAAATGTTGTAAATTCGACACTTTCATATTTTACAGTTCCGATATGTGAGTCACAGCGATTAAGGGCCGTTCTAACATAGGTTACGTGGTCAACAACAATTAGCATTGAAGTAGCTTGTGATGGCTGCTTAAGAACTTAACAGCGTTTAATTTCTTTTATTTCTATACAATTATATTCAATTTATATTAAAATGGAAGAGAAATAATATTTCGTTAACTGCATAACATGCAGTTATTTTGTCTAAAAACAAGATAAATAAACCGCAATGAAATTGTAAACTACTCTTACTTTCTATTGATGCTCCAAAACTACTTTTTTAGGATAAGTAACATTCAGGCAATTAATTCCTACCAATTACTTGAATTAATTGCTTTACATTTTCTAGAAAGAGAAGTTCTAGAAATGAAAGTTATTGCAGCGCCTCTGGTTTTATAAAGGCGTATTACCTAAAATATAGCGATTTTATGAATTCGCCGACGATTTAGTGCTATAAGTGATACCGATGAAGAAGGGTGCTGTGATGTATATGTACATACTAGGAATATAATTGAAGTACTGGAACAAGACAAGATACGTCACGTGTGTAAATGTTTTGAATAGGAATAAGTTTTGCAAAATAACAATAAAGTCTTCGCGTGAGGTTGTTAGTCGTAATGATTTTGAATGAACCTGATGTAGAGTAAAATAGATTTATTGGTTTTCCAAAATGAGGAAAGTTATGGTCAAATATTTAAATTAATGCATTTTATGTTTATACTACCAGCAATTTATATGCCATCGAGATCTTTTAAGTCCTTCTGTGTGGGAAATGGTATCAGCAAAATTCTTTTAAGTGTTCGGTGGGGGTATTAGTAGTATTGAGCACATCTTGTAGTAGTATTGAGCACATCTTACGCCAAAAGTCCATAACAATTTCTTCTACACCATGGAATTATTTAGGAGATCAATTGTGCATAGACATCTATGAAGTCATCAAAGATGAAATGGCAGAGAAGTGGTATTTTCATTATATAATGAGGATGACAATAATTAATTACACATGATATCTGTAGTTTATACTATAGGATGATAATTAATTTGGGTTTTATGAAATAATCGAAATATATAAGATTAAGTTCGATGCGAGTGATCGATTTTTCATTGGTATCATGTTGAGTACTTTTCAGGTTATTTCTGCTGTGTGTGATTTCCGTCGCTGTTGTTGTCTAGATCCGTATTTCCTGTGTTCAGCAATTTGTTGTCTGGTTCCGTGATTAGTGTGAGTTTCCACGTTAAGCGGATGACTATAGGATGAGCGGTGGGCACATGCGCACAATTCATAATGACCAATATGCATTCATTGTCACTGGGAACAGTTACAGAAAAGGATATCCGAGCTGTAATGTTACTTCCGAATTTACTTAAACTCAACAATAGTTATGTTATTCGTTAATTTGGAGATCCGCGAAAATATTTTCCAAATCTCAAGCGTGATGGCTTTTTCATGAAAGCAATTAACGCGGTTTTAGAAATACTCATTATCCTTTTACATAATGACTTTCACATTGAACAGATTATTTTTTTCTTAGTAATTTTTGACAAGTCCTTTAATATTCACAAAAAGATACCTAATAATCGCCATATGTTTTTTTTTCTTTAAATAAAGGACACTAACTACAATCTAAGTCTAATAACTGAAGCCAATGTAAGATAATATATTAACATCACTCACTGGGATCCATATAAACTCCCAATAAAAGAATTCTTTTAACACATCCGTGGTAATAAAAACATATACGCTAAATCACATCACGACAATTTAATTAAAGAACATAATTTTACTTGTTTTATTTAATTATACGAGTATAATTAAATTTCAATTTCCGTTTTAATTAGTTTTAACGTTAATTAATTTATAAATTAGTATTCTGCGTTTAAACAAATAGATAATGAAGCAATTTTGAACAATATTTTATCAATTATGTATTTTAAGCTACGGCAATGAAGAATTTTAATTCACGTAAAACTTTATAAAACACTATTTTAATTGATTTGACTTTATTATCACGTTTGCGAATTATATTTTTTTAATGAAAAATAAATTTTTTTTATTCAAAAAACACAACTTTAAAAACATATAACAACTTATTTTATAAAACTGTACATTCGTATGGATAAAAGCTTTATGTTCTAGAAGGTGTCAGGGTCAACATGTCATAATAACTTATATCAAATTTAAATTATTTCATTATACGAGAACGATCTATTTCTTAATTTTTTGAATTCTTCATATTATAGTCTTTTTTTTGGTTGAGAATGAAGTTTTACAACACTCTAACTTTTTCTGTTATTGAATTCTAGGTTACCATATGCAATTTGCTTTTAGCCAACAATTGGTTGGCAATGAAAGCATTGTATGTATTTTAGTTTCATCTTGGTTGGATCTATTTTAGTATCCAATTGATTATGATGAAGGAAACATCTATATTATTATGTATATGAATTTCTCGTCGTGCTCAGCGATTAGTAAGTTTTTATGGTTTTTTTCGAACTACAAATATTATTAATTATTAAGTAAGAGAATTATTTATTTAATATGGACAACCTTTCCTTCATCATAATCAATACTATAATATGAAAAATTCAAAAATTGGGAAATAACTCATTCTCGTATTCTATTTGTCTTAAATGTTAGTATAAATACAAGTTGTTTAGACACACTGGATGTCTAATAAAATTAAAAAAACTTTTACTGTTTTCAAAGGTTGTCCATATTAAATAAATAATTCCCTTTCTGAAAGAAAAAACGTACTCATGCCTAAAAATTAAAATTACTAAATAATTAATAATATTTTTAGTTCGAAAAAAACAATAAAAACTTAAATTATTCCATATACGAGGTGTGGCTATTAAATAACGACACTGACGCTGTAAAACATTTTATTTTTATTTCATACATTTTTACTTATTATCACCTTCAATATACACCCCTCCTCTATCCCTACAACGCTCCATGCGAATCTTCCATTGTTCGAAACAGTGCTGGAAGTCTTTTTCTGTCAGCTCCTTCAGGACGCGTGCCACTTTCTCTTTCACAGCTTCAACAGACTCAAATCTTGTTCCTTTTATTGCAGATTTCACCTTAGGAAACAGATAGAAGTCCAACGGCGCAAGATCCGGCGAATAAGGCGGATGGTCTAACACTGGGATGCTGAATTTGGCTAGAAACCTCTTAACAGTTGTTCAAATCTGAGAATTTTAGGCACCATTTTGGTACACACTTTTTGCATGTTAAAATTGTTATGTAATATTTGCCGTACGGATTCTTTATCAATTCGTACAGTTTCAGCAATCGCACGAATACTTAACCGACGGCCAGATCGAATCCGATTACCGAATTTTTCGATATTGTCATCCGTTTTCGACGTGGAAGGGCGACCCGGGCGTGAATCATCTTGAACGTCTTCTCGGCCGTCTTGAAGACGCTTAAACCACTCAAAAACACGAGCACGCGATAAACATTCATTGCCATACACTTCTTTCAATAAATTATAAGTTTCAGTATCGGTTTTTCCAAGTTTCACATGCAATTTCACGACAATTCGTTGCTCTACTGTTACACTTAACATTTTTCCGGCGAAACAAAAAAACACCTCTAATGCGAACGAAGGCTACGGCTGTACTGATTTGTTCACAGAAGCGAGAGGCACTACATTCGAAAGAGAAGGCTTCACAACAACAGCTGTTGGTTGCTGGCGTTTGGCGCATGCGCACTTCTTCTGTAACAGCGTCAGTCTCGTTATTTAATAGCCACACCTCGTATAATGCTGTGGTACTACTTTTAAGTGCGCCTTTTTCTTTCACATGGCTTTCAAAAGCCGAAAGCTTTTAAATTTAGGTGTATATATGCTTTGCCAATATTATTTTGCTATTCAATCTTAAGGACAACTTGTTCATATATATCTAAATCCAGTTTCACCCAGTAAAGTCGAATTCACAGGCCACAAGCACTTACTTAAATAAATAGTTGTTTCCTTATATAAGAATCTGTGACACGGCAGTTTTAGTTAATATCTTGCATCTTACCTAAATGGAACCAGTTCCATATAAGGAAAACCCATGCATTAAATTGGATTAATGGATTTATTTGCCCAGGTTCTTGACATTGAGGCAATAAACTTCATAATAGAAAAAGTTTGCAAACAAGTACCTCTGTAATTCGATAAAGTACTTCTTATTATTTAAGAAGGCTTTTTTCAATACTGCGTCTTGCAACTGCATTGTATGTTCAGAATTTGGTTAAGCTCGAAGAGCATTGAAGGCCACTACCATCACATTTATTATGCTTTTAAAATCCAAAAAAAAACTCATAGCAAGGCTAGCCCACAATACTAACATCGTCTGAAACGGAACTGTTAAGCTTTAAGCTGTTCAACTTTGGCTTTACTAACACTGACACTGAAAAACGAATTTTAGTCACAACAAAAGTATTTTCTCTCAACTCAATATTCGTAGCGTCTTCTTTTTTTTATTGAATAATAATAATAATAATAATAATAATAATAGTGGTATGGCTATTTGGGCGAAAATCCAGAGACATATCATGTGGCTGTGAATTCATTTTTAATAAGTGGTGCGAGAAACGTAGCCCACAGTTTAAATTTGACTGTGTTCTTTTTTAAAGCTGGCTGAATCGAGGCTCTATTTCTGCACGCTGGCATAGGTTTCTCCGGTCATATTTTTTATTCGGATATGTAACACGTGTGTAATCACCGGCTTATTGTCGGCTGAATTTCTCGAATTGCTTTTAACCAAATGTCGAATAGCCGACTGTGAAGAATGAATGTATAAACAGTTAGATGGCAGCAACTCTGCCACCTCTGCCATAGTTTTGTACGTCATTAAAATTTTAAAAAAATTGCCATAAAGTGCTATTGAGATAATTACCAATAAAAGAAAACTCTGAATAGAAAAATAATTAAAAATAAAATGAAACCAACAGCCCAATGAAATTTAATGGAATTGCAGATTGTCAATTTAAAACCAAATTATTACCATAGCAATATTGAAAACTTCTTGGTGTTAAGAGTACCCCGCAAGAGGTTGGTATTGATTATATATAACAAATTAACATACCGGTTGCTTAAACTAATCTTTTAGACTATATTCTGGTTGGTTATGGCTGTCGCTGCTGCGAAGAAGTAGCCACCACGGCTTTAGTTTAGACCCAAACGAAGATTGTGGTACATGATGAGTGGGGTCTGGCATTGCAACACAAGCCATCAAGAGCACGGTAGAAAACTGGGTAACACTAAACTACAGAGCGGGAAGTACGTTCATGGTGCAGGTAACTATAATACTTGTCACGAAGCGGCTTTCGACGCACTATATTCAGACTGTGGTAAGATTACCGATAGATAAGTGGCAAGATTGGTACCGAAGTCAAGGCTTGGCATGTTGTCTGTCCAGGAAACATGTGTTCCAGGTAATAACGCCAGATATAGGCAAATCGGTGATTTGTCCGTAGCTTCAAGTCTCGCGATTGTGCTGCGATAGAAGATACAATATGTCGAACTTTCCTGCAAGGTATTATTAGTGCATGGTACACGCAGCCATTTAACTAAAATTATAGCAATGCAACACATGTACTACGTTTTTTATAGACGCGGTGGTGGGCGCAAGGAATCACATACTAGTAAGACACCTGTCAAGTGAGGCGCCATCGCAGCAGGCATCTACAAAATTCTGATCACATTTATTCTTTCAATAAAAAACTAATGTTTTTTATCCTTGGAACTTTAGGACTGATTCCCACGTGTCGTAATCTGGAGGCCTTTCATAGTAAAACGGGCTGTATTGCGACAATAACTGGTTAAATCTTAGTTTCAAATACGGGATTGTGTACTGTACTACATCAGAGTGGAAACGTACTGTTGAATAATTCTTTGTAAAATCATACTATTTTATTATCTACATAGTTTAAATAAAAACACAATCTTAAATGCTGTTCTTAATGGCTCAAAAGAAACGGTCTGTTCATAACACGTGCCCACTTAGTTATACATACATATTTCAACCTTGTTTTTACTAATTTGGACAACTCATTTTTAAAATATCCCTTTTTAAAAAGTAAAACCTTCTACAATAAAAAAAATGTGCTGTACATTACAAATTGCAGCGTATTCCCCTTCTAAAAAGTAACAGTACTTAATTGCTTTCTTTAATTTATGAATGCATGACGTACACTCTTCAGTCGGGTGATGTATAAATCAAGTATTAGCTGGCAATAAAATTAGAGTAAAAAGTTTTATGACTTCTTAGTAAAAAAAGTTCATACTTCCACAGATTATAGTACAATCGTTAAATGAGACTTGAAAAGCTTCATAAATTTAGGTGGAATGTTTAGGGATTTGCTAATGCGTATAATTTTTACTACTTTACTTCTTTAGTTTAATTTTATTATCTAAGTCAAATGTTCACACGCTTTAAGAAACTCTCTCATAAACTCTCGGTAAAGTTGGTAAGAGCAATTACCATGAAAAAGTGTTAAAATGAAAAGATTTAACGAAAGAATGACAAAACTAAAGGATGGCATGTTAAATTAACAAAAATGTTTAAAGAAAACTAAAATGAATTTCGTGTAGACAGCCGCCACATTGCCATAAATTCACTAAAATTAAAAAAAGTTAACCCTAAACAATAAACGGATGGCAAAATATCTACATAGCAGAAAAACTCTAGTCGATAAACGCATGGTTGGCCATAGCAAAACGATTTATTCAATTAATGTATAAAAGACATTGTAGAAGTAGTTTTAGAAGGATATGAATAGAGGAACAAAAGAGCAGAGTTAATTACTTTATAATTCACTTAGTTTCCAAAAAATCTCCACTCCATAGTCGCACCAGAGTTAAACTTAATTTAACTAAGGGATACTTACACGCTTAAAGAGGATATCAGGGCACACAAGGTTTAAATATTAATAGTGAGTAAAAGGTAAAGAAAAAAATCTAGCGCTAAACTCAGTGATAAAATGAAAAGTTACTAAATTCTTTTATCGACATGAATATTTATTGGCAGAATCGTTTATGATTTATAAGTGATGTTGTAATGAAACTGTAGCATAGGGACTCTAAATTTTGTTCGTTGTGAATGAAGTAAGGAAGACCATTTTCTGTATTTTTGACCTTTTATTTTACTTTTATTTTACTTTTAGTTGAATAATTTTTAAGCACTAGGTCTTTTATGAAATTCTTTTAATAAAAGTAATTTTATTTATTGAATTCGATATTTTGCTATGCCTGGGTCAATATCAATAAAATATGAAAAAAGTTTGTCATAATACTAAGAAAAAGTTTCAAATTTCGAAAACAAATACATACAAAAACAGACAATAATTTTACATTTTAAAAGACACATAACATAGATAACCGGTGACGGAAAATCTTTTATGTGAAATTTGACATCCAATAAAGTCAAAAAAGTACTCAGCTGCACTGGTGAATTTATGTTTAGTCTACCCTGGTAAAAACTGAAAATAATTTTATATTTCTGTATATAATATTATAATTAATTCTTTGAGATATTGGTGTTTTAACAATTTGTAACATATCTAATACTCTTATATAACGTCACTTATGATTCTTCTCCATATTTAAAACTAAAGAAATTTCGAAGTTAAGATAGTGATCTAATTCAGAACAATGGGACGACAGCGATATATTGACCTGACATATATATGAAGCTCAACAGAAGTTAATATATTCACTGACACATACCGCATAGTGTAAAAACGAAGCGGTGGGAGAAATTACCGAACCCTTATAGGGTCAGCCAAACAATGATAAAACTAAGAATCTACTGAAACTGAGCAAGCCAGAAATTATTAAGATTACACATATTTTAACAGGGGACTTAAGTTTACAAGCACATCTGATTTGAATAGCAAGGGAAGACAATAGCATCTGAAGAGCAATGACGACATAGAAACGATGGAATATTTTATATGCCATTGCTTTTGCACAAATAAGAATCTATCTCACTTAAGAGGCACTTAGTGGACATTTGGTAGATATTTTCCCGGAGCACCGCTGTCTTATAATATGCAAAGATCTTTTTCTTGATTTATAATGGAGAGTACGCAACAACCCTAACCACTGATTTAAGTGTACGTTTGCAGGCCCCAGGCCAATAAATAGTTTGGCTACTCATCCTAACCTAATTGGTTTTTCAGTAAAAAATATATATCGTCAAAATGTTTTTAGAAAATACACGTACGCTCTGATTCCGAAAAATCCAGAGACCCGTTCTTATAGAATCGCTATACTGACATCTCAAAAAATAATTATGTGTCAGATTTCTGGTACTTAACAGGAAATAGGGGCCCAAATTGTAAAAATGTGCAAAAAAGAAACCTGCAAGAAAATTAAACTGGAGGAGTTTTTGTAAGAATAATAAAAATATTATCGGAATGAGGTATTACATTGATTTAAGAATCGAAAAATTTGATGTACAAGTAGACAATTTCTATATAATTTAATAAGATTCCTTTAGACATACATATTTAAATTCCTATACAAACAAATAAGCAAAAACACATAATCTCCAATTGTAATGTAAATGACTTTATATTTAAAATAAAATCTACTTTTGATACGAGATTCGTAAGCTACTTTTGTTTCTAAGCCTCAGGTATGAGGGAGTAGATCACTTATTATGGTGCAATAACTGTTTTTAATTGTGTACAACGACTTTATTGTTACCTTTCCTCAGCAATAAAGTATTATTTGCATGATTTTTCTTCAGCCTTCCACAGGGATATTTACCTTCAAAATTAGTACGGCCTCTTTTAAACCTCCTAAACTAATTTTTGAGGCCCGACTGGGACCTGGAGTTGGTAGATAAGGGCTTCGCATTTTGAACCAGTACCAGTCGGAAACTGGTAGCAGGTAAGGCCATTTTGGCGGAGTGTCGTTGTACCTGTGGCGTGAACCCTCATCATGGGGATATTAGTTGCACTACAATACAACTAGTCCATGGTACAATGGCGTATGAGATAACTCCAAGCTTCCAAGGAGGAAGTAAATTATATGATTTAGGCAACCTGAGCGCAGCTGTATAAGCCGAGGCGCGATAACATGACTTTAAATCGTTAAATTTTAAAACCTAATAGTTTATTGTTGGTAAGGAAAAGAACAGGCTTTCCGATGATTGAGGTCTGCTCGTTATTTTCGTTTATTGAAAACTCTTAAATATTTGTACTATGTTACATCACGATTTCCATGTTTGGCTTTGTTGCAAAATTAATTTAAGTCGTTCACTGTCTAGGTGACCAAACATATACTTAGGATTCTTAAAATTATAAAAAACCTTACAAAGTTGCCTAATTGTTATTTGTTTATGAAGTCATGCCTTTTGTAAATCCCTCTTCGGGTAATTATGGAACAGTAGTAACATCATTTTACGTTTTATTTTTTAAAGTAAAATTAATATCATTATTCCAGATAACAATTTTTGTGCAATTTCGATGGAAAATGAAAGGAAAAATTTTCATTTCCTTTATAAAGTTGTACGACCTTTTTCTGTGGATAAGCTCGGACTAGAATTAAATTAACAGCTGTTTTATATTTACATTTAAAAGCCAAAAAATCTTTAAATAAAGGAAGAAAGTTTTTACTTAAAATTAATTAAAATGTAAAATTGAAAAGTTACTTGGACTTCCATAAAAAAAAAATTAAATAAATTTTTAATAATTTAACTGGCTATTACGTTTTTAGTTTATTTTCATTCTCTTTCTACAGCTGTTACTATTGAATATTGAGCGGCTATTAGACGATCATACTTGGTATGTGAACATGGTGTGTTGAGAGAGAGTGTTTTGTTATTAGACTATCATACCAAGTTGTCAAAAATCAGTATACAAACAAACACTGAATGGGGAGGTTTGTGTTTATTATGTCAACACCAGCTCCTGACTTTTCACTTTGTTTAATTTTTTCCAATTCATGTCTGTAACAGGAACGCAAACCATTTAATTTTTTTTTAACAACTTCAATTGTTGCTTCGGGCTCAACTGTTTTTAATTTTTCCAGAAGTTTTTCATACCCCTTCTGCTTAATATGTTTATTGTGGTATATTTATCTTTTTATCTGCCACAACTCTGGCAAACTTTCGTACAACCAACCAAGTTTACAAACACGCATTTTGCACTATTACACGAGTGTGGTGCTATGCCATCACATCATGTTCTCATACCAAGTGTGGCTATCTAATAGCCGCTTTAGACATTTTAGGCATCTAAAATCACTCAAATAAAATTTATTTGAGAATGTAAGCAGCACTCGTAGTTCGATATGTTCAATTATGGTTTTTTGCGTTCCAGCTGTTTTGGACATCTTTGTCACATTCAGAGAGTAATTTTCTTTTTATTTTTAATAGTCCGGACTGTGTTGTTAAGCACCTGGAATAGACCTATATTTCATTTAAATTTTAAATTCATTTTACAACAAAAAATTCTTTTTTCGTTATTCACCTTAATTTTTTATTGAAACCTTTCATTGTAGTTCGTATTAATTAATATTCGTTGAACTTATTTCGTTTCAATTGAGCACCAATTTTCTTGCAATTAATTTTGTATTCCAAATTCTTCCAGCAGCAATAAAAATTTTATAGCAACATACATTTAGTTCACCACATTGATGACCAAAAGGAGAACAATTGCTATTGCAAATGAAAAATCAATAGAGTTTCTAAATTAACCGGAAGAAGGAAATTTCAAGCACACTAGTACTGCGGAAATAAAACATTTTGTTCAATGCTGTTGTTCTTTGGCGTTGCTTATAGTATTGTCAAAGGACTTAAGTAGCAGCTTAAAAATTATCCAATTCTATTTTCTTGTTCCAATTTCTAGTGTTCGCTATAAAAGAAAAACGTTTAAATTTTAACTATACCACCACTTGAAAATATGTAGTTTCGTTTAACATAAAAATTCCAGGAAAAGACAAAGAAAATTTGCACTTTTATATGAAATGAAATTAAAGTGGAATTTAACATCTTAAATGACTGTTGTTGTTATTGTTTTCACTACAATTTAATTTCATCTAATACAAATTTTTTGTGGTTGCTCATCTATTTGATAGTTTTGTTAAAAAACATCGTAAATTGCAGTTGAAATATTTATGGTATTTTGGCTTCACTACAATTTATGGGATGGCATTTAAATGCTACATATTATTCTTGTGTTTTAAAGACACAATAGCAGAAAATTTAACGGTGGCAGTTGAAATAAAACGTGAACGTAAAAGTGATAGTTTGCTTAAAATTTCATTACTGTTTTTTTCAACAATTATTTTTATTTAGTAATTGTTTATTATATGTATATATATTACCAATTAATTGTCAAGTCGTAAATAAAATTTTTTTTCTTCAACTATTTGTGTGCCTACATCATTTATGCTTCATTTTGTATAATGCTTTTCAATAAGCATGGGTCGTTGGTGCAGCGTCTGACGGACGTAATTTGGCCAAAATCCAATTAAAAATTTAGGGGTTTAAAAGAGTCATGTAAGATTGCTCAATCCTTTTATGCACATTTTAACACTCATATACACACAAACATATACACATTTGCAGATATTTTCGTGCTGCAAACATACAAAAACACAATTTAGAAAATTTTTATATTTAGTCCGATTTACGCAGCACACATCTTCTTGCAGAAATATTCTTAGTTCGCCTTAAGATTTGCCTTTATGGCTACCCAAACAAATCTTTACGAATGAGAAAACCAAACTTTTTTTTTGTATTTCTTCCTTTTCTTCTTACTATCTGAACTAACTATGCTGGAACGGATACTTATAAATGCATGTAACAAGTACAAAAATGTAACAAAATAAAGAAAACTCCCACACATTGACTAAGACAAATAATTGCTCGTGCAAAAAGAATTTAAATAACACTTGCCAGTGGATTTAGTTGCTAGATACTTTTTCGAACTAATACTCCTTCTGTTATTTGCCTCACCATATTGGTTAGAAGTTTTATTTGCAGAATAAGAGTTATTTTACAATTGCTGTTTCATTATAAAAGCTGTTTTTTAAGTGTGTATGTTTTGATATAAAATTAAAAAATTTGCGAACCATAATATCTTTGCTTTTAACACAATTTTAAGCAATTTAAGCATGATAGTTTTAGCTATGAGTGTATGAGAAGTGGATAATTTATGTCGATCAGCCAGATCATATCGCTGATTTGGAAAACAGAAATCACTGCATGATTTCTAATTCATGATTCCAAGTGCTGAGAAACATCCATTCAAAAAGGAGCGGGTTTTATACAAAGGCAGAGATAGGAACTTGTATTCCTTATTGTATGCAGAGTCTTAAATAAAGAAACACATACCAAGAATGTTTTACATTCAAACACACGTGTGGCACCATTACTCTTGTAAAAAATATCTGAATTTCATTTAGGCGATTTATTGTCAGTTTTAACTATTTTCCAACATTAACTTATAAAATGTAAAATATATTAATAAATTTACCAGAAAAAGTGGAGCATTTCTAAGAATTTTTCGCGGAAATCGATAATACCAAATACCCGAAATTCAAGTACCCAATTGTCAAAAAATACTTGAGACGATGTCACATTTCCCAATATTAATATTTTACTTTTAGGAGATTAACGCCTGCGTTATTGTTTATGCAGTCGGATTTAAAAGGCAGTATATCGCGATAAGATCCTTTCAATTGCTTCCAAACATGCCTTAACAGATTTAATTTTAACAAATAATATTCGCCAATTGAAAAATATAGCATTTTATAGTTGGTTTGAGGAGAAAATGATATTGAATTTTTTAAATACTGTTGTTAGTTATAAATGGATATTTTCCGTAATATACATATAATGATACCTTTGCTAGAATGATTTTCCGTTCGAAATTTGAAGCAGCTTGAATAGAAAAATGCTTTTATGTTTCTTGCATGGAAATGCTTTTAAATACTAAATTTAATTATACCAGGGAATATTAACGTTTTTTGTAACAATCCAAATGTAAACAATGTAAATAAGCATATGTGCGCTTATGGGAACTAAGTTGATTTAAATGAAGAAAACTCCAAAGCAAAGAAGTGCAACTTTATGAAAATAAACAGCAGAGATTTACTAAGACAATATACGTATGTACTAACATATGCATACATACGTATCCAAAACATTTATATCTTTACGCTTAGTAATATGTAATTGTGATAAACACATTTGTGTGTTTGTAGGTGGCTGTGTATGTGTGATTACATTTATATCCCAAATCTCGTAACACTTTGAATAAACTCTCATATTAAAGCACATGAAAGTGTTAAAATTACGTTTATAAAAAATTTTGTTGAAAGAAGTTTTTAAAACTTACGAAAAATGTTTTCGTATTAGAAACAAAAATTGAAGTTGAAGTAACATAAGCAAAGACTTCAAAGAATTTAAGTCTCTAACATTAATTTTTATATAAAAATTGGAATGAAATAATGTTTACGAAATTATATTATATTTAAATATAGTCTAGTTGGTGGATCCAAAGAAATATCACTTTTGCAAATTTGCTGCTGTGGGCGTGGGAATTAAGACGTAGTGTGTGACATTTGTCAAATGTAGAAGCTAATTGTTGATCGTTATATAATATTTCAACAGCCTATGTCAAGAAATCGTTTAACAATTGTGGCTTGCTCAATAAAAAATAAATATCGCTAGCACAAAAATATGTTTCCGTTTTGTTGATAATATCACGTGGATTTATAAAAAGCTCAAAAAAGTTTTATCAGCCCAAAAAACGTTAAAAATAGGCTAGATTAAATTGTTGCAACGATCAGAGATTTTAAATGCCGGACCAATTTCCATTAAACAATCATAAAACCAATGATGTACTTTGAGGGTCATAATAATGACTTTTCCTATTTCTTAGAATTATTCGTAGATTACGTTTCTGCTATACGATTATGTTTATGCCATACAACTCGACCCCATTAATGTACACACAGGTGCTCCTTTGTAAAAATAAAAACCAGATATTTCTTATGTATTTAAATAATCATCCGTTTCCGCGTATGAAGAATTTCACGTGAAATGAATACCTTGTTTCGTGATAAGCCCTCGTATAAGAAAAACTTAAACGAGTTTCCTTTTAATTTTAAAGATTTAAAATCTGCTTTTAAGCTTTTATTACTTTGTTTATAGTTTTGATTTATTTTAGAAAATGTTATTAATATAAGAGAACTTAAGAATGGTCGGAATAAACTTATATAATAAAAGAAATAAAAACAAAACATATCTGAATTGTTTTAAAATTTTTGAAAGCCTACTTTGTTCGGTGTAGAAATTCTGCGATTTAAAAAATTAATTGTTGACAATAAATGAAAAATTACACGGCACAATGTTGTATTCTTCGCTAAATAGCTATATCAAGGAAGTTAAAACATAAACTTCGAGGCTAAGGAAGATGCCTTTGAAACTTGCAGTGTCACATTTATGTCTCAAACATTTATGACCCAAAATTGTTAAAATTATTAATCAAACAAAACAGATGAGTTAAAAGTATATTTAGTTCATTGCAAATTTAATGGTTTTCGGAGGCCAATCCAAATGGTAGACGGGCAGGTTGCTGTTGAAATGGTATAAAAGCGAAAGGTTATATTTTTCATGACGCATAGATAGGTGTCAGGAAGTTTGAGCGAAATTGGTTATCATTAATCTTGAAGAGCAGCGAAAATTATTATTTTTTGTTTGTTTGTTGGCAAACACCACTCCACGCCTTTAAATTATATTTGGAGAATTATGCAGATGGAACTTTATGAAGACAATATGAAGAAGGCAATCTGAAGAAGTTCATAGCAGTCTGTTGCAAAAATATCATACAATTTAAAGCTTTTCACACAAGTACTTATTTATTTATAACAAAAAAGATTAACAATAAATGCAGGAGTATTTTAATAGCTTCGCGCGGCCATATTGGTTAACCGACGTGTGCCAAATCCCTTAATTATTTTTCAGTCACTGCTAGTACACTTTCACGGCTAGTTACACAATTTAAGTCAGGCTTCGCATATAATCTCAGTTTTTAACGAAAGATCGTTGTTAGCAATGATAGTATTTTTGAGTAAACGGCGTTAACAAGTTTTCCGTATATGACAATTAATACCACAGTGAAAGAGCATGTGGTGGCGCTGCCGTTATAGTGTGCAAAATCATAAGGCCTTTTTCAATGGCAGAATTCAGCGAAGTCTTTTTAATTCGTTTTTTTCGTATTCGTACCATTCAATTCATACAAATATAAATTTCTAAATTAAATATATATAAGAGGAATGTTAAAAAGGAAAATTATGTGGCTGATTACTTAAGCTTCTCTTTTATTCGGGGCAATTTACAAAACTACCAAGCACTAAACTGTCGATGGTGTAGTTATATACATACTACGGGAGGAAAGAATGTGCTTCGGATCAAAACATCTGGCCAAAAGCTGTTTAACTAGCGTAATTTTGTTTATCTTTTGTGAATGAATACTGGCATCTCCATTTTAAGGCATGATTTAATATATTTTATGCATGACAGTGTCGCTAAATTAAAGAAACCACGCCAGACTGATGATAGCCGGAAGAAAAACTTGCATGCCTTTATGATTTAGCTTCACTCTGTCAAAGAACCTTTTCTACAGGTAAATGCATAACGAATGGGAAAAAAAGAAAAATTGTGATTTGCTAAATATTATATTATTTAATATATACCAATATCATCTTATGTGTTTTTATTCATTACATACAATTTGTCTATTTTAATAACTCCACTGGATGCTGATCATGAAAAGCCTTTGATGAATACAACTGTGAAAGGATTTATGCGGTTAGCTGCAATATTCAATTATGTATTATTTTCCTCTTTTTGTTTTAATCGTTTTCCACTATTTTGTACTACTATTTAAGTCACAAATTATTTGTGTTTAAAAATTTTTTCTCTTGTGGTTGAAATTATCATTTTTGTTATAATGGAATGATTTTATTTTCAATTAATTAAATAAAAGTCTTCGTAAACGAAAGACGTACCGAATTACTGTAAAACTGTTTTGTTTCTTTTGGTTGCTCGGTTTTTTTTCTACAATATTTAAGGGGTTTTAATGCAATACAAATTGCATGAATTAGAAAGAGGCCAATAGTGATCGCGATGTAAGGGAAAGAAAAAAATAAGTTATGAATTAGTAAAACTATTAACCGAACGAACATATTTAATTTTAATTTAAAGAAAATATTAGTGTTGTACATTTTTATTAATTTATTCGTATCTAGCATAGTAATTATTCAGCCGATGGTAGTTTTAATTTATACCATAATGTTGTGCATAACCATGCATTTTGTAGTGATGGCAAACGGCGTTTGCTTGACGAAAGTAGCAATATTCTTCTTTATGGTGCGCTTGATGATACTACTCCATTGAACTTAAAAGAGCCGAAACTCTCGTACGAAACTCATACGTAGCACAAGTTGCATAAATACTAACTGAAAGACATAACTACAGACTTATTCGTTTTGAGCTAAAAACTGACTTAGTTTGTCACATATTTTGTGCTAAAAATTGAAAACTTGCTTACATACATGTAGTAAAATTTCATCTTAAAATCTTAAACCTATTTTATGCATTATTCTAAACAGCAGTAATTGATAAGAAAGCATCTTCTACAAAGTAAGTATTTGCATTGCAAAGTATTTATAATCTTAGAATAAATCAACGTACTAAAATTGTGTTATTGTTATATACTCATTTTTTTTATAAAAATATAACTTCAGAAATATGTTTTCGATTTTAACAAAGCATGTCTTATTTTAACCGCTGCTATATATTCTTTTATAGATCATTTGAAAATGTAGTAATTCTAGCAAAAATATTATTCTATTAGTTTAGATCATATTTGTTAAAAAGATGAATTGATTCAAAATTGTTTAAACGTATCAAAAAGCCGAACTTTTTACTATTCAACTCCGTTTAATATATTAAAATATATCAAAATATAATATATATATTAAAATATAACTCATAGGTATACACCAACAAGAACTAGACAACTACTGACCAATGCTTCCCTTATCCTTAGTCTAGTTTATGGCTGTGAACTGTTCATCAATTACGACTTTAACAGTAAAATAATGTTAGTAGATACGTGTACGACGGAGTACGTTTCTTTGCAAATCTCAGGAGCCTTATGGTTTTACCATAAAATCATTTATATAACTAAGCCACATTATTCAAAATCCAACCGTATCAGGAATATTATCCCTCATGCCCAACAAAATATAAAATACGCAAATCAGTTGAAAGCTTATTGTTTAAATTTATTGCATAGACCCTTTAATATTTTAATGAATGCCTGCAATTATGTTTTAATTTATAAGCATACTCGTATTATGTTTATATATAATTATGTATTTAATTGTTCTAATAGTTTATTATAGCATTTGTGGTATAGCTTCGTTGAACAAAAATTTCTGCACTGTAATTAATAATACTTTTGTTGGGTATGAAATTTAAATATAAATGAATAAAAAGGTCACTTAAAAATTGCATTTGCACTAACATACCTTCTAATTTTAAGATATTCTTGGTTCAAACAAAAACTAATATTTCAATTTTATTGACAAAGGATATAATGCTATTCTCTCATATATCCCTTGCACATATTGGGCATGATTTTGCAAACAAGCAGTTAATTAAAGGCTTTAATTTCAAAACAAATTCATTTACGGATTTTAATAGATTCATTTAAGTGAGATATATTTTTTTCTTTTTCACAACAAATCTAATAATTTTTACATAAATAATAAACAGCATAATAGATCTAGTTAAAGCAATTAAATTTCCATCAGTAAAACGGTAATAGTAAAGATTTTAATAGCTCAGTCTATAATAGTTAAAATGCAAATTAAGCAAATATATAAACGATTTCTATAGAAATCCTAAAAATTCTTATCGAATAAATTGCTGTCGTTTGTGCAATAAATGAAGCATGTGTTGCTTCATAGTTATGGCAATTATCAACATAATTGTAACATTTAGCACCTGTGGATTTATGTTTAAATTATAGTTCTTTTGATTTCGACTACAGTTTTTGCCGTGTAAAATTATAATTAAGGTCATATAAAACTACATAAAAAAAGAAGCAAAAGCAAAAATATTATTATATTGAAATTAGCCCATTTTCTTAAGCAGTAATATTGACGTTTATTTTATAAATCTTATTCGCTTTTTTGTGTTTATCAATACCATTTTTAACAACAAGCTACAAATTCATATTGGTTTCAAAATGGCATCATAACTATTTTGAAATTAAATGCAATATTGGACATCTACATTAGAGTGTCATTACGATTTATGGTAGGGATTTTCCTGAAGATCCGGGCTGATTTGAATGACATTTGTACAAAAACTTAAGTTGTTAATATTTGAGCACAATCCGGCAACTCTAATAGGTGCCCATTCGTCGTTAAAGTTTCCATTTTATGAATTTCGCTGTATATACGTACAATTGCTCATAATGTTCAAATTCATTAGTAATGATTCTGCATTAAATCCTTGAAACGTCTTTTGTATATATTTTTTTATAGCTTTTCTATCACTTTTATTTAATTCTTTGTGCCGCACTGGCCAAACGATCTCTTTTTTTATACTAACGTTTTCAGACTTTGGGTAAAAAATTACTAATCTGATATCTTATAAGTTATATACAAATAAAAATTTATAAATCTGCTTCTTTGGAGTATTAATTGTGGATAACCTGAATATAAATATCAAGCTTAATATTTTTAACTAGATATCGTTAGCTTAAATTGATGCTGCTTTTAATTCTCATCTTTTGTTATATTTCCATGTTAAACTTGTTTTATTCGTTATGTGTCGGAGGTATTAACAATTTTCAGGTTTTCAACAATTTTCTTATCTTTTTATAATTTTCGATTTGTTTTAAAGATATTGGTAGTATAATTTCGTTGAAATTTTAGAGTTATCCCTAGTAATGGATTTTTTTTTACTTCTTTGCCTAATCACGTTTTTTTTTAATCTCCAGATGCTTCCTGATTATTTTCTACTGGAGTTTCTATGTTGACCCTGTAATCAAATAAAGAAACTCCCATACATTCTTCATTTAAGTAGTACCAGATACTCAGAAGGTTTGGTACAAGATTTTCAAATATTTTTTTATTGACAAATTATTTTATATTTTACCGAGACAAGCAACTTAGTTACAAATAGGGTAAATGAGGTTATGCAGAACGGCTCTCCTGGGTTTTTTTAATAGTGCTTCTGTTGTTAAAAAATTCATGATTTTTTCCTTTACATGTTAGTTTTGTGCGCTACAAATCTAGAGTTAATTTTGTTCCCTGCAACATAGTCCGATAAATCTGCCAAGTCTAGCAATATTGGATTGCCAAAATGGAATAGTAATACCAAATATGTTTATCTTTAACGTAATCATAACAGAAGTCCTAAACGGCACCAAACTAAATTTATTCTTGAGAGCTGGCTGCAACACATACCACTGACGTGCAATCCTACAGGACTCACAGCAATCTAGATATTTAGCATGTGCGATGTATAGTTTATATCACAAGTCGTCAAAATATTTAACTCTAAGTGAATTAAAAAAGGTCCACAAAAACTCCCGCACGTGGCGATAGGAAAATATGCTCTGTTTTCCATGTGAAGTTCTAAAATGTTTAAATTTGAATGTGTACGATAGTACAAATTGTATATGTGCATTTAAAATAATTCAAAATGACTCAAAAACCACTATTGACCAAGAAGCACATTCAAGGAAGTTAAGATAGCATAAACGTGTTTATGCAATCAATTGATATTTTTTATTTTTAAAGATTTCAGTTTGTAAGAACAGAACCAGAAATGGACCGCGCAGAAATGGAAAACTGTTCTATTTAGTGACGAGCCAAAATTCAACTTCATAAGTTTCGGATGGTATGTCTACAGTTTGACGTATACCTGGTGAAAATCGTGTGCCACGCAAATGCAAAACTAGTTTTAAGTATGGGGAAGACAAGATAATGGTGTGAAAGAAACACTGGAACGCTTCGTATACAAAAATATTCAGGAAACGAAAGTAATCCGCACACTGAGTGTTATATTCCACTTCGATGGTTGTTTCAACATAATAAAAATCCAAAACACACATCGAGGTTGGTTCAAGGGTTCCTTAGAGATGGAGCTCAAGTCGTTGCCTGACCGGCTAAATCACTCGCCTTTCACCTCACTTAAAATTTCTTTGGCAAATGGAAGATTTGCCTTTCCCGTAAGACATTCAAAAATCGGAATGAACTGTTTGAAACTGACTGGCAACCTATTACAGAAACTATTCTTACTGAATCTATGCCTCGCAGATATACCGAAGATATAAAAAACAATGGATCATATACGTTATACTAAAATTTTGCTTTTGTTTTGCATATCTCAACATACAAGGCCTGAATTGTTTTAGTTTATTTTTGAAGAAACAGGTTTATTGGGATTATACATAATTTGTTGTTAAGAGTACTTATATATAAATAATACTATGGAAATATACTTTTGTTTGAAATCGACAAACGAAAATATTTGTGAAAAAAATATTGTGCAAAAACAAGTGTACTAAAAAAATTTTGTACAAGAGGCCAATAAAATATAATACTGTCCCCTATAATAGTGAGCGGTTTGGTCACCGTATATGTAACACAAGTATTATGCTCCCGTAGGAAAGTAATGGTTTACAAATTTCCGATCTTACAATTATTTAACTAAACGTTCAAATTTCTTAAAAAAGATATTATTCCTTGGAGATTTGCTCTGCGAGTTTCTAACAGATCGGTCCGCTTGATGTAAAAACAAACATACAAACTACACATTGTTTTATGAGAGTAGAATATGTTTTCTTGCAAATTGTAAAGCATCACGTTTATCACGTAAAAATAATACAACACGGTCGTAAAAAGGTATTTGCAAAACAGTAAAAGTAACAATAGTTAAACTATTGAGGAAACTAAAAAACAAGTACTTTAGCAGTGTTAACGTTTCTGTTCTTCCATTAAAACTAACACGCTTTGCATAACCAATAACAGAGATTTAATGTTCGTGTAATGCCTGCTAAGACTTATAAGCGATAATAAATAAAATTACATACAAATTGCATAGTAAAATGATAAAACTCGAATTCAGTGAAATAAGTAAATGGAAGGGATTTCATTCCTTTATTACCATTTAGTTATTGGTCTATAAAATTGCCATGATTCAAATGCATTACAACATGCAAACATGTGTTCACATTTAATGCTGCTGCTCTAATCCTGGCTAATAAAATTTGATTTTTATATGAACTGCTGTATTGATATTCGTTTTCCGTTTGCATTTTGATGACATACTTATTTAAAATAAATTCAAATCAAAACTACAATAGTTGTTGACTGACCTAGAAACCAGATCATGAAAATTGGATAATATAACTTTTCGGTAATTTGTTTTACATAGACAAGATCGACAAAATTTGAAATTGAAATTGAAACTTCTGCACCGATTTCAATCAAAAATGGCTCATTTTGTTTGGAAAATATATTACTGTAAACTCAAAAGAGTACGTTGTTGTATTTTATCTTACAATGAATTTTCAAAATCCAAATATTTTTTTGGCACAACATCTCCGATATCTCTGAAATTATTCTTCAAAATCGAAAACAATCCAGTTATGCTAACGAATACCCTGCATCTATCTTTATATAGTACATAAAAGTATATGTGAACAACCAGAGCTGCTAGGAGAAAACTGGTGACTGATTTGAGTTCAGCGCTCCAGATAAACTCAGAATTAACTTTCAGTTTGGGAACAAACAAAATTTGACCGGAACAGGAACACCCTTGTGTTGTTTATAAAAACCGAAATATTTTTGATTTATATTTCCTGTTCTCGAGTAACAGCGCAATAAACAAGTATAGCAGTCTTATTAAAGTACCAATATCTGTTCACCAAAATGAGTGAACTTTTAAATTTTGATTAATTCCCAAATTAAGGTAAAATTTGTTATTTTGAAGATATAATTGAGATTTTTGGTAAAATTTTTTTTCTGATTTTAAATATTTTGGTGAATTTTTTGAGGGAATAGAAATTTGTATTAAATCTTTATTTTTTTTTTGGAAATTAAACCTTTTTTTATTCTAGTGCTTCAATATTGTGGTGAAATTGCTATTTTGTTGTGAATTTTAAGTTTTGGCAAAATTTCGGATTATTCGAAAAACTTTTCTCTTTATTCGCCTCATGGGGAAATTCGGTTTCCGTTCTTAGTATTTCAAAATTTTAGATTTTTTAAATTTTTTTTCGGTTCAAACCCTTAGGTCCGTAAGTTATGTGGGGGCATATTGTTAATAACTCCTGTACGGAACTTTATAGCAAATAGGATAAAGATACAAAATATGGGCTTGCGAATAACCGTTTCTCCGTTTCTCTTGAACTTGTAGGCTAATATTTTTGATTTCCAATAGCAAAGATTCAAAATTGTATATTGTCGAGTGCCGTCAGAAAGTTGATTTCAAGAGCACAGGGACCAGAAGATATATATTAAGAAGGGTCGGCAATGAAATTTAAGTATTTACAAATGGAATGCCAAACCTCTATATACCCTTGTCATTTTATTGAAAGGTATATTAAAATTTCCAATATTTTATAAAATTTAGTGTTTTCGGTACGATTTCAGCCTTTGGAGTCTGTTTTTGAATACATCTTTGTGAAAATTATGTTTTATGTAAGGTCTTTTGGAACTTCTGTAAGATCGGTTTTGTTCAAATCGCGACATTTTTTATAAGATAACGATTTTTTGAAAAGTTTTGGTAAAACTGCAAAATTTTTTCGAAAGAAAAATTAAGTTTTGAAATTTTAAGATTTGGTGAATTTGGTTTTTCTAGTATTTCTGCAATTATATTGATTTATTCCAGTTTCTCGATTTTGTTGAGAGTTTTTTTTGCATATAAAATTTTTTCAAAATTCCGAATTGTTTTTTATAGGTTATGTATTTTTTTTAATATTCAGGTATGTCACAGAAAACAAATTTGTGCGAAGTGAAGGTGAAAACGTTTCTAGCTTCTCCAGAAAAAGTAAAACGATTTCTTTTTGCGTATATTTTCACCTCAAATAATTGAAGTGTATTTAACAATTTAAGAGTTATTGAACTAAAAGGGTGCTCAAAACAGATTTTAAATAGTAAATAATTTTGTTTTTATTTAAATTGTGTCTTAAAACATATGTAAAAGAAAGTTTGTAATACATTTTTTGTATTTTTTTCAAATGTAATTCAATCAACAGGAAAAAATGTGAAAACGAACAAAAAAAGCATTGCCACGTAGTTTTTTTATTACTTCAAAAATACTTTATTTTCGTTTATTTGTATTCCTTTTATTTAAATTTATATCCGTTAGCAACCGGCTGTTCAGTAGTGCTACCATATTTAATGCCAAAAAATCAATTTTATTATTTTTTTCGGATTCCTATAAACGGTTGAAAGCTGGAGAACCAAAATAAAAATTTTACGAATTGTTAAGTCGGAAGTGAATACTGTAGAAATTACAAACGAAATAAGGAACCTTTTTTATTTTCGTAAAGGATATAAAACAAGCTTTGAATTTTTTAATTATGAAACAACGTGTCCACAATTTCTGTTAATTTAGTGCACATTTAAGCATACCTAAACATCTACTTATGCAGGCACGAATACAGATTAAAAATTATTAAATTTATAACTTTATATCACAATTTTTTATAATTTTAGAAATATCCAATTTACCGTCAAAAGATTCCTGTAAAATACTTGCTTTAACAGAAATCCATCTTACTAAACCGAATAGTAAATTATTGCAGGTAATATTGTTCACTTAAAATGCCAATTAACAAAGATGTACTAAGCCATCTGAGATGCTCTAAACGGAAAATATACAGCAACTAAAGAGAAAAAGAAATCAATTATGTTTTCAACAAATAAAGTAAAACTGAAAAAAATTAAAAATGTAGCAACCACGATATAAACAAAAATTAGAGTACAACAATTAAATTGTCCAAACAAAATCAAACCCTAAAAAAATCAAGCACAACACAAAAAAGTTCATGCAAATGTGCCAAGAGGGCAAAAAGAATCAAGCAACTAACAGAACAGCTTCACAGTCATGTATGACAATTGGAAGAACACAAAAATTTGTTTATAAATGGTAATTGGCAAAGAGCACAGTAAAATGAAAACGAAAAGCATCATGAATTGGCAAAGAATTGACAAATATTGTTTAAACCCGTTTTAATCAAACCTGTCAAAACATGGTCAGTATGTCAGCGTGCTGACAGGCTGGTTAAAGTGCTTGATAGGCCTGACCTTCAGCTACACACATGAATCTAACGAGCACTTAAGTGAAAGTAAAACAAAGGTTGGGTGCTTAGCGACGTAAAATACTTCAGTTAGGTAACCGGCTAAACGATGTTATTCTAAAGATATGAAAACCAGACAACAGGCGACAGACAATTGTTGAGAATAAGTTTTCTTATATTTTAAAACAAGACATAAACCTTTAATTAGTAGGAACTTAAACATACCTTTCCTATTTACTGAGGACATAAGAAGATATAAAAATTGCATACAGTCCTGTTGGTAAAAACTCTCACGACTTTGAGCATTCATGTGTAGTCGCTTAGATTTTTTTGAGCAACAAACTAACGTTCCCAAAGGATTGTTCTTTATAGTGCACAAATTTAATAAAAAGTCGATCATAAGACTAGAACCATTTTAATTAAAAATACATTATTTAATTATTTAATAATAAGTACAATTACGGGAAGGAAGCAAGAATAGGATGAACCCTATATACATATTAATCTCCAGTATATGGGCAAATCATTAATCTTTTCGTTGAACACGGGAAGATTGTTTAGATGTCTAATTGGGTCTAATTGGATTTGCGGAGGTTTTGCTATTCTACCACATATTAATATTAGAGAGAATCGTAATGTGTTTATAAAATTTATTCCTACACAGTAAACGGAAATAAAAAGTTGTTGGCAATCATAAAACTACTTCTTTGTTTTTGAATACAGATGTGTAAATAACAACATTAACTTAAACTAATACACAGGCCATAATTTTATATAACGCGTTTTCTGAAAAGAAAATTAACACTTAATATTTTGTGGCGTTGATTTATTTCTTTGAGGCACAAAATGTAAACAAAAACAAAATTTTTGAGTTTGTTTTCTATATAAATTTTGGCGTTGCTTTGTGTTTTATAAAATTATTATTAATTACCTTATACTAATGCTTACAGCTACTTCTTTCGATACAAGTTCTCCTTCTTGATCTTCACCTATGCAAACAGTGATCTTTTCTTCTGTGTTTTCACGAGTTGACTGCTCTTATCCTTCTTATAATTTGGATTTTTCTTGCATTTTTCCTAGGTTGCTTTATATATTGCGTCTATGTTTACCTTGCTTTTTCCATGTATTTGTTATAGCTTTTTTTTCGCAAATTGTATATATATTCCTTGTTCATATTGTCGATTCTCTACATGATACGATACCTTTTTCCTAATTGTTTGCTTCAAAAGACCTTTTGAGCTTCTGCTATACAATCTTTCCAAAGGGTGCTTATTTCTAAAGTTTCAAGTATATTTGGCCACACACCAACTATCTCATTGTGTTGGACACACATAGTTCAAATTGCAAAACCTTTATGAGTATCCAATCAAATTATTACACTATTAAGTGTTACTGTAACTTTAGACTACAGAGAGCGACCGGTCGGTTCCGCGTGAGACTTTTATTATCTATCTCGCCTGTAAAAAGGCGGTCAATTACACATTCCTTTCTTCTCAGGTAAGTCTGTATTAAAATATGGATACTTATGACCAGGATCTCTTTGGCGGCCCTAATCATATGCTGATCCACTGTGGTTCAGGGTAAAATAGAAGGAAATATGTAACTACTATATTACTTAATTTGATATTCCGACAGGGTGTTTCAGAACGTTTCGTTCTCAGAACGAAAAATGTCACAGAAGATGGCACATAGCCGAAACCGGTTTGTCTCCAATCCAAACTTGACAAGGGATGACCGAAATTCGTTCCAAAATTCGACTATATTACCTTTTGTGCCGCAAAGTTTTAAATTGACTTGTCCCAAATTTTGCACAGAAAACTCTTCCTGCATATTTCTCTTTTGGGTTATTTTTATGTGCCATTACTTAGGCCAAGTATTACTTTAAATACACAGAATTTAACTAAAGGAATTTTTATATTTATCAAAATCTAAAACAAATAATATAGTAATTGAATAAATTATTTTTTTTCTAAGTACTTTTAATTTTGTATAATTATTGCAAAATGTTCTACAACATCCTGTAACTTTAGGATTGAGATAAACTTTATTAAACTTTATTAAAAACCAATTGAATATGAAGTTTTCGTGTTTGAAATAAAGAAATAATTTAGGCAATACCTTATACCAAAGAAAATGTTAAAAAGGAGTAATTTTTTTCTTTTTTTAGCAAAAACCAGACTTCGATAAGTTATTTCATATTATTATCCAAGTAATAAAACTGCTCACTCACTGTAGCCAACGTTGCTACTAATTTAAAAGCATTTTATACTGATTCTCAATTTAAACAAGGTTTTTGCCTTTACCCATATGAATTATGTTCCAGCTATTATAAGTATGTGTGCAGTAGTGTCACTACTTTGTTGTTCCTTTAAATTATTTTAGTTGTAAATTTTAAAATATATTGGTATTTTAATTTTTTTTTTTTTATAATTTATATTACTCTACAGTTCAGTATCGCAAAAGACATTCTAAAGACAAGAAACGTACCCTAGCATATCTTTGTATCCTCTAGGTAATTTTTATAATTTTATCTTAAAAATTTTATAAAATGTTTTTTCTGTTACGTTGTACATGCAACAATTAATAACAATGATTTATTGCCACGTTCATCATATCGTAGAACCTGAAGACGTATAAATTTATTTTTCCTTTCTTAACTTCATATTGTGTGTTTTGTTGCTTGAAAAAAATTATGTTTGTTATACAAAGATTCATGTTTTATGAAGACATGTACAAAAATGTAATAAATTAATAGAATTAGTATGCGACACCAGAAAATTTATATTTATTAAGCTGGACAACATAAGATGAAAGGTGAATTACAGCTAAATAACAAATTTCCGAATTTTACTTGATGGTGCAAATTAGACAGAAAGGATATAGTTTATGATATAAATAGAATGATAGAGTAACTGGTTGTCTAACTTAATATTATAAGTGTAAAAAATAATATATAATTTTTTTAACACAAATAAAAAAGAAACTAATAATTTGTTAATGTTTATTACAACTTGCGAAATACTAAAAAATATTATTTCGCGTTCGTATAAACAATAAAACAAAAATAATACCATTGATATTTTTACATGCCTGGAAGCCAAAAAATTATGTTATGCCATTTTTATCTAAAAACAATTTTTACATTGTTTTTTGATTCTGATTCCCAATTTTATGGGGAAGAATTGTTCATTGTGTCTATTTCGTGTTAGAAATTTCTATAAAATTAATATATTGGCAACTCCAGTGAAGAGGTAATGTATATTATTTAATATATATGGAAGTGTAATATTTAGGGCCATCAAATTTTGTACATAGATATGCTACGTCTCGTATAAGGTCAATATTTTGATTCTATAATAATATGGACACTAGAGGAAAGGGTTCTAAATTCGTGCATGACATCTAATATGGGTGATCAAAAAAAATTAGCGCAACCCAACAGTGTTCGCAGCCTCAATACAAATTATTTTTTCACTTGTGACGAGGGTATTGTAGCATACTGCTTTGCTACTAGTAACATACAGGCTATTTTGCGTACTAACAAAATTCAAAAACAAAGAAAGAAGTAAAATCAAGATATAGTAAATGTTTTATTAAATGATTTTTTAATTGCACCATCCATATAGAATTTTGATATATTTAAGCCATACAAACAAAAGTCACAAGCTCATCGGAATGACATCCCCACGTGAATGATTTGTATTTAATTTAATATTAAAACCACAATATATAATATACAGTGTCTGGTAGCTGATATATATTTTCAAACTTAAGTAAAAAACGCAATAATTGACACAAAGTTTTATTAAGAGTACTGAACGATAGAATGGCAACGCGGCTTTTATTTTTTAAAGATTATGTCATCCAGATGTCTTCCGTCGAGTTGAACACACTATTCAAAACGGAGCCTTGTGTTATGCGCCACACGCTGCAGTAAACTTAGTTCAACTGAGCTGATTTCCCGACGAATATTTTCCTTTAAAGCCAATCTCTATGGGCATTTTAAACCCTCTCTTTGAGGTAGCCCCATAAAAAAAATCCATGGGAGTTAGATCTGGCGACCTCGGTGGATAAATTTTCCCGAAGCAAATTCATCGAAGTTTTGACTGTGTGTGCAGTCGCCCCATCTTGTTGAAACTACGTGTGTGAAGTGTACGATGGATGAGATCGCAGGTTCGGTAAAAATAATTCCTTAATCATACATCCATAATTGGCACTGTTGACATTCGTCGCCTGGCCTCGAGAATTTTCGAAAAAAGTGGTCCAACTATCTCATGCGTAGATAAGGCACACCAAACAGTTACCCTTGGGCAATGCAATGGGTTATGATGTTTCAATCGAGGGTTGCGAGTTCTTAGAGTCCAGTAACGGCAGCTTTGCTTGTTGACGTGGGCTTTAAAGTGAAATTAAGCCTTGTCGCTCCAAAAAATGGGATTTACAGTGCGAATACGCTCCAACATCGCTTCGCAAAAACTTTTGCGTAAATCAAAGTCACTTTTTTCAGTTCTTGAACGATTTGAATTTTAAATGGATGGAACTACAGATGCTCTTTTAAACTTTCATGAATAATCGCTCTAGGATGTCGCGGCTTTTCACGTAAACTGCTTTCATACTAGTTCAATGTTTTTGAGTCCTGGCCGCGGGACATTCATAGCCGAAGTATTTGCGCGGAATCTCTGCACCCACGAACGAATTGAATTTACACCCGGTCCATCACGTATTTAACAAAATTGCACCGTTTACTACTTTTAGAAATAATCGTATTTATAATTTAATTTTATTTTATTGTCTTTCTACAAGAGATTTACAATAAGTGTTCAATTTATTTAAAATTGTCCAAGCTTGAAGGTCTTTTTTTTTTAAATTATATTTTTATTCTTCGATATTTCGCTACTCCATTGTGTAGCATCATCAGGAAATAAAAATAACGAACCAATTATATATTAATGAAAAAAATATTGTCACAAAAATTCAAACATTTTCCAAAGTTAACATAAAACAAAAATAACATTAGGTTTTTTTTAATATTTTAAAAAATGTAAATACAGTTAACGAAACTTAACATTAATTCAAAAACCCCTAAAAACATACTTATATTAACTATCTTGTTCTATGAACTAAGTGTCTACAAATCTGTGCAACATTATCCGTTTCCGCCTTAAAACTAATTCTTTGTGTACTAGGTGTATTAACAATTTGTAACATTTCTAATATAAAACGACGCTTATAATTAATTTCTGTATTTAAAACCGATGCGTTTTCAAAGTTAGGATAATGATTTGATAATGATACTCTATGCAGCTTCTGGGAGTTTACAGGAAGATTTTTAGGTGTTTTTGTGAGTAGCCCATCATGCCAGCCTTTAGCGAATGCCTGGAAAATGTCTATAAACTACACTTTTGAGTAAATAAAAAATTAATATCGTGTACTAGGTTTCATAAATAATTCTAATTTTGTTTATGAACCAACAAGCATAAGGTGCGATATTCCTAGTTCTTCTAAAAATTTTAGTAATTTTTCTGAGGAGCTGGCCTAAGCATCCAGGAGAATGCGCGTAAAGACTAGATTATACCAAATAATAAGTTTTTTTAATTATTTTGTTAATTGAATGTTCGGGAAAACTAGCCTGTAAAATTGTATTAAATGTAGAATGGCTCAGAACGAAAAATGACACTGAAGATGGCACATAGCCGAAACTGGTTTGTCTCCAGACCAAATTTGACAAGGGATGATGAAAATTCGTTCCAAAATTCTTCATCAAACCACCCTGTGGGAATATCAAATCAAGAATTATATTAAATGTATTCGGGTGGATCAATAATAACGTTTGTTTAAAATCAAAACTCCACAAAATTCTACAAAAATCATACACATCGGGAAAAAATAAAAAAATTTCCGTAAAATTCTCAAATAAATAGCGATTCCCGGAAAAAATCGAAAGCATTTTTGGCGTCTGTGTGTTCACTTACATTTAAAATATATGTATATTGCCAGTTAGGAAGAGTTCAATAATTTCGTGAAAATTTTAATAGGCATGTCTTCCTTTTCGTTTATTGCACTCAACTAATGAAGGGCATCTTTCAAAAAATTTGCGATTTTTTTAAAATTTGTCTCCTGTTTCCAAATGATTGCGTCTGTACCGTTGCTTCGTATACAAAGGTCAATGCGTGCATACATTTTGACATTTCTTAAAGTTGGTTCCTTCTCTTGTGTACTTTTTTGTTGTTGTATTATTCACATCGATTTATTCAGTTTGTTTGTCGAGATTATCAACATCCGCAGATGGGTCACTTAGCTAAAAAATTTAAGTAGAAATAAACAGCAAAGGTAACATCTTTTTTTCTTAAACTATAATTCTTTTTATTTCAAATTTACGTATTGATAGGTTTTTTGTGTCACATATACTGTTTTAAACAAATGTGCACAATTGTTTTGTTAATAGTTGTCTGAGCCAAGATTTTACATTAGCCGTGGACAACAATGTTTGCTTTTAGTTACAATAACGTTAAAAGGCATCGTGCATTGCAACAGACATACAATTAATCCGCAATAAGAAGAAATTTGGAGACAAATATTTGTATGGCAAGATTTTGTTTCAAGTCGAACTACTCAACATGGAGGGTACGCAACATTTAAATCGGTTTGAACTATTTCTGCTGTTTTTCTGTTTCTTTAACTTTGCGTTACTACGGTTTTTTTTGGCTTAAATTTTGCGTTTAAAATTTATGTCTTATGTGTCTTTGGCTTTGTCTCATATTGCTGTTTTCATAAATTTTAGTTAGACGACAAGATTAACGGGTTGCTATTGTGGCTGAAATTGAAAACTTTTATTGCAGTTTTGTCATTGTTTTTTAGAATTTTAGTATAGAGTTTGGTTGGTATTTTTTATTTTACAAAATTAAATTGATTCAGTATGTGGGGGAAGATCAAATAGTAGAACAAAATGTTGAAATTTGTTAAAAGCGTCTTTTCTCATAAAGAATCAAGATAATAAGCCTTATTCAACATTAAACTGATACTAAAATCGTTAGATACCAAGTTCCATTTAAATCACTTTATTTTAAATTTGAAGGAATACAATACAAATTTAACTGCTTTTTCATAATGCATGACATGCTTCACAGTCAAACATTTTATTTAATCGTACAAAGACCTGATTCGGTTTGATTTCGTCGCCATTACTTTACTTTACAAGCAACGCCACGCTTTATTATAATACAATTGTGCAATATGCAATTATAAAGGATATTTTCATTAAAATTTGAACAAATTTTCAATATGTCTGAATGAACAATGTTTAAAAAATATTTTGATTAAACATCAGAAAATATTAAGACTAGTAGTATGTTTAATGAATTTGTTGTCCAAAAAATGTGCAAGGATAAATATTTAAAAAGAATTAAAATTTCCTTATGATAACGTGTACAACAGTCTCATTTTAACACTAAACAATCAGTTTAATGCCTGAGAGGAAGTCGGACAACACGCATTACACCAAGATAACGTTTATAAAGAAAGTTCCTGCGTTTTTTAAAACGTATTTCGCGAAAATTTCTTATGACTTTCGATTCTTAAAAAAATGCTAGTGTGAAAATTCAATTGCGCTACCGTATCATAGACGTGGCAGTGTGACACTGAAGTATATTGAAACCTTTCCACTGTCGTTAAACTATTCGCAAAAACATTAATAGATAACCTAATTCACTATACGTCACGAATTCTGTCACTATCTAAAGATAATTTTTATTGCCGTCACCGACTACTACATGGAAAACACACTGTTGTAGCATGGCCACGAAAACTGTATTATGTTCTCTACAACTACAATATGTTTTTGGTAATCATATTGTCATATTGTGGCTGCTTAAAAATATTTTCGACAATTCTTTAGGAGCGATAAAGATGGTATTGCTTTTATCTAAGTATTAAGTGATTACAATTCATAAGGAGTCCAACATGTTTGGCTTGGACAATATAATTTCTGCTAAAATTTTAAACATAAGAAAATTATTTTAACTATACAAAATGCTAATTTTACCCAGAAAATGTCACTTCGCTTAATCAAAGAATAACTAAAACGTTGTCATACAATGCAGTTTCCGTAAAAAATTTTTCTCGAACTAGGAAGGCTCACATTATTACTATCTACAATAAAAATATAGAATCCTTTGTATACAGTGAAAAATAGCTGCATCTATTAAATATTTTGTTTAGATTCAGCTTTAAATTTTATTATGAATAATTTTTGGGGTTACTAAATAATTGTATCAATTTATTTGTTGTAAATATATTATTAAAAACATTTTAAGCAAAAAGAGTAAAAAAAAATTACCAGTATAAAATTTAATATTTTTTATAAAGTATCAAGGAATAAACAATATTTGCGCAACATTAAAACATGTCATCATATCAAATGCACAACGAATTTCTTTGTCAATCAGCAGCATTTTTTTCTTTGTAATAAATATAGATTTTCGATGACAAGGATGCACAGCAACAATTACAAAACTGAAATAAATCCAACCCGCTTAATTTGTAGAAACTGCTGCTTAAGGACTGTGATAGTTTACTTAATTTTTATCTTGTTACCTTACGCAACATAATCAACTAGCAAAATATTGGATTATATGATGTAATACACTGCTTCTAATGGAAATAAGCAACATAAACTTTCAATGGGGTTGCAGTACTATACGTGTTGTACATAAAACATGTCGCATGTGCACGTTTGTATTAGGGCATGTTTGCATGTGTTTTTGTTAGGGGTTGTGAAACAAAAACTCCAATCCATGAAATTTCGAAATCTTATAGACCTTAGAAGACAAGCGATGACACATTTCGATTTATATCGTACTTTCTCTGTGAAGTATCGCTGGTTTAATTACAGGGTACTCTGCCACTCCTTTAATATTTTTATCAATGATATAGATAAAAATTAAAGCATCTTTGCACGAAAATGCAATACAACGTTTGAGAGTTTTGATTGGTGATTGAACGTAAGTGACTGAATATAATGTATAACCACTACTTATGGGCAAACCAATTCTGCTGACTAATTGGTAAACCGACACAAAGATTTTCAACGCCAGAAGCATTTTTTTATATGCTCAGGCACTTATGCTCGACTAAGCAGTGTATCGCAATAACACAGTAATCTTTCTATAAGTTCATTAATTCATGAGTATATTTTTTTGGGAAACGCCAATTTAAGTTGTATCCAAAAAGCTACTCCAAAAATGGGAATTTCAAATGAAGACAATTCTAAGCTTATTATTGCTGCTGTAAAGACTGTTCGAAATCTTCAGTTTTTAGAGCCGTTGAATCATAGTTTTGAGTTTCCTGTTAGACAAACTGACGTCTCCAAGGCTTTTTAGTGGAACTATTTTACATGAAGTTAGCTTACAGAAAGTAAGAAATATCATCTTCTTGGCTTCAGCCTCTCCTCTCTTGTGTTGTTTAAAAAAATTTAATACAGGTTATATTTCATAGTGTTTTCAACATTTCGGAATATTTTCACTTAATTAATTCTCATATGACCTTCGCAAGCTTTATGTCTGCATCAATTTGTTTATATCCGCATGCATATGTGTGCGAAATAATAATATCTGTGTGCGAATGGTTCCTTAGATCACAATACATATTTGCAGTTATTGTGTATAATTTATTTATAAGTTTCTTATAAACTTTAAGGTCCGTAGTCATTGCGCTTGTGATAACTGCAGGGAACTTATAAAATCACTTGAGGAGCTAACAAAGTATTACGATACCCCAATAAAAAGTTTTATATTAATAAATTAGTCTTATAGCGTCGATAAATGTTGCAGCACAGGTCAGAATATTGTATTGAAATATACACCATGCCCAATGGTAAAGATAAAAATATCTATAATATTCTGTTCCGACCTAACAAAGTATATATATTCTGGACCTTTATAAGTAGGAAGTTCAATTGCCGATGTACGTCGGTCCGAATTTTCTGATGATATTAAAAAAAATCAATGCTTAACATATATACATATATATATATATATACATATATGTACATATATATATATATATATATATATATATATATATATATATATATATATATATATATATATATATATAGAATTATATAGAATTAAATATCAAAAATTCACCACAAGTGATAAAATCCCGAAAATTATATAATATAAAATTTATCACAATATTTGCATATCATAGAAATAATTAATTGATTAAACATCTCAATTTTTCTGAAATATTAAAAAAACAAATTTTACCAAAATTTGGAAACTCACCACAAAACCAAACTGTTTTCCATAAAATCTAAATTTTAAAAAAAAAATTAAGTTGCATAAAAAATTACTAAAAATTTTAAATTTTTTCTAAATTTAAAAACGAAATTTTATCAAAATTCTTGAATTTTGGAAAAATACCACAAAAACTGTAACTTTATCAAAAACCGGAAATTTAAAATAAACAAATTTTTATGAAGAGATACAAACAAAATATATCTCACACAGTTGTATAAAAAATCTTTAATTCACAAAAAAAATAAAAAACTTGCCAAAATTAAATTCATAATAAACCAAAACTTCAACAAAATTTAGGAATTCAATAAAAGTTAGTCTAAAAACTAATTGAATATAAATTACAAAAATAAAAAAATTTTCAATGAACTGAAAATCCACCAAATAATTACGAATAATTTAAAATTTGGCAAAATTTTATATTTACCAAAACTTCGAAAATTTACCACGAAATCGATTAACTGGCATATAACAAATAAATTCTAAAAAAAAATCAACAAAAACCAAAATTCACCAAATTCGAAAATACTGCACATGTTCCAAAAGGGTATAGCTTTCAAAAAACCTAATTTCAACAAATCCAAAAATGTATCCAAAAAAAAAATTAACCAGAAAGTTGCATCGGAAACTCAAAATTTTATCAAATATATATTCCGATTCCGCTATTATCTTCAATTCACCAAATCCAGAATTTACAAAAAAATCATAAACATTCAAAGAAAAGAAGAACACAACAATCACAAATGCTTATAACAAGTCGAAAGGAGAGTCAAATAATAAAACCGGAGCCCAAAATTAATCATCTCAAACAGCTCTCTTGCTTGTTTTTATTTATATTTTATTACAGCACAACAGCGAGTAAGCAAATAAATTAATTTTCATGTGTTAATTTTAATTAACTTATATATTGTTGCTCAACTTTCCAACATTCATACTAGCAAAAAACTTTTATATTGAAATTATTTTTAAAGTAAAAGCAGTAGCTTTATTTACCACATGCTGTGAGATAAATTAAACAAAGTAGCTGTTTTACAATACTTGCTTCTTAATAAAAGAAGAGGTAATAAGATGACATGCAATAAGTGGACAAATTTCATCGCAATGTTTCTGATGACAAGGCAACGAAATCCCTTCTTAAAGTGATATTACTTACACCTACTGAGCTGCAAAACGATTTCTGTTGTTAACACATTGTACTTACACTTGCGAAAGCATTTGTAAATAAAACAATAATCAGCTCTAATGAATCATGTACAACCCACCAAATTTTTTATATACATTAAAGAGGCATATATTGAGGGCAGGTCAAAGTTAAAATAAAATGAGATATATGTTAAGCAGTCGCGGATAGTGTTCGCGAACTTCCTTGTTATTTAAATGGAATTCGTCACGGATGTGCACGGGTAAGTATACAGGCGTCGGTGGTCGCATTTATATGCACCTGGTGTTAAGACCCCCGTAGTATTTTCTCGTAAAGTTGGTCCTGACATGAATTATGACAATCTGTGGCTTATTGTATTAGACCTGCGGGCAAAATGAAAAATCGAACGATCTAGGCAATTCATGAGAAATAACCATAACCTTAACGATTAAACAAAAATATCTGTTATAGCATTCGATAAGAGCTTTATTGAAGCCGTATATCGTCTACGATCATATCGTTCAATTCAGGCCAAATGAAATTAGTTAACATTTATCTGTATCCCTCGCCGTTGGCTAAAGTGTCTTCTGAAATAGCACTCACGCTCAACGATTCTCAACGTTCTCTTTCGATCAAACTATCACGTCATCAGGCGTGATTTTCGTAAATAAAACTGAAGTGCATAATCATATGTTCAATATGATTAATTATACAATTTAAAAAAAAACGAAATCGAAAAATATTTGTTGAAATCACAAAACAGTGACTAATTTTGTACTAAAGGTAAAAAAAACCATAACCTTACCAGCTTAGTTGAACTGGGTTAGAGTTTCGACAGTTATATCTCCTAAATTTGGTTCTGATCCTTCCTCAACCTATTTATTGTTTACAGCTTACGTTGTACTAGCTTACCGCTCTTAACCTGGATAGTCATTCTTTGACTATACTTTGAATACAGTAAAGTTAAAATATTATTAGACAATTCAGCACCTTTAAACTGGGGTAAACTTCGTTCTAGCCAAAGAAAAATTAATTAAACGTGAAATTTAATATATAGTCCTTCTAATATTCCATTTATATCAATTGGAATCGGTTAAATAGATTATGTATACAGTGAATACAAATTAGTAGAAAGACACAAAGAATGTTTATAACGAGCTTAGCGGCATAGAAAATTCAGCCTATTCTGGTAGTGATCTACAAAATTTTTTACATTTACTCCATTCAAAGTTTATCACATAAAATTGTCCTTCTTAAGCTTCAGGCTCTAAACTATACCATTTTCATAACGCTACTCTTCCGTATTTAGGTCATTTCAACATATCGAAATTTTAAAGCTTTACTTACTTCTAGGTTGTTTTTTTCTTCAACAAATAAATTTACCATATATGAAAAGATTTACGATATTTGCCTAACTGCTCGTCAATACACTATTAAGGTGATAAAGAAACGTCAGTTGCTGAAGCATTCAGTCATTACACAAAGTAACAAATTGTAAACGATGTGTACATGAGAGAGTGCACAAAAGGGTCTACAAACATTCTAGGCAATTTGCTGTGGCTTAAATTGTTTGTGCATAGAATGACTAATTGCACATTTACGGTATTTAATAGCTACAAAGTTGCCCAAAAAGAAAATTAAACTAAAGTACAGGCGAATTTACAAGGTGAAAGTCTCGTTAGGGGTAAACAACAAAAAAACCTTTGGTTTTTAAAGAATGTCGGTTTGGCTGTGAAATGAAAATTAAAGTCTTTTGTGGTGATGATTTGTTTCTTAGCTCTAAAATCCAAAAGGTTCGGAAGAGTGTGATGACTAAAACTCCTTGTTGGAACTTTATTTTCTATTTAAAGTACTAAACAGTGTTATAAAGCAATAAAATAATATATAAGCTGGTTGCAACAAAAGGAGTTTCTTTACAATTCTGCCAACTTGGTAGGAATAGTAGATGTATTTATTTTATCTGAAATCAACATAATTATGAATATTCCTATCCACTTTATGAAAATTTTCGCTTGAGAGTTCTCCGTGTACGTGATTAGAAAATTTGTATTGTACAAGAAGTGAAACCATACGACTATTATTTGCATCGTTTGATGGGTGCATGACCCTAAGGAATCATTGGGTAAATAAGCCCAAGGAAACAATAATATTGATTAGCTGTATCAAGAAGCCGCTTTATCTAATTTTCATCGGCGGTAACTCACAAGTTTTTGTCAATCCATAAAAAGTGACAGTTTGGTTCAGTTTATGCGCGGACGGAAATACATATGCAAATAGCAACAGCCGATAGATGTTGGAAGGATGGCATAATATAGCACACAGCGTGTATTAAAATTAGACAAAAGCACAAATGGCACAGTAGCATTTAAGTAAATAATCCTCATAACTGGCCGCCTAGTATGTGCAATTTAGCTTTTATAAGAGCCTTTCGAAATCTTCTGATATTTTCTGCACTTATAACAGTTGATATTAAATTTTATTCATTCACATTTTTTAATATCTAAAGTTTTCGATTGTCACACCTGCATGTTAATTATAGCTTCGTTCGAGAACCCAATAATTATCAATAATTATGCCTAAACTTTACTAAACTGCGTTCGAGTACACAAAGTTTAGTAGATGAGAACACAGTTTGAGAGCGTAAAATGACAGTTCGATGACTGAGCATTTGCAAAATCTGCTAAAGAAATTTTTGTTAGTAGAATTTAGTCGGCTGAAAAAAACATATGTTTTAAAATGTAAACAAACAAACAATTTTACGGAGTTGTTAAAATTTTTGTGAAAATAAGGAAAACTAAAGCAAACACAAGTAAATAGGGATTTGAAAACAGTAAAGTGTACTAATTCACGTTTGCATACAAGAATAAGTGTTTTTTGCTTAAGTTACCCTTTCCACAGCAGCTTAATTAGGATTTAGGAAAAAAAATTATTTTGTTTCATTATTTATTTACTTCTTTAGTGCTGTAGAAGTGATGAATACTTTGGAATATAGTAATTGGATATTCATACTAATCAATAACAAAAACGAGTAATAATGAACTATTTAACAAATTTAATCAGGAAAAACTTACAATATAAATAAAATAAAAAGAAAAAACTTATAAAGCAACAAAAGTAACGTTTTTTTTTCGTAAGAATTGTAGACAAAAAATTGTGCTGTACCCAGTACGAACAACAAAAAGAGTCGAGTAGTCAAAGGAATACATTTTTTACAACACTGCATTCATTTTCAATCAGCTGTTGGATAAATTTTACTAAATTTCCATTCGCGTACTTTTTGGACAAAATTTATTTTGAGATAGTAAATTGAAAAATTTACTCAGTTACTAAACTCTACTAAAAAAGTACTCGAATGAACCTTATGACATTTGAAAAAAAATATTTAACGTTACTACGTTGGGAAATATGTATGTTGTCAGTTTCTGTTAACTAGGCACTAGTTTTTGCCACTGTGATTCGCTAATTCATTGTATTGTTAAATTCATGTATTGATAAAGGCCAGCCATTCAGCAATATGTTTAATTACAAGATGGCACGCCTACTGTTCCCAAACAACTAATTTTTGGTTCATTTACGTCTATTATTAACAAAGTCACTTATAAGTAGTCCCTATCTGCCATTCTAGAAATATTTAAAATATACTCTAGCTTTGCATGGGACGCACCACGACCTCTAAAGCAACTCATCAGTGGCTGAGTAAAGTGATTATATGTGTTCTGCTGTTTTTGTAATTTTGCTAAATTCTAAAAAACGGCAAATATAACTCAAATACAAAGAACACGACAAGAAGTATTCAGATTTTCTAAATAATAACTTATGTTTATATAAAAAAATTAGACATCATGACAAAAGTAATAAATAAAAAATATGGTAAAGAAGGACTTGAATTGTTTTAAAGCGCTAAGCTCAAAAAAACAAAGGGCGCAAAAGTACTAATAAATGTATACAAATTGAAAAGAAAACAAACCTTCTAAAAGAACAAAGCCGAAGAGACTCTTCCGCTAAAACTAAGAAGCAATTTTGCTGATTTGGAAACACCGTTAGAAGAAATCGTTGAAATCACAATTAAATATAAATACCTATAAAAATCGCTTAATGAAGTACATATATGAAAATCGTTAATGTCTAGAGACAGAATTTATAAATACTAAGCAAAATCTATTAATGCAAAATTAAAAAAAAAGCTTTTATTGTTAGCAAAATTGCGTTTATAATACTATTCTGAAATATATTTGGGGGATCTCAATAATGTATTGTAATTAATTAAAAACGCCATTATACAATTACATGAAATGTTACTTCTCGTAATTTGTAATTGAAGTTGTAAATTACATTACTTGTAATATGTTATTTAGTTATTCCAATTACATGAGGTATTTCACTTACTGATTCTTGATTTGATATTCTGACAGGGTGTTTTGATGTAGATTTTTAGACCGAATTTCCGGTATCCCTTGTCGTTCGAACGAAAAATTACACTGAAGATTGCACATAGCCGAAACCGGTTCATCTCCAAAGCAAACCTGACAAGAGATGACGGACATTCGTTCCAAAAATCTACATATTTCAATTACTCTTACATGTAATTGCAATTAGGATTTTTCAATTCCCCTTGCATTTAATCATTATTAAGTACAGTCCTTTATTCCAATTACAATTATTTGTGACTTTCACACAATTATTTGAAGCTGTAATCTCTGGTGCGTTACATATATTTTGATAGTCATCTTTAGAAAATATACAAACGGATTTTAGCGTATTTGCAGAAAAACATATTGCAACATTTACTTTTATTCGAATATAATAATCAATACTCTCTGAGTGGAATAACACATCGCAATTACAATAATACAATAAAAGTGCACATATCATGTAGGAAGGCTTGCTACGTCATTTCATTTAGATATGGCATTGAATGTGAATGACTAAAAAACCGTTGCAATTTAATCGTGCATGTTGCTTGACGGTATTACACCAGATTACTCTACATTCTGGTGGCACACGATAAACATTGTAATTATAAAATAAACATAATTTCCAAAGAAAACAAATTATTATCAATAAAATTTTAGGAAAAAATATATATTAAAATTTACGTTCATTTATTGTTTACAAACTAATGTGAGAAGTTTAAAAATTAAATTGCATAAAATATTTCAAGCTGTTGCGCTTGATGAGTGCAATTTGAAAAAGACGACCAACTAGATAACCTGGGGATGTACAAACTATTGTGTACATGTCAACACAGCTACATAGACAAACAAGAGGCAAAATAAAAGAAGATTTTACAAAAATATAAGAGACAATAACAAGAAGAAACGTAACCCTGCCTCAATACCAGAACCTAAGCAAGCATATTTTCAACAAGAAATATTATCCAGCGTTAATTAGAAAAACGGTACAGAGCGCAAAGAACTACGGCCAAATATTATCGAAAACATGAAAATACACAAACAAAAGACATTTGACGGACGCATTATTAACGAACGAACAAAGTTCAATTCAGACGTAATATTCGAGCCTCTAAAATAAATCTACAAATTACACAACAAAAATAATGGACAAGATACACAAAGCAACAAGACAATAAAAACACAATACCAAAATCATAAAAAAAATCATAATCCAATAATGACTGACTTCTTCCAAACACAACAAAAACAACAGATAATTTAAAAAATAACTCTGCCTCTACGGTTTACCTGCCATACCCAAACATCAATTATAATGCAACAGTTACCACTAACATCTGCCAATTTTTACAAAAACACCCGACCTACGAACTTTACTTGCTAATTGGTGGAACCTAATAGATGGCTATGTGATAAACGAAATAAAAGTAACTTTGCCTATAAGAATTACCTGCCACCATTAAAACAGTAATCAAAAACTCTACCAATCCTTACAAAAACAGCCGACCTATAAGTTTTATCTGCTGTTCACACCTAACAGATGTCTACGTAAGGTTCATGTGGTACCAGATCACATCAGAAGTATACTTGAAATACAATAAAACAATAACGAATTAATACAAACATCTCGGAACGATGAATTACTCTGAAGATGGCACATAGCCGAAACCGAAAATCTACATTAAATATGGTTACTTTATCAGTTCAGTCCTTTACAATATTTTCGACAGGTTAAAAATTTCAGTAAAATGGTTTTATTTGAAGCTAGGGAACGCTATGCTATTTATTAAATCTTAATTCTTTACTTCCTTAATATACATCACGCGTTGTTTAACTTAGTAAAACTTTTGCATATTTCATTTTGATGTGTGTGTATCTTCTTTATTTCTGTTATCTGCTACTGAAATCTTAAATAAAAGTTAAACTTCAACTCTTTGAAGTCGTCTTCTTTGAAATCCTCTTCTTTCTACGGTATATTTATTTGTGTTACTTGGCAAAGTAACAAGAAGCAACGAAAAGAACAGAAAATATATTTGAAACAATATTTATCACAAATACTTTTATCTACGAAATGTTTAATAATAGCTCAACATTATTCATAAATACACTATCAAATGCTTTCGAAAAAATGTAAAAGGAAAAAAGTCAAAATAAATGAATACAGAAGGAAAATATCGGTGAGCGGAAATTTCGTGAGGAAGTGGTCTACTTAGTAATATTTTGTATCATTAAATGAATTATAATATTCTTTGTTATTCATATTTCCACTGCGGGAATTCATTATTCCGTTAAGTTGACATTACACACGCCTAAAGTTTAAAAATGAATTAAAATTTTCTACAAATCAATATTCACTATTGTTTGCATTTTGTCACTGCCAATTAAATTCTAGTAACTATTATGTACCTGTGACCTATAATTTCATAATCAAGATCACCAGTTTCACGATAAACACACAACGAACATGTAAGAAAGCTTTATATTCGGCTGTGCCGAATCTTATATACCCTTCACAAAATTATGAACTAAAAATGTACTACAGATATTTCCTTTTAACTTTTAAAGTATCCCTTCGACATAATATAAGCATTTTCGATCGGTGTCTTTTTCTTTTCTCTGAATGCTTATAAAGGTTTGATAAACTCTCGGTTTTTTTTGGTGAATTGTAGTTAATTGGGGTTATAGCGAAAAACTTTAATTAGTTCATTTAAAGTATTGAATTTCATTCATTTCCGTTCATACAGAAAATTATAAATTATTTTTGGAAATAAATTGCAATCCTGCAATTTATTAAAGTTTAATAATTTAAACGTTTCAACCAATAAGAATTTATTAAAACGAATAAAAATGCAAAAGCAGCACTTTTGCAATGATAAATTTTAATGAAATTAACCAATCAAAATTATGCTAATGCAACAAAAAATGTAAATTTAGTTTTTAGTCTTAGTTTTTCCATTCTGCTTTGATGTGCTAAATAAAGGAAAATTAATTAACAAAAAGAAAAATTGTTTTATTATAAAAAAATAAGAAACCAATTATTTTAGTTGCGTGACATCTGGTGCCCAATTACGGGAGACATGATCGGAAAAATTTCGTAACGCAATTAATTTCGATAGTTCGTATTTTTCTGATGATGTAACTCGATAAGATACGAATCGATTTTTTATTTAAGTGTTAAAAAGCAAGCATCTGAAACAGTTATCCAACACTAAAAAAATGTAAAAATTAAAAAATAAAATTAAACAAGACACATATACATATATGTTTTGCTATGCAACAACAATTTTAAAACAATACAAGGAAAATGTAAGGGAGATCATATCATTAACTTTAACTAAGTAATTCAAAAAATTCTGGTCGCTAGTATGGTTGATTGAGTTTTTCTAATTCCTTTAATCGAATTTGAAGCTCAATTATTTTTATTTTCATGTTTGTTTCGTGTAATGATGCATTCATTTCTAATTTTGTTTCTTTAAGTTCTATTATTTTATCTAATCTTTTAATAACTTCAGCATGGTATTTATCACTGGCACTAATATTTTTTTAAGAGAAATGTCTTCGTTTGTCTTGGTTCTTGTTCGATCTTTTTTGGCATCTCTTCATTCTCCCCATTTTCTATAATGTCCATAATTTCCGTAATGCATTCTTCGGATCCTTTTCTTTTTAATGTACTCGGACTTTCAGAAGAAGTACATTTGTCTATTTCTTGCATTTGGGATCCGAATGTCCGGACCTCTTTAAGCCTGCAACAGCGACATCAATTCCTGCAGCTTCCAAAATTTGTTCCTCAGCTATACTTAGGTGTTTCTCCTCGAAAGGACCTTCACCAGTCTTCTTTATAGAAGATTTGTTAAAAGAAACTTTTTATAACCAGCTGCTTTTGATCTGCATACACCTACTTAATATACATGCATACATATCGATAATATTGAATTAATCATATTATGAAATCTTGCAATAAACCTTTCGCCATGTTTTAGCATCCTTCAATGGTGCACCAGAAGCATTTAGCTTTATGGCTAAGTTTTCCCATAGCCGATTGGCAGTAGCTTTTCCTTGTGATGTATTTGGTGGAACTCCTTTGGCCAAATCAGTGTGTGCACACATAAACTTTGCAAGAATTTGCATCTGTCTAAAGTTAATTTTTGTTGTATTCGATCTAGTAATTAATAAAAATTAGTATATTTGCAAAAAATTAATAAATATTTTGTCTTACATTTTCTTTTCTTCCAACGAATTCTTCGAAAAATATAATTTCGATTGATAATTTGATAACGACTAAAACTCGCACGGTTTCATTCAAACAGAAGCTTGTTATCGAGTAACATCATAAGAAATTTCGATACTCGATATCGAATGATAGAATCTCAAAAGTATAAAATCTCGCAGGTCGAGTAAATTTCGATCATGATCGACTGCGGTAATTAGCCCCCTGGTTTGTTAATAATGCGCCCTTTTTCATACAATTTTAATTAAATTTTGAATTTTTGGTGAAATTGATATTTAGTTGGGAAATTTTCTTACTTTTTTTCGTCATTTTGTTGCTTTCACTTACTTTTTTAGTTTTCCGTGCTTTTATATCGATCAATACGACTTTTGCTTGTTGTGCAATTTTGACGATTTTTTTTCACATCCCCTTATTTAGTCTTTTTTAATTCCTTTTAGCGCTTAATGGTTTTTTTCCTGCCTTGTTCTAACTTTCACTTATTTCTCTAAACTTAGTATTTTCCTGATTTTAACTCTTGTTTTGGGCTTCCGTGACTTTTAGGTAATCTTGGATAACGTTCTACTCTATTTGAACGGAGTAGATCCCTACACAGACTGCGAATATCGAGGAAGGTACTTCGTTTTGCTTAAAAAACGCATTTATTTTGCTTCTTTCAAAAATTTAATTCACATCTTAACAACTGCTATTATAAAACGTTTGTTTAACTTTTTCTCTCTTCACTGTAACTTAAAAGGCTTATCGTATAAGTAGCAAACCTAATAATTTGCATCTCGTAATCGAAAGGTAGCAACTGATACAGTTAAGAGAAAATTATCCAGGCCTTAAATTATTGACAGGTGCCTTTCTTTGAAAACCATAACTCATACAATACAAAGCAAATCCAGGTCCTATAAGTCAATATTTCGAACCGAATTTATCAGAAGGAAAGACATAAGTAAATATTTGTAAGATAGGGTTCCTTATGAACTCTAGTCCTCATTGCCAGAGTTTCCTGTCTTCTAACTACTGCCTTCTATTTAAAAACAAAATACAACCCAATAGAACACCTAAGTGTGGCTAACAAAGTAGCGACATGACCAGTAGCAATAGAAGAATACGATAAAAGTGGAGAAAAAGAACATTTGCCTAAAGTAATAAAATACAAGTAACATACCTTCGTTACAAACAGCACGATAAAAGCGGTTGCAACTAAACTTTAAGGCCGCCAATTATATGATGATAAATCCAATGGCAACCGATTTAAACCTTTTGCTTTGTTGCCCTTTTATATTTGCTACTACTCATATTTCCTTTCCATTTGTCTTACACTTTGTTCTAAATTTAATTCCAAAGATGTGTTCCCCATTAAGTCTAGCACTGATTGTTGGAAACAATAGTGTAATGTGTGTTCTATTGCCTCAGAGATAAAATATAATAAACGGAAGCTATTGGCTACTGTGATATGCAGCAAGCAACACATTAAAATAGAATAGTAGCAAAATTGGTAATTGTTTATAAAAAGCATTACACTTTACCGCAATACATAAGACACATGATAGTTTTCCCACAATATTCATCAATTATTTATAGGGGAAAAGCACTTACTGTATTAAAATGTAGGAGTATGAATATAACTAGAAAGCTAGCAACTAAAAGTACTTTCGCAAGCTTTCTTTGTTCTTAAATATTAAAGGAGTGAAAAATAGTCCTAGTGAATTATTGTTTCTTGAAAACATTGAGAGGAATTGTCACAGCTTTTGTAACAACACATACAATTCTTCTGATAAAAACGCAAAGTGACACAAATGCGAATTAATTATTCAGGAGTATTACTTTCTTTGCTTTAAGTATATTTAAGTAACTTACTTTGCAAGCTAGAGATATACGAGTATTTTAACGTTTCAGCCTTGAATACGCTTCACAAGCCGAAAATGTGGGACCATTTCCTATTTCTTCAAAATTTCACCCTTAACTTCTCAATACGTGAGTTTTGGGGTGGTAATTTAACCCAAGGAAATTGTAAAGTTAAGGCGACCAATAAAATAATTAAAGCCGGGAATATAGCTTTTGTATTTTGGGAATTTTGGTCGTCTGAGAAGCGTCCTCCAAACGAGTTTTTTTTAATTTCCTTTGTCTTATTCTTGATCTATATGGTTCCAACGGTAGTGCGTTTGGTAACATTATTGCTCAAGCAAGGCAACACATACTCGTATACTATAGGAAGGCCAAAAAATGCAACAACATGCAAAGTAATGCTGACATTTGAACATTTAACAACTTTTTTCCTTGTTACTTATGCCTCACCATATCTTATTAAGAACAGGGATAAGATAACCAAAACTGGATAAGATTCTTTACGTCTATTCTGCGACCGGACACACTCCTCTAAAAGATAATCATTTCCCCCTTCTATGACAACGCCATGATATACTTACAAGTCGTTTCATGAAAAGTGTTTGAACTCAAACTGGTCAATAAGTTCTGTGTTTTTTGTGTTCCATCTAGGGTTACCACAAATCCACAAAAGTATGCAACCAATTTCCAATCGAGAATTTAAAATATCGGAAAAGTCCATACTAATAGTATCAAAACTTGAACTTGCGTTAAATATTTTAAATGTAATAAAAAAAGAATTCGAAAACCAAAAGAACGTTAATTTAATATTTTAAGTTTTTGTGTTACTTGTTTCAATATATAATAAAATGGTTAACATGTAATTACATATTTTTTACGCTGATTACACTGAATTATGTCTCACAAAATCCTAGCTGCAACACGTGCTATGACTATTACATGTATAGAAATCCGGTGAAAGTTTGTAAGTGTTCGAATTATTTTTCCAATTTGAAGCTTGTTAGATAATATTGTGTTAATCTTTGGTTTTTCGTAAATTTTCAATATTTTTCTGGGAAAATTTTAATTTCTTCTAATTTTTTTTTTTAATTTAAATTTCTTTAATTACAACCGGGTTACTATTTTTGTCTGTACAGAAAAGTACTGAATCGAAAATGTTTTTGATTATAAATTTTATGTTCCGAATATTGCTGGTATAAATAAATAACGATTTAATCCATTCAAGGTCACAAATTCTCTGGAGCAACCAATCACTTTTGTTCTTAATGTTGACATCCACAATTCACTATCATTCTATTTTAAACGTTTCTTCCAATAATTCACATCAATGTGATTCTTAAAATGTTTTCTCAATAAGATTTTAATAAAGTATGTATTTCGACATGCGATTGTGTATCTTCTTGCAAACGAATATGTGTACGACGCGTGTGCTTTCGAATCTGATACCAGAAAATCATTAATAAACAAAAAATATATTTGTACATCATTGCGACCATGTTTGCAACTGACGTAACGAACGAATAATTCACGTATCTTTTCAAAAGGTAAAGTGTGACGAGCAGTAAGATTAACCATACGTTTACAAAGCGGTAGCTGGATGAAATTATTCATTATGTAAAATATTCAAGTTGTATTTCCTCCTAATAGTATTAGAACTAGTTTTGGAACAACCAATTAGTTTGTGTTTAAGGCTAAAGAATGAAATTAATACCTAAATAACAATTATAGGTGTAATATAGCTGTTTGTTTTTTGCAAAGAGAATTTTAGTAATATAAAGGAGAAACTGGGCGCTTTTTTAAGTATTAAAGTATCGACAAATTTTAGTGAACAAACGGCATGAACACGAACTACGCCCAGAAAAAGTATTAATTGGCTGTTCAAAAAAACCCACTTTTTGACAACGAATGATTCACATTGTGATAAATATTAACGATGATACAAAATTTTTTTTTGTAAATGTCAGTCACATACCACAGTTTTTTTTATTCAAAACATAAAATGTTGAGCCAAACAATTTGTTTATGTGGGGAATTTGTCTTCCCTTTTAATGAAAACACCATAATTTTCAAGAATTTTATAGCGAGCATGCTCTCTCTAAAGCCGATTGTAAAGTTTCTTTCAAAAAATCAACAACAGTGGCTTTTAATGAGTTGCGCTATAATTATAACTCTTATATTCATTTTAGGACTTGTAACTTTATTTTAAAGCTAATTGGATACCCTAGGTCCTAAGAATTTCTATTAGGGTATTTCTTAAGAAATCTATTTTAGTACATTAAACGTACAAAGCATGTGCCATCATCCTTTCTTACTTCTTTTTTTAGTTTTTTTGTTTTTGTGTGATACACGACGCTATTCCTCTGCGTACCCAACCAAAAATACAAACACAAACAAGTTTACATAGCTGATGATAGTTATATGGCGGTGGAATTGTTTTGCAGTTCCTCCGTGTTTTTCGTTCTACTTTTTACACGTAAAAGTAGTCACAGTTATGCAAAGAAATTTATGTATCAACTCAAGAATGGGTCAATTGCTGTACTTTATGAAGTAATTTTTTAACATGATTTTGATTGCCATTTTCACAGAATACCCTATTAAGAAAATGCAAATTAAATGCATTATTGGTTGAGATGCAGTCTTATTCCTTTTTGATTCATAATTTCTTGTATGATCCAATTTTCATTAACACATTAGCGCCCAATTTTTGTTTTAAGGTTTGCAGTTTATTTTCCAGTAATATAACCCTAACTATAAGCAAAACACATATTTAAAATTATTTTAAAAGCTTTATTATTATAAGTTTAAATTTGTTCCCATATGGGAACATTAGGCATTAAGTCATATTATGATATTCTACGAATCAATGTACATGCATTCAACGCAAATCTTTCTTGAATTTTTTTTGCAAAGCGCACATCGTTTTTGCTTTCCATCAGGAATTCCTGCCAGAACATGTTTTGTTATGGTCCTACATTCTTTGGGGATTCGTACTGGACGACCTAACATACCAATAAATTATAAATATGGTATTCTTTCAATACATGTGTTGTAAATAATATATAAGTTATACATGCAAATATCCAGGCAGTTTGTAAAAAGCCTAAAATACCATTTTTCCCCTTTAATTTTAATTGGATATATGTTTACATGCCAGTCTAATTTATCCACACCACCCATATACTTGTTATATTGTGATATCACGTAAGGCTGAAGCACTTCAATATATATTTTTTTCCTTTTTGCTGTATCTTTGAACAGATTGCATTGGACTTACAGTAAGGTGGTTACTAAGCACTTTAACGCACCTATTATCATTCTAGGAAACTACTAATACTTTATTGGTTTTATCGAATCTGTAATCAATAGCTCCCCGAGGTTCCTTTTTCATAGAGTCGTCATTTTTTATTAGACACTTATGGATTCGATTAAATCTTGCTGTGCCTCCAGCTCGCATATGCTTCAGTCTAAGAGTTGACATTAGTCCGAAGCTCGAGGAAATTATCAAAATAAATCTCGTGGTCTTCAGAATTGTTTAGAAGATTAACCATAGAAGTAATTATCTTTTCACCTAATGTTGTTAAACCCCTTTCAGTAGGGTCTTTTTTACATTTGTAAAGCTCAATTTGGTAGCAAAATCCAGTTCCACCGCAGGCCATAACCCACTGTTTTAAACCAAATCTTATTGGTTTTCCTCTAATAAATTGCTTCAAAAAATTACCTCCGTAATCACGTACCATCTACTGACAACTGTTTTGAAAAAACGTTCAATTTCAAACAGCGGTTTGATTTTAAAATGTTTTTCAAGCACACGATTGCTAATGATTTCGTTATTGTTAAAGTGTAGGAACCTTTTAATTTCAAGATACCTGTTTCTTGGCATACAATTTCTTACTATTTGAATATCCATGTCATCATCTGTGGACCAATACATCCTTTCACTTGGTAAACTATGGTATGACGTAAAAAATAAGATTCCGAGTAATTTACGGAAACAATTAGGAGAAAAAACGAAGTTGTGAAAATTATTCTGGTGTGCATAACGAATACTTTCGTCAACTACGTGTTGTAAAGCGACGTATCAAAGAAAAATTCAAAAATCTCAAACGGCTCCGTATTTTGAAACTTTTCCTGAATTTTTGATTTATGTTATGCACAGCGTTCAAATGCCGAAAAAGGTTGCGTATAACTGGCAGCGATATGAATCCAACGTGGTATTGGAAATTCGTTTTGACGTTTGGATATTGTCGGCTCTATATCTTCATTTCTTTCGTTTTCTATGAAGTGGATTTCTACATCGTCAGGCACATCTTTTAGCTCTGTAACTTCATCCAGGTAATCTTCATCAATATCTTCGCAGTCAGTCAAACTATTTGGTTCAGGAGGCAGTTATACTATATCAATAGCATTATCATCAGAAAAATCTTAATTTTCAAGAAGTTCTTCTAATATGCCTTCAATTTCAGTAAGTCTCAAAGCGCACTTACTAAGCAGGATTCATATGAATTATCACGATCTACATATATGCAAACATAAATAAAATTCAAAACTTTTTATCATCAAGTATCCAATGTTCCCATTTGGGAACAAAAACAACTTACAACTTCCAGAAAATCTAAAACTCTTGTGCACTGTAAATTAATTATTTTATTCACTAACGTAACGCTCTGTCATATATATATAGGCGCCGTGTTGCAATCCCATATACCATAACCCCATATTGGCTTTATAACACCAGCGATGTGTTATAGTCCCATATGGGTTTATTTCCTTCAAATAAGTGCGATAGTACCATATTAAAAATTTAAAATTTATGCTATAACCCCATATTGGCTTTATTGCACTTTTTTCTGTGCGATAACCTCATAATTAAAAAATTTTGTATCACATGCATTATCTTATGAATTATGTTCCATATTCATTTGTTAGGAATAATAATATGTTTTGTACATAACTGTACATAAACAACAAAAACTATTTAAAACAACATAGTATGACTGATTTTAACTTTTCGTACAAGGGAAAATTCCCTTCTATTATAATATTTTTTTGCAAAATTATGGTTTCCCCTTTTACGAAATGCGGAATATAAGTGATTTAAACTTTTCATATATTTTGAAAATAATCGAAATCAATCCCTTACAACTATTTTTTCATGGCATACTGAATTTTTTGCGGGGTTTTTTTTTGCAATCAATAATAGAGACTGAACTAACTGTTAAACCTGTTTTGCATTGAATTGCCTAATAACTATGTTATCACATAAAAAGCGAATATTAAAAACAGTTTTGCGTATGCTGCTTAAAAATAAATATGGAAAATTTTAAAAGAATGGAGAGTAATCGTTTAAACGCAAGGAAGATCTTACTAAATAAAAGCGATATTATAAATTTTTCTAATGTTCCCGGATTTATAATTGATTCTTTTTTCGGAAAAAGAACTTATAAAGCGCAATTAATAGCTTGTGCTTTTGCTTTTGTTAATGGAATCAGCGAGTCGCAAATCCTTCAACTCATACGATGGATACCTTTCACAAAAACTCACGAAAAAAAAATAACAGAATTACTCTTATGGTTGGCATATTCTCCGAACGCTCACAAGTACTATAGCTATAATGTCGAACTAAATCAAGTAATATTTTGTAACGGAGATTTACGAAAATATGGCGTAAGAAAACAAAGAAATTAAATAAAATTTTTAATTTATAACTGTTCGTGGGGGCTAATTCGTACACCCTACAAAATCATTTGGTTTCATTTGTATACAAATGTCTAATAATACAATATGAGTTTATTCCCTTCAAATAAGTGAGATAATACCATATTTAAAATTTAAAATTTGTGCTATAACCCCATATTGGCTTTATTGCATTTTATTTTGTGCGATAACCCCAAACCCAAATTATGGGTTTATAGCATAGGAAAAAGTGCTATAAAGCCAATATGGGGTTACGGTATATGGGATTGCAACACGGCGCCATATATATATATATATATATATATATATATATATATAACAAACACTTAAAGTTCAACAGTTATAATTACTAAAATTGTCAACAAACATAGCCGTTTGCAAAAATGTGTTGCTTTTGAAAATATTTGCTCTATACTGGTCATACAATTAGAAATGATGAAAAAGATTGCTACTAGCGTATACATTGGAATGTTAGTACCGTTATATACTTATTGTGAATACGATGTGTTGTTGCCTACAGTTGCTACACATTTTTTGTTTTGTTCCCAATTGGGATCATTGGACGCTAATGGGTTAATTTCAAACAGGGTCACACGCAGATCCAAACCTAGAGGGTGTTTATTAGAATATATACTTTTAAAGGCATAAAAGTTGTCTAAAATGAGCAAGTAATTTTATAGTGTAACTCTTGAAATCGTCATTCGTCTACGGTTAACTGACGTGGAATTCACACAAGCCTGTAGAAACTTATACAAAATGATTAAATCGTATGAGTTCATAGATAGATTAACGGGCCCTGACTGCAAAATGCATTGAATAAATCAATTTGAAAAAGGTTGGGCCTCCTTATCGCTCCCTCACATTAAGTCAATTCAGTTCATTTTCTGCTGTGTTTGAAAAATACTAACACGTTTAAAACTTGTTGTAACAGTGCTTTAAAGAAATGGAAAAGGATTTAAGAATTTGTATAAAAGAACAAGCAGTTTCATGCATTTCAGTTAATGAAACCAGGTGCAAAAATCGTATTTACACAGAAGTCGTTAATGATAGGTAAAGCCTTGTCGTAATTTACTTTATATATAAAGTAGAATTAATTTTACTGTGGAAGCTAATTCATTTATCACATACAATTTACTGTTTCGAGTAGCAGTCTACAGAATACAGACTTTTCGAAGAAATGTAACTTGAAAGATCTCTATGCATACAGATCAAAATACAGATCTAAAAGTAGATTGATCTTCTGATGAAAAAAAAACAAGCTGAGTATAAGGCGTCGTACGGTGGCACGAACTAGAGAATTTTGGCGACGACTTTAGTTATAGTGACTTGTAATACACCGGTCGAATGCGCTTTATAAGAATGGGCAAACAAATTTAAAAAATATGATTAAAAAAATACGGATGTCGAATTGGCCTACAAGAAAGTGCGAATTGATGCCTCTAGCCATCGTTCAGTTTAAACGTGATAAAACCAGCAGAGTCATAAAAACATAAACCTTCTTCCCATCGCGCTAAGCTGCTCTGGATATTTGAACAAAGTCATATTTCATTCATAACGGTAAATATCTCACGATCAGCTGGTTTTTTATAATTTCACCTGAAATATTTGACAATAACGAAATTACTCTTAAAAAAACTAATTAATTCAAAATTAAAAACAATAACGAAGAGCATATTAAATAGAACAATTTCGCCACCATTTTCATAATATAAATTATAAACCTAACAAAACAAATTCAAATCTGCCTATTTAGCTGCATATACACGATATTTTTTACAAATAATTAATTTTTAAGTGCCTAACTAATCAGTACTTTTAAAGGCAGCTTTCTTTAAATGTTGAAAAAGCCGCAATAAGCCATTACCATAAATTAAAAGCTTCCCGCTAACACGTATTTAAAGCACAAAGTGCTAAAGAGCTTCAACTGAAAAGAGCTTACATACAAAAATAATAATAAAGTGAATGTAAAGTGAATGTAGAAAGCAATCGAATCTGCAAAAACAAAATAACTTGAAGCGCGTTAGTTACTAATAAATTGTTGAAAAGATTTATAGCAACCACTAATTACTAGAAGTATAATTTTTAACGTAATAAATATTTATGCAAAATCTTCAAAATCGAAAATGTGAACGTTAAAAAAATAAAAACGGACGCAACGAAAAAAACACTGACTAACTAATTGAATACAAGTGAACTAACATTATGGATTAAGGACTAAGACTTACCGTGTAGATGATTGACGTATAACTATTACGATTTTGCACTTACTGCTGTTAATAATTATGCAAAAACACACTGTATTTTAAACTGATGACAGCTTTAAAAGTTTTAGCCCGCTCTTTTTTTCTTTTTCTTTTTTTTTTACAGGAATATATGACTAAACAGTTTTGCAAAGACCTGCAGAAGTTTATTTAAGTAAAACTACGTTTCCGAAAATACTGAAAGTTTGATAAAAAAAAAACTACAGTCATAAGCCTGTAAGATATATTCGTTAGTGACACTTTAATATTTAAATCAGTAACATGTACTCACTATATATTTGTGTAAATTGATACCGCAGATGCGTATTAGGTGGGATAAAGTGTCACTTCCATAGAGGATTCTATCTCCGTGTTCGTAGCGCTGAAATTTTCAGGATATTTTCTGCATTGCTAACGTTCATATTTTCTGGCATACAGATTACGTTTATGTACCAGAAAAAAAATGTACGGCTTGCAAAATCTGGATTATTACATAACTTATAATTAGAGGGCCTATTTTTTTGTTAAAAAATTTTTATTACTACTGTTATCAATCAGGTTGGTTGCAAGGCTACATCAAACGGCTATATACCCCAACTTCATTGCAACGTAAATACTTGTTATCTTATATCCCAAGAACTATAACAGCTTGGAGTCCGTGCGCCGCACAGTGAGACAGCCCTATAGAAACCGCGGCAAAAAACGGTTTTTGGCGTGTCGTCCAATTTCACAGTATATTAACAGATATATGATTAAAAATTCCCTGAAATTTCAGCCTTATAACTTCATTACTTTTTGGTCTAGAACAAGTCAAAGTTGAGGTATGCCGACGCGCTTGAAATATGTTAGTTCAATATGTAATATTCAAAAGCTTATTAATAAACAAATACAGAATAAATATAAATTTAAAGTATTTTTTTTATTAATTTAGTTGTTGTAGAATGAGTAGACGAAAAACTAAATTAAAAAAAACCCCCAAACAAAATTTCTTAAGAACAGAATTGTGGTGTAAAAATTTAACATTTTGCATTTTCAATGGACTAGGAAATATAGAACAGCCCCTCGCCCTAGGTGCAGACTTATATCAAATGAAAGACTGAAGTCTCAGCTTTCATTTGCAGTAAAGGACATTTAGCAAAAGTTTGCTAAAGTACTTTAAACATACAAAAAACTACAAGAAATACGCAACGCGCACATTCTGTCGCTATACGAATGTTAGCATGCAATAGCATGTTTACAACTTTTTACTTTAATTTTTTTTTTAATTGTTTACAACTATTCACTTATTGTTTATTATTATTTTATTTACATTATTCATTTGATTGTTAATTTTTTTCAAGGTCATTGACTTTGGGTTAGATATATGCAACTATCTAACCCAAAGTCAATGACCTTCAAAAAAATGTTTAATTTAAATTGATTGTGCAAGCTGTTGTTCTTATCTAAGTTGTGTTATGCTCACTTTCTAATGTGGTTAGTTTAATTGTTATATATTGAATTTAGTTGTTGCCTTATTTATTGGGTTAAGTAATAATGAGTGTTCTTGTAATGATCTCTTTTGATAAGAGATTAGCATTTCTCTAACATATTTGATATTTTATTTTGTGCTCACAAACTTTTTAAAAACAAACTGTAAAATAATGTTACATTGTTGTTGTTTTAAATATTATTGATCAACAAACGGTAATTGCAATTATATATTTAATTCACAATCTATTTGAGAGTGCAAGTTTATACAAGTTTATATAAAGTGTTAAAAAAAAATTACAAGGTCATAGATAATTCAACAATTTCTTATAGTGCAATTTCTGATATTTGGATGGATAGCAATAAAGATATTGATGGTAATGTCTCTAGAAGATTTATTGAAAATCCAGAAATAACCGCTGACATAACTAGTGTAAATGTAGACTGAATTCACCGCTTTAAAATTATATTAAATACTATAAATACTAGTAAAAATATAGATGTTGGTATATTCCATACGTACACTGCAAAATTGAATGTAGAGCTTTATGGCTGGTATGACATGACTATCACTGTCCATAAAGTTCTCATTCACGGCAGCAAAATGGTATCTGAGGCTATATTGCCAATAGGTTTGTTTGCAATTTTTATTTTTGAAAGTATTTTTTTAAATTTTATTTAATATTAACTTTTTGTTGCTACAGGAATGTTATCCGAAGAAGCGCAGGAGCAATGAATAAGGAGTATAGACACTGTAGACTATTCCATTCTCGTAAATATTCACGTATTTCTACGAATGAAGATGTAATGCACTATTTGCAAATATTATCAGATCCTTATATTAATTCATTTAGAATGAAACTTAAAAAATTAGAATACTATGATGATGTTAAAAAATTATTGATAGAATGAAAAAAAAATTATTCTTTTTTATTGCATTTCAATGGGAGGTAGGCGTAATAGTGGGCGTGTTATTGTTATTTTTGCATAAAACATTTTAAAAGATATAAATTACAGTAATATCAAATTTGAAGGTTGTACCTAAAATATTTTAGAAAATATGTCACTTTTCATGTTGTGGTTGTATGAGTGGTGGGGGTAAAAGTGGGGCAAAGTTCAAACATTTTTTCCGATAATGTTTGTAACAATATAACATTCAAGTATACCAAAATTGAAAGTTATACCTAAAGTATTACGGACAATACGGCATTTTACAAATTTCTACTTGTATTTAATGCCGGCGTTGTTTCACCATAAAATCTTGAGTTCCCAACGTTGGATTACAGGTTAGACGGTTAAATAAATGCAAAATATATTTTATTGAAAAAATATAAAAGCATTAAGCACCTTCTGAAACAATCATTAGAGTATAAAAACAGTAAATCGATAAAAAGACACTCGGTGATGAAGTTTTTTAGTTTTTCTTAAAATTTCAGCTTTCATTCAATTATTTTCGCTTAATCTGTTAAAAGATGCCACGTCACTAAAATATCATTTCGTAAACTCTTATAGCAACATAAAATTACAAAAATAAATATTTCAATAATTTAATTTCATTTGCGCGCTACAAAAACATATTTTGCTAAATTTGGTAAAATATTGGTTTTTTATTTAATTTTGATTTTTTTGACAATTAAATTTTTTTTTAAGTTTTTCGATTTTATGGTGAATTTTTGAATTTGTGTTGAATTGTGTTGAATTTTTTGGTTTTTTGCAATTGCCATGTGAAATGTCGGTTTTTGGAGGAATTTGGTTTTCTTTGCCCCCTTTTATAGGGGGCCTTTATAGCAAATTCGATAAGGATTCAAAATATGCTAATTTAATGGACCTGCTCACCATATTTTGTATATATTAATATTTTAGTAAAAACAGAATTCCGCTATTATCTATAATTAATGAAGAAATTTATCAAAACTTGATAAGCATTCAGAGCCGTAATTTATAAATAATATTCCATCTATTAAACGGACAGTTGAGATCGACGGCTAAAACTGGATGCCAAGATTAAAGATTGCTAACAAAATATGCGAATATAAAGGGATTGTATGTAAGCGTGTCTCCTCGATAGGGGAAATACAAAAAAAGCCGATAAAATGGTGTTTGGCCCCTATCACAGGAACTTGTAAACTAATAAGACTGATTTCAAATAGCGAAAATTCGCCGAACGCACTTATCAAATGGTCCAAATTTCAAGATCCTATTCAGTGCCGTTAGAAAGTAAATTAGATCGAACATCGTTGATTGAATTTCCCTACCACTATAACGATCGAGAATATATATATTTTGTTAGGTTGAAATTAACAAATATTTTTTTAACGAACGCAAAAAATTTTTAAAAATGCTACATTGTTGTTAAAACATCAACTACTTAATTTTTTGTCATTTAACTTCACCGAAAAAACACCTCCAACTTACAATTATAGAGCAAAAATGAACAGTGGGGTAGTTAAGAGAAAACTGAGATGTGTAAAATATAAGTATCAGGATAATTGATGTTTGTCCACTTTTTTGTGAAACGTTAGTGCTAGAACTAAGAATGTTCTTTTAACCATAATAAAAAGAAATCAGACATGCTTTCTTAAAGTATAATAATCTTGAAGTATGATTTAGTTATGAAACATATGCGGCATGAAGCCCTAAAAATGATTAGATATAAAACAAAGAGCAATCGTTGTCATAGGTACATTCTAACCATGAATCTTTTCTTTTTCTTCATCCTCATTATCCTAGTAGTTTCATAGCACATAATTCAAATCAGAACTTGGGTTACTGCGATCTGGACAGAGCCTACTTATTAAGCAGTGTGCTGCTTCCAAGCCAAGATAGATACGTCACAGTACTCATCAATATTCGCATGTCAATTTACCAGCTTACCGGCTCTATATTTACTTGCCTTTGTTGCATGTGCATTCATTCATATACAATTTATGGACTAACAACTCTCCGTTCAGTTTAAAGAGCTACAACTTTTTCGATTAGTTAAGGTATCAAATGCAAACTTGTCGTAAACATAGTTCCAATTCACCACCTTTAACATGCAATATTACTGCTTATATAACGCAATATTCATTCAGAAATCTATTTGCCAATGAACATCTGTATTGATGCAGATTATGTGGACGTCTACTTATTCGTCAAGGAAGGCCTTGTCGTATTTCCATTCGGATTTTACGATACTGAGGAGTTAAAATAGCTCAGTGAGAAAAGACCTGTAATGATGTTCATAATACTAAGTTTAAATTACTCTTACATGGCTCCATTCTGTGTTATAGATATTTGGTTTGCTCTGCTAACCAGATGCGTTTAGTTTTGTATTTGTTAGCATCGACTTTGTAAACAAATTTAAAACAATTTTTATAAAGAAATAAAACTACGGAATATATAAAAAAATAGTGCATAGGAAGTTTACGCAGGTTTTAAAATTTGTCTCCCAAAATCTGTCGTTTATTATTTAGGCACAGAGTATCACAATATGTCAAAAAATCATCTCAAACGACAATTCGCAATCTACTATGAATGGTTCCGTAAGTAAGAACAAATTGCTGCTTATGCGACGACAACAACCTAGATGAAGTAGTTTCGGTGGCAATTCATCTTCAACCGTTTCTCTTTTCTAAGGTGCATCTATATGCCGATAGACATTTGCCATCTGAAGAGCTGGCAAATATATAAGCACCTTTTAATATTACAATAGAAACCACATATATAAAAATAGTGGAATATTTACGGGAAAAGAATCTAATAATCATCATTCATGCATTGCAATCAAACACACCAATATCGTTAATACAAGTGGCAATGTATTACATGTAAGTAGATTAGAGGACCCTAGCAAACTGTTTTCCATCTGTACAAGTTTTTAAACATGACATTTTGGATATTGTAAAAGCCAAAAAAAAAGTTTAAGTGACGAATACTGCGTTTATTGTTCTACTGCTCCAACAAAAACCGACACAAAATTGTTTAAGACGATTTTGATAATTGGTTTGCTAAAGTAGGTCTAAAGCGACTACTGCTAGCCACTTCAATATATCTGTTTATGTTAGTACAAATATTTAAGCTGACGACAGGCGAACTGGCTTTTTAATATTTATACATATTCAGTTTTAGTTTATAATTTAGTTTTAAAAGACATTAATTTTCGTGTCAGCAAAATACAATTTTCTTCAATAAATTGTATTGCGCTCTTTTGATTCTATTATAAAATATGCTTGTGTCATTTTAGCACAAGCTTTCTCGAAGCTCTCTTGATTTTCACACAAAACAAAATCCTTATTGACAATATCAATATCCGACAGCGTGGCACTGCTGCATTATATTCACAAATATCAAATTTATTTCGCTAATCCTTAATATTAGACACAACGCACATATGCGTGTGACACGCAAATAGCTAAATATTAAGACTCTTATTTTCATAATTATTTTAATTAATTTTGCTTTTGACTAAGTCAGGTTGTCGTATGGCAAATCATATTTTGTACAGACACGTAGTTTTTATTGCGTTTGAAATATGGTATTAGAAATTTTATATCTTATCAAAAATCTCAATTAATCTAAAGCTGCACAAAAAATGGCAAAAAATATGAAACTTTAATGAAGTTTTAAACTCAACACAAATTCAGAAAATTGACTATAAAATCAAAAATATTTAAATTCTCAAATATATATTTTTAATAAAAAGCCGAAACTTTAACAAAAATACGCAAAAATCAGAAACATTTTCTTTTCACCAAAAAAAAAACACAAAAATAATTTTCGCCTTAATTTGGAAGTTTACCGAAATTTTAAAATTTACCACAAATCCAAATTATAGTCGAAAAATTTTAAATTACAAAAAAAAAAAACAAAATTTTGAAAAGTTGGGAAAAAACTTACAAAAAACCGAACTTACACCAAAAAGTTATAAAATTCGCCAAATTTAAAATGGAATAAATAAGGTTTTTAAATTGACAAAATAACAGAGTTTTCCAATAAAACAAAGTTTAAATAAACCGAAATTGCACCAAAAAATTTTATGTTCACCAAAACTGGAATAAAATTAACTAATTCCAAAAATTCCACTAAACCGAAATTCACCAAATTTTAAAATATAGAAACTAAATTTCAAGGTCGTCAACATTTTTCAGATTGACCAAAAATATGGGAAAAATAAATATTTTGTAAAATATATAACGTCTTTAACAAAACCGATGTTACACAAGGACCAAAAACTCAAAATATTATCAAATTTTAAAAACAAATCTTTTGCACTTGCAAAAATCTGTAGAGTATATTTAGTATTTCAGGCTCTTGTGAAGGATATAAAAGATATATAAGATTCGGCCCAGCCGAGTATAGCTCTTTTACTTGTTGTTTTTAGCACGAACATAGCAAATACAAAACTCAGTGATATGATAATGTGCCTACCAAATGACGGCCCTACGAGTCTAAACTTTTAAATAACTAAGCTATTCGTCGCAATAAAATTGGAAATGTGTCAAAAGATGTTCGAAGAGAAATGGCATGGAGCTCGTTCTGTAAATTAAAGAAAACTACATCTCGGGACATTACTATCCACATAAATTTAAAATGTTATGTGATCGGTACGAGTAGTTTTTTATGGAGTTGTGGCGTATACACTTAAAGATTCAAATATGAATGGATTAGTTCGAAGGTTCAAGAGGCGCTACCGCTAAATATTAAAAATTACATGTACTGACATGTACTAATCGTGTTACGATCATAAAGGTCTTAAAGTGATTAAAAAAAAGAATACATAACACTAACAAACAGGCGCAAAACCTTGGTCACATTTTTAGAGATCATAAACATGAATTGCTGCAATTGTATGCACAAGGCAAAATAGAGGGAAGAAAACAAATGTCTTGGCTGCGGAATATCAAAAATTGAACTGGCTCGAGAACAATTCCTAAACTATAGCAAATGAAATTCTGCAAACAGTTAAAAATAATAAAGATAAATAGCAACTTATAATTATAGTTATCTTATATTATAAATACGTATATATGTATATGAAGTAAATATGTAATAATTAATTTTTAGAAACTTTCTTGTAATCTCTTATATTTAGAATTAGATACGAAAAAGAAGCAAATTTTCAATATTAAGGTCCGATTATTTAGTTTATTTAATAACTCTCACATTAACAAAGCTTTAAAGAAGTTCAGCTCTATCGCTACTTTTGCTTAAGCTTTCAATCATAATGCTTTCCATAGCATAAAGGCTAAAAGAACGAAAACCTTTAAACGCCGAAATGATACGCGATGTTCCCTTGAAAAAATTATATTTAATAAAAATGAAATAAAATTGTCTTTTAAATAAACCCAAGTGCACCGAATATTGAAGAAACAAAAAATATTTTTTACATACATATATATTTTGTTAACAGAAGAGCTATATGTACTCAAACAAACAACAAATTTCAAAATATATCGCTTTTGGCCTATTTCGGCGTCTGTATTACCTAATTTGATTTTGCGCCACATAGAACCAATAAAACAATAATTCAACCCAAAATGAACTAATGGAAAATCCGCCACGCACGCACTCATAAATAAATCTTTATATTTACACTAACAATACTGCGGTATGAATCAACTCAAATACATAAATCACTTTGTGTATTTATTTAAAAATATTGTTTGAAAATATTTGTAAAGCAACGTGTCGTATCGTGCCCTGATTATATATTAAATATTTTTAAAAATTTCGGCAAAATCAGCAGTTATACATACAAGCGAACTTATTTATCAATTTAAACAAAATTGTACATGTTACAACTCATACGAGTATGGATTTCAAAATTATGATTTTGAAGCAGCAAATTCAATTTTAGTAAAACACTTACGAGTAATGAACAATAATATAAAAAGGGAATAGAAAAATATTGGCGATTATTTTATGTTTTTATTTATGAGATTCGTTAGTGTCAAATGTCATGTGTCCTATAGGACGAAAGGCTTCTCATACAGTGCTTGAGACAATTAGTATCGACAATGTGTTTATATATATTCTGTATGCAAAAATAAATATCGTAAAATTTTTCTTGTTTAAGGTGGCGACTCAGTCATTTTTGACATACTTTCAAGAGGCAGAGTTGCTATATGTGAAAGAATAAAAAAAAAAATATGTGATAGATACATCCAGAACAACATACATGGTAACCCGATTTATATAAAAAGGCTTTTATTTAAGGAAGTTATCATTAGGAGGCTAAAACTTCATAGTAGTGCATCCGTTAAACTTAAATTATCTCGTATTCTTTGTAAGACTGCAAACTCACGGCAATTCCTTGAAGTGCGAGGCTATTTCATACCGGAACCAATTAAACAAAATTGTTGTATTTAACAAAAATTACTAAAATCGAATTAAATTATATGATATTAAATACTCTATTTCTGGCACCTTTCCTTGTTATTAATGGCAACAACTATGGTATCTTGCAGAAGACCCAGTTTTTCAAAATATATGTCCTTTATTTCCCAGCTATTCTGACTTCCATAGTCAAAACAAATATCTGTGTTAAAGTACCCTTAATTTCTTGTAGCTCATTTAATAAAGTAATTTATGTTTTTACACATCCAATTATGTTCGAAACAATTTTAAAATATTTTCATCCAAAATTACAAATGTTTGTTATTCATACTCCTTCAGCCATTAATTTACAAGCAATTTAAATTTTGACAGCCAATATTATTACATTTTTGCATTGCGAACTAATTTTCAAAACATGTACGTTAGTGTGTGTGTTCGTAACACACGGCATTCTGCAACATTTAGATAAAATGTTGTAAATTCGACATTTGCATGTTGCACAGTTAATGAAGTTCTCCGATATGTGGGTCACAGCGATTATAGGCCTTGGAGCATATGTTGCGTGGTTAACAACATTTATCATTGGAGTGGCTTGTGATGGCTGCTTAACAACTTAACTTTATGTTGTTGTTTTTTTTTATTTCTATACAATTACATGCAATTTGAAATAAAATTGAAGAGAAGTAACATTTTGTTAATTGCTTGACATGCAGATGTAAAAAATAAAGAACGTTTGGTTTAATAGGGATACATATTTATTATGTGAAGTAATATAAAGTGGCCAACTGCAATAGTAAAATATTCTGAGAAAGTTAAAAATAAATAGTTAATTTTGAGAGGAAAGTGCAGCGTAAGAATGGTGTAATGGTACAGCGTGCTAAGGGAAGCAAGGCAATAGAATAATATTTATTTTTTTATTTTAAACTCTGTAAAACAGCAGATCAGCTAGAACTAGGCGTATAATACAACTCAAGCGTAGTCCTGGCTTTCTGGTACCTTTCACGATATATTTTTCAAGCCTGAGTGAATAAACTTGTAACGATTTGTTTTCACAGTTAGCTGGAGTAGAGCTCGTGGCTTCGAGGGTTCGTTACAAGAAAATATTTATTTGTTTCCAAGAGAGAGACGAGACAGTTTATATAAATGTGTTCAACAATATTATAATCATTATTCGTCAACTTATATTCATAAGTACAGCGCGACACGAAATACGATGTGCCTTCGGTGGCCATTGACACTTTCGCTGATACTCTAATCAGCTTCTCACACCATCCGACGCTTGCAGAAGATATCGCTACTATTCGTTGCGAGTGCACATGACATTACAAAAAAGAATCTGGCCCGATGGGAAGAGAGCACTTGTTATTCTGGCGAATAATATTCTGGCGTGAGTCGACAATACCAGGAGCTCTGTACCTCTCACTGAGATGGCGAATAAAATACTGGCCCGAAGTTAAGAGATGTCTGTTTTGCTCACTCAACTCCGAACGCACTCGCTTGGGCCTAATAAAATTCTGGCCCGATCGTTCACCGCCTAAGGAGTGTATATCCTCTACTCGCCTATATCAATTGGGGCGAATCAGATTCTGAACCAAGTGGTAGAGCGTCACCTTATTAGCTGGCTTCTCTTATCAGGGCGAATAAAATTCTGGCTTGACACGAAAACACCAGTAGTTTCGCTACCAATTGGTGGCGCGAGAGACTAGTTTAACTAAGTTGAGTAGAACTCTAAAAAAAAATTAAGATACAAGTAGTTGAGTCATATAAAATTCTGGCCCAACTATTTTCCGTCTGCCAAAGACTAAAACAACAAAGTTGAATAAGACTCTAAAATTATTAAGTAGGCCTTACCACCTACGCATTACTATTATGCTTGTTTGGCTGAATCTCACGTATACGTATACTATTATACGATGCATACCAGCTGGTCATTATCAGTCATGGTAGAGTTGCATTTAAACTGTGCTACCATTATGTTGCGGTGTTACCTAAGTATTTGCGTTAATCTTAAAACAAAGTTATTACTATTAAAAACTACGAATTTAGTTAGAGAAGCAAAAGACATAATTACATGTGACCCAAAGACGAGTGGAAGAACTTTTGGTCGTCACAAACTGCAGCTATTCGAATTGCAACTAAGGTGGGTTTGTCTGCTATGAAAGTGTCGAAATCTTAACAAGGGGTTCGAAATAAAAAAACTATATAATTACCACCCTTTCAAATGCGTATTATTTATCTATGGCCAAAATAATCAACCAAAATTTTCCGAATGGTTTATTGTCCTAGAAAACTCCACAAGAAAGAATCGAATGGCGTCAAAATGCAAGTTCATTCAATTCGATTGAAAATTAATTGGTGAATTAGTATTAGTGACTTAATAAGAAATAATAGATTTGGCAGATGCCGCCTAAACAGCATGGACAGCTTAAGCTCAACCCCTTTGAGGATGCGCTAAGATACTTTCAAAATCACAAGCTAGATGGACTGTATTCCAAAGCAATCCAAACGTCCTTAAAAATTATTGTTATCCTTGAAGAGTTATACTATAAAGTAGAAAGTTTTGATATAATTTTAAAACTTAAACGTGTTCATACTAAACTCCTTAAAAGTGAATTTAAAATTAATTCCGAAGTAGTTTATATTTAAAATCATCTGCAAATTATTTCAACGTCATTGTATCAGTGAGTTATTTCAACATCATAAACACATGTGGGAATTTTTTTAATTATTTCTTAGAGTAGAAGTAGAACAAATATTATAAAGAAATAATTCCTGTTAGTTTTCATATAATACCGAAACAGGCATTAGAAATTTATTTTCCTAATTTTTGTACTTTAAGCTTTGTTGTAATGCCTAAAAAGAAAATTTTCTTACCATAATTTTATTCCTTAAAGTTTAAAGAATTAAAACTCTACGTCTTACAAACTAAAATCGACAAAGGTGTTAAAGTAATAATTTCAGGTATGTATTGACTACATATTAAATTAAAATGTTAAGTTTAAGGTATTCGACAATAAACATAGTCGCCTGCGTTCATATATCAGACGCTGCCAACCAATAACATGTATTTTTCTATTGCTACTAGTATATACCACAATGCCTTTCTCTCCCGTCAGTGCAATATGTGTTTTCTCTACTCTTTCAGTTTTCAGAGAACGTAACACTAATTAATTCGTAGGCGTCCCCTTAATTGCCTGGGTGTATGTTACTTTCTTTAAAAAAAAAATTAATTGATTTTTGTTTTATTTATATTGGTCCAGGGTATAACTTAATTAATTAATTTTATCGTCTGAAAAATCAACTAAAAAGCAACTCTTTAATCTCTTGTAATCTATTTATACTTTTTTTTGATTTGTTACATATACACACTAGTTTGGAATTAAATAAACAAAAGGTTTTTACTGCGTATAAAATCACTTCAACATCCGATTGTTTTAATAATTTCTATAAATTTTTTGTAATGAGTCCATTAAAAGCCACAAAAGGAAATTATTAAAAATAATTGCCAAAGGTGTTCTTTATAAAAAAAAAAAAAACAACAACTACAAATTACGTTTGATAATTTAAATCATAGTAAAATATTGGGATATACAAACACCGTCAATAAATAAATAATTTTTACACATTCATGATAATTAAAACATATTTTAAATAATAGTTTAAGCAACAGGATGATGATTTTATTAGTTTTATTTTATTATGTAATTAAATTTCAATTTGCATATAAAATCTGATCAAAGTAAATATCGTTCAATGTGAAATTAAAATGTTATATTAGTGTTTTGCATTTAAATAAATAGATAATAACCCAATTTTTAATAACTAAATACTTTAAGCTATAGCAGTAAAGAATTGCAATTTAAATTCGCGTAAAACTTTAATAAAATATTAGATGTCGTAATGATACATAAATTTTTATTTTCTAGATTTTAAAACACAACTGTGAAAACAAATAACGATTACAAATATTTCTTAAAAAAGCTTTGTGTTTTAGAAAGTTGTTTGTTATGACAAGAAAACCCTTCGATGTCCATTAATACGGACTAAGCAGCTCCACTATTGAGAGCTTTTCTTTCAGCGACTCTTACAAGTTCGTGCTGAGCAGTATCAATAGATCTACCTGGTCTATTAGCATATTTCTATCTACTCAAGAGCCTATCAATTAACAATAAGCTTGATAATAGAAAAAGCTTGCATTGCATGCAAGTGCTTCTGCAGTTCGACGAGGTGTTAATAATTACTTAAGAAAAATTTGGATAAGAGGGTAGAAAACTGCGAAATTTTTAAGTCATTTGTAATTTTGGTTTAACATTTATTTAAAAAGCACTCTGCGAAACTGGTGCTGCAATGGAAGCGAGTTTTTGCGCTGTTTTGTAAAGCTGGCTGAATTTGGGCTACTACAAACCTGAGACGTTAGATTTCGAAATGCAAGTAGGCGCTGAGGAAGGCCAAGTTAGGTTTATTAGCGAACGTTTCTGGGGTGAAATAGGCATAAAATGAATAGTGAAAAATATTCCAACTTATTAGTGTTAATTAAACAACAATTTGAAAGTGAACCAGCCGCATTAGCTCAAGAAAATATTAATTATTCATTCGGACAATGAACTTGCGTACACGCGTATAGTCGGCTTAACAAATTTCTGTCATACCATATTCTCCATATTGTTTTGTTATATTCTTGTTTTATTGAATCCTTCTATTTAAAGAAAATTACAATATGTATTCAAATCTTGTTTCTAAATTATTATTTATTAGATAATACCAATATAATAACTATTTTATTGTATTCAAATCTTAATAATAAAATACTATCTACTATTGCGAGAGCCGTCTCGCCAAGCTCAATATTTCAGTTTTTTTTTAGTCTCTGGGGCCCATGAAATTGCAGTAAACCGCGCGCTAGAGTGTTAGGATGGAACGATAGTTTGCTTTCGTATTTGGACGAGTATGTGTTTGCTACTTCCTGGACAGTGGGAATATATAGATCTCTGCGTATATTTTCATTTCTTATGTACGAGGGGCGCTTACAATAAGTCGTAAAATCCTAGACTGTCTTCTTTATAACTTCTGAATATTAGATGCGCAAGCAGTACCCCACAGCCCAATGCCATATGTCCATATTGGGTTTATTATGGATATGTATAAAAGCACCTTGTAATCCAAAGCCAGGTTTGAGTTAGAACTTATTAGCCAATCTAGTTGATTTGTTCGAAGCATTATGGCCGTTATTTTTGCATCAATATGACGTGACCAAGCTAGGCGTCGGCCTAAGTGGGTGCCCAAATATTTAACGTGCGTTTCCGTTGAAACCGTGGTATTTGTTATTGGTGGGTAATTTCGCCTTCTGAAAGAAAAGGTTGCGTGTACACATTTCGATGGCTTTACATTTATTCTCCACTTTTTCAACCAGTCCTTTACCTCATGAATGTGCGACTGAAGTTGTATAGATGCAGCTTTCGGATCACTATTAACACATATAAATGCAAACGTTGACATGTATGTATTTGCGCATGTTGGCATATCCACTGTATAGATGAGATACAATAGCTGCCCTAGTATACTTCCTTGAGGGCCCCTGCAGAGATTTGCCCTTTTTAGAAAATTGATTCTTTGGCCTTACCTTAAACGTTCTATTTATTAAATAGCTCTTCAGAAGTTTGTGAGAGTTTTCATATAGAACTCGAGTTACATTCGTAAGTAGCCCTGGGATATATCAATAAACAATTCTGTACAATACTGCTTATTTTCAAATTCAGATGTAATAACAGTGACGATTCTGTGGACTTGCTCAATTGTACTATGATTTGCTCGAAAACCAAACTGATTGTCTTTATCATTGATCCGGTATTACGATCAGGGCCGGGCGATTTGCTCATAGCTAGAGTTCTAATTGTCGATTTTAATAACGATAGACGAAATTTCATAGGAACAATCACATTCTCACCGATATTTGGAGTAGTGAAAGTACTTATGTCATGTCATTTACATTTTCAAGTGTGCCTTTAGCTTATGTACGGTTTTCAAGTCTTTATGGAGATTCGTAGGCAATAGGGCATTTTAAGTGCTTTACAGCTTTACACAGGCTATAGTCTATAGTCTCTGACACTGAAATCGTTGGTTCTAGCGAAGTCGTATTTCTTGAAAGCATAAATAAATCTGAAAAAGATTAGAGAAATAGTATTGATTATTTATATTTTCTTATTTGTCTTAATACAATACACCACAAACATTTCGTATATCGCCCTTGTACCACCATAACGTACCAGTTGAACTTAATATACTCGAAATACTTATTATACTCGTAAAAGGCTGAATTACTTTTCACACTACTTCTGTTGTGATTTCGTGTGTGTGTGTGTTTTTTTTTTTAATAAAATGTAATTAATTCTTTTTTTATTAAGTTATTGAGGTGAAGATTTCAAGAGCTAATTACCTTTGGAAAAAATATTTAATAAAACATCAACTTCAAGATGGTGCAAGTATTAATTTTATTATTCAATAAATATTCGATGCAGTTACGAGCAATGGAATACATTTTAATACTCTCATGTAGGGTTTCAATTAAAGTGCTTTTCAGTATCAAAGCAATTTGCATGTGTAAAGAAATGGAAAGTGGGATTAAGTAGAGCGAATGCAATTATGCGACACTTAAACGAATTAAGGTCGTAAAAGATGGAACCGTGTAAAAAGTAAGTAAATGATTTTAATCTTGAAGGATATTAGCTCATTATGCTTTCTGATGATGCTTTAAATTAAACATAAGGTTTTTTATTTAAATTTAATATACGAGTATATAAAGAAAATAGCAAAAAAGTAAAAAAATGGCTTTAAAAGGATTAAGTTAGCACCAATTAAATTTTCTTTTACAAACAAGTGTGATGGAATTTTTAAACGCTTACATAGTTTTAGGTAGGTAATATAATTAATTTAATATAATTATCCAGCTGGCTCGAATGTTGTCTAAACAAACGTTCCAACTGTCTTTTACTTTTAGCAGAACATGTAATAGTAATAAGGTCAAATTAATAATCAATTATTAAAAGCGCCTATTATTGGAACAATATGACAATAAATGTAGCATTATTCAAATGAAATTAATTTTATAGCGTTCTTTTTCTCTTGAAAGCATAAAGACTTCGAAATAGCACCCTTTATTGGCGATATACACGGTAGGCACCGTTCATTAATGTCCTGTGAGCACATACTTAAGAGTGAAAAATAAATTACACAAATTCTTCGTCGCCAGCTATTCTCATCCCTGCATACAGTAGCGATTCTAATTCATCACAAACCATATGTTGTTCACATTATTTTTTATTCAATTTGTGGCCAAAAGAAATTTGTTTTCATTAATTAGAGCGCAAACTCATTACGTTTTTCGAAAAATTAAGGGCCAGCGATGCCGGTGATAGGCAAGCTATATGGTACTCGCAGAATTCGGCAAGTTATTATCCGCGACAGGTATGGTTTTCATAAGTGATGAAAACTGTTTCGGATTTTTATGCAAACACTCTACACAGCGACGATGTTTTTGGCAGATCTTGTATTTCGCATACGTCCGATGGTTTTTGGGAAAGGTTGGATGTGAGGAAGTGTTGAAAATAGTGTGTATGGATTAAGGGGACACTAGCAAAGTAAATGGATCCAGTGTCCAAGGTTGAGTGGGCAAAGTAGGAAACTTTTCCATCCCGTTCTCCCTAGATACGTGGTTTTCTGTGTGGTGTAGTTTGTTTTAGTGTTTTTTTTTCTTTTGTTGTGCTTGTCTCAGGGCCGCAGCTGTAGGTTAGGACCTACCCTGACAAGGTGCGTATCAAAATGTCCACTGAATTTCTCAAATTGAGGTTAACCATCAAATGTCGAATGGCAGAGAGTGAAGGATAATATATAAACAGTTAGATGGCAGCAACTCGACCATCACTGCTATAAGAAAAACTCTATGATACAGCGTGACAGTAGCTATCAGAAATTGTATTGAAAAAATTGCATTTAGAGAGATTTTTATTAAGTTACTAAAAGAGGGACCGGAGGTTTACAATTTTCACAAATTATATACAAAAAACTAAGACACCCGATGGTCATAATCCAAAAACAAAGCCGTGGTTTTCCATTCTTAAAAAAATGATAAAAATTATCGGGTGGCAACTTTTAAACACGACATCCAAAGAACGTCGGGTAACATTTTATGCACACTTTTATACTTCGCGTACTTTCTAAACTAACTCTTGACGAAAATCAAAAATTGTGTGTTGTTAATTTAGATCAGGCAAATTTTCCTTTACATATGTACAACCAAACCAAATTATATACCTTAAGCCATTCGTAAAATTGTCTGCATTAAATAAGACTTTTGTTCATAGAACATCCCCTTATTAAATCAAATACTAACGAGTTGCAAAAAATATAAAAGACTCAGCACCAAATAGCGTTTATGGAATAAATTGAAAATTAAAGCAATTATTGGTACATCGGTAATATAAAGTTAAAGGGCCAATGAATATTTTGTGTGTTGTAGCAACCAGCAATACATCTCTTAACTGTTTGTCGTTATTATGGGTCAGCACTTGACATGAGTGTTAAAAAATGTTACTGTATAGCCTAGAAAATTATTACACATTTCTCACTCCAAGCAGTGTCAGCTGATAATGCAAATGTAGTTTACACATATTTTGGTGCACGTGCTCTTGCCCAATTAGTTGTGTTTGTTATTGCATAAAAATTTTACAAAAATTGGCATAGAGTTCTATTGAGCAATTAACAAAAAAAAAAAAAATGCTTTGTCAGATAACATTAAATTGAAAAAAAAAAAATTAAAATAAAATGAAACTAACAGCCCATTTAAATTTAATGTAACTACAGAGTGTCAATTTAATGACACTAATTATAAGAACTTATCTTTTAAACTATTTTCGAGTTGGTTATAGTCTACGGGAAACAAAGGTGGTGCGTGTATAGAGGCTGCATTCGACGCACTATATTCAGTCTGTGGTAAAATTACCGTTTTGTAATTCGCAAGATTGGTACCAAAGTCAAGGCCTTACATATTGTCTGTCGCGGAATTTGTGTTTCGGGTAATATCGACAGATATAGGGAAATCGATTCTGCGTCCGCGACTTCAAAACGCGCGTTTATGCTCCGATAGAAGATGCAATAGCTCGAAACTACCCTTCAAGATGTAAAACTATGATTCACGTAGCCATTGAACTTAAAATGTAGCAATGTTAGTCAGAGATGCGGTGGTGGGCGCATTAAATTCACATACTAGTAAGAGCACTGTCAGGTAAGGCCATCAAGGCAGGCGCCTACGAAATTTTGATCACATTTCTTATCCATAAAATTGTAGGACTGATTCTCAAGTATTGTAATCTGGAAGCCTTTGACCAGGCTTCGACAATAACTGGTTAAAGCTTAGCTTCGATGTGATTAATTATTTTTTATTTAACCGCATAGCCATGTGAATTTTAATACCTGCAAAAAAGTTTTCTTATTTAAACAAAATTGATATTGAAGTACAAAACATTATGTTTGTTTTAAAAATTTTGTTCACTTTTATTAAAAATATACTATTTTATTATTTACATATTTTGAATAAAAACACACACTCAATACTGGGAACACAACTGGGTCGAACGACGAATTTTTCGCCGCGAATATTCGTCGCCAAAAATAGAACACATTTGTATACCAAAATGCACACAATTATGAAGTCGGTCGAAATTCGTCATACGCGGCGAATTATATTTATTTATATTTCTTTTGCCGGCGTACGACGAACAAAACAGTACAATGTGGCCATGTTTGGTTTTAGTTTCCAAGTATTTTAGTAAATAAAGTTTTTTTTTTAATAAAAATTTAATTTTGTTTTATAGTATTTAAAATAAGTTTACAAAATAGTAGTTAACTATAAAATAACTTTTTGGCTGTGTTTTTGTTAGTGTTTAATTTTTTAACTATTATTTTTTATATGGTCACCCTATCTATATATAGATAACAGCTGTTATTTTTTGTCGTTACTGTGCTTCATACGACGAATTTACACAGCGAATTTTTAACGACGTATACGTCGTGTTGGACGAAATTAGTCGTTCGTGCCAGTTGTGTTCCCAGCATAATGTTGTTCTCAATGGCTCAAACGAAACGGTCTGTTGCCAGTACACGCCAACTGAAATTATTTTTTTCTAATTTGAATTCATGTAAGACAAGGAAAAATCACTCCAAAAAAACCTCTTTTTAAATATTAAACTCTACTAAAATAAAATAATGTGCTTAACATTACTTATGTTACAAACTGCAGCGTATTTTCTTCCTGACGGTTGTATGTAATTGCTTTCTTCATTTTATGAATGCATGACCTATAAATTTAATTCTAGTTCTGTACAACTCAAGTAGTAGCTTGCAATAAAATTAAATTAAAAACTTTCATGATTTCTTAGTAAAAGTTGGTCCTTCTTCCACGTAATGCAGCCCTTAAATGAGACTTAAAAAGCTAACTAAATTTATCTAGAATGTTTCAGAGATTTGCAAATGTGTATAATTTTTACTACTTAACTACTTCTTTAGTTTAATTTTATTATTTATAAATCACACATTTTCGCACACTCCACAAAAGTCTCTCATATACTGTCTAAAAAGTTTGTAATAAAAGCTGATGATACATTTCTATGAAAGTGTGTTAAAAAGAAAAGGTTTAACGATTGGAAAAACAAAAGATTGGCAAATAAAATTAACAAAGATGTGAAAAGAAAATTAAAACGAATGTAGGCAAGCTACCAGTTTATTAAACGAAACAAGCAAAACCCTGAACTATAAACGGTTGCAGCGTAAGAGTAAACAAAATATCTCCATGGCAGACAAACTTTTGTTAACAAATGCTTTTTTGCCAATAACGAAACGTTTTATTTATTTTAGCGTATAACAAAACGTTCTCCATTTAAATTCTACTTAAATGAGCTCGTATTGTGAAAGTTCATAAGGAATATTAAAAAAAATATAAAAGAGAATAAGAAAGAAGATTAATTTCTTACCACGCCAGAGATAAACTTAATATAACTAAGTGATATTGACACACCTGAAGGTAGTACACATAGTTTGAATATTAAAAGTGAATAAGAGATGCGTAATTTTTTCTGTCCAAAAAAATAGTTTTTAGAACCATGCTTAATAACAAAAGAAAAATTACTAAATTGTTTAATCGACATAAATATTTATCATCAGAAACGTTTATGATTTGTAAGTTCTGTTGTAACAAAACAGCAGGGATTTTACGCCGAGTTTTTAAAAATATAAAAAATAAACTTTTATTGAAATATTGTACTAGAGGCGAAGTGCCGAAATTTTGAACACACACATGCTTATATAAGAAATTCGTATTACGACAGAAACGTGTTGTAATAGGGCTTACTTTAAAGGCATGCCTACGCTCAAGTGGATAAAAACAGGCTGAACTATAAGAATGATATGACAAGCATTTTTTATATCCTTCGTCAATTTTGTTGTTCCCAAAATTGAGTACTATATTTTGGCCTGATACTTCGAATAAGTATTCATGCCATTGCCGCCACACATGTACTTCACGTATAAAATTTATGTAATTGTGCAGACCTCTACTTTATACAACTCAAGAGCATTAACTAAAAACTGACACGTTTCGCAGAAAAAAGCAATTTAAATAATTAGAAATAATTCAATCTGTCTACATTCTTTTTAATAAGAATAAGAGTCGATCGCAGCCGCATTGCATAGATTACTTACATAATGTTCTTTTCTATATTTACACAGAATTTATCTTTTGTTTATAGCTTTCTTTGTAGGTGGGTGCATCTGTATCGAAAAATTAAGCAAGGCATCTAAAACACGTTTTGTAAAATCTTGCTTCGGGTGTAGCAGGCAGAAAGGAGTGTTCGCCACAGATGAAACGGAACTAACACAGAACTTCTCACTTGGCTGGTTCTTTGGGTTCAAATTCTAACACTTTGCATGAAAGCTTTAACATGGCTTTAACGAATCTGTTCTAGTGTCGGTTACTATAACACTGATGTTAGTTATAGTTTGTGTATTAAATAATGTTTAATACTTTTTTCGAAAACGACTTTTCTGTAAAACTTTTTTTATTCAAAACGACTTTTGTGCAACATTTTCAAAATTTCTAGCGGTAAACCTGTCTTGAGATCCAATCTTGAATCACTATATTGCATAGATCCAGGCTTAATTTAAGTGATTGCTTGAGTTATGTTGAATTTAATGGCTTGGGCTGATTGCAGTTTGTTTCGAATAGATAATTTAAAAAAAAAACATTCCAAGAAGTCGATCGACACCTCTCATCCCGATATGATTGTGGCACATGTTGTCAAAGTTCATACTTTTCAATTGAGAGCAAAAAAAAATGGTTATCGCTGATCTGCATCGCTGGCCGTTGGTGATAATGCCCTCATCAAGTTACTTTTCGAAAAGGTACGCAACAATAGTGCCTTCGACACCAGTAGCTGTTGTAGATAACTTTCTGCCTGACAGTTAAATTACTTTAACAGATTTCTTTGAGAATTTTCGAAGTAGCCACTGTTATTGGTGTTTGATATCGCCAAATGATTACTTTATGCTCAAATTACAAAATACATATAAAGTGCCAGCACTGTGCTTAAATAGCAACAAATATAACAGCCATAAGATCATACAAGTTACAAGGTAATTGAATACCCTCTGAAACAACGAAACCACATTTGATAAAAAATTTTTAATTTCTCTATATGCTATTCTTTACATAACCCTAATAAAAAATAAACTTGAAACATGTATTTTTGTGCACTTTACACCCCGCATAAATTTTATTAAACTTCTCAAAAGCAGCTTTAATTAATACTTCTAAAAATATTAATTTTTAATGACATGAAGTGATTATGTTGATGCTTGCGTTGTAGATTTTTCTTAAGGCTTTAGGTTTTATTTTACTAAATCTTTCCAAAAGTAGTTCACAATAAGTATTCAAATCTTAACTCAAAAATATTATATATTAATAACATCAATGTAATAACTAATTTTTTGTATTCAATTCTTAATAACAAAAAAAAAATAACTATCTAACATTGTGTAGGGAGAGCCATGCTCAATGTGTCAGTTTTTTTTAGCCTCTGGTTATCATTAAACTGCAGTAAATCCCATAAAAGAGTATTGCGATGGACCACTAAATGGTTTCCTATATGCACAAGTATGTTTTTACTTTTTGTTGGATAGTAGGAACTTCTAGATCTCTATGGATAATTTAATTTCGAATATACCAATGGGCGCAAACGGTAAGTCGTAAAATCGTAGACTGTCTTCTTTGTAGCTTCTGGTTGATGATTCGCAAGCATAAGCCCATAGCTAAATGTCATATGACAATATTGGCTTTATAATGGATTTGTATAGAAGGTCTTTATAATCCAAACCAGGTTTGAGTTAGGACCTATTAACCGCTGTAGTTGATTTGCTCTTAGTTTTATGGGCGTCAGTTTTGCCTCAATATGCTCAATACCCAAATCGTGAATGTGGGCTTTCGCTGGATAATTTCGGTTTCTGAGGAAAAAAATTACTTGAACACAGTTTAGTATATTTACCTTTATTCTCCACTTTTTTAGTCTGACGTAGACGTCTATTTGAGCTTGTTGGCATATCCGCTGTATAGAGAATATATATAGTAGCGGCCTTAGTATACTACCTTGCGGGACTCCTGCATAGATTTTTGAAGTGCGATTTTCAAGCCTTCGCGGGGAGTTGTAGGCAATAGGATATTGTAAGTGATTCACATCTTTCCACAGGCAACAATCCATTTTTATCGTTGGGTCCAAATTTTTTAAAAAGGTCTCGATAGCAGAATCATGTTTCTGTCTCAATTTATAACGTAAAGTTCTCTGGCTGAATTTAATTTTGATCTATATGTCTGGAGTACGATTACTCTGTCATTACCTTCTAACCCTTCGCATCCCTCTGACAATATCAGCCCTGTACTTATTTCCATTTACTGGAGTTTTTGTTAGTGTTACAACTCTAGCTGCTACAATCACCAATTCGTGTTATCGTTTGGGTAAAAAAATAACGATTGTAGGCGAATGGTCAGAAGATAGATCGTAGGATGAACTGACTAATATTTGATCACGTCTTATGTTTTTTATAATGGCAAAATCGATAAGGATTGGAAGCTTGTAGGTGGGTTAGCCTCTAGATACGACGTTTAGCTTATTTTCTTGGACTGTGTTATACAGCTACCTAGAGCTAATAAGTCTAGAGCCCCAATAGGTGTGCTTAGCATTGTTTTCGCCAGCTGCAAAAACCTTTATCCTAATATAGCAAAAAACCTGGGGAATTCTTCATGCTTAATCTTAGGTCTAGGGGGCAATAAACGGGTAACACTGCAATTTTAAAATCAGTAATATTTATAGTGGTAGGTTGTAAAAAGTCTTCGCTTAATTCTGGCATTGGAAAGTGCCTTATGTTTTTGCGCACTATGACGGCATAGACGGTTGTAAATGTAAAAGAAGAAAATATTGTACAATTGGTCAACAAATTTACTTTCTAATATTTATGAGGTTTGTGAATATCCAAATATTCTTATAAAATAACATTCGGTTATAGTACATAATATGTATGCAGTAAAAAATTATTCTAGAAGTTGCTCAAAAGGTTCCAACAATACATGCCATACGAATTAAGGCACACAGTGTGTATATTATACGAAACCATTCGCGCTGCTTTTGCCTTCAGGAAAATCTGAAAGGGGCGTGCTCATTTTATGCAAAAAGCTGAAATTTTGTATCATGCAACCGCATTTAAAATAAAGTTAAAATAGGTTTTAGAGATACAAAGAGATAAAAAGGAGTCAGATCTGCACAAAAATAGAAATGTTATTATAAGGCCAAGTCTCTGTACTGTATTCAAACTGAGGGCCCAGTTTTTGATTTGTACAATACCATTTCTAGGAAACTTGCTAGTTTACTCATTGAAAAGTATCGTAACTTATAGTAATAAAATAAATTTTTTAGAAAATGCCGCTGTATAGAACTACAACCGTTAAAAGGTAAAAAGGAAAATTAAGATCTACATGTAAATAAAATCTTTAATTTAAAATCTTTAGCAACGCAGTATATTATTAGGCAAAGACTCATTCCTATATATATTTCAAAAAAATTCTGTCAACAAAACTTTATTGTACACGTCATGGTGAGCATTTCTTTGAAATCGAATACTAAAGAAAGTTCATTAAAATTATCCTGCAGCGCGAATGAACCGTAAAGTGAGGAATAAAAACAAGAAATAATAAAAAGGGATTTTTTAATTAAGTTTAACTAAAAAGGAATACATCACAAAGTATTAAAGAAACAAGTACGGGCAAATTTTATTTGCGTTTTTAGAGATAAAGGATAACATAGCGATAATATTGAGTTTTGAAATTACAGCGAGCTGATTAACACTATTTTGTTAAGCAAAAATAATTCAAGGGCTTTCAAATGAAGTGGTATATTCATGGTTTCTTAATGATTTCTGCAACATAAAAAAATTAACTCTATTGAACTTATAAAACAAATATGAAAGTCTGCTATACAATTTATCGAGAGTATTGTATAATTTTAACTACTGTTAAACACCTTTATATCTGTTTTGAAATAACTACTTTTGATATTTAAAATTGAAACTTTTTCACTTTCTTATGTTCCTTATTTTACCACAATTTATTTAGGAAATTAGTTTAAGCAAATTAGCTGTCGACACTCTAGATATATTACTTATTCTTTAACAAAAACATTAAAGAAATAACAACAAGATGCATGTAAATATTCTTGCTCATTTGCAGCATGAACAAGTCAGTGTTCTTTAAATAAATTTTATTTAGAGTCGCAAAAAACATATGGTGATGCATTTTTGCATAAAAGAACGTGTTGTTTAAACAACATTTACAATACTGTGTATAACACACACACGTACACAAGATAAAAAATCCACTTAAGTGTAACTAGTTAGCTCCATAAGGTATGCAACAGAAGTTCCCAATACTCCTAGAAGTTCATCATACGCCTAAACTATAAATTAATTAAAAGTGGCGAATTTTACGTATGATTAACATTTAATAAATATTACAAATAATGTCGGAAAATCTTTTATAAATTAAAAAAAATTGTTTTGGGACATACAAGAAATATTGAATATTAAGTTACGCAAACTCTTTACAAATTTTTTGCGAGAAGTAAGAAGTCCCAAAAATGTACGGGCTCTAATATTATTTATGGATAAAATAATGTATATCAATATATGGAGTTTTCTTTGAACTTTTGCAGATTTAAGATGAAATTAAAACACTCATAAGTATTTCTATGTTTTATAATATTCTTGATTAGATATTCCGACAGGGTGTTTTGATGTAGAATTTCCGTCATCCCTTGTCAAGTTTGGTTTGGAGACAAACCGGTTTCGGCTATGGGCCATCTTCAGTGTCATTTTTCATTCTCGAAATTATTGCTATTATAAACGACACTATCATACAAATAATGATTAGTAGCAGTTTAACCACAAACACTACGAGCAGCAAGAATTTTAATAACAGTTTACATGGAAAATAATCAAAGACTGGCTTGTTATGCATAACATAACTATTCTTGATCTTTTGAGTAGCAGCATGGCATGTTATTTTCAAAACACGAACTGTAAGTTTCGTTGTCCAGCGTACACCACATGCCAACCATATTTGCGCTTGTACTCTGTAGCGAAAAATTCGATGCCATGCAACGATAGCGCTAATTGTGGACATTGTAGCCAACGGCATCTTTTAACTAATACCCATTGATGGACACGCTTGATCAAAAGCCACGCATTACTTTTTGCTTGATATATTGACAAGTGGCACAACGTTTTTCACATGCGCATTAAACTGTAAATAAACTATGGCCATGAATATAATTATTCGATCAAAACCCCGACCATCTGTGTCTTTCTGCAAAGTTATTTTGTCAATCATTAATCACGTAGCTCCCCAACTATCGTTTGAGAGCCTCCCACGTTTTGAAGTGTATATTTTTTATGGCTGCGAATGGCGTCAGATTACCAAATCAACTCTGTTAAATATGTCACCCTTGTTTTTCAAGGTTTGCACTCTAAACGTACGGATTGCTAAGGAGTCGATAGCCAATGTTCACTAGATGGACTAACACGATTAATAAAATTCAAAACTAGTTAGGCGTTCTTTAGATGATTTAATTTTTACGAAAAAAACACTCATGACATATAGGGCGTATCAAACCAAAAAAAAAAAAAAAATCAGAAAATATCTGTACCTTTCCCAGGCATGGCATACCTAAAATGAAACTCTTAGGAAGTCCTACTGTTCCACTAATATTTTTCCAATTTATTGAAAACTAATTGTATTTTTGATTGTTTTGCAATAACTTTTCTGATGCAGAGCTTTTGCTTTGTAGTTTTAATATACTTATTTCCGTTGCCGCTACCTCTTGCGAATTGCCTGTACAATGCTCGTGTATGGGATGTTTTATGATAAAATACTGACATGAATTGACCACAACAATTTGCAAGTGCAGTAAATTATAATAAAAATGGATGTGATAGCTTTTTACATTTTTTTTTCTTTAATTTAATTTATTTATTTTAATATACATAATATACATGTTGTGTGCTCAACAAAACATATAATAATGGTTCCTTCGTTTTATGTCAATAAAAATAAAGTACAAATTACTATTGTCGTTGCTGCCATGACTGACGTATATGCATTTTTTGAACTTTCTCTTTTTAACATAAAAGTTTTAAAACATATTTTTATATAAATGTTTTTATAATATTATCCATTATTCTTCCACAAAGGTAAACAAAACAATTAATAAATTTGCGACTCAGTACTTTTCACAAAATTCTTGCAGTTAAATAAAGCTATCTATTTGCGTTTTTTACGTTGAAAAGTAGTTTCTGACGCTCGATGCTTTCTTTTAAAAAAATCTCTTCTGCATACCATTATATAATGTGGTTGAGGTAACTGTAATCTGTACAAATATAATAGTAATATTGTATATCATAATAATAACAATATCTACTGAGCCAATGAATTGCTTAAAAATAAATTGTTGTACTGATGAAAAAGCAGTCAACATGGTTATGGCATTGCAATGAAAACCATATTATGTTCTTTAGAATAACATATTGTTGTGGCAAACATATAGCGATCATTCAAAATATCATAAGCTTTACTTTAGTTGTGATTTTATATGATTTTTAATAGACATTTTATGTTAAATTCTTTTGGTGTGTAATGAAAATATCAGGGTGCTGTGGCTTGCGTGATGGGCGCGTTAACTATTAAGTATTCAACGACTTTAGTCGCCTGTGTCCGTGAAGCAGCAACTGCTTCACTTTTGTCACTTTTCCATCGTTCTGAGCTACCATATTATTATCTATTATGTTAATATTATTAACGATTACTAATGTACGCAGACACCCTCGTTCGGTTGTTATCTACAAAATTAAAGAAAATTAAATAAGGATATTTCAAGTTTTTAAGGCTTTTAAGCAATTATTAAATCCTTTGGTTTTTTTTTTAATTTTTTGTATCGCTGACAAGCCATTATCTCCTTGTATTACAAATACAAATGACCATAATGATCTTTTTTATTGGTGCTAATTGCTAATTCTAGCTGGTGTTGTTGTAGCCGCCGCTGTTAATAGCTTTTTCTATTGATGTAGAAAATATTAATGTTGTATGCTTTTTATTGAATTATTATATTGTATTATTTTCTATATGCTGGATATTGGGCTGCACTCTTGTTGACAATTAACTTTTTAGCTGAAATTGCTCAGGTTGTCGCATGCTGCCGTTGGTTTCAAAACAATGTTGACGGCATTACTATAAACAAGTTAGTTATATACATAACTACAGTAATAATTAGATATATTCAAAATGATTTAGATAATATTTATTGCCATACAAGCTAAGTAGACAACGTCTAAAAAAGCGTTATAATTCACCAGCAATACTTTAAACTTTTTAATATCTAAAATTCGAGTGAAACCTCGCTAAATTAGTACTCGTTAACTCGTTTGACTTCTTAAGCCTAGCGATGGTTATAATCACCCTTATTCTGTTTGGCGACGGCAATTCAAGACGACGCCGTTTTTTATCGTTTGTTGTAAATCCGTATTCTCTTTGGCAATATTGCCATTTATCGATGACTGGCAATACATGTTTGGTATTTTGTAAGAAAATATGACGTTGATGTTGCAATAAATTGCCGTTGGTATTGTCGTTTGAGATTTTGGTGTCGTGTTATGTACAAACAAGAATTTAAAAAGAATAAAGAAATTAAAAATACAAAATATAGTAGAAAAAGTGCAAATAAAGTAAAAAATGGACAAAATTAAAATAACCAAACACAGCCAATTTAAAAAATGAGTGGAAGAATTGAAAAAAACATCCATCACTTGCCAGAGATTTTCGGAGGCACTGTTCCTACTAATTTTAAAGAACAGTGGGAAGTGTTGCGACTGCTCTGAACGCCCTTGGCCCACCAAATAGAACAAGTGATGGATGGCAAAAGGTATGGTGTAGTGTAGTGTCTATGTTGACAGTCAAACGTAGCCTACGGGTTAACATGTCATTTTTTTAAATGAAAAATTTTTTTTTATGTTTTGTTTCTTGTGTTTTTTTATTTTTATCGCAACAATTTTATAAAAAATATTAGACAAACAAATCACCTGACTCAGATATTAGATATGTGTTTTATATTTTATTAACATTATCGATAAACTGGCAACGTCGTCACAACATTGTTACAGAATACCAAATTGATGTTGTGTTTAAGTGATGTTGCTTCAAAATCGACGACGATGTTGCCGTCGCCAAACAGAATAAGGGTGAATAGCTGATGTCAATCAAAAGCATTAATTTCATTAATAGTCTCCATAGAAATAAATTTATAGCTGAGTTCACAACTAGAAATGAGTGTATGAGGATTCTGTTTATGTATACCCCAGCTCCCAATTAAAACATGTATTCAACACCAAAGGCGCCAGTAGTTTTCTGAAAATAAAAGTAACTATTTTTTCTACTTACTCCTTGCTTAATGGAATAGAATTTCATTTCTATAAAATTTGAATGCGATTATGGATATTATACAAGTTAAAACTTGTGAAAACATGATTAATTATGAAATGGCTTTTGTCGCACTTTTATCGCACAAATAATGCGAATAAATTTTTAATTAATACTCGTATCAGAGAAGAAAAATTAAGTTTAAAAAAATGTTTAGTTTATATTATGGTAGTTCTATAGAGATTAATTAAAGCAATGGATTTCTGTAATCGAACACAAAGACGAATGAAGAGTATTAATATTAATAATTAAAAAGTACGACCAGAAAAAAGTTTGTATTGCAAGAATCAGTTTTATTTAAACTCATTATAATTGTATCAGCGATACTACAGTACCTCAATATTTGCATGCATTGAACCTTTACTGATATGATACGCTTTGAAAATAACTATCCATATTGTTGTGTTTGTCACCTAAAACTCTAAAAAATTACCTCTGCGAAAACCTTGATAAAAGTCAGACTGCACCTTTAGCAATTCGAGTGAATAAATATATTTGTTTACACGCCATATTACTAAATGACTCCCATCTCAACACTCTTGCACGCAATTTGCTGCAATTCGAATTGTCGCCAAAGGCTAAAAAAAACTGACACATTCAGCCTGGCGGGACGGCTTTCCCTACCCAATCGCAGGTAGTGATATTATTTTATTATTATGATTTTAATTCAAAAAATTAGTTATTACATTGGTGATAATTAATACATGTATATGATAGCCTAATAAAACATATTACTAAAATTCACGAGACAAATTTTAGTTCCATAATTAAAAACTAAATATACATTTTTAAGGCTTTTTCTTTACCTGTATTTTTAAATCATACTTGTGGCCACAATATCGATATTAGAAATACTATATATTGTACAGTCTCCATTTCAATTCCCATGCTTTGTTAAGCTGTTAAAAAATCGTGTGCACTGCAGAAAGCTGTTAGAGTAAATAGATAATTTTTTTTATTTTTATCTAAAAAGAAATAATGGGTTCATAATGTTTGCAACAATTTGATTCAATAGCACTAAATTCTAAATAGGGACTTAGATATTCACGTAATTCTTAATAAATCCCTAGACACAGAACACTATCATAAGGTCAAGCGACTGTGCTTCTGTCAAACTTTATCTCGTACACACGCAATTACGTAAGTACCTATAATTGTAGCTATAGAATGATTATGTGGTATAATATTATTACACCCTTCATTTTGGTTATTATTGTTAATGTGACTTTTGTAGATTATGTCAACCAGGTTGTTATTTCTCTGCGTACAGAAATGGAAACCTATAAAAATTTTACAACTAAAAACACAAAGGTCTGACACCCTGGAGACATTATTAATAGAGTTGTACGGGTCATGAACTAGTTCGTTTAATTGAGATATTATTTCAGAATAACACACAATTTTAGTCCGTCACACAACGAAACTAAAATTTGCTTGTAATTGCCGCAAAGTTGCTACCAACCTTTCTGCAATAGGCTTTCAATTCAATTAACTACTTCGTAACTGACACAAATCTAATTTTTAACACTGATAAGCATATGATATTTAACCAGCTAATAGTTGACTAGATGCCATGATTAAAGATATTTAAAAAAAATTTAAGCGAAAAAGCATGTTAAATTTTTCTTTAAACTTCGTACATATTACAGAATATTAAAATACAAATCTTATTTCTATAAAAATATTCACATAGATCAAGTTAAAGATTAACTTTTAAAGTATACCAGAAATTATGCAGTTCTAAATACAAGCAATTAAAACTAAGAGTTCACATATTATTTTCCTGGGTTCAAGCGTTATTTTATTTAAGTTTCTAAAACAATAGTCGCATTTTAATTTTGAAGATCAAAACTTAATTGATTTATGTGACAAAATAATGTTTTGCACTTTGAAAGACATTCAATTAAGGAGATTGGTGTTGTTAAAGTTTGAGCCACTGACAACTTTAAAAAACAATATTTAAAAAACCCGCACGAAATCTTACTCGCATGGACATTAATATTTTGCAACAAGGGATTGCAGAAATCAGCCTTTGAACGAATACATGTTTTAAATAGTTTGCAAAATTCAAAAAAAACTAGAATATATATCTAAATTTACTTTAGGACATAAATTTATCTTGTAAAACAGCTTCTTAATGAATAATACAAACAAAAAGTTCTCAAGGGGTATCCATTGATAAAAAAAATGATAAATAAGAACTACTCACACGCATATCAATTAGGATGCTACGAGTTTACGCCACACACCACAATCTTGATATTTAATTTTCAAATAAACGCCACAACATAAATGATCTTTATTTTAATTTAAAGGGTTATTTTAACGTTTACACTTCTTAGTGTTCCCACTCAAATGTGAGACATGAGATCATCACAAGTAACAGAAATATTATCAAGCAGCTACTGGATGATAAATACATATAGCAGATTAAACGCGGCTTTTAAGTCTGTTTTTAAAGGCCGTTTTTTCTTTCATATATTTTTGCCTTTTTCCTTTTCTTTGTTTTTAAAAAAATATGCCGCGAATAAATATGAAGTATCATAAAATCATAATTTATGATTGACAAACTGAGAGGCAGCATTTCAGTGACTAAGTAGAATGAGAGGTACCCTTCCAATTTTATATTATTTTACCATACTCTCTTCCATTTATCTTACTGGCAAAAAAAATTGTTCTATAGAAAAGAACATGATTTCGTTAAAAAAATATAAATTTTATTTCTATGTATGAATTATAGACGATGTAAGGGATTGTATATTATTATGCCTGAGTGAATGGTCGTCAGTGTGGAGTTACTACTTTAATTAAGCTTGTTTGGGTTAGAGATTATAATTTATAAAACAGAAGCAGTAAATTTTTAAATAATTCCAGGACTACAAAAATGGCGTATTCTGGTTCGAATTGGCAGCAAAAGTCATAAAACGACCCTTTGGCTAGGACTCATACTGTCCAAAAAGTAACAGGGGGGTTTTGTTTTTGTGTTAAAATGGTAAATGGGTTATGGAGCCGCACGGGTACTCTTTGCGGTAACAATGGAGTCGTATCTAGGTACGCATCGCGAGCCACAAGAGTAAAAATTTTTTTAAATCTCTTAACAATAACATTTAAAGAAAGTGTTTTTAGGTCAATGAAAATATATTACGGCTTTATAAGTTTTATTAGATATGAATTATCATTGAGATCTCAAATTTCGAAATAAGAAATTGATACCTTTAAACGCTTTGAATCATTTAAAAAATATATGTATGTATGTATAACGTTTAGAAAATTCAAATATAAAAGCGCGATTTATCGATTTGTTACAAAACCAAATGAATTTGCGTTAAAAGTCACATGTTCTTTAAGAAGTTAATAGAATTTTAAGAAATCTTATGAGATTGAGACCTCATGATGGTAAGCAATTACATCTATTGAGTTGATCTTTCATTTAACCTTAAACCATACAAAACAGGTTCAATTCAGAAAGAATATTCATGCATAAAGATTAGAAAATCTGACAACAAGTTTTCTAGACAATTTTTTTTTCTTGAACACAAATAATATTTTTTTTTTTTTTGCTATTTTCATATTTCTTACCACCGTCAACATCTTGCAACTCCAGATTATTATGCATGGATTTAAATACAGTAGCCGTTAATTTTTACCACTCTCTTTAACAATTTCGTACTTCTTTCTATATTTAGGAATTACACACCGTCTTTTTAAACGTTTTTGCAATTAAAGATGGGAACATTCCCGGTCCTAGTATGTTATTGAAAAAAGGTTTTTTTGAGATTGTCGCCATCGCGAAAATTTATTGTGAAATAAAAGCAATGTGCAGCAACTCTGAACTTAAAGAATACATTTCCACATTTGTATCCTTAAAAGCGTTACAAACACAAGCACCAACACTACATACGTTAGTGTAGTGTTTAAGCAGGCAGAATAATGCTAACAAGTCCTGGAACAGAAGACAGAAGATGGCTCCATCTTTTTATTACTTATGATAAACACATTGATTCTTTTTCTTACAGAACAAAGAATACATATGCTACAAATGTGCAGCCATACTAATTTAGTGCTTTCATTCATACTGCGAACCTTCAAAATATTTTTCAAATATTTCTTATACTATTGTTATCATAATGCGGGTAATGTAGATTTATTTTCTCACTTCTTTGAATAAAACCAGATATAATAAAGGACAAAGAGTACGAGTATATCAAGCAATTCTTGAAATTTAAGATGCGAAACAGCTAAATTTTTTACATTCATTCCTTTAACTCAATGTATGAATTAGTAGGTGCTTTATGTATTGTGTAAAGCTTTGGGCAAGCATTTCTTAACAGTCATTATGGTGTTTTAGTTATTGTTTCGAACTTGCTTCTTTTAGTTCTTGACGTGCATAGTAATGGCTACTTAAAGTAGTGCTAACTTAGTGAATCTTTCTTTTAAACACATTTACAAACAAGCTCATGGTATTTTTCACGATTTTTGCTGGTGATGTTGATGTTAGTTCATTCAAGTTTAATTATTTCGCACACCCACTTTAAAGTTGACATACCTCAAAATATTTAATTTTTAAGAAAACGGAAAACACATTTTTAAGCTTTAAAATATTACGATTATTTTGTTGAATTACAATGGTAAAGTAACAAACCAATTAATAAAATTTAGAATAACGAATAGGATTAAAAACATTAAATGAATCAATTATTTTAATATGTGCTTGTGGTTTATATTATATATGGACTTAGTGTGTTATTTAAAAGTTAGAATAACAAAAGCGAGGTAGAAGTTTGCGCATGCGTAGACAAGTTAATGGTAAGCAATTTTCTTATATTAACTCAAGATTATGAATTTTTTTTCGTTGTGTCACCCTTTATGTGGATCAGCGATTTGTTCTTTAGTTTCCCAATAAAATGGAGACAATTATTGTTGTTAAATTATTTAACGCTGATGCGACTACGTTCGAAGAAAAATATATATAATCAAGAATCAACTATATTGTTAATTTAGCGGTAACTATATACACATACATATTTAAGTGCAACAAAGAGATTATTGCAAATATCGTACCTGTCCGTATATAACCTCTTGTTATCAATCAAAAATTTCATGAAAAATCTCATTAGAGGTATTCAGTGTTTGGTGCAAATGGTTATACAAAAGTCAAATCCAGTAAAAAAACACACAACGTTTCTATGGAATTTTATAAAAAAGCTGCGATATTTTGCATTTGCACTTTTGCAAGACCGGTTGTACCAAACACTGAATGCCGCTATTATACAAATGTAGTCTATAGGAATAATTATTAAAGATATAAAATTTATATCACATCCTTCTTATTTAAATTATTACTGACATACATTGCGGAATTATTTTCAAACCTTCGTATTTGTCGGAAATGTATAATATTCGATTGGCATTTTCCACGTCAAACCCTTCAATTGCAATTGCGATCACTGATGACAACGACTATAAGAGAACAAGTTATAATTCATCGATTGTTGGCAGAATATTACCAGCGTTTCACAATTTTATACAAAACATATACCAACACTACAAGAAAAGTAAAAAAGGTTGTATTCTGACAGAATGGGGTGCATTGCGGTGCTATAAATTTCATGTAAACTCATTATCGAGTTCGATTGTGGTGCCAAATATCGTTGGACTTTGAAGCTTAAATCTACTTATATGAATTACAGTTTCTAATTTTTGATTACAACTTTTAATTTTTTTCTTGATTTGCTTTGGTGTTGTGACATAGATATTTGGAACGAATCCCGTCCCCAATTTGTTTGGAGACGATTCGGTTTCGGCTATGTGCCATCTCCGAAACAAACTTCATAAGAAATAATGGAATATCTGTATTTTAATTTTAGCTTATTTTGACTAGTTCTAGTATTTGTATATATTTTTGATTTTAGGAATTTTGATCGCTTAATGCTTAATTTTTTTTAAGTTTATCTTTAATTTTTAGTTCATATTTGGAGGGTTTTCAGATTGTCTTTAAATTTAGTTGCTAAAACTTTACTTTTTTGCTCACTTTCCTCTCATTTGTTCAGATTTTTTGATAATTATTTTAAATATGGCCAACCTTAACCTTTTCACTAAAATAGAAGAGAAATCCATGCTAAAGTCAATAAATAACTAACAAAACGTTGAGTATTTATATAATAAAGTTTTTTATTGACATAAAATATATTAGACCAAATTAGCTAAGAAAAACATCAACACATTAAACAAAATTTGCCACAAAATATTTCCATGAAATTTGTTTTCTTCTTTTTGATAATTTCCTTTAGATGTTTTTCTTATGGCTTTAACATGAGTCTTTATGGATTTTCAGTACAAACAATGTATGGAGTGACAGGATAAGACCGACAGGTAAAGAAAATATCCGAAATGCCGAACAAAACTTCCACCTTCTAATTAGCAAATTGAATGCGCTGTCTATGATAACCTGGCTTTAATTCTTGCGTCAGTGTAACCTCTTACAGAAGTATGGCAAACCAAATCGCAAAGGGAGTCGGGTAGACTCTCTGATGTTGCCCAATTTAGCTGATTGGCATCGAATCGAAATTTCTGGGTGTTCCTCGATATTGGCGACAACGGCGGCTATGTTTCCTTCTCTTCGCACCAATCTTTATGTATGTGGTGGCTTAAGGTACAAAATAGATTATTCAAGGTAGAACCTTCCAAGGTGCGTTTTGCTAAAGCCATAACAGCAACCGACCTCACAATAAACGTGAAACGATGCATGATAAAATGGCAAATCTTACTGACTATTTTGACAGCTGGATAGCATTGGTAACCTTACCTCACCATTTCACGTTAATAAACACATACAAAACCACATAAGTATATTTTGGTTTCTGAGAAGTTAGAATTAATTGTGAGTAATTTAATTTTTCTTCACTTTCAAATTGCATGAGTAATTGAATTTGCCCCACTTACATGGAATGACATATAGTAAGTCTTATTCGCGCGCTAGATACGTGTCCGTAATAAAAACTTAATTTTTTACTCTTCTCTATCAATTAATTTCCATATGTAGAATTTTGGGCTAAAAATTGTGGTTACTAACAAAGTTTAGAAGATCTTAGACTGTGGACTCTTTAAAAACTTGATTTTAGACATACGCAGTTATTCATGTTGCAAAAATTAGAAGTTAGAGTTACTGATTGGATGTTATTGATTTTGTTTGTAAAAATTAAAAAGAAATTGGTGTATATAGTTTTGCTTAAACAACCCGCAATTGAACTATTTTTGTCATCAGATTAAATCTTGAATATTTAAATACTGTTTTAAATTCAATTTTAAGTTTAACCGTAAACTTTAACGATGACAGATCTTTTGCTACCTTTGCAACCAATAAGTTCTCATATTACAGGCCATACGCAACATTGACAGCCTATCCGAACATTCATGGTAAAGTTGCATGATGTATATTCGATGGGATCCATTGTATATCATTAGTAGTTCAAACAGCACGATATCAAAACTAGAGCCCTGTACGGATTACATTAGACGAGTCAGTCTAGCAATGGAGCAAAAAAGGAAAACTCTTCTACTCCAGGCATGGCAAAATTATTCCCCGTTATATTAGTGCTTGCGCATATGTTGAAGTGCCGATAAAATTCTACTTGAAAATATATAACTAATTGACTTTATTACAGCCACTACATTCACTATATTTTGGGAAATTTTCTAAAAAACTTTTAGATTTTTTTTCGGTAAAACGTTAATTTTTAATCGGTCAAAAGAGGGGAGGGGGAAATAGTGCGACATTTTCTATTTTCTCTCCGGGATCTGCGCCAGCATATAAATAAATGTATATAAAAAAGATATCAAAGACAGATAAGCATTAACATATGTATATACAAAGGTTCATATATAAATACGCCTACACATATACACAACCATATGTACATGTATCTCAAAAATACATAGCCAGTGTTATTTCTTATACTCCATTGTGAACAATTTTATTCATTTGCCAAAAGACACATGGTTGCCAACACAGAGACACTCCTACAATTCACCAAAATATAAACAAAAAGTGTTGCCACACAAACGAAATTCATTTATTTCGTATGGAACACCCACTGTTCTGTCGTAATAAGTAACAATGTCATGTATGTTACTTTTGTACGTGTATTGTGTTACGCCACATGTACTTCAAAAGGACAGAATAGTTCTGCTTTGGCTACTGTAGATCAAAACTGATGTTAGTCTTGTAGTTGATGTCATTATGGTTTTGGCTGTGCAGTACATTAATAATTAACTCAATGTATAAGTAATGACATTTTAGTAAAGACAATACTTAAAAACCAAAAAAAAAGTAGAAAACTTAAATGTCCTTCGTTCCTTCGTTTTTCTATAATTTTGTTGTTTTCAAATGGTAGTCGAAGAGCTTGCTTTTATCGCTTAGTCACCATATGATATACATCAAAGAATCCACATTTGTAAATGTGCCTTCTTTATTATGCTAGTCTGGGGTAGAAATTTACACTTGCACGGACGGATTGCCAAGCAAGCAAGCAGAGTCTTCCTTGATCTTTATCTTGGCCGTATGATATTTGAAACTGTGTCCTGATACTAGTGCGGCTATCAGTCTCAGGGTACTGCAATTTTAATTAAGCAAAGAGCTTCATTTGGCCAATTTTTTATAGTTTCTATAAAACGTTTTGCAAATGCTATCTAGGTCCAAGTGCACAAAAAATCACAAAGTACATATATCTCCGCGACAGGTCTGCGATCGAGTAGCCATAATGGTCCCACATAAACCTCTTTCCTGATCTTTCTTTCCGAAGTTCTCTCCAGTCTTATATAAATATTTTCTTTCTGCTTACATAATATTAAACCCCTACTCTCCTACGGTTGCCTCAGACACTAGCGCATTCACCACTTGCGAGGCTTTACAGTCCTTCTCGTTCAGAGGTTTACAGTCTAGTAGAAGAGTAATAAAGTCAGATACGCTTGTATTAACCTGTTAATCCGCTACTATCAAAATTCCGGATATTTATTTTTGACCATGTATCTTTTAGTGCAAGTTCTGCCATTGTCAACTTGAGACGCTATTTTACTTACCTCCGCTGGGAATATTCATTAATCAGCCTGGTCCCGTTGGCTAGCAGTAACATACGAATATAGAATTTAATAATTCTAATTGAATTTGCGTGTTGATATAAAAGTATTGCAAGTTTCTTAAATATTTAATGGTTGATATATCGCAAAAGCAATAATAATTATTAATTTGTTTTCATTATAGCCTTTTAGTCTAATTAATTCAGGGGTTTTAATCAAGATGTTTTAGCACTTGAACAAATATATTAGACACTTGTTTATTCCTATAAATACGCACTTTATATGCAATGGTTTACAAATACCGTAGACTAATAATTATATTAGTTTTGCATTAGTATGAAAAATGTATAGATTTTTGTATAATACCAGTAGACCTGTCTACCCTTTTCAAAAAAAAAAATACTTTATAGAATTATTTAGCTCATTGTTGGTTTTGATTACAAATGGGTAGCCAACAAGGAGGGTCTGTGTTAACAGTCTGCGAAGGACATGGGCCTTAGGCTCTGTATAATCTGTTGATTCTTATATATTAACATTACATGCCGCCGTAGCACGTCTTGATGCTACGTTACAACTGTAAATAACAGGTATTTACTGCAAACAGATAACCAATACATACATGTCAATGAAAGCACAGATCAGCAGACAATATTGCTGTTCTTAAAAGTATGCAAGAGTCATAGAAAATTTCGTTTCTTTAGTGGGTGAGCTTCGAAAAATAAGCCAAAAAATTCTGCAGCGAGATAAATGGAACGGCAACAATTCAAACAAAATTCAAGCGAAGGGGCAATTTTATGTCGGAGGAATCATGGATAGTGAAAACATGTTCTTCCAGCAGCACTGCTGTAGGCGCCTCACCGTGAATATTGCAGAGGATATTGTGCATAAAATACTGAAGGGTAGGATAATGTCTGGAGAAGAGTATTTAAATTGGTCACTAAAACCATGCGATTTGTGCCAGCAAGACTTGATGAGTCTTCTGAAGCGTGAAGGATATGCCAATTAAGCCGCGATCGGCCTCAAGACCTTTAAAATGTTTGTATTACTTAACAAAGAGCTTGTTTTATTACCCATTGAACCGCTATATGGGCAAACCCTTTAAAAGTGAAACTCATTGCTGGAACTGGCGATATCAAGGGATTGACAATAAAGAAAACTGGCAGTATATTTTATACAACTTGGAAAAATTTACCTAATTCTTTTGAACAGCTGTCGGAAAAATATTCTTATTTGCAGTGAGTCATAATAAATAACTGCAATTTTAATACACTCAATTCAAAAAAGGAATTACAAAGCTATTTTTATCAGCTTTACCAAATTAAAGTTATCGTCTCCATTATTTTGTTAACATATATTATTCAAATTAGGTCTCTCCTGTTAAGAAATAATGTCAAAAATCTCACAAGAAAATCAATAGATACTGCAAACTTTAAATAACACATGCAGTGATGAAAAATGCAATAAACCCATGGCGCAATTGTGTCCTACACGCATTGCAGTTAACATGTGTGTACAATTTTTTTTTACGTAGAGCAATTAAATATATTTTTAATTAACTCACTCTAATTTCCTAGGAACTAGTGGTTTTCAAGATATTATTACAACCGGGTTTTTTTTTGACAAGAGATTTTAATTCCGATGTGGCAGACGAAGCATAAACCAGTGTTGTTTGGTCTCACGTTTGTAGAAAAGCCAAACATATATTGCATGTTGTACCTCCAGAAAAACCTACTGCGCGCCAGCAGTGACTATGTAAGGGAATATCGGGTTGGCAATTACGTGTGTCAAGATATTTGTTCGTGAGGTCCGACTTTGGAGCATTTCTTTTTAAGTGTTTATTTCAGAGATTCGTAGGCATTTGCAGATTCGATGAACAATTACTATCATGCGATGCGCGACTGTAAGCGAAGTTAAAAAAATTTTATTTTTTCTAAATTTAAAAAAATTTATAAGTACATACTCGTATATAAACGATTTTATATTGTCTGCCTATGATTTGCTTACAAACTCTGGATTATTTTTTACCATACATAAAGTATGGAAATGGACGCCAACTCTAATGAGGCGGTGGCTCGGTCTGCGGTCTTTTCGAGAAATTTCTTTTGAAAGTACTTGCAAAAAGAAGAACATATCAGCGTCCTATGCTGTATCTCACTATCAAACTTTTAACTAAAAATAAAAAAGCCGTTTTACTACGAATGACACGGTAGCCTATACACAGCCTATCATAGCTTTGGAAATTGGGCATTACTTAGTGCATGATAAGGACGCAATTACAATTAAAATAATTTCTTTTGAAAAAATTCATCTTTTCCCGATTTTAGTTTTTTTGTTGAAATTTTTGGGTTTTAGACTAAGTCGAAATTTTTAGCAGTCATTCGAAATTTTGCAAAATTTTTTTTTGGTAAATTTGCGTTATTTTTGGATAAAACTCTAAGTGGTTGGAAATTTGTTAGTGAGTTCTCTATTTATTTTTTAGTGAAGTTTCTATGGTTGCGGAATTTTTGTTGAATTTGAGATTTATTGGTTGGTGAGTTTTTGAATTTTGTTTTCACCACTTAACTTTTCGATCATTTTTGTATATATTTTTACATATTTTAAGGTTTTTTTTAATTTTAAATATTTTTATTTACAGAAAGGTCATCGACTTTTGCCTGACCCAAAAATGAAACCATTTAGCTAGTTTAAAAACAAAGTTATAACTTTAAAGTATATTTTTCAAACAAGTCGTGAATCTACGTCACATCGAAGATTCAAGCATTGCTCAAGGCCTTATTAACGTTTGAGATAATGTCGGCGGAGGTTATAAACTTCATTATAATTCTAACGGAACTCGCTCATCACCACAGAATTATATTTTGGTCAGCACCTTGTCATGAGTATACAGGCTTAAACAGAAAGCAGTTCATTACTCTCTCCCTTGACGGAAATCAATGGGGATTTTTATACTCGAGAAGAATAAGCTACGGGATATTTATGGTCTTCGATATTTACATATTATTATAGATTTATTATAGGGACTTCACAGAACTTCAGGAGTAAATGCTGCGGACAAAATAATGAGACATTTGAGTATGTGCTCTGCTACTGTCCAGCTCTGGGACCCCGCAGAGCAAAGTTCCTTAGCTAAGGCCCATTTAGCCGACCGTAAATGTAGAAATGTAAATGTAGCTGTGTCAGCTGATCGTTTCTGTTATATACGACTGCATGAAAATGCTTACTTGACCGGAGATGTCACGTAGCCGTAATGTTTGAACCTGTAGAAAATAGAAAATTATGTACGAGCTTACGAGTCAGATGTAGACAGTGATGGGATGTATGTATGTTGTATAGGAGTGTGGCACATTAACCCCTTCTTTGGTACTATTTTGGTTCTGATATTTGAACAGTTTTTGTTGTTAAATTTGCATAAATACATGGAATTTATTTTCTTTAAACGAATTGTTTCTTTATCAAATGTAGCAAGATAGTTTCCAGCAAAAAAAATTATTTTGAAATAATAGCAATAAACTAATATAATAAGAAATACACAAACAATTAAGAAAGTATTATACAGCAATGTACATACGCATGCATACCTGTTTGCATAGAGCTAAAATTCAAATTTTACTAATTTTAAAATATACTACATGCCTATACGTATAAAACAATATCTTGGTACAATAAGAACATTTTGGTACTTTTTCCGCATAATCATCATTTATGTGAACGAATTGATATCCCATCAATGTTTCGAATAGGTGATGCGCATTTTATTTGATCATTTAAAAAAAGGGAAATGGACGACGAAAAATTATTATTATTAGTTCAGGCAAATGAATGCCTATACAATAAATATTGTTCTGGGAGACATACGCGTGTGTACAAAGAACTGTTCTTTGTCACACTTTTTAATGGTTCGGAAAACTTTTTTGTTGTATCCCGCGACAATATAGTCTCTGTTTATGGGTCGAACACCCCACCTTCGTACCCTGCGTGTACGTTTATTTTTATTGCTTAAAAAAAGTTTGCACAAGCGTAAGAAATTTAAATTTACAAACAAATCGTCGATCTCCATTATATTGTATTTTTTTAATGTAAGAGCACCTTGAAAGAAATAAAAACTGTTTTCTTATCTGTTGAATATTTTATTTGTATTTTTTTGCTTATGTTAAAAACACATGACACGACTTTAAGCATTCTATAAGCGCTCAAACATTTACATTTACGTTGCATTTACATTTACGTTACATCTACGATTTCAACGGTCGGCTAAATAGGCCTTTACTTGGCAGGTCTTAACAGACTACGAGCGATGTATGAATTTTCTTACTGTGGAAAGTAATTGCCTTCATTCGTAGGATTTACCTATTCCAAAAAAATAAGGATGTACGAAATTATTAGAGCCCAAGGTAGATAGCGAGGTGATAAAACGAATATCTGCAAATTATATTTATGGTGTCTTAGGATAATGTTTTTGAAAAGTGTCATTTCGTTAAAACTTTAAACAGCTACAAAAAGCTTAAGCGTTAAAAATATTGGTATATAATATTCGGGTAAATAAAAAGACGGTATTTTAAAATAACTTTCCAATTAAGAAAAAAAATGCTGCATTAAGGCAAACTTGGGATCTTTTTAAACAAATATCGAGATTTTATGAAACTGAAAAAGCGTTACATTAAGCGTATTGTAAATAAAATAGTTCTGGTCCTATAATTACGAGCTCCTTGATCATTTATAATTTAGAATATCTAGAAAAGTCTTTCCTTTAAATTTTTCTATTAGTATAATGAGATTCTGGTTTAGTAATATTGTCAAATATTGTTAAAACATAAAAGCAAAATAAACAAAAAGAAGTGAAAATAGTTTTAAATAAACAATTGGGATTCATACTTGCTCTGATCTCAATTTGTTTACTTTCACTTCTGAGACCCCTAAAATATGACATGACCCAATTATAAGTATTTATGCAGCTACAGTGGGGTTGTATAAATACGTTTTTCAATAATTAATAACTTCATTGATATCCAATTTAAAAAAATCGTGTGATTGGCTGCTATGAACACTGATTGAACGCCTATGGAATAAATTAACTCTATAAAAATATTAAAACATCATGATCTAGGTGGCCAACTTACTGACTGTTATTATTATTATTATTATTATTATTAATGTATGGGGGGGATATCGAAGCAGACCACTTACTTTCTGGGTCCCTTTTCGACACCCATTTCGCTCCTAAAATTGATTTCAGGGAACCTATCCGTAATTTCAGTTGAGTCTCGTGCTAGCCCTAGCCTTTACACTTGACTAAAGTCATTTCACACTGTCGACTGGTAACTGTCAACACTCTTCCTCATCACGAAGTCTTTTGTAATTGCTAGCATTTGTCTAAGGCTTAATTCCCCCATGGCATTCCCATCTATCCTTATGCTAGCCAGTGTTGGGCATTCACACACAATGTGCGCTGCCGTCTCAGCCTATTCCAGGCATTTCATCTTCTACGACTTTCATCTTAGCCAGATGGTACTTGAAGTTTCCATGTCCTGTCACTAACGCAGTTATCCCGCTTAAAGTAGCCCTATTATATCCGAGCACCTTGCTGGTCTTCCTGCCGAGGGGCTCTTTGAGCACCATTCAGGCCTGTATACATGTGGTATCCTCCCTACACCTATTCAGGTGTAATGATTTTACCCATTGAAGAACTTTAGCTCGCACTAGGCCATTCCCCAGGGCAACCCTGGGTTCTGGTCCACAGAAATCTACATCAGGTCCCCTTTTTGCTAGTTCGTCTGCTGCTTCACTCGCAGCTGTGCCTATGTGTCCCTTAACCCACATCAACGTCACCTCATTCAACGAGGCACATCTGTTCAGTTTCAGAACACATTCCAGCACCAGTTTGGAATATGCGTTCACTTGCCTCATGCGTTTTCTAACTGATTGATTGTCAAGTGCAATGAGAACCCTTTTTCATGCATGGGTAAGTCTGATTTAAACTGGAGGTCGACATATATCCAGAGATCGCATGCTAGAGACCAAGCACCCTCTTGGCCGCGCATCCCTGGCGTATGCAGTTCCACCGTGGATTAGGGATTTTCTAAAAGAGAGTGTTAACTTCTCTCCGCTCGATTTATTCAGCCAGAATCCTGGCATAGACATGACCTACCTAGGAACCTGTTACCAGCCGCCATCACGAGGAGATATAAGTCTGAACTTCTGACAGTGAACTCCTCTATGACAAACCGTAGCTATGTACCTGCCAGCTGACGGCCAACTTACTGACTGTTAAAATGAAATAAATTATTGCCGGATTTCATTTCTAAGCAGTCGTTATTTTCTCGTAGTAACACCGTCATATTCTAAGCCTTAATTACCAAATCTTGCAAGGCACACTGCAAATAGAATACTTTCAACTATTTGATGATATATATAAGTTTAGCGGCTTCTTGAAAGAAAAGCGGACTAGTTCCTTTTGATAACATTTGTATTGTATTAAGTGCCTCAATTTTACTAAATAATACACTCAGAAAGAGACTTATCGCTGAAAACAATTTTTAGCTGGAAAATATTAATCAGAGATTATGTATTTTGCATATATTTAAGTGAGATCTCGGAAGGCCTATGCTAACTGGAGGTACCTTTGACGCATGTCATTAATGGCAATGGAACTGTCCAAAGTTCCACAGTGAACAACCAAACAACAAATAATCACTCCATACATATCCAATAGTTTCACATATAACCTCATGGATAAAAACTTAAAGTTAATATATTGTTTAGTAAAGATAATTTATCACAGTTCTTCTAACTGTTCTCTTGATGCTGATTTTATCTTTCCTCTATCCGTTTTGATATCCTCAACAGCAACAGTTTAATAAATCTTGTTTATTTTTTTACTTATTTCTACACTACACTTTTGTGGCAAACAATAATTTCTTCTCCTGACAGTGTATTTGTTGTATAAAAACATATATTGTTTTGTTTAAGGCCTTTTTTGATGGCCAAAACTACAAACAATTGCGCACTATTGGATAAAATTAAGAGTTTTCGGTGCATTTTCAGCCTTTGCGTAAATTTTGTCGTTAAATTTCAAAATCTTTGAAGTTTGTGTTTTGTTCCGTTTATGAAAAGTAGATTTTTTGGAATTAATATCGATTTTGTTAAAATTGCTACGTTTTCATAAAATAACTATTTTTTGCAAATTGATAGTGAAACTGAAAAATTTTGACGAACTTGAATTTTAGTTTTGAAATTTTAAAAGTTTTTGAACTACAGTTTGGTTTTGTTTTGAATTGATTAATTTTCAATTTTTTGGGGAGTTTTTAATTTTTTTGGTAATACACTTCATGCCGTGAATTGGTTTTTGATTTTTGTTCTTATTTGGTGATTAAACCATCGGTTTTGTAAAAAGTTGATTCTTTCCATAAAATATATTTTTTTGTGATTTTTCGGTTTTTTGGCAAAAATACAAAATTGTAGACAAATTTACATTATTATGGTAAATATTCGGTTTTTAATTGAGTCTTTGACAAAACTCGTTTTAGTTCCAGTTTTTCGATTTTGTGGTGAACGTGAAATTAAAAGTTTTCTTTGAGCTTCCGTTTTTTTTTAATTTAAATTTTTTGGAAAATTAAAATTTTTTGTAAATTAAAATTTTTGAAGTTTAGTTTGGTTTTATGGTGAATTTTCGAATTTTTGTGTAATTCCAAATTATGGTGTAATTTGATTTTCTTCAACTTTGAGATTAATTAAGATTTATAATAAAATTCATAATTTGTATGATTTTTAAATATTTTAGTGAATTTTAAATTTTTTGGGGATTTTGTAATTTTTTGGTAGTTCACCACCTGAGGTGAATTTTTGGTTATTGTTTTTATATATTTGTTCGCCATCGAATTTGTTAAAATCTTGATTTTTGTCATAAAATATGGTACTTTTGTGATTTTTCATCTTTTGGCAAAAAAACAAATTTGTGGAGAAATTCGCGGGAACTTGTGGACCTATATCGCTGATTTCAAATATCGAAAATTTGCCAAGCTCACTGATCCAGTGGACCAGGTTTCAATAACCTAAGTTGTCTCGTGCCGTCAGAAAGTTTAATTCAACATCGGAAAAAGAGACTTCGTTAATTGGACTTGCCAGAATATAATTACTTTGTTGGGTCGGAAATGGATATTGTAGAAATTCCTCTTATTCCTCCTTCTTATACGCTTCATTACAGTTTTTATGAGTATTAAGCTTGTCATTTCGTTTATATTTTCCAATATATTAATTTGAATCTATAAAGTTCATATATTATGGATCCTTATGGGAAGTGGAGTCGATTAGCTGATATCAATCTGTATACAGAGAAAATTATTTAGATCTAATAAAGATTTTATTTGGTTTCAACATAAAACTTTATTAAAATTTAAGCAGCCAATTGTGATTTAATAAAAATAATGTTTTTAATTTTTTAATTAAGGTCACAACCAATATAATGGAATTTAATTTAATACTCACATGGAATCTTAATTAAATTTCAAGCTCAAATCCAACAGCTATCCGGATTTTAGAATGCCACACAAACGAGAAAGCTTAAACAATCTTTCAGATATGATTTTCGAGACGAGATGTTATTTAAACCTTTCTTAGCAGAAGTGAGATATTTGAAGCTTGCAAAACGATTTCAGAAATAAGAAAGAGATCAAGCTATTGAAAATAGTACGTTCTTTAGGGAAGCTTGTAAGTCAAACCGTGCTTTAATTAACATTTATATAATTCTGCCAGAAGGTATTCCTAGAACATAGTCATATTTTTTCAGCAGTAACTATTCAATAGGCAGATTTTCGGCCTCGATAAATCGCATTATCAAGGGAGGCAAAGATTTTGTTCTAATTAAAGCTTTACTATTCAGTTCAACTTAATTTAAAATTCTTTTTGGCGTATAGACCTCTTTTCGTATTCTAGCATTGCTTTTTTTTTAAGGAATATCTTATATACATTTATATTTATAGTTTTTTCTTGTACATGTGTCAAATATGTTGGTACTCATAAATTATTTAGCTATTTCTGAATTTCGCTGTATATTTAAATAACCATTTCGATTCCTATTCTTGTCTTTTTGTTGAATGTGCTTCAACAAAGTGTTTTGAAGTTACTCATACACAAATAGCATATCATTATATTCTCACACATTATATTTTTTTACTCTGTCTGATGACTGATGCAAATCAAATTTGAATGTTAAAATACAAGGGCGAACATCTGGCTGCAGGGGTTTAGTGAAGCAAAAGTAATGCACTGAATGGCTGCAAAGAAACTATAAAATTTGTTTAAAAGCTGTCAAAGGAGTTTGTTCATAATCTGGTTGTGTATATAATAAATTAATATCAAACTGCACGCAGAGAAAGAATATGGTTGAGGGAATCTTCTGTTCAATACATGTTTTATACAATATTTGTAAACTTTTTCACAAATAATCCACCAATGGCTTGGAAACCAAATGCTACGATAACTGAAGGAGAAACATTTAATCGAGGTTGGGAAAAATATATTTTTTTAAGCGAACATTGTCTTAATCGTCCCTTAAAAAAACATTTTACATATTATGTTTATTAATACTATATTATAGTTAGATATAGGCCTATATTATTTGCTTATTATATATGCTTATCAACTTATGAAATCCTCTTAGAGAAATTATCATTCCGAGCCCCAGATAACCTATGGACCTAAATGTTGTAGCGAATTGACAAATTCTTACAAAAACTTCAAAATTTCAAAAGCTAGCAACAAAACTTACATTTCTTCAAAAAGCTAAATTCCATAACAATATTTTAAAAAATTTGAAATTTTGTCAAATTTTTAAGTTCACCACAAATGTGAAAATTTACCACAATATCGAAAAACTGGAACAAATTTTTTTTTTAATCCAAACTCCATGAAAAACCGATATTTTACGAAAAACCGAAATTTTTAATATTCACCACAAAATTTAAATTTCACCACAAATTTGTAATTTTACCAAAAAGCTAGACAAATCACAAAACTGCTATATTTTATGACAAAAAATAACATTTTAACAATCTCTATGTTTAACAAGCATACAAAAAAGCAAAAATTCACCACAAGTGGTGAATTCCCAATAAAATAAATATATCCCCAAAGTTCACCAAAATATTTAAAAATCAAAAAAAATTTAAATTTTATGAAAAACCTTTATTGATCTTAAAAATTACAAAAAAACAAACTATGCAATAATTTGAGGGTTCACCATAATTCGAAAATTATCCACAAAACCAAAATATAGTTAAACATTTTAAATTACAAAAATATTATAGTTTTCCACAATAAATCTATATATAAAAAAAAAGAAAGCTCAACAAAAAAATTTCACAAAATTCGAAATTTCTCACCACAAAATCGAAAAACTGGAACTAAACATTTTTTTGTCAAAAAATCAAAATTGAATTAAAAATTTTACCAAAAAACCCAAAAGAACCAAAACTTACTAAAATGCTTAATATTCACCATTCAAATTTAAATTTCACCACAATTTTGTATTTTCGGCAAAAAGCCGAAAAATCCCAAAAAAATATACGAGGGCGGATCAATAAGTCCGTGACTTTTTTAATGAAAAACAGTTTTTTTGCAAAACAAAAATTTATTTTTCAACAATCTCCTTTTAATTCAATGCACTTAGTCCAACGTTTCTCCAGTTTTTGTATCCCTTCCAAAAAATAGCAATCAGGAGAATATAGCGGATGAGATACCAATTCGTAGTCCAATTCATATAGTTTTGCCATTGAGACCACACACATGTGCACCCGTGCATTATCTTCTTAGCCATATCAGGTCGTTTTTTTAAGTCCTCATTAAATTGGTATAATAAGTTGGCAGAACTTTCGCCGTTTATTGTTTTTTCCTTTTGAAAGTAATCGATGTGAAGAAAACTGTTGCCATCACCTTATTGGCCGACAAACTTTCCTTGGCCTTCATCGGAGCAGGTTCCCTCGGAGAAACCCGTTGTTTAGACTTCTGCTTGCCGCAACAACTCATTCGGATTGCGGTTAAACAATTCCAAATAATCCTTTGAAATTGTCAAACGTTTACGGTCAATTGAGAGCAAACGCGGAACCCATCTTGCAGACAACTTTCTTAAACCCAGCTGATCATTTAAAATCAAAACCACACTGCCATATTAAATGCCTATGGCATCAACAATCTCACGCACTTTTACTCTTCGATCGGCCAACACCATATTGTGGATTTTTTCGACATTTTCGGGTGTACTGGCCTCAATTGGTCGTCCAGATCGTTCAGCGTCATTTGTACTTGTGCGACCACAACGAAAGTCAGTAAACCAATTTTTTACCATTGAAATCGATGATGCAGAGTCCCCATAGTATTTATCGAGCTTTTCCTTGGTTTGATTAATGGTTATTTTCCCAAAAATAATGAGCACTGGAAATTCATTTTTTTCCATTTTTAGAAAAATACATGAGGTTGTATGTTTTGAACAACTGTTTAACGCAAGGAAAATGACAACACTTGCTCAAAATTTGACAGTAGTCTATTAACGGGTGGTACTTGATGGGAACACTGTTCCATTTCATATAACTACGAAGGAAGTTCGAAAAGTCCCGGACTTATTGATCCGCCCTCGTATTTTATGAAAAGAATCAACATTTACACAACCAATAGTTAATAAACATACAAGAACAAAAACGAAAAATTCACCACAAGTCGTGTATTCCCAACAAATTAAAAATTCATCGAAATATTTAAAAATCATAAAAATTTAAGTTTTTATTGTTTTTTCGAACTACAAATATTATTAATTGTTAAGTAATTTCAATCTTTAGGCATGAGTTCGTACTCATATTCCATTTGATATAATTAGAAGTTGTTTAGACACACAATTTGTAGATAAGACACGAAGAATGTTGATAACGTGCGTAGCGGCATAGAAAATGCATTCCATTCAGCTAGATGTCTAATAGAATTAAAACTTTTACTGTTTTCAAAAAAGGTTGTCCATATTAAATAAATAATTCTCTTTCTGAATAGAAAGAAAAAACGAACTCATGCCTAAAGATTGAAATTACTTAACAATTAATTATAAAAATTTTATAAAAAATGTTAATTTATCTTAATTCCAAAACTAACATAATTTTAACATTTTAAAACTAAAATTCAAGTTCGCCAAAATTTTTCAGTTTTACTAGCAATCTGCAAAAGATACGTATTTTATGAAAAACGTTGCAATTTTAACAAAATCGATGTTACACAAAGTCCAAAAATCTTTTTTTCATAAACAAGCAACAAACTTAACAGTATTTTGAAATTTAACGACAAAATTTATGCAAAGGCTGAAATTGCACCGATGTTATTTGCCAGCTGTTACTGCTTTTCGTCTTGCCTAATTAAATTAAGCCATTTTTCATAAGCCAGAGCTCCGTAAAATTTTTTTTGTAACAAGTTTCCTGTAGGTCTTTGCGTTCAAACAAAATATGTGTTAAGGGAAGCATTCAAAGAAATAAAATCTAGGCGTAAATTGTTACAATTTTTACTTTTTGCTTTTTTAGCTTATTGTACCACATTAACTAGTTGACAGACAGCCTATGTAATTTAATGTGTGTGTCATTTTCTCTAACACGAACATCAATGAGTAAAGCCGCTGTATTTCTTTTCGCTTATACATAAAAAACACATTAACAATATGCGGCAAAAAGGAATAACTGGAGCACTATTTAATTAAGTTAATTTTCCATAGGAATATACATACGTATATATTTTTCAATAAAAGTCTTAACTCACACAAAAAAGGCACTCTTGATGCTTTTATAAAAATCCAGTTTTAATCAATAAAATGTTGCAAGTTTCAAAAAAAAGGTTGCCAACTAAAAAAAGTTAATTGAAGTTATGAATATTCACTTTCTTGTATATGCTCTTGTATAGCTTTCTGAATTTTGTTTAATGCTAATTGGTATTGTCGCACAGTGGAACTTGTTGCAAAAATAATGATAATTATTTTTCGAGTTGAAAAACGTTTGCCATGTTATTTTGCAATTTTTTAAAATAATAAAATAGTAGGATCATGGAAACGAGTTCATAATTGTTAAAGTTATAAAGCCATAGTAGTAAAATTTGACTTCCTGTAGCCAAGAATATAATTTATTGAGGGTTTAGGTCTTCCGCTATGATTGTTATGCATGTCACTTTGCAATCGTATCAGAAGCTTAGAACATACAAGTGTATTTATTCTATTATTTTCGTATTGGCCCCACTGTTTGTTGTTAATATAAATGCTTTTAGATGACCAAGTTTACAAAAGCAGCAATGTAAACCAGCAGTCCAACGCAACGAATTTAAGTATTCATGGCACTTAAAAAATATGTACTTGAAAAAGTTGGAAACATTATACATCTCTAGAAAAATAAGATACCCATTGGTTTTATACGCGTCGTGAATGCATTAGGTTTTTTCTTTTGGAGGTAGAGAAATTTAAATAGGCAACACTGTTTTATGTAACAGCCAATATGTCAGTATTTGTTTCTTATGAGGTTTGTTTGGTTTCACACTCATTAAAAGTTGATTTACGCGGGGGAAACATTGGCAAATTGTTCAATTGTTGTATTATAGTCGCAGTTTAAAGGCTTTCTGGACCGGCGATATCAGTGACCTATATACTTACAAAGAATCATGGTTACAAGCGGAAGAAAAATCTCATTTGAATTTTCAGCAGGGCGGTACAATTTCGACAAGTTTCATGTTATTTTCATTTCGTTTAATGTGCCCAAATTTGGCTGTCATTCTCAATTTTCAGAAGAAACTTTTATACAGGAATGAAGTGTATGACATGTTTAGAAGAGATAAGACATATTTGAAACGTCATTGCAACCAGAAAAAGCGGAATCGTTTGGTTGTCTTTTGTAATTGTCTTTGAACTTGTAAATTTGCTTTCAATTAAGTTGTCGAATTAAAACTACTCGATTGCTTTCCAAAAGGTTATAATATCGCTAGTCCACACCAAAAAACCAGAGAAGATTGATGACTTGAAAGCAACAATAATTTATACTATATTCATTTTCATTTACCAACTAAGATACGAAGGATTTATTATGTCAGTGTTCCAAATGACATGAGTGGATATTATCAGAAAGTCAAGCATTTTTAAAACAAATGCTTAAATAGAAAAAACTACACTAAGGCTATAAGAAAAACAACATTTTCTTTATTAAAAATTAAAAACGAATAAAGAAGAAAATTTGCTTCACTAACATTGATAACGGTGATGTTTGTTGCACCTGTCCCTGAAGTTATTTTTATACCCTTCACCAAAACAAAAAGGCTTTGTTAGTTCGCTTATAATTTTCACAACATTCATTTCCTACCCAATAAAGTATCATTTTAGGTAGGGAAGTTTAATTAACCATGTGGATCTGTCTGATTTGAAACTTTTTGGCGACACCAGACAACCTAAAATATTGAAACTTGGACCATTTGATCAGCTCGTTTGGCCAATTATCGCTGTATACAATCAGCCATATTGATCCGCAAGCTTCCGATATGTGGGCGATTTTACACAACCCCATTAGATTGACGTATTCTACGTCCTTATCAAATTGGTTATAAAGATTCCTTACAATAATCATCAATCCGAAGTCCCCAGATAACTTCTGGACCTAAATGTTGGCGAATATATATATATATATATATATTTGGAATATATATATATATATATATATATATTCTTTAGCAATTTTTTTATTTATTTCCACAAAGATTTATGTTCTCTTTTGGGAGCTTTACCAATTTAGGGCCTTAGTAAATGAGCTTACCCCTTAGAAACGTTTGGCGGGAGCATCAATTTTGACTAAAAATGGCTAATAAACACATTTTCTTTGCCAGGTTTTTCGGAAAATAAATTAGGTTTTTGCCAACAGTGGGTTTGTTTGTATATTTTTATAGCCGAATTCAAACTTAAGCGTCGTACTCATTATATATTTTAACAGCTGACATAGGAAGACTTACTTTTGAAAAAATTCGACTAATTCTATGTACTACCTTCTGGTAAGTACTCTTTAAATTATAAAAACTTAACAGCGGTAATTTTGGTATATTTTTCTAATTGGTGTAAACTGGCAAATAACAACCTGTGAGATTTCTGAGTGTTTAAATTTGTCGAATTCGACAATTCATGATTGGACAAGGTATAATTAATTAAAACATTTATTCACAATTAGAAAATGAATAAAGACTATTTAAAATTTTAACTGCTTTAGATGGGAATATATTCGTTTTTCATTAACAGTAAAAAAATTGTTACATGTTCTGTTTTTATTTCTTCCAGAAAATTATACTCCGTCTTGTTATAAATATGTAAAGCAAAAGCGAGTATAATCATTTTTAAATTATGGTCAGTAGTAATCAAGAATGTGAGCGTTATACACTCTAGTCTTTCACTTGTATGACTGATTTGGTTAATGCATTGTCCACAGTCAGCACACAAGAAATTTTTAAAGTATGTTTTAAAGTTTTAGCGGTTTGCCTTTCTTTAGGATCTTGTAGCACAACGTTGCTTGTTATTAGTCGTTTCTCTCTGCTGGTTGACTCTCCATTAGTAATATTTGCCTGATGTCAATGAAGTGTGTCCCTTACCTATATATCCGTATAAAATTTATATTTCGCATGCATGAGAAACACTTGTCAGTGGATGTTATTAAAAATTCTGTTGCCAGTCGGTTTCTTCTTTCAGTTTCTTCTTTGAGTAGAGAACTGATGGAAAAAAGGGTAAACGCATTAACACAAAATAACGCAAATATGTTTTTGTGAACATATGGGGAATACACATACGCAGATAGGTTTTAACAATATCAGCATTTTATCAATTGGTTTTTCTATTTGTTCTGTGGAATAAAATGTTGAAAATCTTGTTACAAAAGGCATCAAACGCGATATTATAGGGGAATATACGCAAGACAATGAGGCTTTTAATGCCAGCGCAATTACTCGTGTGTAGTGGATTATTTTTTTTTCTGCTGGCTTCCAGTTGTTTAAAAATATTTTGTTTATCTGATTTGTTATTTATGTTGTTATGAAAAATAATAACCACAGCTTATGTGGTGATCTGCAAGATTTATCTATATTTATATGAAACCGGTTTCAGCTAGTCTTTCGTTTTTAATTATTATCTTTATGGAGCTGGTTATAAACTTAATAATTTTCAATATGGGAAATGAAGCAAACAAGAGTGTTAGAATCGGCCTAATCGAATTTCGCATACCCAACACTGAAAGAATTCCCATAAACCATGTGTCAATATCACTTCATTCTAAACCATTTTGGGATTCCCTTACTCCACATCTGCAATCAAATTACTTACTACAACAGCAATATAGGAATGGGCCTCATCGGTGAAAACAGTATTGGGAAACATTTCTAAAGTTCAAATACTAAAACAGTGACAAGTCTATAGAGACTGCGCCTATTGCATACGATCAGTGAATCTTATAAGATCTGCCTCGAATTTTCAGTGACTCAGTATAATAGCCCAGTGTCTTGTGGCAACCGCACAAGAAATCCGTAAGATATTCGAGGTCAAACAGCGTTACTTTTGCTGGAGATAAACACACCCTTCGACCGTGCATTGTAGCGTCATTTGTAAGTGTCATTTGGCGCCGTCGAGCCAGGATCATAGTCGTTCTCGTATCTCTCGTTCAACTTGGGGCAAAAGAAATTATTCACCATTTGCCTCAACAACCCATAATTCGATAAACCCCAATAAATAATAAAAATATAATAAAATAATAATTTTGTGTGGATAGTTTGAATCTCGTGTCGCCTGATATATAACAATTTTACCGCATATATGCGCTTCATAACGAAAGGGACGACTCTTTCGCCAAATTTACTTCCTAAAAGCTCCGAGCCTACTAAGTGCAAATAATTTTGACCACTTCAGTAATGTGGATTTTACGCAGGTGTCGGCCTAAGGCACAACGCAAGTTGTGATGTTCTCAGAAGTTTTGGCAACAATCCTTGTGAGAGATGATTTTGAAGGGTCGAATAATGGCTGCATCCTGGTCAATGTTTGTGCTAACAAACACTAATTATGATATTAATGTGCTGCTCAATGGTTAATATAACGTGGTGTGTTGGGGTCAGAAGCTGAATAATAAAAACAGACACTGATAAAAGAACATGTGCGCCTCAAACTAATGACGTAGATATACCCTGTTAAAAAATTGCTATTCAAAAATATCTTGAAAGGAACAAACTCCATAAAAATGTTTCGATTTGTTACAAATAAAATAACAAAACCAATATAAACACCAAATTATATGAAGTGTGCAAAATATATAAATATTTCTTACACAAAATATTTCCACTTAATCCTCTTTGCTATTTTACAGATAATCAGTTTGTAAATAGAAAATTAAAAAAACCAAATTGCAGTTTTCAATTAATATCTGTTAATAAGTTATTTTATTGACAATATGGTGATTTTTTATGCTCTTAATTGAATATTATCTTAATAGATACTGATATAATCGTTAGGTTAATAGTAGACTATAAAGTAAATAAATTGAAAATATTTATTATCTTTAGCAATTGTTTTTTATGTTTACGCTGAAATTATATGCAGCTGGTGGTTATATAATTAAAATAATAGCATTGTTAAACTTAATCTCTATCTAAATGCATATGAAACTGTATACGGCGAAAAATTTGAAGTTTAATAGAATGTTCGTTATAAGAATATACAAAACTCGACTTAAGTTAAAATGAATAGTACAATACCCGTTGAACCCCTCTACACTATTCATTACGAAGGAGTATGGCGACCTAAATACTAGAACGCGAAAAAACACTTCTTTAATTTCGCGTGTAGATTTTAAAAATTCGTATGCGTTATTCGTCTTAAGGTCTTGGCCAAATAAATATAAGGGTCAATTCAACGAGTTGCAGTATATGTCTGTGTCAATACCGCGAAATACATACTTACAGAGAACCCATCTTGCAAACAAATTTTATTTAAGTAAATGCCTCATAACCAAACAATTTTTCCCCACTATATAAAATTTTAGAAACTAAAAAATGTAGGATACGAGGGCAGTTTTAAAATTCGTTGGACATTTTCTCATAGTTAATCATAAATCAATGCTACTCATTTCAATTACCATTTTTTAATAATTTACTACTGATTTTTTTTTTTTTTAATTGTAGGAAAATCGGAAAAAGTGACTTTTGAGTGCGAAGAAAATTATCATTACCAAGCAATGGCTTAATAAACATTAAGCTATCGTTGCACTATTTCAATGGTAGAAAGGAGTAGGTCCCAGTTAGCCCAATAGATCCAGTCACGCCAGGAATTGCTTGTAAAATCCATGTAATGATATTATATAAACAAATAATGAAAATGCGTGACATGACGCGGGTACGGGTAACTTCACTGAGCGTTAAAAACTATCCACGTTTAGTCGCTATCAAACTTAAGCGCAGCTGCATGGCCAATTCGAAGAAGTGGTTGGCGATGTTTATGAGCAATCTGAAAATTTCTGGGCCAGTTCGTAAAGGATGGCAAAACATAAATGCGCCACAACACACCCTAGCTCAAGACACAGTTAAGTCACTGCAGTTCCATAGTGACAGCTTTTTTGGATGCTTGGGGCGCCAACTGCATCGATTGCCTTAAAATGGTTGAATCTATGGCGGACGATCTTTGATTATCAGCAAAATAATTTCCAGATTTAGTCTTCAGCGACGATTTATTTGTTCCACAACCTAAGAATTACACTCGCATAGAGACAATTGGAATGAAACAATTGCCTGTTTGTAGGACCTTGAGAAAAGAAAGAATAAAATAATTGGAAAATTTATTTTATTAAAAAATTCAAGGAGTTTTCAAATGACTCCTTAACAGAACATTGATTTAATTTCACTAGTTTACAATATTCGTTTTAATCAAGTAAAGGAAACACATTTCGATTAAAGTGTTTTTCTTTTTCCTTTAACAGTGTTAGAAGTTGTTATTCTTTATAGCCATTGTCATTTTGGTTTGTTTTTTTTTCTAATCCTTCCACAGATTAAGATAAATATTTTTTAATATTTAAATGCACAAATATATGCACTTAGTGTATATCAAATAATATTAAAAGAATGTTTAAGTGTTATTTCTTAAATATTAAAAGAAACCAAATAATGAGAACAATTCTTGTTTTGATATTTGGTCAGGGTGATTTGATGTATCGGTTTCGGCTATGTGCCATCTTCAGTGGCATTTTTCAAAAACCGAAACCAGTTTTTCCCCACACCAAACATGACCAGGGATGATGGAAATTCGTTCCAAATATTTATAATGAGAAAAAGACCTATGTGTGTGCGGAATTTTTAATTTTCCACACGTTGTAGATTCGAATGCAGTACAAAAAAGGAAAACCTATGAAAAAAATTTGATTTTCTGGTCAAAGTTACAGTTACGATCCCTAAACGATAATAAATCAAATCACCAAAGTGTATGGTTTGATTCAGCTATTTTTTTACAGTATTTATATTTGCAACCCAAACAGGTATATAAATATCCTAGTCTTTATAAAAAGAAACAAAGATTTAACTTTTGGACTCACTTCTTAACAATTAGCATAATGCGTCCGTCACAGCTACAGTTATGCACATACCCTTTCAGAATATAATTATATAGAGGAACTTAAGACGAAAAGTTTATAATTTAACGTTAAATTTAGTCCATTTCTCTGTTAAGTTCTGCTTTGTGAAGAGCTAAGAGAACGAGCTAATTTGTCATAAAAATTTTTTCCAAAAATTTATAAAAAAAATCTAATAGTTACTAGGAATTCTGTTTTCCTAAAAAACATTTTTTTTAAAGTTTTATATCTGCGAAAGATCAAAAATTGCAAAAGAAAGTTCGAATAATCAAAGAATAATGCGCACAGAGGCTAGTCAATTATTTTAATTTCCGTTTGATTATTCGAATTTTTATCGTCAATAAAATCACAACTAAATGCAACCTGATATAAAATTTTATAAATAGATAAAATTTCCAAAAATACACAAGAACATTTTTTAGGAGAGAAAATATTAAAGTTTCTTTAATGTTCTAACAAATTAATTAGTTGCACATTCATGCCGAGCAGGCTTAATAGGCAGACATTCGTGCTAATCAGCTTGCCTAGAGCCAACGGAACAATACCAGAGTCAATGACGGTAATTGCCTCTCTTCATAGTTAAACATTAGCTTCCATAGTAAAAACTTATTTAGCCATTAATGAATTCTTATAAAGCTAATTAAAATTTTTTTTATTTTCGGTTACAAATGACACCTAAAGAAAAGAGGAAACGGATATAAAACATTTTCATCTACGCACATACACAAACAATCGCAATTAAATAAATTTATTCATCTACTCGTGTGTCTCTATTGTTGTTAATATTTTTGAAAGGCTGATACTAATTATGGCGTTTAATGAGATACACATAAAGTATAAAATACAACAGACACATAGTTGTACTCTATTTGCTTTTGGTAATACCCACAACTATGCAAAAAGCCAGTCGAATATTAAGTTATTAATTTAATAACGTCAAGCCTCAAGTGATACCAATTTTATGGCTACATTGGTTTAACTCATGCTGGTTAGAGTCAGTAATACAATTACAAGTGCTTGCGTTTGCGTATAGAGTGTGGAGTAAATATACCTAAGTAAACCCAGCAGGACTATTTGATTTATTTTTTACATGTTGCAACAGAAGCAAAAAATCGCTACAATTTAAAGAACACATTCATGAACAAAGGCAAATTCTGTTATTTTCAATATTTGCAAACTACACCGCAATGTGCAAAATGTTGTCTTATAATCCAAAATTGCTGCGTTGTTCCTATAAACCACTAACTTCACATAACAAAGAGCAACTAATCCAGAGGCGGTAAATCGCACGATCTTGGTGGTAAATTGACTGGACTGTTTCGGAAAATAACGAGTTCGCAAAATGTTGTCTTTAGTAAGTCGATTCATCGAAGCGCGGATGGCATGTGGCGTCATCGTGTTGTAAACACGTGTTTTTGTAAACATCTCATGGTATTATGGTTGCAAATAATTGTTAATCCTGGCTCTATATATCTTAAATATTCCGCTCTAAGGCAGCAATTTCTTCTCGAACTGAACCATAGTTTTTAAAACAAATTTTCCCAATGTGCAAGTGTTTCCATTCATGATAAAATACCAAAGTAATCTGAGCACTTGCAATACCTGACAACAATTTAATTCCTGCTGGAAAATGTATTTTTTAAAAACACCCTTAATTTACTATATGTGCCACTCTTCTTTATATAATCATACGCTGCTTTGTTTTGATTCTGCTGTGTAATAATTACGATATTCATACTGAAATGCGTTAACAAATACATACTCTTTATTGTGTGTGTCACAACTTCGGGGAACTATTGTAAAGGTAGTTCATACGTAGGTTTAAACAACTTGACTTATAGTTTTCATAGAAATGCAGTAATAATTATATGTATATGTAACCGTGAACTGAGACGTAACTTTGCCACACAGTCCAATATTCTGTACAAATTTAGAATTAGTGACCAAATTCGTAACCAAAATGGAAAAAACCTACAACTACAAAAAATATTACAAAAGATCACGCAAGGGTTTTCGTTTATTTTAATATGCTGAGAACATTTAATCCATCAGGGCCTTCTTTGCTCCCTTTGTAGTGTAGGATACACTGTGATTAATTTTTAATCGAGTACCGCAACAAATATCAAGGGCGTACTGGAAGCAATACACTAACGAAAGCTTTGATTCAAGAAAACACAAAATTTAAAATGCTTAGCAAACAGTCCCAAAAAGAGCTTAACCTCTGGACGTAAATTATGATTGTAAATTCATGTAAACAATTTTCGGAAATTATTTTTGCATCGGTGTTTTTTCAATGTCAGGGATTTATTTAGACGACAATCTCTCCCATGTTAGTTACAATGAATTGAAACTAAATCTGCATCACTTATAGAGGGACTACATTTGTAAACAGCCATGTTATAAAGTATGCCTTGGAAATCTTACAAATTAGTTTTTTATGGCGTTGGAACTCAAAACTGCTTAAAATCATTTTATTTCGTATTTGTATTTGTATTTATTATTAATTAGATTTTCTAATACAACAAGACACAATATCTTATAAATTACAGTATTAGAATCAGACAAGTTAAATTAAACAAATTGAGTTGAATATTTAAAATTGATACTGCAAAAGCAGTGAATATAAACTTAACCCTTTCAGCCCTGAGTTTTTTTGAGAAACCTGATAGGTTTTTTCCAATTTTAAAGTCTAATACAATAATAATGCGAAAATATAACATGTTTGGGGAACATGAGAATTACAATATCCTTGCCGTTATCCTGGGACATATAATCCCAATAAGGCTTTTCAATATGTCCCAATAAAGTTGAAATATATAAAATTTACTTTGGCAACTAAAAAGTTTTCTTTTTGTATATGGTAAGTGTTTTTATTAGAAAAATAAAAATCTGGAACTCAAAGCTTACAAAAACAAAAAGTATAAAAATTATATTGTAATGAAATAAAAAAAATCAAAGTGTAAATTATTTACTGGTGAAACGGCGCAAAACACGATGGGCACAAAGCATTATTACATCCTGAGCAGACAAATTTGGTTCTGTTTTCCTTTTTTATGGAAGTGCATCTTACGTAACGGCGTCGCGAGGAATTTTCAACAGGTAAATGTTCTCCAATATTCAAAATCTCTGCCTTCGGACGCTTAGAAGATCTGCCGCCAGTGCGACGGGTTTTTAAGCACTTGTGTTTTACTCCCTTTCCTATAAGCTCTTCAGCCAATGGCACCTTAAACTGTCTTAGGGACACCTTACGATTATAATGCTCATTATATATTACCCATGAGTTTACGACACAAAGCATTAGAATTTAAAAAAATACTTTTTTCCACCACTTTCGAGACTTTCTGTTGATGTCATATACATCTGCCTTTTGGTCAGCAATATCGACGCCACCCATCAATTGATTGTAGTCACCTATGATCAAAGGGCAGTCAACAGGCTTTTTGATGCCGTCCTTCTGCTTTCTTAGTACCAATTCGACATGCATAACACTTCCTTGGAATCCATCCACCTTGCAGCTAATAAACCACTGAGAGAAACTTGGATTTGACTATGCCCGCGATCCAGACGGCCCTCGAAAACTGGTGTTTCTCTTCGATTTCTATATATGTTCCAGAAGTTGGAAATCACAAGATTCATTGCTCTCATCGCTTGACCCAGCAAAATTTGCCGCCTCAGTATGCTGATATTCGTCATCTGATGCAGATAGCTCGATCCGGAGTCACTGATGTCTGTACCATCATTCTCGCTATCATTATCTTGTGACATAATTTCCAATACTTCTTTGTTCGACAATTTCTTCCTAGACATCTACAATACAGTATATATCAGACTTGTATTTCTAACACCTTATTGGGGCAATAGATCCCACTTTATAAACTTATTGGGACGTTATGTCCCATTCAAAATAAAATCATTCTACCACTTTACAGTTAGAAAATTTGCTTGTTGCAGAATATTAAAAATAATATTTGTTTACTTACCTTTCGTTATTATGTAAAAATGCAAATAAAAACACAAGAACTTATAATTTTTTAACAAAACGAAATCAGAAACTGCGCAAAACACGTGCTTCCACACAAAATAAAAGCACACAACTGATGCACTGTTATTACTAAAGTCAGTTTTTTTTTATTTATTCTCAACTAAGCACTCAAACTTTATTGGGATGTATTGAATACTAAAATATCATAAGAGCAACAAAAGTTATGATGTAAGGAACGTTACTGGGATATATAATCCCAGTAGGGCCGAAAGGGTTAAGCTACAGAATTAAAAGATAATAAATAATCAAATAAAATAATTACATAAATAAAATAATTTTGCGTTAAGAATTGAACAAACAAGTATTACGATAAATATTCTAATAGTAATTTTCTAAACCTTATTGCGTTGCTAGTGGTTTGCAAATTATTTGGAAGTTGATTCCAGAGACGTATGGTTAATATAAAGAATTGACATTCAGATGCATGGCCACGGTGACGAAATTGAAGTATACTTTTTCCTCTGCACGGTCTTGTAAACTTTAAACGTTTGAAAAGGTAATCTGGCTCCTTTGTTATAATAATTTTGTAAAGAAATATAATATTTTTAAATTGTAAATAGTTTGAAAAAGATATACTGAAAATACGACAGGAATATTGCGATACATTATCGAACCTTTTTAAAGAGAATATATAGCGAATGATGTTGTTGTACGTAACGGTAAGTTTTCTTATGTCCTTTGTGTTACAACCAGTAAAAATTTCAGACGAATACAAGAGTTTAGGCAAGAGATAAGTTTTTGCTAGTAATATCCTTATTTTCAAAGGCGTACAGTACTGAGTGGCATATAAATTACGCAACATACCGTATACTCTACCACACGCTTGAGTAATGTGATTTGTCCAAGTTAGATGTTTATTAAATGTTACTCCCAAGTTTCTTCCTGAATCGACAATGTCAATTTTTAAACGCCCAAGCAATACGTCTATATCAAAATCTATTCGAACTGCTTTTTTGCATACTATTAGACACTTTGATTTGCTTGGATTAAGACGTAAACCATTTGCTAAAGCCCATGTATATATTTTGTCAAGATCATGATTTAATTCTTGTATTCTTGTCGTAATTGAATCTCTGTTGCTACTAAGATACAGCTGAACGTCGTCAGCATACACTTGTATTTTAGAATATCTGATTTGTTTGGGAACATCGTTAGCATATAAAGAGTATAGAAGGGGTCAAAGAATAGAGCCTTGAGGGATACCTCTTGTTACCTGTAAAGCTCGTGATAAAGAACCATTGTGTGCAACTGATTGAGATCTATTTGAGAGATACGACGATATTAATTCCGTTGCTAGTGTTGAAAAATTAAATAGTTTCGACAATTTCATGCATAACATTGAGTGGTGTACAGTATCAAAGGCCTTTGAATGGTCTAATAACACAAGGAACGTTATACAGCTACGTTGTGGTCTAAATCCAGATTGACGATCAGTCAATAAATTGTTAGCATTGACATGCTCATAAATGTGTTTATGCAATAAATTTTCAAAAACTTTAGAAAGATATGGCAGAATAGCAATTGGACGATACTCAGATCCGGTTTTAGGTATTGGAATAATTTTGGCATGTTTCCACTCCATTGGGAATCTATTGGTGGTTATTATGGTGTTAAAAAGGTGGGTGATATATCGATTAATCCATGGCAGAATCATTTTAACAAACTTAGGATCAATATTATCTATTCCTATTGCATTGGATTTAATTGCATTGAAACCGTTAGCAACATCAGATGCATTTACACATTGAAATTTCAGCTGGTTGCACGAAACTAAATGTGTATTTCTATCGTAAAAGCCGGACTGGACTGTTGGAAAAGGAATATCCATAAAGCTTTTATTAATCAAGTTAACATCAACTTCTACTGAACGTTCAACTGACTTACTTACGCTAATATCTCGTATATGTTTCCATTTACTTTTAGTGTTAACTGCCGAATTAAATTTGTTGAAATAGTACGAAAACTTATCATGTCTGATTTTTGAAACAACGGCTTTTCGCGCTACGCAAAATTCATTGTGCAGTTCGGGTGTTCTGTATCGTTTCCACATGTGGTATAGGTCATCACGGTTTTTTATTAACAATTTAGTTTCATTTGTGAACCACGGCTTAGCTCTATTTTTAACCGTCTTAAAAAAAAAACTTCAATTTATTTTCCAATCATGCTACAAATGTAAGCAACCGGGCACATAAATATAAAAATGCTTCCAGTGAAGTCACACAACCATTATTTAAGCCACATATGTATTGTTTCATAAACGGATATAACCGAATTGTTGTTAAAAACAATAGATTTCTTTTAAAGTGAACGTATATATCAACAAGATATCCACACGTACTCATCGTATGATGCAGAAATCCCCCGTTTTTAGTCATAAAGATTAAAGTTAGAATTTTGTTTCTTTTTTTTAACTAACTTCTCACATGGGCCCTTTAAATATATTCTTTTTTTAAGAGTCAATTTACCATAATTTTTTCACTAGTGTATAGTAGCTTGTGAATGTAAAGCATAGAATCGGAAAAATGTTTATAATGTAATTTGAAGCAGAACTTTAAAATTCTCTCCAAACATTAACTTTGCAAAGGAAATGCAAAAAAATACACAGAATTACACACTCATACAACACAAAGCATAGACCAATAGCACAAAATTAGGCCACAAACTGAAAACAAAAACACAAACAACCTACATGTTTGTGCCCCACATCAATTGCGGACCTAACAAATTTTAAAACACAACTTTTGGCCACAGACCTAATTTTAATTTTATTCATCAAATGGCCTCGTATTTTATTTATTTTTGATGTTTTTTTTAATTCAAAATTCAAGGTAATTGTGTGTCCCCAAACTTTTCAGCATTTAATTTTAGCAATTTAATGCACAGCTTTTTAACGCAAATATTTGCTAAAGGCACATGAGTTTTTGATATTTCGCCTTTTCTTGTTTTTCTTTGAAATCCATAAAATAAAATTATTTACATACGACTAAACAAACGCTAAAAATTATAACTACATTTATTACAGAGTGTTTAACAATTTACGCAGGATTTAAAGTAATTAGTAAACTGAGTTTTTTTTATTTTTTTCTCCGGGAATGAAAAAGGGCAAAGCGTTATGCATGTGCAATCTTGCGAGTAAGTACGGACCTTTCATTTGAAATATCCTATAAACAATGAAGCATAAATAGGAATGATTCGGGGCGATGCAGTTGAAGGCTCTCTTTGAGTCTACGTGAGGATGTTAGATTCAAATAGCCTCGTAAAAAGAAAGCTAATGATGTTAACTTTTATTATTATTATCATACATTGAGGTTAATAATACGTTGCAGTAAAAGTATTTACGTATGTATGTACGTCTCGGATAAGTTATTTTAATATTTAAATTGAAAATATAATTGGCAGGAAATTATTATTACAGAAAATGGGAGTTTTTATTTACTTATTTATAATTTATGTATATTTATTAAGTGATTGAAGCAAATAGTGTAAAGAACCAAAATGTATCATATGAATAATTTATTATTTATTAAAATTTTCAGTTCGATAAAATCGTTAGCAAATAATCTGTACAATATTTGCGACTAAGTATGACAATTATTCTATTAAAAGATGCAACACTGACTTTCCAATATATGTGCTTGCTATTATTTTCTAAAATACGTCTTTGAAATATGACTTACAAACATATTTATGAATATATGCACAAGGGTTTTAATGGTATAAATTGGGAAAGACATTTGGGTGTACATAAATAATTTAAAATATAAATTTTTTTTAATATAAACCTAAATCTTAGTCCAACCTTCTTTCACGTTGGTAGTTGTGATTTCATATGAACAATATATTAACCTTGTTGTAAAAGTATATATAGAAGCTCATAATTAAGCAACACAACTGTAATATATGTGTAAGTTCTTATCAATATGCAAACACTGCAAAATAGAAATACGAATATAAGTATTAAGATTCATTAACAAGTATTATTCCTGTAATAATTTATTTTGTATCCTTACTCTCGATAAAGAAGGTAAAAAGATCAGTCGCATTTTTATTTACAAGAAACCTCTTAATGATCACTTACAGAAATGTACAATAATGTTTTTAATTTGTTTTTACATATTTATTACATGGGCTTTTACATGTTTATTTCTCCTTAATATTACAAAAATAAATTTTTATACATACATATGATGATTGATATGAGATTTATATAAGTGAATAATTTGAATTTTCAGGCATAAGTTGGTTATTTTTCCTGTTACGAAAAACAATGTTATATTATCCAAACTTTACGAAGAAATCATTAACATAATACCGAATCGGGAAAATTTTTTGGAAAATTTAATTTATCTTAAGAATCATTTCAATTTATTCGTTTTATTTACATTATTCACACCGTACTTAATTTTCTTTGAAATAACATTTAAACATTCAAGATTACTTTATTTTTCTGCTTATTTATATTGTATTGTATATATATGTATTGCCAATATTCTTTATATATAGATGTAAAAATTTAGCAACGACTTCTATACATTTTTAAATAAAAAAAGATAAGCATATCTAACCCTAAATCCTTTCTTAATACGGTCAGATAGCTCATGGATATTAATATAACCAGATCTCAATCATCTGATAATAAAATTGACGTTAAGCCTAATAAGTTTATCTTTTACGAATTTAATACCTGCAAGCGAATGGCGACGCTCGGCCGAAAAAAAACATAGAAGAATATAAATTAATTTTAACAATTTGTTTTGCGCTATTTGCAATTTTTTAATGACAGTTTGCACTGGTCGATCGAAAATGTGCTGCGAAAAATGTATTTAAGCTTAACTTTTCATTTTTAATGCTAATTGCAGGATTTTTAGTTATAAGGGGATGTAGTACTCGTGTCAGTACGTTTACTTTGTTTATGGTATAAGATATATAATCTCCTAACTTCATTTTAGAGTCAAGTGTGACACCACGGTACTTAACTTTTTGTTCCCACTGGATAGATGAGTTATCATATATAATGTTGTTCTATAGTAGAAAACTTGCTTTGCGTTTTCTTGTTAAATATATTAGCTGTGGTTTAGAAAATTTTCGCTTTATTTTTTATTAATGGAAGTTAGATTGTAATTAGATTAAAAATTAGAAACAAATAAGAGACGTATATTCGGCTGTGTCGAATCTTATATACCCTTCACAAATGTATCAACTACTTAAAATGTGGTACAGATTTTCCCGGTGCAAAGTATTGTTTGAGTCGTATTCTTTTATATTTAAACTCTACGATCGGCTGAATAATTAAGCACATTCGATCGGGTTGTTTTGTCTTTTTTCTGGATGCTTATCAATTTTTAACCAATTCTAGATTTTTTGCTACATTATAGATAATAGAGGAATTAAGCTTTTAGTAAAATTGATATTATTTGATAAAATTTTTAGTTTTCGGTGCAATTTTAGCCTTTGGGTAAATTTGTTCATTAAATTTTCAAAATTTAAGGAAGTTTGTTTTTGGAAACTTATTTGTTAAAAATTCTTTTATTGAAAGTTAATCAAGATCGGTTTTGTTAAAATTAACATTGGTGAATGTATTGGTGAAGTTTTCAAATTGTAAAATTTTATGAAATTTCGATTTTGTTCTGATTATGATTTTTTCAACTTTACCTAGGGACATATATCTTGTTATCATTTTTCTATTATAAAAACGTAAAATGTATTTTAAACGTAAAATATATTCTAAAAGCCGCCTTTGTGTCCTTCTGATTTTCCTTTTTATACGTATGCACAAAATCGGCTATAATATTAACTCCTGTTGCAGCAAATATTAAAAAAATAAAAAAACTCAGTATTTGGCAACACTGTTTTTCGTATTTTTTGTTTACTTGTATCAGTCGTAAAAACTCTTGCTTTAATTTTGTATTGTAAGCTCAGTCACGATTAACACAAGTGTGGTTGTGTTAGTAAGGAAGTGTGAGAGTATTTTGATTTTTTTGCATGTGGCATTAAGATATGGGTTGCATTAAAATTTATATCCTCTAGAAAATTTATATTCTCTAGAAAATCAATATTTTATTTGCCTATTGTTTCGTTCTATGATTTTGGTTTTATCTTAAATGTCAACTTGTAATTTTTGGTTTCTACTTTAGCAGTTTTTCTAGGAAGTTGTTGCACAAAAATTGTTGGTGCCATGTTCACCTGAAAGCGTGTCTATATATCCAGACATATTTAGATGGTGAGTCTGCCAGGGGCATTAACTCCAAAGGACAATAACATTTTTGTAAAAAGCAAAGGTTTCTGTAAGGCAGTTTCTTGGTAATGAGGTGAAGAAAGAAAAAAGCAAATGAGTGAAGATGTATTGATTTGGTGTCAATATAAATAATTTTGTGTTCTCTTTAAAGTTCAATTGCCTCCATATATTTGTAAAACTCTATAATCGACAATATATAAATATTAGTCATACCAGTTTCTTGCTATTATTAAAATATAAAAATGGGTTCGACGAAATATAAAAGTACAAAATGAGTTAATATTTAAAAGATTCATTCGTGTTATATATAATGTGTTTGACTGCAGATTCTCATTACATTACAAAATTTTGGCCGGCTTAGGCAATCGGTCTTCGCTCAGTCAAAACAAAAATATTGAATAGCTCCAAATTGAGAGACAAGAAGATCTGCTAATACCTCTTAGATAAGCTCACGTTGATTTTCCAAGACAATTTTAGAAACTTTTTCATCTTTAGCGTTAGTTTGGGAGATCTTTAAAACTTGGGATGCATATGTTTGCGATTTAATCAGATGTTTCTGGCAAATGTTTTAACCAACTAAATTCTCTATACGCAGCTCACAAAGCACAACATTACTTGACTACTTGTTAAAGCTATAGTACATTATTTTAACAATATATACAGGAAAGGCAGAACATATTTTCGAAATAGAAGTTTAAAGATTTCCTGAATTGATAGCCGGGAATAGTAATGTGTGTCATTTGCATATCTACTCGTACACAGTTTGCTAGTTTTGCTTTTTCTCTAAGAAAATAAAGTGCATCTGTTATCATATTTGTCAGTACAAGTATCACATATAAAAGTTTTCATTTGCAAAAGTGTATAGAATGATAAAGAGCCGTAAGGAGAGACATCTTGAAGTCACAAAAATTATTTTGTTGAATTTATCTACTCTTGAAGTTACTCTGCGTTACAACATCACTTTAACTTTTATTTAAAGCAGAAATACACACCTAACCACAAATTCACTCCTACATTTTATTTCAAATGTTATGCTCTTAAATCGGTTTACAATATACACGAAAAGAAAAAAAGGGTAACCACACACTAAGAGAAATATATTACGACTAAATTATGTGGTTGTAGTCAAAAGTTTATGTCTAAGAATTGAAATACTATGCATTTTGGTACTTCCAGTTGCTTATATATAAGCCCATTAAAGGCACCCAAATAATCTACGGAACTAAATGTTGAACCGAATTAATTTTTTTTAAAAACACCAAAATTTCGAAAACTAAATAATAAAATTAATTTTTTCCAAAAACCGAAATGTTACGAAAACACTTCCAACTAGTAAGAGAGCTATATTCGGCTGTGCCGAATATTATATATAAAATATACCCTTCACAAAAGTATGAACTACTAAATATATACTACAGATTTTCCCGGTGCCTTGTTTTTTCCTTGTTCGAGGAAACTAGACTTTGTGTAACATCAATTTTGCTAAAATTGGAACATTTTTTATTTTTCCAAAATTTTTGGCCAAACTGAACAATTTTGGCAAAATTGAAATTTAGTTTTAAAATATTATGAATTTTGGGTTTTTGTAGAATTTTTCGAATTATTTTGTTTTATTCTATTTTTTCGATTTCTGGTTAATTCCCAAATTATGGTGAAATTTATTTTGTGTGTTTAGATAAATTTACATTTTTGCTAAATTTATAATTTTTATTTTTTGGTGAATTTGTTCATTTTTTCCTGAATTTCCCAGTTTCAATTGAATTTGATTTTTTCTTTGTTTGATATATATTTTCTGAATATTATGATACTCGTATTTACTTTATTTAAAATTTTCAACTTCTCAAATTATCGTATATTTTTTATTTTTCATTTCCCATATAAGTTGAGGTTTTTATCAAATTTATAATATATTTTTGAGAATTCTGTAGTTATATTTCGGCTTTTTGGCGAAACTGAAAGTTGTGGTGAAATTTAAATTTTTGTAGTGAATATCAAAAATTTTATGAATTTACTTTTTTGTTAAAAATTTCGGCTGTTCATTGAACTAAGTTCTTAAAAAACTGTTATTCTAGTTCCTCGACGCTGTAGTAAATTTTTAAATTTATGCTTAATTGCAAATTTTAGCAAAATCCCGAATTATTTGAATTTTTTTGTGAAGTTTCGGGTTCTACAATAACCCCAACTAGAAACTGTACAAAGGTAAAGCATATAAACAAATTCAAAAAATAACCGAAACTATAATAACCACTTTCGGAGAGAGAGTTTTAATGTTGAATTACATAAGCAAAACTGGAGCCCAAATTAAGATTGCAAACAAATTCGTAGTACACTTTTAATAGTTCATATTCTTGCCAAGGGTATATAAGATGCGGCAAAGCCAAATACAACTCTTTCACTTGTTTTTTTTTTCTTTTTTACTACAATTCTCTTCATATATTGGAGGCCTTAGAAAGCATAGTTTACTCGATTTTGGTGAATAGTTTCGGACTTTAGAACAATTTCTTTACTAGCTTGTGAGCAGATTATCTTCCCTTAAAAATTGAAAACAAATGGGTGATGGATCAAGATAAAACACAGTACAGTTAGATTTAAAAAAGGGGTTCTATGTTTTGCTATTTTTTTAGCCATTTAAATACAAATTAATTTTTATCTAACTCTTACATTAAATGATTGAAAATAAAAATGTAAACTAACGTGATTATACTGAACAGAGATATTTTATTTTTGCTAGTTTAAAATTAATTCTAGTCCCTTTTAAGTTCTCTTTTTATTTTTAATCCTACGAATTTTAAATAACGGTGTCTTGTTACAAAAAGATCATGAGGAAGGAATAAATTTTTAAAGTAAAAGCTTTATTTTATTACAAAAATATGCTTAACTTACTTATGCATAGAAATTTCAACATTTTTGCTTTTTCAGAGGAACTAGAAATTTAGTTTTAAAACTCCTGTTTCTGTAAAATAATATTTCTTCTAATAATTGCACGGTACGACCTACCGCAATGTGCAGACGGGGGCGAATAAGAAATTCGAATAATTATATCTAATTAATATAAGTCATACACCCAGGGGTTCGTAAAAAACATACAAAACATGAGAATTCTAGACAATATTGTTGGTTATTTCAGTTAAAAGAACAAATGAAAACTTAACAAGGGATGACGCAATATCGGTAAAAAGAAAACAAAAAGGTTGCATTCAAAGGTACGAAAGTGCTTAGCAACACCTGCTATATTAATACAGGAGATTTTTAATTATAAAATTAACAAATTACGAAATATGTTGCATATGTCCATTAGGTGAAATTTTTATGTGCATTAATATAATAATATATAACAGCGCTTGTGCAAATTTTTGGGAACTTTGTCTATGTAACATCAAGCAGCTTACATAAGAAAAAATATTTAAACAAACACATATTATTTTAAAAGTATTAACAAAATTTTGTTTAAATTTGATAAAAGATATCAATGCAATCAAATTCATTATTTGAGTGAAATCTACTTGTAATTTTAAGGCACATCAAAGATGCAGGAAACAATTACCATTAAAATAATTTAATTGTAAATATTTATAATCAAGCATAAGTAATTGATCACCAGTTTTCTAAAGCAGGATTCAGTACAAGATTGAAGTATAATTTTTCTTAAGGAGCTTTGAATAAAATAAGTCCTTTAAAAACAAGAATTATAACGCCATCCCGCTTGACTTAATGTATCGCCTCACACTCAACTTATGCATTTGAGAGACGCTGACGCTTTTCCTACCCTATATTTATTAACTTAAAGTATTGTTTTTTAATAAATGGAACTTTAACGTTTACTTTTTGCAAACCACTTAAACGCATGTTGACAATACAATTCAATCATTGAGAAACACCATCAAGACCAACAACGCTAGCGTTAACATTATCACAGTTATCATCAACAAATTGTTGTCATGTCAACCGTATTGCGAGTATGAAAGGAGTAAGTACAAGTACATTTGTTCATTTGTACAGCAATAAAAATTAGTACGTGCTTATGACTTTACAAACAATCCAATGAACATACACATATACGGGCACATATCATCACACGTTAACATCAATGAAGTTATTGGGAAAGATAAAACAGAAAAGAATAAAAATGTTAATGAACAATACCAGCAATAGCAAAATTCATAAAAGGACGTAATATAGCTAGAAAAATTGTCATCATTGACAACTGATATGCAGAGATCTTCATCAAAACATGTATCAATAAGCGAATCTTACTTTATGTGCCATATACAGTTAAAAGATAGGAGAGTATTGGTAAACATACAGTTAGAAATCTTCAGCTTATCGACATTGAATGGACAGTGTTAGCCTATAAAATATTGTTTGCTAGCTTACAAGTCAAGAATGTTTAATTACTCGTAGTGCAACTAAAGAAGTAAGACATTATGTTTCCCTCCAGGCTGGAATGACTGATTTCCTTTTTTAATACTGTACATCCAGTAAAAAAAACCTCCAAAATGTTCAGTTAAAGTGTTTATAATATTCATAATAAAAAGTAGAAGTCTATTAAAATATTAATGGATACAAATAAAATATGAACGCACCTACACCTGTTAAGAGGCAGCCATTAGTACGATACATAATATGTCTTATTATTTTGCAAATATATCAATTGGATAGGGATACTAATACAATATTAGCACTCACTAACTTTCTTGGATCTGCGTGCCTTGGTATAAAAGAAATGAAAATATCAATAGAGATCTAGAAGTTCACAATATCCAGAAAGAAGCAAAAACAAAGACGTTCAAATGCGTAGACGAACTAGTGGTTCATCCCAACATTCTTACGCGCAATTTACACCAATTTCATAGGCACCAGCGACTGAACAAAAACCGACACATTGAGCCTGGCGAGATCGCTATTCCTACACAAAAGTAGATGGTTTTTTGATATTTGAATACATTAGTTATTACATTGATAATAATGTATAAATAATAATACTTTAGAGATAAGATTCGAATACTTATTGTAAATTTCTTTTATTAGAAAGATTCGATAAAATAAAAATTAAAGTTAAAGAAAAAAATTTTAGGCCAAAGAGTGGCGAAAGAAGGAATATTTGGACAGTTATCTTTTTTAATCTCAACAACAAAGTCCTGGTTGGAATTAAAGCAGCATTACCCCGCCCTATTTAAGACGTATGAAAATATATATTAGTAAACATTTTCCTACTTAATATCAGGTTATTCACCTTTTTCAAATCGACGAAAACATTATGAGCGAAAAACTGGAGTAATTATTAAAATATGGACAGTGATCTTGCAAGAATTATATAAGAAGCAACTGTGCGAATGACGCTGATACCCGACAGACAGACACTACTGTCTACAAATGACAAATTTCTACGCTTAATCCTTATATTGACATTCTATATTTCTCGGATATTAATGGTACCAACCCGTATAAGTCAGATTTGATAGTAGCCACTTTTAAGTATTCGCTTAATAAAAAATAAGTTTGGTTTTTTTATAAATTATAAATAAAATTGAAATTTTATTCAATGACACTGAATAATGGATAAAAATTATATTTTACTACGTGACATATAATTTATTCCAGGAAAAAGATATTTTTTAAATAGTTCGACCGGCTATGACAGAGGCCCATCCCCTTTACGTCAATTTGTCTGTCCGCAGTAAATATTATATCTCCTCTTCAAATATACCAACTAAGAAATTTGAAATATAAACATTTTTGGGTTGTAGCACATCAACTGATATCAAATTATAAGAAATAAAAGTATTTAATTTTGATTTAATTTTAAAATTATCTGAAAAGTGTTCATGGCCGGCCTGTTAAATGGAAAAATAATTTTACATATCCTCGATGATGTGTTATCTACAAACAACAAAACACAATCGCATATGAATACAATAATTTGGGTTAGTTTAACTACCTGGCTTGGTAATATCAGCCTGTAACTGTCTGATAATTTGAGTCATTGTGAAATATTCATATCAAATGTAAAAAACGTAAAAAGTATATAAAATAAATACCAATAATAGCTCCAAACATTTTCAAAAATTCTAAATTGTTAATAAATTACTCAAGAGTGTTTCCGCGAGTCAATTGAATACGTGCAAGTCGCCCCAGGTTTCTCTTAGTTTTAGTGACTCTAAATTAGCGACAATTTTTTATTAAAACCACTGGAGTATGTCTTCTGACGTATTTCACAACTATTGTCTTCGACTAAATAAAGGATGTAAACATGCAGTAGTTTGACAACAAAGTTTCTAAATAAATTGTTGAAATAATCTTATAAAGTCTTTTAGAAAATTTAAGCAGGGTTACGCCAAACAAGCGTTAAGCCAGACGAATAACTGAAAAATGGAATGAAAAATATTTAAAGAAAAGGACCCCGGACACCAGAAGTGATACCAAGAATTTTTTTTAAAATCAAAAGAAGCGAAAGTTTACGAATTGAAAAAAATTAATATTTCATATGACAAGATTAAATAGTTTTTAGAGGAAATTGGTTATGAGAGAGAAATAATAGGAGATATCAGAGCTCGTATCTGAAATTTGACGTCCGCTTGAAAAACCATTCATGACGACATTGAAGCCGTTTTTAAATCTAAGATCGAACTAAAAATGGCGACGCATTGTGCTAGCAACTTTAAAGGCGGACGCCTGGGCGTGGCAAAAAATAAATAAAATGTTTGGAATCGTCTTCAACTTTCCTGTAATCCTAGGGGGTGACAAGCTTAACTTTTATTTGGTATAATGAGGTGGTTCACCTTCATTCTCTTACCAAGGTTGTCGATAAAATAAATCCACTGTATTATTTAAATATTTTATTTAAAACTTACTTAGTCTTTACTATATAACGTCCGTTATTCTTTTTATATATACATTTACATTTGTACATAAAAAACTCCCTTATTTACCATTGGCTTAATCCCGGTTTAAACTAATGATCGTGTGTTGTTCAAGTACAATTGGAGACAATTATTTAGCGCTTTTTGATTAGAGTTTGTGATAAAGTTAGAAATAACGTTTAAAGCGGACTAAGATAAGCAAACTAGAATAATCGGACTAAAGTAATAAAATAAATATACTTTTTCAATTATCCTACACAAAGAAAATAAAGTTAAAGCTAAATAGGTCCCTTTTTAAAGTTGTGTTATTGATTAAAACAAACTTGAAGACAGCAATCGAATAACCGGAGTAATTATTTTGACGTTAAATAATTAATAAAATGAATTCCAAAAGAAAGTTTTTTCCTGCAGCAACTGTTTGTACATACATATTTCTTTTTTAAATTTAAAAATTGAATAATTATGTTCTTTTTGCTTTTAATTTATTTCTATAACTTCCTCGCTTGCTTTGTATAAAACTTTTCTTTCTTGTTTTTGTGAATGGATAGTTTAAAAAAAATATTTTTTAGTATTATATATATTTAATTTTTCCTTCGGTTATATATAATGGATTTTTAGGTAAAATTACATGAAATTGTGTAGTTATATTTGTTGTTACCTACTAAATAGGGTAGAGAGTCCTCAGGTTTCCTTAATTGAATATTAGTTTTGTACACTAGGCTATGACGTATTTTTGATTAAAAAGGAGAACCATATTTGAAGTAGTTAGAAATATATATGAAGAGAATATTACGGTGACTGTATAATCATTACATGTATGTCACTTTTTATTTTTCTGTTTTAAACGCAATTTGGTCGGGATGATGGTTAAAATAAAAACAGCATAAGGGAATTTTAGTTAAAAAAGAAATATATTGCGGCCTTTATCTGATTAGCAGCAAAGCACTTGCGTGATTAACAAAATTTACCGAATTATATATAGTATATCTTGCTAAACTTTAATAAAAGTTTTTAATAAGCCTAAAGATAAAATAATTTAATTAATTAATTTCAATTTGATTCAGGCTAAAATGCAGATAGAATCCAAAGGCTATTCGAGTTAATAACTAAGTCAAAATTGTATGTAAGCTTAAAATATGCACGATATTCATATTACACAAGTACATAAGGTAACTTGTAAAATATCCTTAGGCCTTGTTATGTCTTGACTAATTTACGATTCACTCAATTGTTCTACACATTGGTCTTAGAAGCCAAACCAAAACAATTATTTAATTTTGTGCTAAGGTAACTTGTAAAATATCCTTAGGCCTTGTTATGTCTTGACTAATTTACGATTCACTCAATTGTTCTACACATTGGTCTTAGAAGCCAAACCAAAACAATTATTTAATTTTGTGCTCTCATATTCCGTACATATAACCGTAATACATTATTAAAAGAATTATAAAGATGAAGTACCTCCATCAGAATTATAGACTTATTAATGAAATAAATATTTTATTTTCGAAATAATTCAATTAAAATATTTGTTGTAAAAAATCGAAGTCTTTAGATGGTGACCCACGAGTATTCCACTAACCTTACGTATTTAAGTCAAAATCGACATCAACTAAACTGATAATAAATGCACAAGCGGGCCTAAAGCGTTCTCCTTATATATTAGCAACATCATTTCTTATATATTTTTTATTTTTTTGAATTTTTAATTGGATGTTTAAGACTTCCTCTTCTATTTAATGATATCATCATTCTGATGTGGAGATTCCAGAGTCTGTGGCTTATTTAAAAATCGTAGAAAAGAAGTTTAAACGCCTCCAAAACAACATTAATGCAATAGACTGCCAATATAAGCCGCCCCTTATTTTGAAACCTTTTAATAAAACATACCCGTAAGTATGTTTAGCTGCAAAATATAATATATGTGCAAAGTTTATGTGGAAAGTTTTATTTGGATTCACTACAAGCTCGTATTGTAGCGTCCAATACATAAAGGCATTTGTGATGCAGCGTTTGCCCTTCTTAAATATTAAAACATGAAACCATAACAACAAACACATTTTAAGTAGCATTTTAGGTGACAATTCCATTACAATTTGATGCGCTATATTCTTTAGTTAGTTATTGCTTTTGCTGTTGTGTTTTTAGGAAAAAAATTAAATAATTAAATTTCTACTTCTAATAAATCTTTAATATTTCCATATTATATTCTCGCTGCCAAAAACAGAAAACTACAATCGATATTCATATGCAACCTGCTAGTGGAATAAACGTTGGAAATTAAGATGACCAAGAGAATCCAAAAAGTGGCATGCAAGTTTTTAGTTGCATCTTTGTTATCATATTTTATCTTTTCATTTTAAGCTTTGAATTTCTCTGGACAAACGATTCGTATCAAATTGGTGAGGCTAACTAACCTACCTAATATGTAGACTTCTTTCTTTATTTTTATTTAGAAACTAAATTATGATAACGCGTATTTTGAAAGCGCCAACATTATAAACGTGAAATTTAAAATAAGGCTGATGTACGCCATTATATATTAAATGCGCTGCGCTGGCATGGATCCGACTGGCACAACTTGCAATGACAGTGCACATATAGATGTATAAGCCGTTTTAGAGCAAATGTGCTGCGTATCAACACTCTTATTAGGTTTTTCACGTTTATAGTATCTAATTTTTACTTTGCTTTTAATGTTATTTGTTTAGCAGGCCGACGAAGAGGTCAACAAATGTGTACTACTCTGCTCGTGCTTTGAAATGACGCGAATATAAAGAGACCGGAGTAGTCGTAAAACTGTACGAATTTATAAACGTGAGTTAAAACTTTCCTAGATATTACGTTCTAACGGACTATGTTTAACTTTAACACGTATTGCGTATCACAAATTGATACCTGAACAGCAAGGCATTTCCTTAAGGTACCAACAGACGACATGTTTTTCACATTGTATGTGTCAAAATTTACATATGTAAACGGAAACATGTCGTGTGTTACCTTTAAAACATTGCTTGTGTAAAAAACATAACAAAAGTCATAAGACATTATTTCAAATAGAGCGTGCTCTATTTTCTTATGTTAAACATACAGCTCCAAATGTCTATGTCATGCGAACAAATTCGTCGGCGGTTGATTATGTGCACAATCATTAGCCGTCTGAATGAAGTATTTTGCAAGACAAATAAACTATATATATTTTTTTAATTTAACGTTGTCGTTTTATTAAAATGAGTTCAGAAATGTATAGATTTTTAGATACAACCTCAACGTCTTGTTTAAAAAGGGAAAAAACCAACGACGGAACCAAACATATTTCGACGGCTGCAAGGAGTTTATCAAACAAACGGCGTGGATATTTATTTATTGTTGGGCAATCAATAAACATGACCGATGTCATGTGTGATACTACATGGACGTTTGTGACCAAAAATTATAAACCTTATGTAATTTAACCAATATTGACAGACATAAAGAAAAACATACGAATCGAAAGCTTAAAAAACACATGTAAAAAACATGTCGTCTGTTGGTACCTTTAGCTGAAAGCACTTTAAGGCCAAAGCTAATCTAGTAGAAGAAAAACAACAGTCACAAATATACATTCTGTTAAAAGAAAATATTGAAATTTTTTCTTTCATTTAAAATTTTAAGCTGGATATCCAGCATTAATTCTTTTAAAAGTTTGTGTTTTTGTACCTCATTCGTCAATATTCGTCACCAAAAATAGAACATATTTGTCTATACCAAACTGCACACAATTATGACGCGGCGAACTTTGAATTAGATTTATTTCTATTTCTTTCGCCGGAGTACGACGAACAAAAAAGTACAATGTGGCCATGTTTGGTTTTAGTTTCCAAGTATTTTAGTAAATAAAGTTTTTTTTAATAATAATTAATTTAATTTTGTTTTATAGTATTTAAAATAAGTTTACAAAATAGTAGTTAACTATAAAATTACTTTTTGGCTTTGTTTTTGTTAGTGTTTATTTTTTTAACTATTATTTTTTATATGTAGGCAGCTATTGCTTTCCGACAAACAAACAAACATAAAAACAAACACATTTTGTGCTTTATAAATATCGATAACAGCTGTTATCTTTTCCTCGTTATTGTGTTTCATGCGACGAATTTACGTCGTGTTGGACGAAATTCGTCGTTCGTCCCAGTTGTGTTCCCAGCATAAAGGGCATTTGTAAGCTGTCGTTTACTTCTGATTGCTGCATTGTAGCGGATATATTTTATTAAACAATTCTGAATCCATGACAAATTTATCAGCGATAACTATCGACAACCTAGGTTTATATACAGGTTTATTGAAAATTATATACTGAATTGAATGTTTAGCGTCGAAAGCCAATAGAATTGTATGAAATAGAAAAGGAGAAATAACGAAACATTGTGGTACTGCATTTATCAACACTAGGCTCCTATTTTAATATCCCATCTACCACAACACGTACAGGGGATTTACTGTAAAAAAGCTGGAGAAAAGTTAATATCTGAAAATATTTCTAATAATAAAAAATGTATAATAGTTCATTTACATTACACGGAAATCAAATATGTTTGGTTTGAAACATAACTCCAATCACATTAACTTTTATTTACAATTGACGCTTAATTTGTTTTGCAATTTTAATTATCAATTCGATTTTAGTAATATCTTCTTAAAAATATAATCAAACGCATTGTTTTTTTTTTTTGTGTTTTTTAATTAACATGTAATTCTTGTACAACGTAATATTTTTAGTACACTTTGGAAAAGCCAAAGCTGCATCACTAACTAACGAAGTAGACTTTATTTTGTATGGTAAATCTAGATTTCACTCAAAATTTCGTAACTTCTGGATTACTGATCTAAGGAAGTGCACTGTAACACAAATTATAAATGGATGGTAGCGTCTCAATGTAATAAAATTTATTTAGAAAACATTTTGTTTAAAAAAGTTACCTAAATTGTTTGCCCTTGATTTACTTAAAATTATGCTGAATTTTTTTCCTTATATTAATGTTCTGCCAACTTTATGTAAAAAAGTGAGAAACAAACAATCTATAAACTAATATATTACTTAATTGACATAAGACGTTTGTTATGTCTTGGTTGATTTCGTTATATAAAGTAAAAAATGTTTGTTTGTACATCAAATCAGTTCCCTTTATTTTTCGACCCTCTCAAAATACCCACCAGCAGTATAATATTCTCTATGACGCCTTTACTTATGGCTATATTTCGTGTAAGAAGAATTAAAGTATTTTCAGCTTTCAATAAATAAATATATAGAATATTTAAAAATTTTACCAATTTTCTGTTGCTTTTATTGACTTAAAACGATATACTCGTGTATTCGGCACGTCAGTGAAAAAGGCCAAAAAATTGTATTATTTTGGTTAGAGAATTAGTTAGGTTAGAGAATATATAAAAATGACGGAAAATACAATAAGGCGTTACAATCGATTTCAAAACAAATATGTATATAAATAATCAAAACATCCTGCAAATTGTAGCCCACATTTTTTTGAAGAATAATATCAAACACATAAAATACAAATCACTTGATTAAAGTATTTTTTCTTGTTCAATTTAAAACGTGACATAATACATTAATTGTTTAAAATTGTGAGACAGGTAAACAAAAAGTAAATTAAATTGTAAGTCATAAAAAATATCTTATTAAGACATAACGTAGAAAAGAACATCCCAACCTGCATTTACACATAATAAATTTCCTCTTAAAGTTTCACAAGGATCAGGACATCAACATATACTAACAGTCATATTATGATTCTAAGAAGACGAATTTTCACAAAAGTAAATTTCAGCAAACACCCGTTTTCATTCATACTAAAAAACACATACAGACATATGTATTTACATATATAAATATAAATACATATAAACGTGTGAAGTACACTTGTAGACGAATGAATGAAAATTATTTATTTGCTGAAGAGTAACGGGGAGGAAAATTTAATAAAAACAAAAGTGTTTCAGACAACAATAATAGCCGTAAAAAAAAACAATATATAAGCAACTGAAAACAATTAGAGAGAGATACAAATTTCAAAATTGCACATATCACAGCTACCAAATATTATAAAACAATAGAAGCAGCAATGAATAAAGGCATTCTCCAGAAGATGATGGAATACAAAATGAAAGTACATAAAATATTCAAAAGAAGAAATTTATGACCTAGGTGCGAAACGCAGACGCAAAGACTACTTTGTGAGTTTTGGTAGTTTTAAGTGCGCTTTTCTTAACACGCATGTGTGTGACCATCAAATCTTTCATGGCGTGACAGGATATCCGGGTATAATAATACACTCATATTATAAGTTGACTAAAAATCTGAAAAATGGGCCAATACAATTTTTTTTTTCAATAAAAATCCAGATTCAATGAAAAACCAAAATTTTACGAAAAGAAATACCTAAAATCAAATTTTACCAAATTCTAAATATTCACCGCCAAAATTAAAACTTTACCACAATACTAACCTGTTGCCCAAAAGCAGAAAAATCGCAAATAAACTATATTTTATGAAAAAATCAACATTTTAACAATTTAGATGTTTAAAAACATATAGAATCAAAAATTTACCACAAGTCGTGAATTCCCGAGTTCACCAAAATCCAAAAATTCAAAAAATTTTTAATTACAAAATTAATAGAATTTTCCAAATAATCTAAAAAAATCCGAAGCATAACGAACAAATTTAAAAAATTCCAAGTTCTGGCAAATTTTTTAAATTTACCACAATCCAAATTTAATAAAAGCCGAAATTTTACATAAAAAATCAAAGAAATGAAATTCACCAAATTTCAAATATTCACCACAAAAATGTAAATTTCACCACAATTTTGTTTACCAAAAAATACCAAAATTAAAATTTAAGCACAAAAATTTAAATTTCACCAATATTTTTAATTTCAGCAAAAAAAAAAAATTGAAAAAAATTTTTACTTTACAAAATTAAAAAAAAAACAATATATCAAACAAAAAAATCAATTTTCATTACAACTCGAGAATTTATTAAATAATTTTATATCATAAAAATTGTAAATTAAAACTAATCTGAAAACAACAAAAAACACCACAAATCCTAATTATATTTTCAAAAAGTTAAACATAAATTAACAAAAAAAAAACGGGAATTCAATAATATACCATAAATATTACAACTTTAATAAATTTATTTAATTCCTTAATTTAAAATAACGAAACTATAGTCTAAAAATTTTTATATTACTAAAATAAAATAAAAAACATTTCCAAAAAAGCAAAGTTTAAAAACAACAAAATTCCACCAAAAAATTTAATGTTCACAGAAAATTTACCACAAAATCGAAAAACTGGAATAAAACAAAATAATTGAAAAAATACCACAAAAGCCAAAACTCACCAAATATTAAAATATCTAAACTACATTTCAAAACCCAATGAAAAACGAAGAAATTTCAACAAAATCGATTGAATATTTTTAGAAACAAGGAACAAAAACAAACTTCAACATATTTTGAAACTTATTGATAAAATTTACCCAAATGCGGAAATTGTACCAAAAACTCTAGATTTTATCAAATATTAAAAAACAAATCCTTTGCAGTGGAAAATATCTGTAGTATATATTAGGTAATTCATAATTTTTTGTTAAGATTCGGCACAGCCGACTATAGCTAAAAAAAACGAATTCCAAGAAATTATTTCATTCAAAAGTTAATAAAATTTTAAATAAAATAAAGTAAAAGAGCTATATTTTTCTGTGCCAAATTTTATATAGCCTTTACAAAAGTATGAACTACTAAGTATACTATAGATTTGATAAAACGTAAAGTTTTCGGTGACATTTCAGCCTTGGCGTAAAATTTGTCGTCAAATTTCAAAATATTATGAAGTTTGTTTTTTGTTCCTTGTTTGTGAAAAATAGATTTTTTGGAATTTTATGTAACATTTTGGCGAACTTGAATTTTAGCTTTGAAATTTTAAAATTCAATGTTTTTTTTTTGAACATTTCATACTTTTTTCGAAAATTATTATACTTTTGTAATATAAAATCTTTGAAGTATAGTTTTGTTTTGTGGTGAATTTTCGGATTTGGGTATATCTAAATTTTGTTTTAATTTTTGGGATTGAATAGGATTTTTGATAAAATTTTAACGATTTTAAATTTTTTGGGGATTTTTGTTCCTATATGTTAAAATATAGTTAAAAATATAGTTTTTATTGTGATTTTTCGGCAAACTTGTAATGAAATTTAAATTAGTATGGTGAGTACTCAAAATTTTGGTGAATTTCTTAGGTTTTTTTTCTAAGATTTCGGTTTTGAATTTATGACAAACAATTTTTTATTTCCAGTTTAAAGATTTTTTGGTAAATTTTCGACTTTAAGGTAAATTTGAAAGTAAGTAAAATTTGTTGAGCTTGGGTTTTTAAAATTCGATTTTTTTGGAAAAATATATTTGGTTAATTTAAAAATTTTGAACTATTGTTTAGGTTCGTGGTAAATTTTCTGATTTGGGTGAATTCCCCAACATTGGTATAATTTGGCCTTTCTCATTTTTAAGATTAATTAAGATTTTTAATAAAATTACAAGTTTAATGATTTATTGTTTGTTTTATTCGACCTTTTAGTATATAAAATTATTTATTTTTATTAGAGCCCAAATAAAAATAAATTATTTATGGAAGCTTTAATATTAAGAACCTTTAATGCTCTTAAAATAATGCGCACTTTCCTGCAGTGTCACCAATCTAATCCTGTCTTTAAAAGCACAGAGAATCCATAAATATATTGTCAGCATAAAATAAATTTGTTTAGAATTACTCACTTGCAGTTTCGGGTGAGATTATATATCTTGGTGCGAATATCTACATAAGATCTAGAATTTCCTCTAGAGCCTCTCAATTCTTCTCCTCCCATAAGTCCTGCAACATTTTTTCCATTTCAGCGAACCACACAAGGGGGAGGCTGGTTTTCTTCTTTTATAAACACAAAAACTAAATGAATTTAATTTTATTTAAAAATAAAAAACAAACTGTCACGCATGCCGCTCATTTTGCTGAAAAAATTTATTGTTTATTTTATTTTTAATATTAATGTCATTTAAGAAGTGATGACACAAAAATAATCGAAGTTATTTTAAAATTAGTGATGGCTGTGTCAAAGGGCTATTAAACGAAAATAATACTGAATTCAATACTTGAAATATTTTTCGAATGAAACCAAAAATATTTTTTGTTAAGTAGATGTCCACTGCTGTAATCCACATCAACTGAGAGTATGTAACATATATTATTGTTTTCATTCATTTTTATACCCTTTGCAAGAGAGAAAATTCTTTATATACATATAGGTTTGTCATTCCGTTTGTAATTTTTGCAACATTCTTTTCCGACCCAACAAAGAATATATATTCTGGATCCTTTTAGGTAGGGAAGTTGAATTTACGGTGTCCGTCTGTCAACTCTTTGGCGGCAATAGACAACCTATAAGATTGAAACTTGGACGACTGGATCAGCGAGCTAGGCGAAATTTCACTACTTGAAATCAGCCACAAGTTCCCTATACATAGGTCATAAAAGATTTGTCTGGGCTTTTTTTATTCTCACACTTGCCAAAGCTCATAAAATTCGCATATTCCTTATCAAATTTGCTATAAAGCCCCCTGAGAGCAATTCTCATCCTAAAGATCCGAAAAACTAACAACGAAATTTCACAAAAGGTTAAAAATTTTGAAAAAAATTCAATTGATTGACAAAAATCCCAGGAATTCCGTCACTATTTTCACGGGATTGCAATTTTCTCGTGAAAAACTCCAATACCAAATCACTTCGTCGGAAAGTCAAATCAAAAATCAGAAATGGATTTTCTCCAAATAGTGCCACAGAAAATACGAAACAATCCACTTTAAATTGCATCGCAGCTGCTGTAAATTACAAAAATGTACCAGGTAATTTTAAATTGCTTTATACCACATTGCAGGAAAATTTTTGCGACTCAGCGTAACTTGGAAGCATGGGAACATTTATGTTCATTAAGAAATTATTGATCAGATGCTAGCAATGACATAAAACTCACAACTTCAACTCGAAATTCCACAAAATTTTGAAAAATCCAAATTTAATTTAAAAAAAAAACAGAAATTTTTATTAACCAACCCTTGAATATTCACCACAAAAACTAAAATTTCACCACAATGCCGAAAAATGTATATATTATTGTTATTATTTAGAAACGTCGAAATTTCAACAAAATGTATGTTTAACAAAAATATAAAAAACAAACCAAAAATTCATTACAAGTGGTGTTTAAAAAAAATTTAATTCACAAAAATAAAAATATAAAGTTTATATTAAATGTTAAATAATATGACTTAAGCCGGAGGCCAAAGTTAATTATCTGAAACAATCCTTTGCAAAAAGGCCCATAGGTTGCCCAACACTGCTTTTGTTTTTCCTTAATATGCATTATTCATGTTATTTTACATCAGTTATGGCGGCTATAGTTTTAACGACCTTTTGCCAAAAACTGGATTAATAATAAATTGTAATAGCAAAAAAAATTTTTGATTATTCAGCACAAAAATTTAAATTTAACCACAATTTTGTAATTTCACCAAAAAGGCGAAAAATCACTATAAATCATTGTTTTATCACATATGTGGAAATGTTAACAAAATCGATGTTTTACAAACATATAAAAACCAACATCAAAAATTCACAAAAAATTTAAAAATTTAATTTTTTTTCAAAATTCTCAATTAATCTGAGAAATAAAAAAAAATTATTTTACTATAGTTTAGCACTTCACCAAAATCCGCAAATTTATCATAACACAATAATTAACTTAAAAATTATAAATCACATAAATATCATAATATTCCAAAAAAAATCGAATTAAAAAAACCCCGAAACTGCACAAAAAATTAAAAGAAATTCGAAATTTTGACAAAATTTTAAATTCAGAACGAATTCGGAAAATTATAATATCGAAAAACTAGAATTGAAAAATCGTTTTTGCTAAAAAATGAATATTTACTATAAAACCTAAATTTTATTAAAAACAACAGAATCAATCACCAAGTAATAAAATTTCACCTCAAAAATTTTAATTTCCCCAAATTTTGAAATATCACCAAAAAGCCGAAAATAGAAAAAATGTGTATTTTACAAAATTGAGAAAATAAATACAAAATCAAACAAAAAAATTTCATTGCAACTGGGAAATTCTGTAAAAAATTAACAAATTCACAAAAAAAAATTAAATATCCTAAAAGTTATAAATATTACTAATAATCTAAATTATTCTGAAAACAACAAACAACCAAATTATACCATAACTTTGAAATTCAACGAAATGCTAAACAAATTAAAAAAAGTAAAAAAATATCCGAAAAGTTCGAAATTTATAAAAAACAAACCAAAATTGCACCAAAAATCAAGTAAGTGCCAATAATAATTGCTTTAAAATCAATAAATATAACAAAGAACCGAAATTTTACTAACAATACTACAAAAATCAAAATTAAAACATTTTGTGATTTAATCACAAACACGTTAACTTAACAAAACCAAACTGTAGCCTAAAAATGTTTAAATTCACCACAAAATTGAAAAACTAGAATTAAAAAATAATCCCAAAAATACCAAAAAACTAAAATTCCCCAAATTTGCATTTGTATATTCTTCAAAAGTTTTCAGTTTCATCAAAAATAATTATTAAAAACGTAGCAATAATAACAAAATCGGTATATAAGATCCAAAAAACAAACAAACAAGGAAAAAAACTTCATATTTCTTTAAAATTGAACGACAAAATTTTCCCAAGACTGAAATTGCACCGAAAACTCTCAATTATCAAAAAAAAAAAAAAAAAAATTCAATGCACACCGTCAAAAGTCCGTTGGATATAATTAGTAGTTCATACTTTTGTAAAGGGTATATAAAATATAAATAGCTCTCTTACTTGTTTCTAAATAAACTTGATGAATTGAGTTGAGGTTTTTCAAACTAAGATAAAAGTTATGCAAAAACAGTATCGAATGTTTAATAGCAGAATAGACAAATCAGTTGTTTATACTGTATTTAATTACACCTAAATCCAAAATAACATTGAACGAAAATTAGTAAATCATCCTTGATAAAGTGCTCATGCGACTGTCGCCGCGACTTTATAGCCCAGACTTTGACCATTGACCGTGATTTTTCCGTGTTTAATTCCTGTTTAGAAACATTCAAACCATTTTGGCCTCCCTTTTGAGCATTTACAGAAGCAATTTAAATAGGAGGGCTTATTGTCAAGTTTCTGTGATCGGCGCAATGTGACACATTCCAAATTTCTCCCGTGTTGTCAAATAGCAATACAGGAGCTTCACGAGGAAAATGCAATCCTCAAGACACGTATTCAACTGGTGTGGGCGCTTGTACAGCTTAAAACTCTAAAAGGTATTTGAAGATCAGTTAATAAAATAAATTTTGAGAATTAAAAGCCGCGTTAGAAAATTTTTATGCTTGACATGGAGTCAAAAGAGGAACGACGAATAATTGAACCATTGCGTTTCATGAAACAGATCCGGCTGGCTACTAATTCCAATTTTTACGCATCATTTATCTCAACACTTTATTGCCGGTAATAAACCCTGCACTAGGTAAATTTAATTGACCCATCATTATTACGCCTTATTAAGTCAAATTTGGTCAGGCGCCAATAAAGCGAATGAATGTTTAATATCATGTAGGCATGAATGGCCATGAATGCGAATGTATGGGAATAAATAAATCGCTGTAAAATCTTATTACTTACTATTTTTCTGTTGCCATGTTGTAATACACAACAAGTAAACGTTTATTGGAGGAAAGAGACATAATAAGAATTACAGAAATAAGTTTCTGTTTTCATTTATTGGTTTGTAACATTAGCTGAGTTAAAGCAGACATACTTGCGTTTAATTATGTCACATTTCTCTCCTTCTTTGATTCAGGCCGAAATTTTAAATAGTGAATAATAAAGAATTCTAACCGCAGTTTGTTTGGGAGATTTTCCTCACTTTATTTGAAATAAAATGTGCATGTACAAAACAAGTAGAAAATCATACCATCGATGTATGTCATCGATGTCGTGATCATTCTTTGGTAGAATAGCTTTACTAGTTTAAAATCGTTTGCATGAAGCAGCCTTAAATTAGAGTTGACCTTTAATAATAAAACATTTGTAACTAAATTATAAATTATAACTATATGTACATATAAAAACTAAACGAAGTAATTTTAATAAAAGATCAAATAAATTAGCTTGTCGTTCTTTACCAAGGTTCTGAGCTTGAAGTACGGAACAATAAATCTGATACGCACATAATTTAATAATTGTTCCTCAAAAACCAATACACTTTATTGACGCATGTTCCCAATATGTGCTTATAGATGTTCTAATATGAGAAAGGGTTCTAGGACAAACATTACCAAAATAGCAAGTTGCCTAGAAATGGAATGGTATGGTACATATGAAGAACTTGGTCCTCATTTTGATCACAGTACTTTTTACGGCCGAAATTTTTGGATAAGGACTTGTCCTTATTTTCATATTTATGTTTTTGTGTGGATTCAATTTTACCGGAAACGGGTTTTTCCAGAAATTAATTTTTCTTTAGAAAAATTTAATTTATTAAAACTATATTTTTTTTTTTTGGCTGCAACTTCAGTTTATTTTCGAGTTCTCATTCCTTAAATATCTTTATTTACTTTAATTAAATTTTAATATATATATATATATATATATATATATATATATATATATATATATCTGAGATATTTAACAAATTTATTATGTATGACAATATTTTTGTTATTCCTTTTAGAGTTTGTTTTGGTTTTAAAACTAAAATTTATTAATCAATTTATAAATGCTTTTGTTTGCTTACTGGTGTAAACGAACAAGTAAATTTGTTAATGTGAAAAAATGTTAACAATACTATGGAAAACAAAACCACATCCCATTCTTTTCTTGATTATGCAGTGGGTGGCAAATGCATGTCCACATCGAAAATTTGAATATTTATTTTATTTGGAAATGTATTTTAATTATTTTAATACTCTCTACAGACCAATATATCTTCTAAAGTAAAGTTATTCCGTAAATAAGAAAATCAACTGAACCATCACCCGTCCGTAACATTTATTTTTGTTCAGATTGTTGGATAAAATGCAAACTTGACTAATTAGTCGCTTTAAGTTTACAGAATCATTTTGTACTGGCGTCTTTTAAACACATATCTTTTGGGGAATAGGAAAAAACTCAATAATTCATCGTAATTCAATTCATTGTCTGCATGGCAATAAACTCATTTTTTACGTTGCACCAAAACTCTAGACTCTTTTATCTGCATAATCATCTTCATAGTTATAAGTTCTGTCATAATAGAAAAAAATCTCAATAGCCATTACAGCTTAATATAGACATGTTCGGGTTCCCATGAAACCAATAAACTTTTTTTTTAACTGGAATAATAATTTATAAAAAAGACACGTTATATTTGCCAGCGATTGTAAATTGTTTTTTTTATTTCTTTATGGTTTGGTTGTCTTCGATTTATTAACTTTTTGCTATTGTTCCACAACCAATACTTGTGTTTACATGAGTTATTACGTGTGCTACACCACAAAAGACTAACACTGTAGTTGGTCCGATATAAACATATGTATATGCACAATAAACCTCTCACACCAGTACCACACACAATCAACAATTCCGCACTGTGTTTAACTGAAATTTTGAGTAAGTTGATGTAGTGAATAATAGCCCAATATTTAGGGCGATTACTCATTTTTCAGTTTGAATAATTTTTCCCATCTTTTGGCTGAAAGGGAACTTTTTTCTGGGCGTTTCATCGCTAAGACGCACTGCTAATTTTGGCTTAGGACGACTTTCAAATAGGCGTTTACACTGCTTAATTGAATACACCATTGGTGAGCCCATCACTGGCAATGGCCCCACAACAGTTCAGCACATTTTGACCGGAATCGAACATGAACGTAGTAGAAAAAAAATATAATAATAAGCAGAAGTATAAATCCATATACTGACTGTTATATAAAAATAAACAAGGACTCTCTCTCTTTAATGTCTCTAATTTTATATATCGTCGCTGTTGGTTGCAGAAAAATAAAGAATTGGACAAATACAGTAATGTTTGAAGAGAAAAAGCTACAAGCTCATTTTCTAAACTTAAACAATTACTTACATGTCACGACATTAGTATCAACCTAAGCTTACGGTTTAAGAAATGGTATGTGTGGTAGGTACTCTTATGGGGAGTTGAGACACGGATAATTAAAGTTGCAAATATGAATATAATATAGGTGTTCGAAATGTGGCGCTATCGCCAAATATTAAAAATTTCATGGACTTATTGTGCTACGATCATAGAAATTATAAAAAATTACGAAAAGAACGCGAAGTCCTAACAATAACAAAAATGCGCAAAACCGCTTACCTTGCCCACATTATTAGAGAAATATATGAATATTCAACAGTTTGTACATGACATAATAGAAGGAAGAAGAGGCAGTAGAAGAAAGCAAATGTCGTGACAGACAAATATCAGAAATTAGACGTGTATAAGAGCGCTTGGTGAACTAGTTCTCACTGCTGGTAACAAAGATTAATTTTTACAAATAGTTTAATATAATTTATAAATTATAATGAAAAATAGAAAATTATATAAAAATTGTAAATAGCTTTTTATATGAAATCAAAATGTGATAAAAATTTTTTAACTTTTTGCATGTAATCGCTGATATGTATAATTATATAGGCAATAAAAGAAGAAGAAGAAATTGAACGATATTAAAAAGGACATCATATGATTCCATGAAGTATGTTAGTGTATAGTTACCTCTCATAGTACTCACTCGATATTAATTTTCCACCCCACGAAGTAATGTTGGAAGATGTTTTATTAAAACGTAAAAAAATAATTGTCAGCAAGAAATTAATGTGAAACGACCTATTGTACCAATGTTATAAAGATAAATCAAAAACAACAACGTAGCCAAAATTCCCCGAACCGCGTTTTAAAGTAGAAACAAAAACAACTAATACAGAGCGAAAGAGTAAACAGAAGATACACACACGACAAACACATATACAAGACTACTAAGCCGGCAAATTAAATAAATGTGTATGTTCGGGACATTTCAAGAACCGGCCGCGTTGTCTATGTAAAGGCGCCTTTCACCGCAGAGAGCAGAATTGACTTTGAGATTTCATAGAGTGAATAGTTGTGTGTACATAAGATTGTTAAGTATACAGTGTAAATTAGTACTGAAGAATTGTAAATAAGAATCGCAATTGCCGAATAAAGTTGTGTGTTGATAAAATCATTAAGGATTGTGTCTTGCGTCTGGCCGGTGTTGAAATCAACACTCTAAAGGCACTACAAAACAAAGCTATTAACAATATCTGAGCTCTTGTTTGTATATAAAGTGTGACTAACACAAATTTTTAAATTTATAATATGAGCTCAGTTCAAAATAGAAACTGTTCCATTTTCATATTCAATATGAATTTTATCTGTCATATTCATAGAGTTAACTTTACTGATTTTAAAATACTCATATGAATGGACATTATATGAATTTGTATTTTCTTACATAAGTGCAAATGTGGGCATAAACTTCCAAATTATCAATATCATCATACGCATTAATCAAATTTTCTCATCAACAAACTGACCTGATTATTTGTTTATAAGGAAGTATACTGATACAATATTGAAATGACAATTTGTGAAGTAACACTAATAACTTAAAGATACATTATTATGTCTCCTACACATGTTTTATTGAGATTATTTGAAATGTAACTTTAGACATTAATTTGTATAATTTAATTAAATACCAAAATGCATTATTTTGATAAACTAGATTTGTTTTGAGGTTTAAATTTCTAATATTGTTTTCACTGAATTCTGTTTATAAATGATATTAAATTCTACATTCTCTTTTACTGTGACATTATTAGAGACAACGCACAAACTGAGCCTTATTGCCTCGAGAAGCATAAAAGAAATATCCTTACAAAAGCAGGTTTGCCGAATGTTATGAAACAAAAAATTTTTAGCTTGGGCTTATCAGCCTGACGTGAATTGTTATTTGAAACAAACTAATAAATTTTCTTTTATATATATATAAAAGGCCTGCCCTAACAATTTGCTTAGTCATGATATTGATTGCCACCTCCAATAACCAGTTTTTCGAGTGAGACAAAACACTCCCAAAATGTTTAAATTTAAAGTAGTCACTTTGAAAAATATATTAACCTTCAAACTTGACGCCTCGTTAGTAAAGTTTTGTGTGAAAAAAGTTAAAAATATCCGAGCTCCTGGGATTCCCGCTATAAATAAAGAAAACTATGGTATCAAGGAATTTGAATTTTTAAATTCGTAATTTGTTTAAATTATAAATCTATAAAACTATTTAATTCTTAATGCAGTTTTTAAATATATATTTTAATCTATATTATGCAATATATAAAAGCATTTTATAAAGTTATGAGATAAAAAGAAAACAAAACCTAAAAATTAAGTTTATTTAAGTTAATAATATAAAAAATCTGGAATAAATTGACACTTAGTCAACCTATTCATGCGATCCGCCACAGCTCGTATTGAAAATGGAATTCAAATCCAATGCGTTTCTGAAAAAACAAAAATACATTTTGATAAGAAACGTATTTATGGTCGAAATTAAACTAATGATTTTCAGAGTTTTATTTTTTCACTCCAAACAGGAATTCGATTTAGATTCCATTTCCAATCCGATCCATTTCGATTTCATAAACAGGCTAAAAAATTTAAATTTTTGTATATCCTCCTCAGTCCCGAGACGAAAATAAAAAGTAAATTTTCGGAAAATCCGTTTTACTAGACTAATTTAAGGACGAGAGAGTCCTGAGTTATTTAAGGTGCAGCGGGCTGGACATTTGGAACAAGATTAAGTGCAAGTTATTATGTAATTCATTTTTTATTCATATTAATTTAAAAATAAAAAGTGCGTCTCTTATTCAAATTATTAAAAAAAAAATTATAAATTATGTGTGAAACTCCATACAACATTGACGCTCATTAGTAAGGCACAGAAAAACTCCACAAGCAATACATTTGATTCTGGTTCTTTGGCTGCACCCTTCCTTACGGCAGCGCATACATTTATTTTTATTACTTACAGCGCAAACAGGTAAATGTTTATTGTTAGTTTTTCAAACTTCCTTCGGTGGAAAAGGCACAGTTTTAGATTTTTTTGCCGGTGGTTCCACTTCATCTTTAGAGGGTTCTTCTATTTTAGTGTCTTTATTTGCATCCGCGATCAGGCAATTAGCAACATATAACTTGAATTCTAACAAATCCATTATATTTTTACGATTTTCACCTCTAGCGTATTTATCTTTTTTGCAAATCACCCAAGAGTTGCATAGAGCAATATCTATTAAGTGGCAGAATACTTTAGAAGGCCACTTTTTGGTTCTAATAGCGATGCCGTAATACGAAATATATCTGTCTGCTAAGTCCACACCTCCCATACATTTGTTATATCGCGGGATGGCATTTGGGCAATCAATATTTATGTAATTTTTGATCCTCTTTTCCCATCGGCGAACAGTTTGAATTGGACGCGCTCCAACTGATGTCGTAACCATTACGACAGCTCGGCTATCCATCCATTTAATGACAGAAATTTTCTCATCTTCTCTCAAAAACTGTTCGAAAGTTCCTCTGCCCTAAGCATGGCCTTGTCTGTGGTAAGCTTTGCAACGAGGTCCTTCGGCGTTCTATTTAATTGAATTGTTCCTGTAGGAAATATGCTTTTTCCAAAAGATGTTGCAGCAAGTTAAAAGAAGTAAAATATCGATCAATGAAAATTTCGGTACCCTTGCTCAAGTCGGTTGCAAGTTTATCAACAACAGAGCCTCCAATTCCCAATTGTTTATTTATTTTTCTATTAGGCCATGTTTTGGCGCCTTGGTATATAAAAAAAAATCCAATACTAATACATCAGGAGACGCAAGAACAAAATTTTTCAATCCAACTGGATTAGGCTTTCTTTTAACATATTGCTTGAGGCTTGTTGCTCCCGAAAAAGGTATCGTTTGCTCGTCTATGCTGCATTTTTTGGGCTTTGGAATTAAATTTACATCTGTTTAGTATACCGTCAATAATAGGTTGATCTTTCCAAAGCTTGTTTTCTTTCTCTTTTTCAGTAACTGCCATATTATCAACAAAGTGTATATTATTTCGTAATTTGAATAACCGATGTTTTAGGATTTGTGTTATCGCCGGAACTCTTATTTGTGGTCGATAATACATTCTAATTTGAGGTAGATTCATACAACCCGCAAGGATGTATGCACCAACAAGCCTTTTGTATTCGCTCAATGTTGAGTTCAAGGATATACCTGTTACTCTGCTCTGAGACCAAAGCCCAATCATTATCTTAAAAGTATTCAGAGAAGTAAGTGAATGGTGACCACAATTGTCTATTATCTACTTCCGAAGTTGGCTATTCAGAAAGTTGAGCAAAAATACCTTCAGGTTTACAGAGCCACTTCAAAGAACTGGTGTTAATTAGTGGGAGTAACGCAGGCGATTCGGATTCTTCAGATTGTATAAGTTGATCTTCCGATTCCTCACTATCGCTTTCTGCAGATATTTCTTCCTCTGCATCATTATCTTCATATGAAAATTCATTAATATCACTTTCTAAAAGCAATTGCAACAAATGTTCTTCTGTGAGTCTACGAGGCATTTTTCTTTAAATATATTCCAAGTGTGCAGCGGGCTTGACAACATACAAAAAATCTATTAAATCAAAATTATGAATCATATTTGAGCATTACCTTATATTTTACAAAGTTTTCAATGATATAAAATATCAACCGATATTTTTTACTAATTTTCTTACTCCTTACTGAATCTCGGTAACGATTGACTATTGGCTTAAGTAATTACTAATTACCTACCTGATGTTTTAAAATGTCTCTCTATTTCTCTTATTGCTCAGTCTGAATAATTTTTACCATTAAGGCTGATGTCTCCTATGGCATTCACATCTCTTGTTTCTTCATGCGATAATTAGTTTAGTACTTGCTTATGCTGTATTTCTCTTTATGTGCGCTGTGGATTACTCGATTTGTTTCTCGGCCGAAGTAGCTGTCTTATGAACAACGTAATTATACAGTTGAAAGTTCTTTGACTTCCTCTAAGTAAAGTTTGCTTAAACTTTATGAACCTCTCACATTTTTGCTGCCATTAAAAAGCCGAGTTCTATCTAAAATTTATAAATTCCTAAATACACCTGGCTAGTTATTACTAGTGGTGATCCGGAGTTATTCAAGCCTTGAGAAAATTAATGATTCGAAGGCGTCTAGAAGGCAAAGACTAACAGTTGGTACTACGTAACTCCGAATAGCCCTAGATAAGGATGTTTTATCAGCAGATGTCAGTGATGATAAGCACTAACATATATCTTCTTTAAAGACATTAGGTCTCAATATAAAGATACGGAAATGAACCAACTGCTAGAAGTATAGCCATATTTTAATACGCAGTATTTCAAAACGCACTGCAACACTGGTAATTTTGCAATGGGAGTCGACCGAGATCTAAGAAAGATTTTGTTTAAAACTGGCGACATAGGGTTTGTTCCTTGGATAACAATTGTGATAATATATCAACTTATCAAGGCTTTACACTCACAAAAAAAACTTCTTATAAACTAAGTATTAAGTAAAAAATCATATCTAAATGAGTTTCGAAATAGCAACCTATGACTTGATGGGTGGATTTGTACAGAAATAATTTGTGACGTGGTTTTATATTTAAATATTCGCATTTTCACAGTTACTAATTAAAGAAAAAACGCTTTTTATTCCTCCAACCGAATAGGAATAGTTTATCTAAGTGATGATCACACGCAGCAGAGCAAAATTACAAATTATCAAGACCGAATTATAGATGTAAGTGAAACAACATTCACTTAAACTGCTAATTAACGAAAACAATAAACAACACCTGTGTTGCTTAGAAATAAGACAGAACAACAGCAAATAACAAAGGCAGTAATGGTACAAGCAAAAGAATTTAAATCAATTTAGCTGTCAGTAGACAAACATATAAAAACCTATAAAATCTACAAGAATTTTATAAAAAATATAAATAACTTTATAAATGTGTCCATGAATGTTCCACATGCAACTGCAAACCAAAAAATGTAGCAACCGGGTGTAGAAAAACAAAACGTAGATAAAAACATTGTCTAAATGAAACACAAACTCAGAAAAGTGAGAGGGCTGCAGTCGGTTGTGCCGACTTTAATATACTCTTAAGCTAAAAAATACTATAATTTTATGAACCGGTTATGTTGTTTGCAGTTGGGATTTTTCCAACAGTTAAGGATTTTGATGATTTTAAATAACCAACTTCTTAAATTATCTTGCAACTGAGGAACACAAACATCGTTAAGTTGACTTTCCTGCATGAAAATTGAAGAAATTACAAACGGAATGGCGAACTTACTCACATATTTTTTTCACATAGGGTGAAGAGTCTAAAGAAGCATTCAACAAGTAAAAACCAGCAACCAAACTACTTCACAATCACGTATGACAATTGCAAAAACACAAAAACTGCTTTCAATATGTTGGTAAAAGAAAACTGGCTACAGCACAACCAAAAAAAAAAAAAACAAAACACAACAGGAATTGGGAGAAGGAATTCATGAAATCTTATAATCAAAAAACAGTTTATAAATGTTTCAATCAGACCGGTCAAAGCACGTTCAGAATAACAGGGTGCTGACAGGAAGATTATAGTGTTTGGCAAGCATAACGCATTGATTGACAGATATGAGGATTAGGAGGAAAAAATTTGCTAAAAGTAAATTAAGCTTGATGGAGACAATTAAGTTATAAATAAATAAAGATCACGTTAGACTTGTATAAACGGTTTTTTGAAAATGGAGAGTAAATATGAGAAATTGGTTCAATGATGTCGTTGGAAAATAAACAAATTTCTGCTGCAGTAAAATTTTGCAGAACATCATAATAATAATGAATGTTATTTCTTGCTGAGCATGGAATCCAATATCTTGCAATTTAAAACTCAGCCGTACTAATAATAATGAAAATAGGGACAGCGGTAGTGTCATTACCCATCCAAAAAAAAAAAAAATGTATTCTCGTTTATTCAAATCTAAAGTAAGTTAGTTTCTGTAAATTCACTTACACAGGGCCCACATAGATTTAATGTACATAAGAGCATGGTGCCATCTACGAAAAAAAATTGTATCGCAATTTTTTTAGAGAACTTTATAGCAAATAATATTATAAGGGGATACTAAAGAAAACGACTGTTTAATTTAGTTTTTAGCCTTCTTCGCTTCTGCGTAATTTTAAATTTACAGGTATTTTTTTCGATCTGCTTACTTGTGTCTGAAGTCAAGAGTATTTCAAGATCTAGCTAGCCAGAATACTGATAACATCGTATTAGTTCTGTACCTGCATTGTTTCCTTGGTTTGGTGCCGCATTCTCTCCTATAAGCAAACAACAACAATTACCTCGTGGTTTGTATCGGTCACTTGGTTTTTAAACTCGTCACACTATGTCCTGTAACCAAAGCAATTAACGCAGTCCGACTTTACAGAAGTAGCCTTTCGTTTTTCTGCCAAACGCTTCATAAGCTCATTTCGCACTTGCGTAAAAGCACTTATCTTTTTCCAATATTTGCAAAGTTTTACCATACAATCACCTTCCTCTAACAAGCTTGCCATCAGAACTGCAGAAAGCCTCCGCAAAAGAAAGCCGATAGCCTCATTAACGCTATTTTCAGAGCTGGTGATGACACCAGCTAGAAATAGGCAGCAACGAACATTCACATGTTCATACAATTTTATTATTTTAATGTACTGCTCTATTGTGTATCACTACTTGGTTATTTGGCATAAGTGACTGAACAATTCGCAGTAGATTTAACAGGCGCCGACGAAGCAATACAAGTTCCAATACAGAATACTCTCAATTGGAAACACCTTTCATTAGCTAATTTCAAAAAAACTTTTCTAAGGTAGTCTGCTGACAAAAACTGCTTACAAAAAACTTTTTGTTTCCAAAAAATTACCCTGCTGCTGCTGTTTAAAAATACTTCACCGCTTTCAAATTGATTTAAGGTGAATACGAAATATAATCTGAGATTAATCTGTGACATTTATATCAATGAAGGCATTTTATACAAATCCTTTTATACGAATCCGTTATAAAGCCAATATGGTCATATGGTATTCAGCTGTGGGGTACTGCCTGTGCATCAAACATCCAGAAGTCAGAGAGAAGACAGTCTAGGATTTTACGTCATATTCTATGCGCCCCCTGGTACATAAGAAATGAAAACATACATAGGGATCTCAAAGTTCCCACTATACACGAAGAAGTCAAAAAGGTACACGTCCAAATACGTAAGCAAACTAGTCGCACATCCCAACACTCTAACACGCAATTTATTGCAATTTGACGGCCACCAGAGACTAAAAAGAACTGACACATTGAGCCTGCTGAGGCGGCTCTCTCTACATAATAGAAGATAGATTTTTATGATTTGAATACAAAAAATTAGTTATTGCATTGGTAATAACAAGTAAATAATAATTTAGAAATAAGATTTGAATACTTATTGTGAATTTCTTTTAATAGAAAGATTCGATAAAATAAAATACAGTATAAAAAAAGAAATGCTTTTTTGTCAATGTTAGCTAGGAACTCCCAAGCCATGGCGGCATCCATGGTGTTAAAATTGACACCTTAATACAATAGCACGCATAAAGGGGGCGGCAAACGCGTTGCTATCACCAAGTAGTATGACTAACGTCGGATAAGCCTATAAACTATTTTCGTTAAGAATTCGTCTGAAGTTTTTGTTAGAAGGCTGAAATTAGTTTCATTTTAAAGAGAAAGTAGCATCCAGTGTAACAGGCATCCGAAAAAGCAAAAGCACCACTATCGTATTGTAGGGTATAATTAAAAAAAGCCAAATGAATGTTCGAACAAGTTTGATTATTGCTGAAACCAATAATAACTGTTCTAAGTCAAAATTGCATCGAAACCAAGAAGCAATCATACAGAAAATTTAGAGAGATGCAGTAAGTGAGTGATTGACTGAGGGAAATATCATTAAAAACACTCAACTCCTTGATTAAATTGTAGAGGGTTCATTTATTTTCAGCTTATATTATTATAGCATGAGTGCTATCATAAATAAAGCTATTACAGAAGGTACTATTTATAACCCGCAATTTTTTAGTTTTAAATATCTCAGTAGGCCTATAAGAGGAGATGATATAAATATATTGTTGTTTTCAAAATTTCTTTGCTTTCACATAGTTTATGTTCTTCAGGTATACGTTGATTTTAAGGCAATTTTTCAGCAGTGTGAAAACATATTTTATAATCAGTGTAAAGTTGCATTTTCGGAATAAATATAAATATTTTATACAACTTAACGAAATGGAAATGCCTCAATCATAATATTAAAAGTCATGGATCACCATATTAATGAGTATGTACAGGATATATATGATATGCACTATTGCAAGCGAATGTCAGCTTGAAACTTCATTGATATAAATATCACAGATTAATCTCAGATTATATTTTGTATTCACCTTAAATCAATTTGAAAGCGATGAAGTATTTTTAAACAGCAGCAGCTGAATAATTTTTTGGAAAAAAAAATCAAAAAAGTTGAGTTAGGACTTATTAGCCAATGCAGTTGATTTGTTCGAAGCATTATGGACATTATTTTTGCCTCAATATGACGGGACCAAGTTAGGCGCCGATCTAGATGGATACCTACATATTTGACGTGCGTTTCCGCTGGAACCGTGGTATTAGTTATTGTAATTGGTGGACAATTTTGCCTTCTAAGGGAAAACGTTACATGAGCACATTTCGATGGATTTACCTTTATTCTCCACTGTTTTAGCCAGTCTTCTAGCTTATGATTATGGGACTGCAGTTTTTCAGATGCATCCTTCGGATCAATACTGACACTTATAATTGCAGTGTCTTCTGCAAAAGTTGATGTATATGTATGTGGGCTTTTCGGCATATCCGCTGTATAGATGATATATAATAGCGACCCTAGCACACTACCTTGAGGTACTCCTGCACTTATATTCCCATTTCTTAAAAGCTGATCCTTTGACCTTACTTTAAAAGTTCTATCTGACAAATAGTTTTTTATAAGCTTGTGGGTGTTTTCAGGTAGAACCCGAGCTATTTTAGTAAGTAGCCCATCATGGCAGACTTTATCAAATGCTTGAGAAATGTCCATAAAAAGCTGAACAGTACTGCTTTCTTTCAAAAGCCGATCTAATAATGGTAACGATTCTATGGACTTGTTCAATCGTACTATGCCTTGCTCGAAAACCAAACTGATGATCTGGGATAACGTTTTCTTCATTTCGAAAAAGAGTTACACTCGAGACGAATAATTTTTCAAATATCTTGGACAAAACTGACAGTAGGCTAATTGGCCTGTAGGATGTAATCTGGCTTGAGTCCTTTCCAGGTTTCGGGATCATAACAATTTCAGACATCTTCCAAGAGCATGGGAAGAAGCCGACGCGCAACATGGCATTAAATATGTAAAGTAAAATTCTTACAGCTGAATTAGGTAAGTTTTTTTATCATTAATCCTGTTATACGATCAGGTCCAGGTGATTTCTTCATATCCGTATTTTTAATTGTCGATTTTAAAGAAGACAACCGAAATTTCATAGGATCATTCACGATGTCGCTAATAATTGGAATAGTGGAATTACTTATATCATGTGGTGCGAAAACATTCTCTAAGTGATTTGTGAACGCATTTGCCTTTTCACTTGAGTTTTTAGCCCAAGTACGGTCTTCAAGTGTTAGTGGAAAGTCGTAAGCAATAGGATATTGTATGTGCTTTACAGCTTTCCACAGACTATAATCCGTGTTTTTCATTGGATCCAAGTTCTTTAAAAAGTTGTCGATAGCGAATTCGTGTTTTTGTCTCAATTTACTGCGTAAGTTTTTTTTGGCATAAGTTCATTCGCATTTTTATGTGTGGAGAACGACTATTTTGCCATTGTCTTCTTAGTCTTGTTTTCCCAATGACGACCACCTGAATATCTGCTGTTCCCTGGTACGTTATTTTAGCTGATGGCTTTGTTGGCGTTGCAGCTATGGCTGCGGCAGTCACAACATCTGTAAAATGATCTACAGCTGCTTGAATATCAGCTGTATTTCTCAGTGGGATGTTCAAAGATAAATGAGAGCTCACATACATTTTATATTTTAACCAATTCGTGTTTCTGTTCGGGTAGAAACTAAGGGTTTTAGGTGCAGTGACAAAACTGTCGTGTGAAATTATAATTGTAGGTGAATGATCAGAAGATAGGTCATAGGATGAATTAACTAAGAGTTGATCGCGTTTGATGTTTTTTAATATAGCAAAATCAATAAGGTCTGGCAACTTATTAAAGTATGTGGGCCAATAGGTGGGCAGATACGTAGCAAAGAACCTGGCAAATTCATGGTGTTTTATTTTATGCCTAGGTGGGCAATACACTGATGAGACTACAATTTTAAAATCTGTAAGATTATTGGTCGTGGCTTGCAAAAAGTTCTCCCTGATTTCGGGCAATGGAAAATGCCTTACGTTTTTTTGGACTATAATGGTAGTCCCACCACATGCCCTTTCGCTTGGGAGTTTGGTGTCATATATAAAAAACCCATCAATTCTAAAGCAGTTTTTTATAGTGAAGTTTGTTTCAGAGACTAATAGTATATCTATATCATGTGCTAGCAGGAAGTGTTCTACTTCATATTTATGTTGGGAGAGCCCGTTAGCGTTCCAGAAGCATATTTTTAACTGGTTCATTTTTCGCGAAGCAAAAATTGCAGAAGCATGTTTTGGGTTCGCATCATTTCCTGAAACATACCCTGCATAGTTGTCATGAAATTATTCATTGCTTGTATTAAGTTCTCGATCGAGCTCGAATTGTTGGTGAGGGGTATCTGAGCACCCTCTTTTAAGACGTGGGCATATGAATGTTTATGCGCATTAGAACTGTTGGCATTCGCATTAGGTGAATCATTTCTCAATGTTTGGGCATTTGAAAAGTTTGGCTTAGTGTGTGGCTGCGTAGCTTGTGAGGCTCTTCCACCGTTATTCTTCTCTTTAAAAGGTAGCTCAAATTATATATAGGATGTTTTTTGATTTAAGCTGCGATGCATTAAACACGATTTCAACACGATGCATAGGTTGGAGAACTTTATTCTTATTTAGAATATTGTGCACTGACCTTACGACATAACCTTCCACCTCTATGGCACTTTTTATCTCCTTAGTGGGAACAGAACTGTCAACGCGCTTTATAATGACAATCAACCATTTAGCACTTCTTCGTTCATACGTATAATAGCTCTTATTATCTGCATCGAGACGACTTGCGATTAGGCGAAAATTCTTCTCAGTGTGGGCTTGGATCTTCGTTTCTTGTATCCGTCCTCTTCGTACAGAAGCCACATAGAAATTTTCTTTGCCAACGAGTTGGGACAGCATGTTTATAATGGCATTTGATGTTTGTTCGCGCAAGTAGATTGGTGGGGGTTTTTGTTCCCTTACAGTGGGTTGGGCATTTTCATTATCCGGGGTAGCAAGGACAGAAAATTTATTTTCACTTACCGATGTTGCAGCTACTTGATGAGAACCTTTATATTGCTTGGCGGTTCGCTCTGGTTGTGAAGACTTAGGACTCGCCTTCCTCTTCGTTATGTTTATGTACCGGTCCATACCAGTTTGCACGCGTTTAGATACAGTACCTGGTTCTTTTTTTTGTGCTATTTTTTGTGAATTATTTGTTTCTTTAGTTTTATTTGTTGAATTCGTTGTTTCTGTAGCAGATATATTTATATTTGCTGATAATGAACGCGTTCGGTCAATTGGCCTGGCGCTTAAAAAAGCACTGTCATCTTTTTTTTTATTATTTGTATTGTTCATTGCATTATTAGCATTTGTGTAAGAAAAAGAGTAATAAGCATTGTTGTTATTACCTTTTATATTTTTTTCATTAATATTTGGTGTGCTCATACACTCACTATCAATTGTTCAAACCGGTTTAACCATGCACTATTTGTTATTGTTTTTTTTACACACAATATATTATATTGTTGTTATTTTTTGTTCTTTATTTCTTTGTTATTACTAACTGTTAACGGTGTCTCTGCACTTGTTCAATTTTTAAAATAAAAAAAAGTCACCTTAAATGAATATAAATTATGCGCTTAAAGTGAAGTACGTCTTTACTCAAACGAAGTTTATACTTGAATGATGTTCACAACAACATGTAATTACGTAGATGTACTGTCTGCACTTTATAAGGTAAGGGAAGTTCTTTAAGGCTTTTACCACGATCCGCTATTAAAATGACGTATAATGGACAATTATGGATTATGCGCCTTATTTTCAGAACCACTGGAAGGAGTACTAGAGTCTAGCAGCGCCAGTCATGTGCCTTTACAGCTAGCGCCTAAAGGCACATGTGTGTAGAAGTTTTTTGATCAGTTTGATAGCTTAAAACGCTTCTCTAAAAACGATGACTTGAATCTCAAGAAAATGCAATATTTAAGAAGAGTATATATTAAACAGGCTACTTGGTTTTCTTGGTTGCCTTTACTGATGAATATAGTGATTACTATGGAAATTAACTTAATAATTCATTATTATGTTCATCAGTGGTGTAAAGCAAGACATATTCGAAAATGAGTAACAACAGCTTCTGGCTTGTTGTTTTGTATTAAAATACAGCTTACAAATTGATTAAAGTAAAACACTCACCCTTAGTGATATTTAAGGGAATTATTTTAAAGTTGTTCTTCATAATCTGCTTTAAACAACATTAAATATAACTTAAAGGTCATACTGTCATTTTTGTATCCTTTACAAGAATGAAAAGGGTATATATAAGTTTATCCATCCGTTTGTAATTTCTACAATATTCATTTCCAATCCAACAAAGTATATATATTCTGGATCCTTATAGGAAGAGATGTTCAATTAACGATGTCCGTCTGACGGCCTGTCCGATGTTGAAATCAACTTTCTGACCGCACTCGAAAATCTATGATCTTGAAACTTGGACCACTTGATCAGTGCTCTTTGCTATTTGAAACCAGCCATATTGATCCACAAGTTCCCGAGGTATAGGCTATAAATGTTTTTTCGCGGTTCTTTTGCTATTTTAACTCTTGCGGGTAAACGCTTATACCCAATCCCATAAAATTGGCATATTCCGAATCCTTATCATATTTGCTATAAAGTCCCCTTGCAGAAATTATTTTCTCGAGAACCCCAGATAACGTACTGACCTAAATGATAGATCTAATTGAAAATTTTACACAAAAACCTCAAAATTTTAAAAACCGAATTTTAACGAAAACAAAACATATTTTTAATATTCACCACAAAAAATTAAATTTCGGAGACGAAAAATCACAAAAGTGCTATGTTTTATGACAAAAATAAACATTTTAACAAAATCGATGTTTACCAAACATATAAAAACAAAATCCAAATTCACCAGAAGTAGTGAATTCAAAAAAAACTTTAAAAATCCTCACAAAAATTTAAAATTTAGCGAGAAGTTTAAAAATCAAAAAAATTGGAAATTTTATCAAAAATTTTAGTTATTCTCTAAAATGGAAAAAAAAACATATTATACCATAACTTGGAAAATTCTCCAAATTCTAAAATTGCCACGGAAACAAACTATAGCTCAAAAATTTTAAATTACAAAAATATTATAATTTACCAAAAATCTAAATTAAAAAAACCGAAGTGAATTTTATTAATACTGTTCACAACAAAATCGAAAAACTAGTACAACCAGTTTTTTTTAATTCAAATTTAATTAAAAACAAAATTTCCCAAAAAAAAGGCAAATTTCACCACATTTTTATAATATCCACAAAAATTTAACTGTCACCAAATTTTTAATATTTACAATAAAAATTTGAATTTCACCACAAATTTGTATTTTCGCCAAAAGGCCGAAAAATCACAATAGTGCTATATTTTATGATAAAAATCAACATTTTAACAAAATCGATATTGAACAAGCATATAAAAACAAAAATCGAAAATTCACAAGTGATGAATTTCAAAAAAAAAAAATAAAAAATCTCCAATCAATTAAAAATCCACCAAATTATTTAAAAATTATAAATCTTATCAAAAATCTTAATAAATCTAAAAAATGAAAAAAAACAACTTATACAATAATTTCGGAAATTACCAAATATAAAAAATTCACCACAAAACAGTGCTATAGTTCGAAAATTTTTAATTACAAAAATATAATTTTCCAAAAAATCTATATTTGAAAATAAACGGAAGCTCAACGAAAACATTTCACAAAACTCGTAATTTTTCCACAATTCAATTCACCACAAATTCTAAAAACTGGAACTTAAAATTTGTGTTTTTTAATTTAGAATTCAACTAAAAAATTAAAAAAAATTAAAAATTTATCAAAATATGTAACATTCATATAAATTTTATCAAAAACCGCTTAATTATCTCAAAAATAAAACCAAACTTTACCATAAATTATACATGCCAAAATTCGAAAACTTACCACAAAACCAAACTATAGTTTAAAAATTTAATATTACAAAAATATCAAAATTTTCCAAAAATCATGAAATTTTAAAATTTCAAAACAAAAATTCAAAATCGCTAAAATTATTTGGTTTCATTAGCAATTTAAAAAAAAAATTAATGTTACACAAAAATTAATGTTACACAAATGTATTTTTCATAAACAAGAAACAAAAAACAAACTTCACAATATTTTGAAATTTAACGACAAAATTTACGCAAAGGCTGAAATTACATTGAAAACTTTACTCTCCCTTTGCACCTGGAAAAATAAGCCGGATATAGCTCTCTTACTTGTTAATACTGCAATTTACTGAAAAATTATCATCAGAATCGAGCTACGTATTTCACAAGGTGTTTTTTTACAACTTTCATATTAACTGTAGAATTTTGGAACGAATTTCCGTCATCCCTTGTTAAGTTTGGTTTCTAGACAAACCGGTTCTGAGAACGAAAAATGACACTGAAGATGGCACATAGTCGAAACCGGTTTGTCTACAAACCAAACTTGACAAGAGATGACGGAAATTCGTTCCAAAATTCTACATCAAAACACCCTGTCTTAATATCAAATCAAGAATTCATATTAACTCTTAATAAGCAAACTGATTTATCTCTTCCTATTAATAATTCTTGGAAAAGTTCATTTTCATCTGGTTTAGTAAGCTGCGCTGTAAATCTTGTAAATTCAAAATAATTTTGTACATGACTGCGTCTTAACATAGAAGTTTGTATTATCAAAGTTCTATTTAACTGCAAAACAGAACTGAAACTGCAACACTCTGGCTTGTTATTAGTAGGTTGCCTTTGGTTTTTATGGCGGAATTCTTCACAATGTTTTGCTAATCACTATCGACAACAAGATGTTTCTCTAGTTGACATCTAACAATGTTATGTATTCTGGATTCTAATAAGTGGAAAAGGAAATTTTAATTTATCTGTAGGTTTGCCCATTATTGTATTAATTTTTCCCACATCCTTATTTATCCCACGAACCGCTAGACATGATCGACCGATCGGCTAAGAGCTGTGCAACAGCAGTGTCTTGGCGTTGCTTATCAAAAAGTTGGAAAATTATGAAATTATATTTAGAAAGTTAATCGGGAAACTTAACAACAAAATAAAAATTCACCAAAACGGAAAAAAAATGTATCGAAATATTTAGAATTCATCAGGTCTTCCCTAAAATTTGTTAGAGCTGTGGACTTACTTGCGAATGAACATTCAAACCTTTTACACATTTCACATAAATAGTTATGTTTACGGTTAAAAACGCAATTAAATACTTGCATGTCTATGCTTAAATATTCTACCTGGTATTCATGATATTAACAGGAGGCAAATCGTTAATCAAACTATTGATGGTTGTTGTATTTTATTATTTAAAAAAAGTATCAAGTAAAAGTATGCAAATCATGGAAAATGGAAATATAGATACAGGAAAAGAACACACAACAAGGTTAAAGTTTAAATAACCCCAGGTACAAACATTTGCTAATTTATCACTATTAACAACTTCCTCTTCCAACAATTTCATGAGAAGACGAATAGAAACCAACCAAATAAATAATGTAGAGGCTACAAGGAAATTTCTTTTAAAATAACATAGCACCGACTTAAATAATTTAAAGTACTAATATTCTCAGTATTTTAAGTAAAATTTAGTTTGTTATAATTTTCAAATCCTGTAATAACAAAAGGTAGCTACTATGTAAAGGGTGGTCCAACCAAAACGCAAGATATTAATTGTAAATAAAAGAAAAAGTTTTCAAATCTTTCTTAATATTTTTTATTATTTTAGAAGGATCTATTACGATTATGTGTGAAAGAAAATATTGGCCAAATGCTCAAATACCTCTATCCGAAGACAAAATTGAGGTTCAATGTCGTTAATGTGCCGAATTATCTCATCTTTTAGCTCTTGAATTGTTCTTTGATCATTTAAATATCCCCAAAGAAAGAAGTCCCACAGTGTGAAATCGCATGATCGTGACGGCCAACTTACATTGCCACGAGTGAGATATCCTCAATTTCTGGCCACAACTATTCTGTAATCATCTCACGATAACAAACACCATTCAACTTTCTGGGTCCCTTTTCGAACCACATTTCACTCCTCAAATTGATTTTAGGGAAGCGATCCGTAATCAAAACCACCTAACTTTCAATCGAGTCTCGTGGTAGTCCTAGCCTTTACTCTTGACTAAAGTGATTTCAGACTGTCGACTGGTAACTGTCGACACTCTTCCTCATCACGGAGTCTTTTGTAATTGCTAGCTTTTGTCTAAGGCTTAGTTCCCCCATGGCATTCACATCTAACAAGCGTCTGCCCGTGGCCTTAAGCCTTATGCTAGCCAGTGCTGAACATTCACACACAATGTGCGCTACCGTCTCAGCCTCTTCCAGGCATAGTCTGCAAGTATCATCTTTTACTACTTTCATCTTAGCCAGATGGTACTTGAAGTTTCCATATCCTGTCACTAACGCAGTGATCCAGCTTAAAGTAGCCCTATTATACCCGAGCACCTTGCTGGACTTCCTGCCGAGGGGCTCTTTGAGCACCATTCTAGCCTGTCTACATGTGGTATTCTCCTATTCAGGTGTAATGAGTTTACCCATTGAAGAACTTTAGCTCGCACTAGGCCATTCCCCAGGGCAACCCTGGGTTCTAGTCCATAGAAATCCACATCAGATCCCCTTTTTGCTAGTTCGTCTGCTGCTTCATTACCAGCTGTGCCTATGTGTCCTTTAACCCTCATCAACGCCACCTCATTCAACTAGGCACATCTGTTCAGTTTCAGAACACATTGCAGCACCAGTTTAGAATATACGTTTGCGTTTTATAACTGACTGATTGTCAAGTGCAATGAGAATCCTTTTTCCATGCACTCGGCTTTCAAGCAAGTGATCCAACGCATGCAGCAACCCAAGCAGTTCTGCCTGGTAAACTGATACGTACCTCCCCAGACACAGACTACAGGACAAGTTCAGCTCAACTGAGAATACACCTGCGCCTGCCCTGCCACTCATAAGAGAACCATCAGTAAAAATGCTGATGTCGTTCTCCATACACTCATTGTGTATAATGCTTTCCGAAATGAGTGTCCGATGCAGCCTCTCGACTACCTTTCTTCTACTCATGCGTTCCATCGGCATCTGAGCAGCTCTAACCTCTTTCCCAACGAGGTCCAGGATACTCTTATGCCCGATGTTCGGCCCAAAGCTATGCCAAACCGCATGTAACTGCTTGGTCGATTTCATTTTCGGAGAAGTCCGGCCCAGTTATGCCGCCAGCCCATAAACCTCACTAAACAGTCAGTTTTTGAGGATCCATTGGCTTTTCTATAATTATTCGTTCAACCAACCATTCGACGTATTGACGCTTGAAATGAAGAGTAGGCTTCAGCTCTTGGGTCAACTGAATATTGCAAGCGTGTGAATTCAAATCTTTATTCAAAATTTGTGAGATGTTCAATTGTTGGGCATGACGATGAGTCGAGGTTAACGGTTCTTCAGCCACACTATCGCAAACAACTGCAATGTTTTCCGCAGAAAGAACTGGGCGAGCATGCACATTTCATACAGACCCAGTTTGCTGAAATTTGCGCACAATTCTCCCGATTGTAGACACATTTTGTCGACAAAGCTGTCCAAAAAAGTCACGAAGTGGACAAAATGCATTTTAATTTTAATCTTTGTAAAAGCTTTCAACATTCTTAATTGTGTACCCTTCCATTTTTCAAACACTGAAACTTAGTTGGTCAAAAAACTTGACATTAAAATGTGACTCACAATTTGCATTTACATTTTGGTTGGAACACCCTGTATATCAACACAGACATCTACCACAAGATTGCAAAAAACCTTCATAAATCTTAGTATTTTTATTAAACGGAAACTTAGCAAAGAAATAAAAACTAAATGAAAATAAAACAGAAATCCATTAATTTTCCATTTCCTCTGTTTGAATTGTTCAATAGATAAAGGAAACTATGTCTGTTACATCATGGGCAATTAATGTCGTTATGGGGTGAAAGTTGTAATGTCTAAATATTTTCCCATGAGTTTTTTTGGACAGAGCCATTATGGTTTTTTGGTGTTAAATGCTGCAGTCAAGTGAAAAAGTCATTTATAATTTTGCAAACTTTTAATAGATGGTAGGATATGGTCCGTTGCAATCAATATATTGAGTGTTAGCTGCAAAGTTAAATGTGACATGCAAATTATATTTTTTGTATTTTTGGTTGGCATTTAAGCAGACATAAAAAATATAAAAAAAAAATTGAATTTATTCTAAATAAAGTTTCGAACCGGCGATGTCTGCCAGTTTTTAACTCATTTTTTGCTTCTCCGCATACTGGTATTGTACGTAACTAGGGAATTTAATGCGGTTGAGGATTCAGCCTGAAGCTCTAATATTAGTCCTTACCTCACGCCCTGACAAGTATAACAAAAGCGTCGCTGTACGTAGCTCTTGCTAAAGGCCTCGTTATGCGAACGTAGATGTAAGAAAAACTTAGGCCTCGTTATGCGAACGTAGATGTAAGAAAAACTTAACTTACGGTCGTATGTGTAGTTATAGAAACTTTACAAACGTAACAGACGTCAATAAAATAAACAAAAACAAAACATTGTGCAGCATAACACCTCTTTTCTGCCAACTTAAATCCAATGCAGTTTTTATTATACAGGCACTCATTTGCCTGCACAAGCAAAATTAGTTTTTCGTCATCCATTTATTTTTATTTAATAAATAAACTTTAATTTAAATTAGATAAAAAAATAACAAGAAATTAAACAATTGTAAAAATTGTCAGCTGTTCAGAACAGTGTTGAGCTTTTCGGCATAGTGATGGGGAATGTTAAATAATTTTCGTACATGTGAAATTGGAAAAAGTACTAAATTGGCTTCGAGGGATATAAAGTCTTTTACATTGTAATTTACACATTATATTTATTTATGATTATTGTTTTCATTATTCGTTGTAATTACTATTTTTACTATTGAAATTATTGCTATCGTTGTCGTTATTATTTTTATTATCATTATTATTGTTTGTTTTTGTCGTTATTATTAATTCTATTATTACAGTTATTATTATTATTATTTTATAATTATCATTAATATTATATTTATTATTATCATTTATATTATTATTATTGTTATTATATTCAATATTTTTATTATTAAAACTATTATTATCATTGTTTTTGCTATTGTTATGTTAAAAATTATTATTATTATCATTATTATTGTTTTTGTTGTTCTTATTGTAACTATTTTTTTCTATTTTTAAAATTATTATTGTTATTATTTTCCTTATTATTAAAATTATTATTATTAATCAATTACTATTATTTAATTCGTACTTTTATGAACCAAAATGGTATAAATTTCAATGTACCGAAAATGGGCAAATGTGCCGCATTGGTATTTTATTCATATGAGTGCCATCACTGGCGTACGAATGTCACTTAACGGCGCCGTCAAAATCTATTTTATACAGGTTGATACGTTCCGGCAACGTGACAGTTAATTTCAGTAAGCGTTTTCATTGTTCCAAATGAACATGATTTTCAGAAAAGCGAATACAAATCTGCTGCACCTTTCGAGTTTAATAAATTATGGTTTTACTGACGGTCAACGTACTGAAGTATTCAGCTGTTCAAAAAACTTTATTCAAAGGCTTTTAATAATAACTGCTTAAGCTGGACTACTTCATCTATATCTGGCAAACATTAACGTGTTTATTTTAATAATACATTGTTCAAATCAAATGTTCCGCCAGGCAGCCATCGTACGTCTATTCCCTTTTCATTAACGATTTACATAACGTAATCAAACGTAACACGTCCCCATAAACGCTGATGAGGTGAAAATTGTACTTAAATAGTTTAATTATATTGAACAACATTTGCTTTTACAAAATGTGTTAAGTATTGCACGGCTAACAACTGCAGTTGATTAATTAATTATAGAATTTGGATGATCTATTGGACCATAAATTAAACTTTACACAATAATTACTATGACATAGAAAAAAAAACCGTAGAGTCCTTGATTTCATCAAACCATAGACTAAAATATTCACCGACAAATACATCACCAAACAACTATACACATCTTTAGTAAGATCGATTTCAGTATAGTGTTCAGTTAGTTGCGATACGCGATACGATATTTATATTAATAAAATCGAGTCTATTCAAAAACATTTTCTTTTATTCTGTCTACGAAATTGCTATCGTAATAACTTCAGAGATAAACCACCTTACAACACTACACATGCTCTAATTGCACTACCTACACTGGAAACGTTTCTAATAAATTTGATAAATGATGATACCTGCTCGAGCTTCCTATTGGAAAACATATATTTTAGGTTTCATTTACAAGAGTTAATTTATAGTCTAATTGATTTTTCTGTTAGTGTCATTGCTATTAAACGTAATATAAAATAGTTTTTAAACACTGCAATACCAAACTGCAACTTTAACGTAATAGTTTTATTTGTAATGTAATAAAAGTCATTGTATATTTTTTATAATAGTGTGCGATGATTTATACCATAGCCTAATTGTTTGTATAAATAAAGATTATAAAAGTATAATAAACTTGTATATTTTGAGTGCCGCAGTTTATCTGGCTGTAGAGAGGCCATCAACAGCTGTGTAGCATGTCTTGTTCTCATACTACTTTAAGGGCAGCTAGAAGCTCTAAATATTTCTAAATGCGTTGGATAGAAGTACGCTACAGTGCAAGCGTATTACTTTCTGAGTGCCACGGATCCATTATACGAGTTGCTATAACTAGGACCTCCTCAAACGATTTTAAGGTTCTCTATTTCGTATTTATCTTAGTGACATTTTTGATCGAACTTCCATTCTTATCTATTGTCTTGTGAATCAGCATTTTGTTCAGTAAAGTTCGGAGGCTTGAAACAACATATGAATTTCTACGCTTGTTAAAATCTCCAAACGGGATCGTAAGACCAAATATATGAGGGCGGATCAATAAGTCCGTGACTTATAGAATGAAACACAGTTTTTTTTGCAAAATAAAAATTTATTTTTCAACAATCTCCTTTTAACTCAATACACTTAATCCAACGTTTCTCCAGTTTTTTATCCCTTCCGAGAAATAGCATTTTTCGAGGTCCTTAAAATAGGCATTTGTTAGGAAATAATTTAATCGTTGGAGTTAAATCTCTTTCCACCAAGCCATTTCTTTAGGTTTGAAAATAGGAAGTAGCCACTAGGGGCCAAATCCGGAGAATATTGGCGGATGAGGTACCGATTCGTAGCCCAATTCATAGAGTTTTGCCATTGAGACTGCACTCGTGTGCACCCGCGCATTATGTTTATGAAAAAGAATCCTCACTAAATGGTTCTAATAAGTTGTCATAATATCCGCTGTCTATTGTTTTGCCTTTTTGAAGGTAATCGATATGGATTATCCCGCGTTTATTGATTATACCTCGGCCTTCTTCGGAGCAGGTTCACCTGGAGAAACCCATTGTTTAGACTACTCCTTGGTCTCCGGACCATGTTTCATCTACAGTTACAAAACGCCGCGAGAACTCATTCGGATTGCGGTTTAGCAACTCCAAACAGTCCTTTGAAACTGTCACACATTTACGGTCAATTGAGAACAAACGCGGAACCCATCTTGCAGACAACTTTCTTAAACCCAGCTGATCATTTAAAATCAAAACCACATGGACATATGAAATGCCTACTGCATCAACAATCTCACACACTTCTCTTTGATCGGCCAACACCATATCGTGTATTTTTTCGACATTTTCGGGTGTACTGACCTCAATTGGCGGTCCAGAACGTTCATCGTTATTTGTACTTGTGCAACCACAACGAAACTCAGTAAACCACTTATGTACCATTGAAATCGATGGTGCAGAGTCCCTATAGTATTTATCGAGCTTTTCCTTGATTTGATTGACGGTTTTATTTGCAAAAAATAATGTTTAATGAGCACTCGAAATTCACTTTTTTCCATTTTTAGACAAATACACGAGGTTGTATGTTTCGAACAGCTGTTAAACGCAAAGTAAATGACGATATTTGCTCAAAATTTGACAGTACTCTATTAACTTGATGGGAACAGTGTTGCATTTCATAGACCTATGAGGGAAGTTCGAAAAGTCACGGACTTATTTATCCGCCCTCGTATCATATGCTTAAACATAGTCGTAAGAGCGATTACAATTATAGTTATGAGATTCTTCATATCATCTGATCTACTAGTTGAACGCTTATAACCGCTATATGTAGCTAAGATAAAATTGAATATAACTCGAATAAACCAGCATATAACTAAGCATGTTTTTATCAAGTTAATTGTCTTTAATATAACTTTACGTAATCCTTCCTTAAAATTATTAAAATATTTTTTTTTTGCTCAAAATCTGCTTAAAACAGGTTTTTTGGCAGTTCATTTCAACTTAAACTGCTTTGAATCGGTAAACACCCTTTACTACTTATAAAAAAAACCTATGAAATTTGTTTTCCCAAGTTTGTGGCATATTAAATCCATCCAATGTGGGTCATTGCACAAGGAAAAATTATAAACTTGATTAGATTTTGTCTCTGCTTTCCAAATCATTGAGTTCCTATGCAAAGTTCATCGCTTCTTTAAAATTCTTATCCTTTTGCGTTCTTCTTTTTTCTAGTTTTTACCGTCACCTTCCCTATGATTTATTAGTTTTGTGTGTCGAAATTGGCAGCATTTATAGATGAATAGAGACAAAAATTCCAACTTTGCATAACTTATTTCATTTTGTTCTAATACATAAATTTGTGTTAAATTGTGTAGTACGTTTAATTTTATACAAAAGACTGTCCTGATAGGATTATAAATATTTTAGTGCCAAGTTCCAGCATTACTTGACAGTGTTTTTTTCCATTTCTTAATACAGGGTGTCCGCCATAAGGTATACTGCTTCGTTTTGCCGTCATTTTAGCAAACATTAGTCTTAACAGTTCATATTTATCAGTCGTGAAGTAGAGACGTGGCAAATTCTTTATGGAAAAATATTCGGTAAACCAACGTGTTTTTATCGGTAAAACATTTTATCAAAATCAATCATCGAATACTGTGACGATGAGAAAGTTACGTGAAATTTTTGAGAGAAACAACGTGCCAACAAGATGCACTATTTATCGTGTAGTGAATGATTTCGAAGAAAGAGGGACTGTAGCTGATAGACCCAAGCATGGACCGCAACGTGCTGCAAACATTACTGCTGTTCAAGAAAGTGTTCAAAACAATCCATCAACCTCAATTCGACACCATGCTCAGGAGCTTGGTCTTCAAAGAACAACTATGGCCACAATTTTGCACAAAGATTTGCATTTGTTTCCATTTAAGATTTAGTTGACACAAGAGCTCTTCCAGAAGACCATTTACGCCGCCGCGGCGCGTACATATGCCAATAGGATGCTACAGCTCGCCCATGACAACACCGATTTTCATGAAAAAATCATAATGAGTGACGAGGCACATTTCCATTTGAATGGATATGTGACTAAACAGAATAGTCGTTTCTGGGTAATGGAAAACCCTCAAGTTATTCATGAGTCACCTTTGCATCCATAAAAATTGACAGTGTGGTGTGCAATTTGGTCAGGAGGAATCATTGGACCTTACTTCTTATATATTTTATTACATATATAATTGCCGACATTAAAAAAAACATTTATCAATATAGGATCCATTCTCTTTCATTTAATCGAAAAACATAAACAAACAAAGTAGTATACCTTTCTGGCGGACATCCTGCGAATAATACTAACCCACATTGCGAATAATACCAGTTAAAATATAATAAAATTGTTAAACTATAAAGTCCAAATTTTCAATTACGCTGAAAAGAAATTGCTTTACTTTTAAACTTCGTAAAAACTAAAATTACTTTGAATTAATTTTCTTTGGAGATATGCACCGAGGCATAAAAATGTCTCCATAAAAACTAAAACCAAAAACTGTTCACATTAAATCAGCCACTAAATAAACGTTTAACCACAAAAATATGTAGTGTTTGGAGCGTATTTCAATAATTAATTATGGCTAATTCAATTTGTAATATGAGTTTCTTTTTCGCACTAAAACCAAAAAGCCTTATGACTTTAACGCAATTGAAAGAAATGACCATTAATGCTATAAATTGCTTTGCAATGATTATGTTATGAAACAAATATTATCATGATAGTTTGCATGTCTATATTGAGGTTTTAAATACGGCACCACCAAATACGCTTCACTACGACATGCCGTTTGCATTAATTTTAAGAACTCAAGTAATAAGATACTTTATATTTGATATCTAACTACTTATATGTAAGCAGTTTTTAAAGCGGCGATAATTTAATGACACAACTATTTAAGCCTTCCAAATCCCAGCTTTATGGGGATGTTCGAACATTTGACTGATGGCTTGGGTGCAACTTGGAAAACATTTCAAGAGTATTTTATAGATTATAATTAGAAATCCAAGGAGAAACGGATTAATATTAAAACCATTAAAAAGTTTGAATGTTTTAATAGTTATGAAAATTCTCTCCTTAAACCATTAATAACCCAGCCAAGATCGAGGTTTGTATAAAACTTAAAGTAGAAAATATTTTCGAGGCAACATATAAATTTGCATACAAATTTTATAAAAGTTGTCAAATATGGATATTCAACGCTTGGTTTCCTTAGCACTGGGGATTTGTTTTCTTCACTGCAATACCTGTTTCGTATTCCTAAGCGAACTCTTAGCAACATTATTTTCGAAGCGTTGATTGCGATCTGCATAGTGTTTTTAGACAAATATATAAAGATTAAAAGATTCAATTATTACTTTTGCGCGTGCCCATTAAAACGTCTATTGTAGATGCCAACAACTGCAAGAGAGTGGCAAATTGTAGCAGATAAATTGCGTTGATGCTGCTGATGGTAAACATGTGGAAATGGTAGCGCCTGCATATTTCTGGCAGCATTTATTATAATTATACGAACACTATTGTACCAATATGAGTTGCGGATACTGAATACAAATTTATGTACGTTGATGTTGGTCGTAACGGATGGTTTTCTAATCACTGTAGGTAACTTTGCCAATGCAATTGAATTGAATGAATTGAAATTCATTTAGAATTTACAAGAACTACAATAATTTTTTAAATTTCACTCTTAGTACTTTCAAAAGCAATTGACATGTATGACCTGAATAAATCCCAAATAATAAGGGCTGTTAAGCATGTACTCTTTGCCATGGCAACATTTGATTTAAGAAACGAAAACGCCATATCTTGAGTCTTCGTGATACTCTTCATATAAAAGCAATGTCTATTTCAAGATGTATAAAAAACTTTAACAGTGTTCATTCACTGATCAATCATATCAAGTTACACGGTTAAGTAGCATGTCCAATTAATAACACTGTTACGTTTTAAACTTTTGAAAACATGTTCAAATATTAGCAGGTTCTTTATATTATAAAGTTAATTTATATAATATACACGGCAGAATTTCATACTTGTTAACACTTTAGAATTTCACTCGATACTAACTTCCAGCTTGATTACCCAAGTGTTTTTATAATAGAAGTCTACATTCCGGAAACTTGTAGAATACACACGATTCCAGTAGGTACTGTTTTTTTTATTATGATGTTTATTTTTGTAACTAGTGTCTGCTTTGTTTCTTATGGTGTTGTTTTTGTTTATTCATACAACTCAATTCCTGGAATTTGTCTTTACTTGTTGATGTTATATCGTTGTTGTTATTCTGTGTGTATTTACTTTCCTAGAAACTTGTCTGACCTCATAGCTGTTGTGTTTTTAATGTTGCTGTTACAGCGCTGACTGTACAGTGGATGCCAAATGTTGTCGCTATCTTGTTTTCTGGAACTATCTGTACATTGAGTGCCACAAGTATTCATACCACTCAATTCTTGCAGGCATGGACATTTGTTCGCACTTCTTATTAAAAGCAGTATGCCCATTTCATGGCACTGACGTTAGAACTTTAATGGACATTAGATACCATACGTCGCCATTGACTGGTGCTTTTACCGCTAATCTAAGAAATCGGTGGAATTTCAAATAAATTTCGTTAATATACACATGCATCTTGATTTATTTTGTTATCAGTAGAACTTCTTTGATGTTCTTTTAATGTCTTCATTTGCTATATACACTCTGATATATGTATATTAATTTTTAAATATATTAAATTTTAAATATAGCGAATTTTGCGAATTTGTGGTGAATTTAAATTTTTGTCAAAATTTCGAATTTTTCGTAAATTTTTGTGCACTTTCTTCTTTTTAATACTATTAAGTTATAGAAAGATTTTCTTTTTTCATATCTCAGATTAATTGAGAATTTTCATAAAATGTATAATTTTTTAATACATTGAATTCTGATTTGTGTGGATATTTATTTTTAAATTTCGTCTTGATATTGAATTTTAATTTGTTAGCAATCACATTTTTTTAAATCAATAGTAAATATTTTATTGAGTGGTTAATATTTCATTGTGTGTAATTGTTAATTGTGGGCAAAATGTGTTTTTTCTTTGGAAAATTATAATATTATTGTAAAATCAAATGTTTGAGCTATATCTAGGTTTAGTGGTAAATTATAGGATTTTTGTAAATTCCCAAATTATCGTAAAATTTGTTCTTTTCCTTTTTTCAGATTAATTGAGGTTTTTGAGAATTTTTAAATCTACAATTTAAAAAAAATGTTGAATTTTTTGGATATTTTATAATACGGTTGGAAATTCACCACTTTTGGGTAATTTTTCATTTTTGTTTTTATATGGTTGTTAAAATTTTTACATTGTTTTATAAAATATTGTTTTTTTTGTGATTTTTTAGCTTTTGGCGAAATTACAAAATTATGATAAAATTTTGGTTGAAGAATGTTGGTGAATTTGTGTTTTTTGGAACTTAGGGTTTTTAATTAAATTTTGATTTTGTGAAAAAAAAAATTTTTAATTCGAGATTTCAGATTTTGTGGCGAATTTTGGAAAAATTAAAGTTTTTTTGTGAACCTACGGTTTCTTTAAAAATTAGATTTGTTTGGAAAATTATGATATATTTAAAAATTTTGGACTGCAGCTTAGTTTTATGGTGTAAAATTAGCTATTTTTAATATATAAGATTAGTTGAGATTTTTAAGAACGTTTACAATTTGTATGCTTTGTAAGAATTTTGGTACATTTTATGGGAATTTTTTAATCATTTGGGAATTCACTACTGGTGGTGAATGTTCGATATTTGTTTTTATATGATTGGTAAACATCGAATTTCTTAAATTTGTTTTTTTTTTCTCATAAAATTCCGGTTTGTAATTGGTTTTTTTTTTAAACAAAAATTTTTCATTTTGGTGAGTTTAAAAAATTTGGAAAAATGTTGAATTGTTTAAAATTTTTTCACACAGTTCCGGTTTTTTAGAATTTTGATTTTTTGAAAATTATATTTTAGGATTTAAAAATTTTGAATTTAGTTTGGTTTTGTGGTAAATTCCCAAATTATAAAAAAATTTCAAGATTGAGATTTTTGATAACATTTTTTTATAATATTTTGGTGAATTTTTAATTTTTTTCGATTTTTTGATTTTTTTTTTTGTAATTCACCACTTGGTTTGTTTTTGTAGATTTTACAGCTTATTGGAAAAATTACAAAATTGTGGTGAAATTCAAATTTGGTGGTGAATACCCAAAATAGCTATTTTTGGGTTTTTTTTCCTCTAATTTCGCAAAAAAAAATTGTTTGTATTCTAATTTTTCAACTATGTGGTGAACTTTCGAATTTGTAGTGAATTTAAAATTTTGGTTAAATTTCTGAATTTTTGACATTTTTTTTTTGTGAAATTCCGACTTTTGAAGGAATTCGAGTTCTGTTGTTAGTTTTTCTAAATTTTAAGGTTTTTGTAAACATTTTTTAATTTGGGCGAACATTTAGGTCCGTATGTTATCTGGGGGCCTCGGGATGATAATTTATTTATTTGAAAAAAAATCAAGTCAGTAATAACGAAACGGTTACCTTAGAAGTTTTTTCTCGCCGTAATATACATAAATAAATCCAATTTTCATCCGAATTGGCATGTGTCTAACTTCATGTTTGTTTCCGCCTTAATCATTACTTGCTTTGTGCGCCGGAGAGCCACAGACAACTGTGAGTTGCTAGTTTTTCTTGGATCATGGTTGAAGTATTGACAGTGCATGAGCTTGGTTTCTTCTTAATTTTTTGTAAATATTTCTAAGTGTCCATTTTTTAGATAAGAACTTCTCTAAATATTAAAATCTACATTCATATGCAAGACAGCTTTCTTGTAATATTTTGTTTTAGGGTTTTGCATGTTCAACAGAATATTTTTGTTAATAATTCTTAGCAGTCACTAAGACCACATTATTCAGCGCTGTGGTTAGTCTGTAATTTAGTCATTCGTTAATCCTATAAAGCAAGCTTACTCTTTCATTCGATTAGTCAGCGATTTTTGTTTTTCCTTTTCTTTTATTTTTAGTCTCTAACTTTTGATGACAGGGCGTAAATAACTAACAAATCATTAGTTGTGTTTTTTTTCGTGTCGGTGTTCTAAATACTTGTGACTACCATTAAAAATCTGGTAGAGTTTGATGTTCACCAATGAGTGTTTCTATTTCTAGTCAGTATTCTTTTCCTTTAGGTACTTGTTTTTCTCGGAGTTCTTTAACAAGTTTTTTAGCAAAGGAATTTTAGCAAGTGGCTTTTACTTTAAGTATTCGAATGTGGTTTTTACTACATTTTCATAACACTGCCATTTTGTTGCGGTAATAAAGTTGACACTTTGCCATATAGTTGTACATGAATTCACTTTGTTGTACTAGACATAAATTCAGTTTTACATTTTCTTCGGCATAAACTTTTGTTAGGCTTTTGATGTCTCTTGGGTGGCAGTAAAAGTGAGTAAAAAGAGAACATTAAGTTGTTTTATTATAAATGCAAATTATTCTCAATGATTGCTAAATGTTGTAGAAATGAAAAAATATGCATGAAAAATTTCGGTTTAAATATGCACTGAAGTCACTTGAGTTTGTGTAAACGAAGTTCAAGAATTGTCTTGAATTCTTGCTGTCATAAGTAAAAAAATATATATATATTGTTTTACGAAAAAAAAGTAAAATCTCAAAAAGATTTTAGTGAAGTCAAACTATTTTCTTTTTCCGTGTTGTACTCTAAATTAGATCTTGAAAATCCTATACCTTACTTAAAAGCAATTAGGATTGTTCTCTTTAAATTTTTTACTTTAAAACACTTAAATTTAACACAAATGTTTATAGTTAATGTATATGGAAGGAGAAAAAATATCTTTAAAAACCCCCAAAAAAAAAAGTTGAAGATAAAAACGTCGACATGAAAACATTAAAACTATTCAAACTGTTTATTGTTTATCTTTATGACTTAAAGTTTGGCTACAACTATTTAATTATACAATAAATCATATAAAAAAATAAATAGAGCTAGAAATACGGACTATGCCACCTGGCAGGGTATGTGTATAAACACAATGCAATGCCCATATTGGAGCATAAAATCGATTCTGTGCCGGGCAGGCGATATTTTATGGCAGTTGCTTCGAAATTTGGGCAGTAAAACATAAAATGTTAAGCGTCCTAATTAGTGTGATCAACGAATCCATTGAACCGGTTATTCAACCGGGTTTTCGGGCCTCCACCGGTCGTATTTTATCAAATGCTAATTTTTGGAACGTCGAATAACCGATTTTTTGCTTAAAAGGCCTAGTTATTTTACATGTATAATTAAAATTTTCTGGAATTTTTTCATACGAATTATTAGAAATGGGGGACTACACCAAAAAAGAACGCGTAAGCATTATTAAATTTTGCCGAATTTTCGTGCAAGAAAGTAATATGTCAACCATTCGAAAATTATTCAATAAATGTTCATACCCAATTATCGATTTTTTATTCTAATTTAATTTTTTGTCAAAACTATAATTGGGTACTTAAATCATAATTAATATTAATTAAATCGTGCTATTTTCCTAAGTAATATATTACCAATAAATTCAAAAAATATTGGTAGGCGATAATCTACTCTCAATACGCATTACGGTGGTTACTTAAACCAGCTCATCAGTGAACCTTTATCCAAGTCTTTAAACAAACTAGTAATATCGTATCTTATACGATTTGAAAAACTCCCAAACTTCAAGAGTAATTAATTCTAGAGCAGTTTCTAAAATAATGTTTAAATTTACGCGACAGTTGTATTTAAAAAGTTAAATGAATTTAAATACCCGTCAAAAAATTAAAAGGATATATATAGGTATGTCATTCCCACCCATCAAAGTGTATATATTTTGGATCCCTAAAAGTAGGAAAGTTGAATTAACGATGTACGTATGTGTAGGAATAATTTTGACGACAACCTAGAATCTTGAAAATTGGACCACTGTGTGAGTGAGCATGGCAAATTATTAGTATTTTTGAAAGCAGCTATATAGATCTACGAGTTCGCGAGATATAGACCAAAAACCATTTTTCTGTTTTTTTTGCTATATTCAATCTTGCGGCGCAACGCTTATAACCAAGCCCACTTAATTCGCATATTCTGAATCCTCATCAAATTTGCTATGAAGTTCCCCTGGAGAAATTATCTTCCCGAGGGCTCACGTAATTAAATGATGGTCCGAATGGGAAAATAAAAAAATTTTTTGTTAAACAATAAGAATTCAATGAAAACCCGAAATTTTACGGAAAAAAAATCACTAACATGTCAATATTCACCGCAAAAATTTTAATTTTAGAAAGAACTTATATTTAATGAATATAATCTACATTTTAACAAAATCCATGTTAAACGAACCTATAAAAACAAAAATCAAAAATACACCAACATTAAGGAACTCCCGAAAAAAAATTTAAATCATAAAGAATATAAATTTTATCAAAAATTAAATTAAAATAAATTAATTTTTTCCATAATTTGGGTATTCACCAAAATTAGGAAATTTACCACAAAACCAAACATAGTTTACAAATTTTTAATTGCAAAAATATAATAATGTTCCCAAAAATCGAAATATTAAAGAATCCGCAATTTCACAAAAAAAAAAATCGAAATTTAGCCAAAATTTACCACAAATGCGGAAAGCTGGAACTAAATTTTTTTTTTCATAAAACTTAAATTCAATGAAAAACAATCAAATTTACCAAATGTGATGAATTCCAATAAAAATTTGAAAAACCCCAGAAAGTTTAATATTCAACAAAAAATGTTAAAACAATTAAAATTATAGATTTTCTCAAAAATCACAAGAAAGATATTCTGTACACAGAAATTTGTGATTTTAAATCGGTCACCTAACATACTGCCGATTTCAAATCACTTGTTTATTGTTGTGGGTAATCTGTTGTCCCAACAATTGTGCGCGCAACGCTGATCTGTTATCACTCGAAAAAAATACACACAGGAAAAATAAAAAATGTGTGTGTAAGATGAACTCCATTGTAAATAACCGTACACACACGGAAACAATCTCGGTGAAAAACAAATTATTATCTTTTCGGAAAACACGAAAATAAAGAGAACGAAAAATGACACTGAAGATGGCACATAGCCGAAACCCGTTTGTCTCCTTGACAAAGGATGACGGAAATCCGTTCCAAAAATCGACAAAAAAAATAAAGCTTACATTGAAATTTGTAAAAAAATTATGGATGAGCCCACTGACATGGCGAAAGTTTTTATTATATGAAGACGTTTCCAAAGCGAACGTAACGTACTGCTTTATGAACTAAATATCGTCCGCACATATATCTATTAAATGCGGACCAAAAGAAAATCGATATAATTGCTTTGTAGGGTATGCAGTCCCCCGTTGACAGTTCATCTTCCCCAACTATTTTTACAACGAAATACGACCAATATTCCCTCCGCACAGTACTTAGACCCGTATAAAGATGGGACAAAAATAAAACGAATGTCATACAGTTTTGAATTTCGGTACATAACAATTTTTTAATTAAGATATTTAATGATTTAATTATAATTGATCTCTTGAAAGGACGCGCCTAGCTTGCATATGTACTCGTACTAAAAATTCAAAATGAAATGTTAGCTACATGTGTGAACGAAAAGTTATAAAAATTTATTTAAAAAAACATTTTCAAACGACAATAATTAACACGCATGTTATACAGTCAACTTGGGGTGAATTTATAAGATTCATTGAAAACAGTTGCATTCCAAATCGTCTAAGGTTGTTTTTTGACTTCACGGAACTCCAGAGAAAATAGTTCAAGCAGTAATTAATTTCGAGAAATACCACATTCAAAAAATGTCCCCTTTAGTTAGTCGATTGTGAATTCCATGACAAATGCTAACAATTACGAGAGACTCCGGGCTTGCACGTGACTCAATTGAAAGTAAGGTAATCGTAATTACAAATCGTTAGCCTGAAATCAGTTTGATAAGCGAAGGGGGCCAAAAAGTAAATGGTTTGCGTCCATATCCCCCCTACTTTGATAAAAAAGTCGATTATTTGAAGTACTGTATAGCATGGAGACCCGTCCTGGTTCTATTGCAGACCCAAATCATTGGTTATCATGGGAAATCAAATAAGTTTCTCGGATGAATTATTGTGCCGACGCTAAAATCGACGAAGTAGACGGTAACATTCTAGGAATGAAACACGATAAAAAACAGGGTTCAGCTAATAATAATATAGTAACAGGTTATCAATATTGAATTATATGGTTGTAATCGAATCACATTATTATTTTATATATAATAAGGCCCATCTTAAAACAATAAATTAATAAGTATATAAAATAATTCGTTATACAAAGTAATTCCGAGATAAAGGTTATACGCAGTTCCTCCGAATAAGTTTTGAAAATAAGTACTAGAGTGATTTCCGCTTAATTGATTTAAAAAAAAAAGTCACAGATCTTGATGCATTAAACAAAAAAATTATTTATCCAATGCTCTATTTATTAATTCAATAACTCAATTAACAGACTTTGAACATTGTCTTTGACTGCTTCACAATTGAATCAATTCTTGAAATTCTATTTATGGGGGATTAGGAACACCTATATTTTGCATCAGTAATAATATTTAATATTTGCCTAATGTTTAAACTTACGTGTTTCTCAAAGCCGCGTTACACTTATTATGTGTGTATGTGATTTGTTCGTGCTCGATCTCTTGTTGCAAGTATATAAGGCAATACGCACACAAACCACACGACAGTGAACATCTTCAGTTCATTCGCAGGAAATTTTTTAATTTGTAAATATGAACTAACATAACAATAAGGTGCGAAAAATAAATGGAAAACATTACTTCAAAATAGATAGGCTTGTAACAATAAAAATTTTTAAGTCTTAATTAATGTCTTAAGAAAAAGGAAATAAATTTGAATGAAAAAATTTATGTTTCATGCCTTAAAATCCTTGTAATTAATTACAGAATACTCCCGCTTCACATATTTTACACTATTTCTACCAAAATTGTTGTATAATGTAGAGGGGATATCGAAGCAGATAGCTAACTTTATTGGTCCTATTTCTTTCCTCGAATTGAGCAACCGGTCTCCAGAGTTCGTATGCTGTTGCACCGTAGATTAGGGATTTTTTATAAGAATGTTAAATTCTTTCTCCGGACGAAGTATATAGCCAGACTCCTGTCTCTACTAGCAGAGACAGGAAACTGTTACTGGCCACCACCACGTGGAGGTATAAGCCAGAACTACTGACAGTGCACTCAGTTTCGGCAAGCCATATCTATGTGCCTGCCAGCTGGCAGCTTCTACCAACATTAATTTAAACCCTTTATTTATTACACTAAATTTTATAAGTGAAGCGAACAATTTTACGGACATGTTTATGAGCACTAATGAACGAAACCAATAAGTGTTTTCTCTTTAGAAAAGTATTACCTAAATATTGCACATTATTTTTGCTGTAAAAGTAAACTACTTGAAATACTTTTAGATTATTTTATTATTATTTTTAATTTGTTAAAAAAAAATGTTGTCTTATGCCAATTTTTGTAAATATTTTCGTATAAAAAAATTAAGGTGGCACAAGCATATGAGTTTTTTTTCATATTGAAATGATTAAAACAAGCAAACCAAGGTCTGTTTATATATGAAAGTATAAAATATGAAATGCGACATTCTTTTTATGCCCACCGCAGCCTGTTACAGTGGCTCGAATCTGAGGTATTACGAATCACTGCCTCTGGATGTTCACTTGAATGCTGCGTTTATTAAATAAGCGATAGAATGCTGAAGTGTCTGTTGTACTACATGTCATTTCAGGGTGCAAAGATCTACTAACAGCAAGGCAATTTCTCCGCAAGAATCCACCAAAACGCATTTCTATTAATATACCGTCTCTCTAATATGGAAAAATAATAGATGTATGCTTTATAGAACACTGAACGATAGATGACTGCTATACGTCGTATTCATTATATTCCTATGTATAAGAAAATTTATCTGACATAAGCAAGTATTACATTAATTGCCAGCAGAAAATTACACACCTCAATTCCCATGCATTAAGTTTATTTGATTTTCCATCATAAAGTTAAAATTTAATTGTTTACAAACAAATATTTGCGGATATGTGATGTTACAACTATACAAGAGATTTTAGTATTGTTTAAATAATACTTTATATGGCAAATTTCATATGCTCTTTTTTTAATTGTTATGGATTTTTATTGAAAAATTGAAAGAATAATAAAGAAACCCCTTTATTGCTTTAAGAAGAATTTTGCAGGGGCATTGGATGTACAAAATTGTTGTCGGTAAGTCATGTATTGACTATGATTATTTATCAGAATGTTTCGCAGTGTTACAATATTTGTTTATTGCTTAACTATTTAGCAGCAGTAGGCTACTTATTGCTTTCAGATTTCATGTCATATTCATAGACCCAAGTCTCGTCACCTGTAGTAATAAATTCGGAAACATATTTCCCCAAAGCGAACGAGCTCACATAATGATCTCTAATAGAAGTATTAACAGAATTGGTATTATAGTTTGAGCAGTGTTTAATAATTGAGCGATTTCCGCAAAAAATGTCAACATGATTTACCAATTTAAACTGTGTTTGGCTGCACCAGAAATTTATTTAATTGATTCAATTATTTTTTAAATTGTTTTTTAATAAATATATAAAATAATTAATTATATATTTAATAAAAAATATTAACAAAATATTAATTAAGCAAATAACTGAATCAGTTAAGTCTTTCCTTTTTAACGAATATATTTCTATTCTATAATATCCTACAATAGGAAAAGACACAACTCTGGCAATGGTTTATTGATTGAACTCGTTTTTGTATTAAACAATCATAAAAAACCAGCCCTAAAGTAATTTATAAGTTTAAATGACAATTGTATTTGATTTTATGTACTTTTGCATGCTTTTTATGTTAGTGGGTTGCTGAACATGTTGCTGCTGACAAGATAAAAATCATCAACAAGGCAGCAACGTAGTTGTAACAACAGTACTCAATAAGGTACAATTTAAGTGGGTCAAAATTAATACGCATCACTAAATTAGCAGATGGTTCGCCTGCTACGAGTCATCGATCATAGAGACTCATTGTCGTTTTATTTACAATTCACCAGTTTTCGGACCATAGTGAAACTACACAGATTTTGAATATTTCTTTAATGAAAAATTAATGAAATCTTTTTGCACATACAGTCGTCGGCATATTTATTTTGACAAAGTATAGTGAAGAATTATTTTATTGTTTTTTAATATTGAAATTTCTATATTGGCACAGTTATCATAATATTTTCTTTACACTAATTCTTAAGTATACGTATGCAAAATATTTTGTTAAAATCTTTTCCCATTCTCATTCTGAAGAGAGAAATGCAATTCGGTACAAGAATTTGTAACGGCATAATTATTTTGACATTCTATAATTTCATCTCATTTTGTTTTTTGTGTTAAGCTTTAATACAAAACGCTAGTTGTTGAGTATTAAGTATTAACATTCGATGAAAGATAAATAAAAAAAATTCTATTACTATTGTGTAAATATGGGGAAAATATCGGAATTAAGTAACACCGCCAGGAGTGAAATTATAACCAAGTATAATCTTGGAATATCTGTAACAAATATTGCCAAGGAGTACAATATATCTACACAAACCGTTTATTATCAAATTAATAAATGTAAAGAAACAGAATCTGTCATTTATTTGCGTCGAACAGGAGGAACACCTAAACCAACGGCAGTGGAAGATCGGCAAATTATTAGAAAATCAGCCGCTGCGTTGGAATAGAATTCGCACTCTGATAGTCATTTAAGCGAAAGAACAGTTCGACGATGTCTAAAAGAAGCCAACATTAATACATATGTAGCAAGATGAATTCCAGGTATAGCCCCAAGGAACCAAATTAAATGGCTAGGATTCGAAAACGGATACGTGGACAAGCCCCTATCCTTCTGGCAAAGCGTCTTATGGAACGACGAAAATCCTTTCGAGTATCACTTGTCAAAGAAAAGAGTTTTTGTTAGACTAGACCAAAAAACTCGAAAAAACCGCACCTGTTGTCAAAAAAGTTAGTCGCGGAGGTGGCACAGTCATGTTCTGGGGCTGTATAGCATATAAAGGCTTGGGAGACTTGGTTCCCATCGCCGGTTCGATGAACCAAAACAAATATCTGAAAATTTTAAATGAACACGCATTTCCTTCTGGTTGATTGGACCGTCATTTATTTTTTAATAGGACATTGCGCCTTATCACATGAGTAAAATGATTAAGACATTTTTGACAGAAAATTGCATTGAAACTTTGGATTAGCCATCCCAATGTCCGGATTTGGATGTGATTGAGAATGTTTGGTCATATATAAAGCGCCAAAGAACCGCAGATCTGACAAGAATCAGGGAAGTAACAATTTCAGAGGTTAAATCTTTTATTTATTAATATTAAAAATATCTAAACGTATTACAAAAGTTGGAATAACATATTTTCGTTTAAAGAGTTAAAATACTTTATGCCAAAATACCTATGCCGCCCACTAAATTTTCAAATTAGTTGCATAGAATGCAAATTTAATTTAAGAAGTTATGATTTTATGTTTTTTAGTTATTAAATAAATGTTACTTTCATCTAAAAAAAAATTGGAATTTTTAATTATTTGGAAATCTGAAAAAATTCAAAATGGTAAAATTTCTCAGGTGTCAAAATAAATATGCCGGCCACTGTTCAAACAAATTAAATGAAAAGTAATTTGAGCAAAGTAAAATTGGGCTTCCTCTCATTGAAAAACTGTTTAAAAAGTTCATTTTGTTTGTGGGTTAAAAACCTTTTGTAAGTTAGCTTTCATAATTTGCTCAATATTTTTTTCAAACTTCTCCAGTGTAAAGATCTACATACGTTTATACAAATATATATATTAATTTGTTTTTAAGGAACATAAAAATTCAAATTTCATAGTTATTTAAGCGCTTACCCACATAAGTATAAAAATTAGTGCTGTATATGACAGCATTTATATCTGTATGGCACATTGCCTTACTGCGGTATTAAACCAAATATAAGAATAATTTTATAGCACTTTGCTTTTTCATTGTTATATTTTATTGCTTAAATTTTTTATGATTATTCCAAGCCAAAAATTGTTTCATTGATGAAAAAATAACAACTTTTATTATAAAGTGGTTTCCAATATGGGCGATGTTAAAATATAGGAGGTTAGGATAGGTTGAGAAGGGGAGATAATTGTCGGCATCATGCCAGTAGACACATACTTAATCCAGTGGTTCGGATTGGTGTGCGCTCTCAAAATGAAACCGAACAAAAAGATCCTTGCATGTAAGTTACGCCTGGTAAAGTGGCAGCCGTCAAATACTGGGTTCCTATTTATGCGAACTCTGGGCAGTAGTACAGAAAATATTTTTTCATTTCGATTGTAATATATTAAAACAAGCTGCGAGCTTTTTTGAAGGGCCTATTATTGACATTAGTTGCGAAATATGACATCGTCCGAGCCAGTCGATTGCCTTTTATTAAAATAAACCGTTTACTTCAAAAAACACTCAAGGTAAGTCTGACTTGGTGAAATAGCGCGATCTTATTGGCTAATTTACTCTACCGACGCTAGGCAAAAATTATCACTTTCTTGATGCGGCATTTTCTAAGAGGCATTTGGTGTCACCTCGCTGGAACTATATGTCATTCTCATTCATATAGTTTACCTCGTGTCAAAATAAATTGTTTTCCATCGTTCTCTAGTATCGCTTTTATCGGTGATGGCGAATGAAGTTTTGTAATTTTTTGTGCATGCGTTGCCACCTCCTCAACATCTTACGGCTTGACATTGTTAAAAATTTTGCTTGTTAACAGAACTGTTTATAAAAAAAAAAAACGGAGTCATGTAACTTGTCGTGGCGATCTGTTATTAGTGACGAAATAATAAGAGACATCGGCAAAACATGATCGCCATAGACGGTCAACATCAACTCGCCCTTACTGCTGATCCCTTTATAATGTAGGCTTTTATTACCATTATTACATCGTAAAACTGCACATTAAATGCATCAACGTTTTAATCAAAGGCGAACAAGTTTGGATTAAGTTCTAACAGTGATTTCCTAAGGATTGGAATTCGAAGCAAAAACATGCCCAAGTGCATTTCTTTTTTGGCTTCTTTTCAAAAGTGAAATGGCGGAAACTTAATGCCATTTTTTATAGATCTAAGTTGCCGTAAACGAATTTTTACGTGCTAAACGGCAAAGTTTCTTTATATCTTAAACAGAAAACATCAAGTTATTAAGATATTAAATAAGTGTGGAAATTATTAATACATAGTGTGAATATAGGTAGCATTAACTAAATGGTTAAATGCCATATAGGACTTATGAAAGAGAAAACCGATTTATTTACCTAGATAAAGATAAAACGAAGTTGTAGGATATGAAGAAAGCAATGGACAAGTAATGTAATTAAAATAAACAATGCTATCTTCTGTTGGGCTGAACCTTGTATACCATGTAACCCCCTATTTTGTTTGAGTTGCTCCAGGGTTTCTGGTTTGCTTGCATAAACCTTGCTTATCAGATATCCCCACAAAAATAAGTCCGGAGCAGTCAAATGAAGCGACCGTGGAGGCCAATCAATCTCACCATTCCTTGAAATAATTTGTTGTGGAAAGATGTATCGCAGTAATTACATTGTAATCCTGGCTGTATGCGATGTGGCACCGTCCCACATGTTAGTCAAGCCCAAAGCATGCAGTTGTGACGATAAAAAGTTGTTAATCATTACACGATATCGCTCCTCATTGACAGTTACCGTTACGTCGTTTTCAGTTTCAAAGAAGTAAGGTCCAATGATTCCTTCTGACCAAATTGCACACCACACTGTCACATTTAATGGATGAAAAGGTAACTGATGGATAATTTGTGGGTTTTCCATTGCCCATCCATTCAAATGAAAATGTGCCTCGTCACTCATTATAACTTTTCATGAAAATCGGGTTTGTCTTGGGCGAGCTGTAGGATCCTATTGGCAAATGGACGGCGGCGTAAATGGTTTTCTGGAAGAAGCTCTTGTGTCAGCTGAATCTTAGATGGAAGCAAATGCAAATCTTTGTGCAAAATTGTGGCCAAAGTTATGCTTTGAAAACAAAGCTCCAGAGCACGGTGTCAAATTGAGGTTGATGGATTGTTTTGAACACTTTGAACAGCAGTAATGTTTTCAGCCGATCTTGCAGTAATTTGTGGTCCATGCTTGGGTTTATCAGCTACAGTCCCACTTTCTTCGAAATCATTCACTACACGATACATAGTGTGTCTTGTTGGCACGTTGTTTCTCCCAAAAATTTCACGTAACTTTCTTATCGTCACAGTAATCGATGATTGATTTCGATAAAATGTTTTCACGATTAAAACATGTTGGTTTAGCAAATATTTTTCCATAATAAATTTGCCAGGTCTCTACTTCACGACTTTCCAATATGAACTCTCAAGACTAATGTTTACCAAATGGTGGCAAACCTTTCCTACGGACACCCTGTACATATTTGTTTAACATAGAATTTGTTAAAATTTTGTAAAATACAAAATTTTGTGAGTTTTTGCCTTTTTGGTGAAATAACAAAATTTGATGTAGAAATTTTAATATTTGGTTTTCTTCCCGCATTGTTTGTAAAATTTATGTTTTTATTGCGTCTAGACTTCTTGCGTGTGTTTATTCCAGCTTTTCGCTTTTATAGTGAATTATCGAATTTTTTCAATTTTTGCAGTTTTGGTTATTTAAATTTTTATTATTTGGAATATGATATTTTTGTAAATTAAAATTTATGAACATTAGTTTGATGTTATTGAAATATCAAAAGGGAGACGGAAAGTTAGAGTGCAATTTGCTGAACTGTAATAATCAAATAATTTTGTTTTAAGATTGAATTTTAGGAAATTTATGTAAAAATTAGATTAGGGATACCGTTAGGCCCAAGCTAGATAATGCAAGAAGACGAAATGCACGACTAAGAGCCAAATTGGCATCAAAATACATCTAATTTCAGACAGCTCCAAATAAATTAAAAGCAATTGACTCAGTTAGTTCTAAGACAAATTCAAAACAAAGGAACAAAAATATTCGAACAGCTATTTCCACATTAGTGCATCAAGTTAACATGAAAGCAAATCTCTTTCATTAATTTCATTAATGAAATAAATTAATTTCAATTTAAGTTCATTATCATGTCAGCAATAGGAAAAGAAACTGTAATTTCTCAGGTCAATCGTTGTTTGTACTTTTCGGCAGATCTGAAAGCGGATATTGGTAATGATTTACTAAGTTCAGGATTAAATATTTGTCTTGAAATTCCTCACGTGCCACACAAAAGGGACAACACAAACATCCCAAACAATAACGGCTATACCAAATTACTTTTGTAAGCGACTGTCGCTTACAAGTTTTTGGTAGTAAATGCTTCAATTAATTTTTTATATTTTTTTATTGACAAACATATTACATTTTTTTTAAATGCCAACGGTTCAGGGATTTCCTTATCGAACGGTAATATTCGTATCATTTTGTCCCACTGTATAAATTTATTTACTTGCTGAACAAATAAATAAATTCATAAAATAGTACCTTATAGGGACGCAAGTCCCTGAACAAGCATGATCATATATACAATCTACAAACACATGAAATCTTTTCATCATGTCATTTGGTAAACATTAGTCTCTGACAGTTCATATTTGGCAGTCGTGAAGTAGAGACATAGAAAATTTATTCTAGAAAAATATTCGGTAAACCAACGTGTTTTAATCGTTAATAAAAAGTTACGTGAAATTTTTGAGAGAAACAACGTGCCAACATAACGCACTATTTATCGTGTAGTGAATGATTTCGAAGAAAGAGAGACTGTAGCTGATAGGCTCAATCATGGACCACAACGTTCTAGAAGAGCGACTGAAAACATTACTGCTGTTCAAGAAAGTGTTCAAAACAATCCATCAACCTCAATTCGACACCGTGCTCAGGAGCTTGGTTTTCAAAGAACAACTTTGGCCACAATTTTGCACAAAAATTTGCATTTTCTTCCATTTAAGATTCGGTTGACACAAGAGATTATTCCAGAAGGCCATTTACGCTGCCGTACATATGCCAATATGATGCTACAGCTCGTCCATGACAACCTCGATTTTCATGAAAAAATCATAAGGAGTGACGAAGCACATTTTCATTTGAATGGATATGTGAAGGAACTGTCAATGGGGAGCGACATTTATCTGATATTGTATTCCATGCATAATTGCCGACATTAAATAAAACATTTATCAATATACGATCCATTCTCTTTCACTTAATCAAAATTATAACCAAACAAAGTAGGGTACCTACCCATTTGATTTTAATTAAGTATTTAAAATGTTTTTTTTTTGTTTTTGTAGCAGCAGAGAGCCTTATTTTCTGTCTCATTTATCTGCTTTATAACAAAACGAATCTGCCAGACATAATGTTCTGATTTAAGTGCACAATTTTGAAATACATATTTTGCCTTATTGTGGTACAGTGCGTATAACCTTCAGTTATATCATTTCTGATTTTAAACTTTATAATAATACTCGATTACCTAAAATCATTTTTAATCTTAAATTGTTTCTCACCTAAACTAAACAAACGTATTTTGTCAACAAAATACTCTGCAAAAGTTGAAGGGAGTCATTTTAAAATATAGTAATTTCACAGTTTGCAACTTCATAGTGCAATTAAGAATGTTGCAATCGTAGCTTTGTAGATACTGTTGCATTTTTAGTCACTCGTTTCTTAAATCTCACATATCCACTGTTGTTTAGTTTGGTTACAATGTACACAGGACACTAACCCACATTGACAATATTAATGTTTTCATATAAACATGTTCTAATACACACATTTTCAGCGCAGTTCATAAGGAATTGCTGTAATTTTTTGTATTTGATGGAGCTGTGAAAAACCATTAAGCACAGTTGATTGGATTCTATAATGGAATGTTTTGTTACTTGTTAGATGATTTTGTAGCATCAGTACGTTAAGCAGAAGAATTAAAATGTCCGAATTTTTCTGATAAGCAATTTTTTCCAATTTAATCACTACTTTTGTTGTTGTGATTTTTGCAGCATTTTTTGTTGTCTGAAAAAATTCCATTCATTAGATAGAAAAATGTTGCGCACAATTTTCTGCAATTTAAATTATATTAAACGCAATTACTCAATGAATTTGTCGTTTACTTTAAGAGAGGACTTGGCCATGTAATCAAAAATGCACGCACTTCTGCTTTAACACTCATTTTGATTATAACCTACCATTTCTTGTACGAGCTAGACAATTTTCCCATAGCGAAGAATCTCGCATTGAACTAAATCTTATTATTTTAAAAAAAATTAAGAAAATAACTGATGTTCAACAATTACACAGTAAAAAGTTTTGGTTTAATTTTAATACTTAGCGTACTTGTTTTTAAACTTCTTTGGAATTAAATTTGAAATTAATTCCGAAATAGTTTAAATTTAAAACCATATATTGAAAACTTAAATAATTGAGGGAATTGTTTTAACACCATGACAAATTTGTGACTTTTTTAATGATAACTTGGAATAAAAATAACACCAAAATTAGAATTAAATATTTTCATAAAAAAAAAACAATTCCTTCTAGTTTACATCTACACCGAAACAGCCATAAGTTATTTGTTTCTTTTTAGTTTAATACTGTTAGGTTTATTTTAATGCAAAAAAAGAATTAAATTTCTCTCTTATAAAAATGTTATTCCTTTAAGTTTAAAAACAACACTGATTAAGGAATTTAAAACATGTGTAAAGTTGTATCTCTCTCATGAACTTACTTGTTTTGGTCTAAAAACAACACCTGAAAAAGAGTTAAAGGTATTAAATTTATAATTTTTAAACCATGCAGCTTAAAAACAAGAATGTGCTTATTCATATAAAGAACTTGAACAAAAGAACATCATAATGTTTGTAAAAGTGAAAATTGGTGGTAATTTTCTTATGCTGGGAACACAACTGGGACGAACGCCGAATTTCGTCTATCACGATGTATACGTCGGTAAAAATTCGCTGTGTAAATTCGTTGTATGAATCACAATAACGACGAAAAAATAACAGCTGTTATCTATATATAGATAGGGTGACCATATAAAAAATAATAGTTAAAAAATTAAACACTAACAAAAACACAGCCAAAAAGTAATTTAATAGTTAACTACTATAAATAAGTTTACAATTATTTTAAATACTATAAAACAAAATTAAATTAATTAATATTAAAAAAAACTTTATTTACTAAAATACTTAGAAACGAAAACTAAACATGGCCACATTGTACTGTTTTGTACGTCGTGCGTCGGCGAAAAAAATTGAAATAAATCTAATTCAAAGTTCTCCGCGTATGACGAATTTCGACCAACTTCATAATTGTGTGAATTTTGGTATACACAAATGTGTTCTATTTTTGGCGACGAATATTCGCGGCGAAAAATTCGTCGTTCGTCCCAGTTGTGTTCTCAGCATTATATTGAAATTAGTGATCCAGAAAGTGAGGACTTCACACCAAATGGAATAATTTTATCAAGTGAGTATTGCCTACAAGCGTTTAATATTAAATACTTAGTTTAGTACAGCTTTTTAACTTTAGTTATCAACAAGCTTAACATAGACGTAGAAGACAGGGAACTAAACTTTAAAGATCGAGACGGTGCTGAAATCAATTTCGATGATCTTCCAAGAATATTATCGCAGTACAAAACCTGCAGCTGTTTTTTTCTTGAAGTTTGCGTAAACGGAACACCTTCATCAGTCAGCAATCTTAAGAAGGTAAGTAAAAAGCTATTCATTTTTGCTTTATTGTAAAACAAATATTGCATGAATTATAACCGTATTTAAAGAAAGGAGATTCTTCGGCAATTTTTGAAGAATATCGCACAAAACAAACGCTGAGCGATATTTCTCGTAGTTGTATGGTAAGTGAGTCCATAAAATTTTTGCGCCAACGAAGTGGGAATTATCCTAATCGCGAGCAGAAAATCGCGTTAGCCGAAGCTATAATTCATTTGTTCCCGGCATATAAGGTTGAGAACTGCGATTGTGATGGCATTGTAAGAATTAGATTGTATTGAAAGTGCGATTCTTGATATTAATTTTATATCCTTTTATTTGTGTAATTGTTTTAGGGTCTATTTTTTAACCCGGCAGCTAACACCGGTTATTTGGATGCAAAATTAAAAAATTTCAACACAAAAGGACGCAAGTTGTCGGCAGCTTCTGGAAATGGAAAAGCTAAAAAAGACAATCAAGTGATAGCGAAGATGAGAACATAGCTTAATTTGTTTTATTTTCAGAAATTTTTTAGAAAAAAGCAACACCCGTTTAGTTTGCTTCGGTATAAAACTTATTCTATAGGGCATTACATTAATACCTAGATGGTTTTAAATATTATTAGTTTTATGATCTTAAAAATAAGTTAAAAAGAGAGAGTTCTCTCCCTTATAGGTAAACTATAATGGAAAAGATTGAATTCTTTTTGGAATTGTTATATATACACACCGGCTTAGCATTAAAATTAAACCAAAACTCTTTACTGTGTAACGACAGACAGAAATTCTAAAAGATGTTTAACGGTCAAAGTTTTTCAGAACCTTTTTTGTAGCATCAAATACACAAATATCAACCGAATAACCCTCAAGTGGTTAGAGAATTATCGCACGGCTGAAGTATGGGTATCTCCCAGAACATATATCATTCATTACCATTTATATTTTTCCTCTCTGGGAACTCGGAGAAGATTAGCGATGAACACGGAAATCGGCTAAACGAACATTTGTATTATGATGTTATACCAAATAATAAAAACGTCACTATCCTCCCGTCGTTTAGTGCTGTAAAACAGTCGCCATTAAACTACAAGATGTTTACTATGCTAAAATGCACAAATTAATTAAAAATTTAATACTGGTTCCTTAACGATATGTTTGCACAAATCTCAGTATAAAAGCTATAAAAGGAGTTGTAATAAAAAGATAAAAATGGTATTTTAATGCAGTTGTCTTGTTGTTTAATAAAACACTCCAATTAAGCTAGAAATCCTGAGATAAGATACTTTTTAAATACAAGTTATGACTTTATTATTACTAAAAGTAATGAACGATGTCTTTCTTGCTTACACTGTTAATTTCAGCTTGACAGAATTCGAATTTTAAGACAAATGTTATTGTTTTAATATTAAGGACAGTTTAATAAAGACAAGAAAGCTGGAGCACTTATTTGAATTTATTTTTGCATAGTGCTTAAATTTTTGGCATCGAAAATATTTCTGTTACATTTATATTCCGTGATAAACAAAATCTTAAACCTCTTCAACCTATAAGAGTAAGTAAAACTGAAACTCTGGTAATTAATAGTTTTAGCTAAAAAAAATGTACGGTAAGTTTATTTTATAAAATTTTATCTTTACGCATCATGATAAGAAACTGAAACTTTACTAGAAAGCATTCAGATGACGTTATAAAAAAATTCACTAGTATGCAAAGAAAATTTTAAAACCGAAATTAGTTGAACTAAAGGCTCCGCATCATTATAAAAATTACGATACTATCGTTACGTATTTATCTTCCGATTTCACAAAATATTTGTATTCTGGATCCTTATATGCAGGGAACTTCAATTAACGGTGTTCATCTCTCCGTCTGTGTAATATTGAAATAAATTTTCTGCCGGCACTAGGCAAGCTAGGAGAACAACTTAATCCGTGACTGTGGTGAATTTTCGATATTTGAAATCAGCGATATAGGTCCGCAGGTTCCTGAGATATTGACCAAAATCCTTTTTTTGGGTTCTTTGGTATTTTTACTGCGGGCAAACGCTTATACACATATTCTGAATCCGCATATTCTAAATCCTGAATAAATTTGATATAAAGTCCTCTTACAGAAATCATCATCCCTAGTCCCCCAGATAAGCTACGGACCTAAATGTTGGGTAAAATTAAAAATCAAAACTTCAAAAACTAACAAATAAACCCGAATTCCTCAAAAACTAAAATTCGAAAAGCTGGAATGAACAAAATCAATATTTAATGGAAAAAGCCGAAATTATAACAAAATCAATTTTTAATAAACATATAGAAGCAAGAATAAAAAAATCACTACAAGTTGTGAATTTTAAAAAAAAAAAATTAAAATCAAGAAAAAATTAAAAATTCACTAAGATATTAAAAACTCACATAAATTTAAAAATTGTAGAAAAAAATTTTAATTACTCTGAAAATTTAAAATACAAATTTCACCATAAATTAGTAATTTACCAAAATCCGAAAATTCCCTACAAAACCACACAAAAGTTTTAAAATACATAGATATGGTAATAATTCCAAAGCTGCACAATATGTTGATGAAACATCTAAATTTAAAAATTTCTACAATGTCGTACGTAAATTCAGCATAAAATCAGAAAACTAAAATAAAAAAATATTTTTTTTCCTTTCAAAAAATCTAAATTCAATAAAAAACCGAAAAATTATAACACAGACCAAAATTCACCACATCTTTAATACTCGCCACAAAAACTTAAATTTGACGATTTTTTTTTCGAAAAACCGAATAACCACCAAAAAATTTATATTTTATGAAAAACGTGGAAAGTTTAACAAAATTTATATTTATTAAACATAAAAACAAAAATTTACCACAAGTGGTGAAAAAATAGCAAAAAATCTGAATATAGCTAAAATAAATTTCAACATAATTTCGAAATTCAACAAAATTCGAAAATTCACCTCAAATCCAAACTATAGTCCAAACATTTTAAAGTTAAGAAATAATTGCAACAAAAGATTGCGAAATTGTCAAAACTAAGGAAATCCACCAAAAAGTCGAAAACAAATAAAAGTTTATGCAAACTTTAAAATAGAATATATATTACACAATTATACGAAAACTCTCTAATTTCACCACAAATCGGGAATTGACACAAAAAATTAACAACAAAAATTTAAAATGTACAAAAAAATGTGAAAATCATCTGGGTGCACAGCCAACACACTAAACCAATCTATTCCTATGCCCAAACATTGTGAAATTGTTTATTATTTGCGAACCTAAAACATGCTTCTGCAAGTTTTGCATATCAAAAAATGAATCAAATATAAATATTCTTCTAGGACTCTCCCAACCTAAATATGAAGTAGAATACTACCTGCTTACACATAATATAAACATACTTTTAGTCTCTGAAACACACTTCACTATGAAAATTTGCTTTAGAATTTATGTCTTTTTTATATATGACGTCAAACATTCAAGCAAAAGTGCATGTGGTGAGCCAGACCTTATTGATTTTACTATGTAAAAAACATCAAACTTGATGAACTGTTAGTTAGTTCATTCTATGACATTAACCTACAATTTTTATTTTACACATAAGTTTTGTCATTGTACCTGAAACCCTAATTTTATACCCAAATAAAACAATATTGGTTGAAATATAAAATTTATGGGAGCTCTCATAGATCTTTGAATATTGATAAATCCACCTGATATTCAAGCAGCTGTAGATCATCAGTTAAAATAAAACCGCACCAGTCAACAGCAGATAAACAGATGCTCGTCATTGAGGTGACAGGGCGATGCCAAAATAGTCGTGCTTCACACATAAAAATGCAAATGAACTTATGCCAAAAAACTTTAAGTAATAATTTGAGACAGAAACATGAATTCGCTATCGACAGCTATTTAAAAAGCTAAAAAGGTAACCAAATAATATTTTTAACAGAGGTAAATTTTTTTTAGTATACTGAAGTAGTTTTTCCGTGAAAACCCTTTGATTGTACTATAAAATATTCTCCTATGTGTTTTCAAGCCCGTCTTAAATTAGTAAAAAAATAAATAAATAATAGTCTGGTTATTACATGTGAAACATGAGAGCGTGTATGTGCCTATATATGATCTGTCACCATAATCTTTTGAAGATACGACTTAAAAATGCCATTGCATACTGTAATTCATACCAAGGTTAAAAATATCTAGTAGTTACACATATCCTGCTCCATTTACATGAAGTATTAACCGAACGGATTTTCTTAAACCACATCAACTTGAGTAGGATATAAATAGTATGTACCTGTACATATGGATTCATGTATGTTTGTATAACTTGCAACCATTAATTTTTTCTTTTATCCTTCTGTTTAGAATATACAGGGTGGTGTGAATACCAAATAGTTCGTTGATTGCGATCAATTTCAATATTTGTTAAGCTAATTCATAGAAGTGAAAATGGATTCGTATGGATTCGTATATGGTTAATACGAATGACTACTGCATAACCTTGGCAACTACAACACTACCTTTAGCAAGAGATTTCACCACTGATTTCAGCCGAAAAAATACTTATTTTTTTATATTTTTCTTATACACTACGCGTTTCTGGCACATAGGTTGTGCTTCAGGAACCAAATGCCGTGCTTTAAAGAAATAAACTAAATATCTAATTAGAATTGATCAGATTTCGTTGCATTGACGAATTCCAGATACTCTCTGTCAAAAGCTCAAATTAACTCGTAGGTTTTTGGAATAAATTTCCGTCATTCCTTGTCAAGTTTGATTTGGAGTCAAGCCGGTTTCAGCTATATGCATCTACATCAAAACACTCTGTCGGAATATCAAATCAAGCATTAAATTACCTTATTCTGGAGAAACCATATTGGTTTTAACGCGTTTTTTAAGGAAATGATATTCCACACATTCGGCCAATAGTTGATAGGTACTGGATTTAAGCTTTTCTTAACTGTTTTTTTAATATCTCACAAAATTCAATCAAATATGGCTAATCTTCTACCATCCAAATTTTCTAGTTTATTATTGCCCGAAACATATTTTCATTATTTCCTTTTTAATTTGCAACAATATTTCAGAGTTTATCTAAAGAAATCTTTTATATATTTTATGGAGTTGTTCATAAATTTGTGCCTATAAAATCGTAAGGCGTATAATCAAATTTATATAACTTTCTAAAGTTTTGGGTTTCAAAAGAATGACTGGCCTAAAAAATTTATCAAGTAATCAAAAGCAAAAACTTTTCACAGACACAAATAAAATCAGAGATAAATAATCAACTGAGTCTTGTTGCCATAAATTGTATCATTCAGCGCCTTTCAGATAGTATTTTCAACAGCCTAAACAAATTGCAAGTAACTGATTGAAATACTTTCAACGAACAAACCAAAAAAAAAGAAACCAATAAAAATTGGACGATTGGCAATTTCAAAACCACCAATTTATATGCAACAATCTTTCGAGCTTAGCAGTTGTGCTATTTTATTTAGACGCGTAAAACTCCATAAGCAAGGTGACCAGCTAATTGGTAATACACATAAGATAAGCAAAACGAAGTGTTTAGATAAAACAGCACAGGTTTGTTTTGCATTTATTCAATCAGCCAACTAGAAAGAAACATTATATAAGAAATAAGTTTCTCAAATCCAAAATAGTGAAAAATTAAAAATTCAATTTGTTCAAAAATAATAAAATTGTTTATATGAAAAACTTTATCAGCAAGCAAATCAATTTCGACTTACTTGATGCCGATAATAGTGCCGAAAAACATTCTTACCACAGCTTTATACGTTTCTTTTTTTTTTTGGTCTTTATCGTATTGAGTTCATCTTTGTAACACTGAAAACATTGTTTGAACTCTTAAACCCAAAAATACGAGTAAAAAGTAAAATGAAAAACTGCAATAAAACTTTATAATTTCTTTCATAGTAGCATTAAGTAGTTACCATTGCCTAAGTACAAGTTATATTTAGAGGCCAAAGTTCAAAGAAGTACACTTCAAGCTGGTGCTACTTTGCACAGGTTGTCAAAGTGAGCCACTGGCAGCTACCGCAAGACTTGCCGCTAAGAGTCATCAAGCATTTAAAATGCAGCAAGTTGATACCATGATCTTTTCATCAAAAATCATTCCCGGCAATGAAACTCGTGCACATAACATGCTCAATGCCTTTATTGTCTACTTTGTAAAAAAAAAAAATTGTATAGAAAAAAAGGTTTGTATGTTGCACTTAATTTATGTTGAGTAGTTGATCTTGAAATAGTAGATTCTTCCACTTGTTCTAATGTGTATTTTATGGTTTCTAAAATGTTTTCTTTTCTTATACGGAGTCCGGGTTAAAACTTGAATGTCTACTTTAAGGAGCATTTCAGTTTAGCACTCCTAAGCCATCAAAGGCTGTTGTTTCACTACACTACTACATTAATTTAAATCGGTCGAAGAATCGTTAGCGTATATATGTAGAAAAGTAATTAAAATAAAAAGTAAATTGTTCATTTCAACACATAAAAATTATAAGATAAAGTTAATTTGTGAACAAAAGCTATGGGTTCAAGGATTCATATGCCTCCCATAAATCCTAACCGTATGCTATCATTCAAAGAATTGGATGAGGAGTCGCCTACATAGTATTTCCGTGATAGTCGGAACAGGACTGAGCAGCCTGTAAAAGAAAACAGCCTCTGCTCCCACAAAGTACCGGGCATTATCTAAGCGGATTAGATATTTTACTAGCTGATCCGCTTGAAAAATGATAATTTGCATGTAGGATTATTGTAATTGATCCACTTTTCATCACTAACGAAGACCAGAGATTTTAAATAAAAAATTTTGTTTTTGCTGTGTTACTCCTGCTGAATCTGCAACTTTTAACTCTATTTGGCACAGTCGTCCATTCAGTAATGCCTTGAATTCGCCATTTTCAATCCGCTCGTAATTTGTACAATATTCATTTCCGACCTAACAAAGTATATAAATACATACAGGTATATAGTGGTGAGGTAGCTAGAGAAGTTCAATTAACGAAGTTCGTCTGTCTGATGCTGAAGTCAACTTCCTGACGGATCTTGAAACTTGTAAATCGGCCTTCTAGATCCACAAGTTCGTAACGCATAGGTATTTTCACTCTTGCCGTAAAATTCTCATATTTTGAAGCCTTATCAAATTTGCTATAAAGTTACCCTACAACAACTATCATCCAGAGGCCCTTATATAACCTACCTAAATTATGGACCGAATTTGAATTTTTTTTAAAAACTTTAACATTTCAAAAACCGAAATTTCACCAAAAAAGTTTAAAAAAGTCGAAATTTTAGCAATATTTTATATTCACCACTATTACGAAAATTCACCAGTAGATGCAGAAATACAATTTTTTTAAAACAAAATTCCATTAAAACCCAAAATTTTATAAAAAAAGGTTTTAATATTTACCACAAAAATTTTAATTTAACCCCAATTTCCTAATCTCGCAGATGAATCACCAAAAATCAATATTTGATAAACACGTCGTAATTTCAACAAACACAATTTTTACCAAACATATAAGAACAAAAATTCACCAAAAGCCGTAAATTCCCAAAAAAAAATTTTATATTCAACAATAAATTAAAATCTCATCAAAATATTTATAAGTCATCAAATTATAAATTTTATCAAAAAAATTTAGCACAATTCAGGATTTCGCCAAAATCCGAAAATTCACATCAAAACCAAACAATAGTTAAGAAACTTTAAATTATATAAATGTCATGATTTTAATAAAAAAAAAATCTAAAAATTTTAATAAAAAAATTTTATACTTAAAAATCAGAATTTAATAAAAACCCAATTTTTTACTAATAAAAAAATACTGAAAAAAGATATTTAATAACTATTTTACACAAAAATTTTAATTCCACCAAATTTTGTAATTTCACCAAAAAGAAGACAATTTACAAAAACTTGTATTAAACATCAAACAAAAACAAATCAATTTCTATATAAATTCAGCAAAAAAAATGTTAAATGCCAATAACCTAAATAAGCCAGAAAATAAAAAAGAAACTGAATTTTACCATAATATGGAAATTCACCACAAATTCAAAATACAGTTCAAAAATGTTATATTACAAAAATTTTTAAAAATCGAAATTTACAAAAAACCAAATTGCACCAACATTTTTACGAAACTGCCAAAATTTCAAATTCACCGAAAATTCGAAAATATACTATAATTCAAAGCCTGGGACAAAAAATTTAAATACTGCAAAATCAATATTTAAGAAAAAACTGAAATTTTACTAAAAATACAACAAAAACCAAAATCCCCAAATTTTGGAATTTGGCCATATCACTTAAAAAAATTTTTGCAAATCCATCAAAAAGCCGAAAATAAAAACAAATTAGAAAACTTAACTGGTTTACCAAAAAATTTAAGAATCACAAAATATCTAAATTTCAACACAATTTAAGAAAAAACTCGTTAAAATAAAAAAAATCTAACCAAAATAAAATTATAGTCTTAAAATATTTAAATAAGCTTTTAAATTTGGCAAAATTTTTTATTAACTGAAGCTTCGAAAATTCACCACAAAATGGAAAAATTGGAATAAAACAAAATAATACAACATAAGAAAACCAAACCTCACAAAATTGTAAAATTTTAAAACTAAATTTCACAAAAATTTTCCAGTTTCATCAAAAATATGCATATCAATATTTTATGAAAAATGTCGCCATTTGAATAAAACCAAGTCCAAAAAAACATATGTTTTACAAAAAACGTAGCCAAATCAAACTGCACCAAATTTTAAATTTAATGGAAACAAATTGCCCAAAGGCTAAAATCGGGCCAAAAGCTATAAATTTGATCAAATTTTAAAAATTTTACTAAAAACCCCTTCTGTTACCTACAATTCACCAAAAAATATAGAATTTATTAAAAATTTATAAGCATTCAGAGAAAAGAAAAAAACAAACCGATCCAAAATGCTTATATTAAGACGGAAATAATACGACTAAAACCAGACGCTAAATCAAATAACTCAAACAATCCTTTGCACCGGGAAAAGTCTGTAGTACATTTTTAGTAGTTCATACATTTGTGGAGGTTATATAAGATTCGGCACAACCGAATATAGCTCCCTTACTTGTTTTTAACATCAATATCGTAACTTTCAACGCACTGAAACTAATCTCTGTAATGGGTTTTGGAGCAATTAATATTTTACAAAACGTAAGACCATTTAACATGGCCCGCCTCTCTACTTACATGCAGGGTGATCGGTCGATCTAACTCTTCTTCACAAAGACGGCTTATTAATTTTAATATTATTTTAACAAATTTGGCGTAATAAAAATACGGCAAATAGATCCATGATATGCTTTAGCCCTTATACAACTATTCAGCTGGCATAATTCTTTAGCTGTCACAAATTCTTCAAGCTTTTTGCTATCCACAAAGATACAAAATCAAACTTAAAGAGAATTAGTCCATAATAAAAACAAATATTTTATCAATATCAATAGGAAATCTTGCCAAAGATAAATTTTTTTTGTTTTAATAATGACTATAAAAGTTTTCGCTTGCATTTTCATTTCTTATATAACGAGAATAACACGCAGATCCCTATCATAACTATAGCCTTGTAAGGTAGACATTTCTAATTATTAATCCGCCTTTTTTATTTGTGAATACATCTGATTTCAATGAAAAATACAAAAATTTTAAGCATTCAACTGGCAAAGACATTTTCAGTTTTCTACTTAATTAGAATGTGCAAGTCTTGTCTAAATATTCTTTGTTATTATAGTTTCAAAATAACTACGTGTTGAAAATAAGGCATCTTTTTACGAAGGCCGAATTGGAAAGATTTGTTAGAAGTGAAGACAATCTGGAATTTGTCACCATAGCATATGGCATAGAAAAGTTTTCTCGTTATTCTTTTAGTTTTTATCACCACACCAAAAGTTTCGGAGTCACTTTTTTATGAATGAGTCATGTTGAAACTAATGGAAATCTTTTTGGCATTATACAGCTACCAGTACTATTTTAAAAACTGAAATATAATTTTATCAGAATTATAATTTAGTCTCTCCAACAGAAATATGATCCTTACTTCTAGCAGCTTATCATTCCTGGCATGCATTTGAGTATAAAATTCCGATAAATTTTTCGGCGAAATTATACACAAATTATAAACAAAAGCACAAGAAAAGTAGGGCTTTCGGACCTTGTGTAGCAACATTTCTGTGATTTAAAATATTGGACTAAAGTTTAAATTTGTGGTGAATTTTCCAATTTTGTGGAATTTACAAATTATGGTGAAATTAATTTTTTTTATTGTTTTCAGATTAATTTAGATTATTGGTAAAATTTATAATTTTTATGGTATTTAAAGTTTTTGGTGAATTTATTAATTATTTACTGATTTTCTCTGTTGTGATGGAATTTGATTTTTGTCTGATATATATTTTTTTGTTTATTTTTGTAAAATACAAATTTTTGTGAATTTTTGGCTTTTTGATGAAATTACATAATTTAAGACTTGGTATATCAATTTTTTCCGATTTTTTTTAATTTAAATTTTTTATTGAATATAAATTTTTTAGCAATTAAATATTTAAACTCCAGTTTTTCGCCCTTATAGCTAATTTATCGAATTTGTGTTGAAATTAATGTTGATTTTTAGAATGTTATGATATTTGTATAATATAAAATTTTTGAATTGATTTTTTTAATATATCTCAGATTAATTGAGATATTTGATCAAATTTATAATTATATAATTCTTAGATGAATCTTTTAAGATGTTTGGTAATTCCTTGATTTATGTTTTTATATGTATGTTAGCTATCGATTTTATTTACATTTAGAAATTTTTAATAAAATTTTGATTTTTTGCGATTGTTCGGTTTTTGGCGAATTTATAAAGTTGTGGAGAAATGTATATGCTTGTGCTGAATATTCAAAACTTGGTAAAATTTTGATTGCTTACTGAAATTTGATTTTTAAACAATTAAATTTTTCTTTTTAAAGTTTTTCCATTTTATTGCAAATTTTGGAATTTTTGATGAATTTAAACTTTTGGTAAAATGTAGTTTTATTGGAAAACTATAATATGATTGTAATTTAAAATTTAAAAGTTTTATACATTTTAAATATTTTTTTGGGGATTTCCTTATTGTTTTAGGAATTACCCACTTTTAGTAAATATATGATTTATGTTTTTATATGTTTCTTAAAATTTTGACGGTTTTCATACAATATAGATATTTTGCGATTTTTCAGAGAAATTGCAAAATTGCGAAATTTTAATTGTTGTGAAGAATATTCAAAATTTGGTAAATGTTTATTTTTTTCGTAAATTAAATTTAGATTTTTGGAAAAAAAAATTTATTCAAGGTCTGGTGGCAAATTTATATTTTTATCGCGCTTTCGCTGTGGAGACATTTTTTAAAAGTAATGATTCTTACGTAATTGCTCGTCGACAATTTTGTTCAAAGTTCGGTATTCAGCGAATGCGTGACGGACCGAGTGTAAATTTAATTCGTTCGTGGGTGCAAAAATTTGTGGTTTCAACAGGAATTTGCTTCGGAAAAATTTCCTCCGCTTTGAGGTCGCCCGATCTAACTGCCGTGGACTTTTTTATGGGGCTACCTAAAAGAGAGGGTTTATTATGACAATATCCAATCTCTTGTGACTTTAAAGGAAAATTTTCGTCTAGAAATCAGCTCAATTACACCAAGTTTACTGCATCGTGTGGCGCAGAACAAAAGACACCGTTTTGAAGAGTGTGTTCAACTCGACGGAAGACATCTGGATGACATTCTCTTTAAAATCCCCATTTCTATTATATCATTCAATGCTCTTAATAAAACTTTGTGTCAATTATTACGTTTTTATTTAAGTTTGAAAATATAAATCTGCTACCAGGCACCCTGTAGTTTTTCTATTTTTTAAATTTGTGGTGAAATTACAATTTTGGGAAAATTTCTTTTCTTTTTTTGTAAGATTTCCAACATTTATGTCCGTAAATTATCTTAGGGCCTCTGGATAACTATTTCTCTAATGTGACTTTATAGCTATTTATATAAGGATTCAGAATAGGCGCGGTTATAAGCGTTTTCCTGTAAGAATAAAAATACCAAAAAAACCCAGAAAAATGTTTGGCCTATATCTCGGAGGATTTGTGGATCCCTGATTCAATATCAAGTAGTTCAGGTTTCAGGGTCATTGGTTGTTTAGTGCCGTCAGAAAGTTAATTTTAGCTTCAGACAGACGGATTTCGTCATTTGAACTTTCCTACCTGGAAGAATCAAAAATATATATACTTTGTTGGGTCGGAACTGAATCTTGTAGAAATTACAAACCGAATCACAAACATATACATATATATTTTCGTTCTGGTATAAGTTTTTAGTTTTTATTAAAAATACTTTACTCTTGAAAAGGCTTTTTAAAATTGCTTATTAGTCATAGTTTAAGTTGGGAAAAGTTGTACATATGAAGTGCATTAGTAAGACGTTAAAACGAATATATATATTTAACCCAAAAAGGTTGCAATATTTGTGTACAGTAATCATTTAGTAGCTATGATATTGCTTTCTCGGCTTTCCTGAACGACAAATTATGCAACACTTTTATAATATTTTTTTTATTTAAATTTTTGTTATGATTTACTTTAAACTAATTTCATGGTTTTGATTTTCTTCAATTTATTTATTACCTGTGGTGTAATTTAAAAACTGAAGGCCTATTATGAAATTGTTACTACTTTTGCTCATATAACATATTATACCGTTTGGCCCTCGAAAATTTCAGTTATATAGCAAAGCCATTTGTGTTGTGCAATAGGATATTTTGAAGAAGTTTCGATTTAATGTAATATTGATTTTTCTTTGTAAAATAATACATTTTTAAGATTAATATATCTTGAGATGTCATTGGTTTAAATTGTGATCTATGGTAACACTTAATTTCTTTTGATATTTTGTATCCTCCCTTTAGGATTTGCATTTTATAGGTAAACTGTGCTCATTTTGGTAAAATTAAATTTCTTTTCGTGATGTTCTGATAAAGCTACGATTTTCTGATAAAATTGCAATTTTAGTCTAAAATAGTTTTTGGTGTAATTTTATTTAGTGATTTTTAAAGTTGTTTGCTGTTGTTTCGCTAAAAATACTTTTGATTTAAAAAAGGTTTCTACAACAATAAATAAAGATTAGTTTTTACAAATAATTCAAATTTAATACTTAAACGGTAAACACATTTTGCAAAAGATGTTCCCATTGTCCAGAAAGAAACAAAATTTCAATATTTTCTTTATGTATCGAAATAAAGTTTTTCTTTGTCAATACTTTACAACCTTTCCCTAAATTAAACTTATTTACTTTTGTTTTGTTTTTATGCATTTTATTAATAAAATAAAACTGTGAGTAGAAAAGTTTATTCTATCAAATAAACAAAAATTCTGATTCCTAATTTAAATTGTAAAAGAAACCGTAAAAGTAAAGGCAAGAAAAACTTGGAACGTTTGGAGATATTCTTGCTATGAATTACAATAAAGTGAGGAAGGACGTTGTTTCGCTGGGGATATTGATAGTAATCACAAAAAAATATCTGCTGTTCAATGTTGATTTTCAATTTATTGTTAAAAAAACAAAAATAAATTATACACTTGCAGAAATATTGTTGTGGTATTTAAAAATATAATAATCAGGTAACCAAAAATCTAACTTTTGCAAACACATTGAATGTAATTGAACTTCCATTTGCCAAAAGCGCTCTTGAGTACAAATTAACTTTGGCGAAGAGGGCTTTCACTCTATTTTCTGACCTAACTTTTATTTTCAACTAAAACCTTCATCATTTTGACAGTGTGTTGAGCATTTAGGCAACAAAGTTGTTTGTCAATAAAAAAAAGTGGAAAATTAAATTTTGGCGTGTTTATTTACTTGCACATCGATATATCATTTAACATTTTTCTCTTAAGTATAGTTTTACAATTCCTAACCTAATAGCTACACGACAGCTTTGAAATGAACAGAAACTGCGCCCTATAAAAACAATTATATAATATTAAAACATTAAGGTCATATTGTCTAAAATGTGGGACTGTGGCCTAAGCCATATATATAAACGAGCTTTCTTAACAATAAGGAATTCATGATATACTAGAGAAATACTTGACGTCATAAAATAATTTACCCAGATATATCAGATTTGTTGTCAGACCATTCAGGTACTAAAGAAATTGTTTTTCAGTTATACATGGTATTTGCGGCCGAATGCAGATTTTCGAAACGAATTTCCGTCATCTCCTGACAAGATCGGTTTGGTGACAAACCGGTTTCGTCTATGTGTCATTTTTCGTTTTCCAAACAAAAATTGCTAAAAATTATGCATTTTTTCAAAAATTAAAATTCACAACAAATTTGCAAATTCACTATCAAATCGAAATAAAAGTGAAAGTAATTTTTTTTTTTTTTGCCAAAAAATCTAAATTTAATGCAAAACATTAATTTTACCAAAAAATATTTAAACAAACCACAATTCACCAATTTCTAAATATTCGCCAGAAACACTTAATTTCACCACAGCTTTTTGATTTTATCGAAAAGCCAAAAAAATAAATTGTTAACGACCATACAAAATTAAAATCAAAAATTCACCACAAGTGGTTAATTCCCTAAAGTATTGAAAAGTTATAAATTTTATCAGTTTTCTCAATTAATCCGAAGAATAACAAAAAACTAAAAAATCAATAATAAAACAAACAAGGAAAAACAGATTTAGTAAGTATTAAAATTTCACCATAAACGGCTTTTTATTTTACCGAAATGTTAGAAATTAAAAACTTCACCATAAAATTTAAATATCACGAAAATAAAAAATCCAAATTTCACCATAATTGTGAAATTCCCAAAAATGTTAAAATAAACCACATATCCAACATATATTTTAAAAACTTAATGATATAAAAATTTAAAATTTTCTATAAAAAAAAAATTGGCAAAATTTTACACAATTATATAAAAATATCTAATTTCACCAGATATCTAAATTGAAGTGAAAAATCCAAAAATGTCGATAATATAACACAGTTTTGGAATTCCTTCAACTTTAAAGATTCTACACACAACCAAACTATAGTGTAAACATCTTCAAATAACTAAATAATAAAACTTTTCAAAAAGGCAAAGTTTGAAGAAAACCGAAATTGCAAAAAAAAAAAGTATGAATAAAATTATGAATAATTTAAGATTTGGCAAAATTTTATATTTTTCAAAACTTTGAAATTTCCCCACAAAATCTAAAAACTTGAATAAAACAAACTAATTTCCGAAAATACCAAAAAAAAAAAACACAAATTCACCAAATTTTAAATTTTTAAAACTAAATTTTAATTGCATTAAAATTTTGCAGTTTCACCAAAAATTGCCAAAAAATAATTTTATGAAAAATGTTTCAAAAACCCTTGTTGCACAATTTCCAAAATTTATCAAACAGGTAACTAAGAAAAAACTTTACCAAATTTGTAAGTTTAACGAACAATTTTAGTAGCCAAAGACTGAAATGGTCCGAAAACTCTAAACTTCATCAAATATTAAAAGAATGACCGATTTTATCTACAATCTTCTAAAAAATCGCGAATATAACAAAAATCTCACGGATCGGAAGAAAAGTTTAAATGTAAAATAATACTAGTCTTTACTCTTGTGAAGGGTATATAAGATTAGGCGCAGCCGAATATAGCCCTCTTCTGTTAAAAGGAGACTTTGCGCCGTGATAACGGCAAACAAGGGCAATCTTAAACAATTTCAGTGTGGCAAAACAAAACATAATTTAAGTCATTGATATATCATTTTATTTTTTCGTTTCTCCATAGCAACAAGTTGAGCACTCTCGGCACAGTGTGGGTTTAAGCTTAAAACATGTTTATATCATCGTACGTATGCCTCTCCCATAATAGAAACTTTGAAGAAAATAGCGAAGTGTTCGATACAAATGCTCCTGCAAAAGTGAAATTGCAAAATATTGTAGATTTTGAATGAAATCTAATAACCAAATATACTTAATTTTTGGCAAAATTCATTAAAAACCTATTTGTATTTTTGCAAAATTATTTGCACAAAAAACTGAATACAGCTAATGCTTCTAATATTTTCTTCTAAGTTTTAGGAATTCTACAGTCCTTTAAATTCTGGTTGTGGAAGGAAGTAATGGTATGCTAAGGGCTGTTGTAAGAAAATTAAATAAAGTTCGAAACTAAAATTCAGTTCTTATTTGGTCTTTCTTCGTTTCTTGAGTCGGCTATTTGCATATTTTCGTAAACGCCACACCATACGAAAATAATTTGAAATGAAGTAATCGGTGAGATGGCGAAAAACTTCTTATTTAATAGAAATTTCTTTCGCTCCATCAATAGTTTGCTTCCTTCCCACTTTAAATGTGAACGTTGAAATATAAACTGTTGAAACATTAATTATTTCATTAAATATACTGCACATTTTGCGTTTGTCAAAGCCGAAAGGTACTGAAACCAGAAGGCCCATATTTTCTGCAGCAAAATAATGACCATTAAGAATCTTCGTGTAAAATTTGTTATTAAAAGATTTCAGCATATTTGGAGTGAATGGATTTACTGTCATTTGCATGTAAAAATTAAATTATTAACATCAAATTATAAAGCACACAAGAATGTGTACTTAATATCACATAAGTATTGTATACATTTTGTTTTCATTTTAACTCGACATTGCAAATAACTAAATTGTGTTGTTAGTTTTGTTGAAGAATTTTCTGTTTCTAGAAAATGAAGTAATGTATAAGAAAAATGCTGAGTAAAAGAAATGTCGATAAAACATTATGATGAAATTGAATAATGTCAGATTTTTTACATTTAAAAATATTTTAGAAATAAGTCGATGGCTTCAAAAAGTGGCTTACAGCTTCAGAGGAGGATGAGTTCAAAAGCCCACGCATACATGCCTGCTTTATACAAACTTACAAAATGACAATTATTCGCCTACCAGCACTATAAATAGTTATAGCATAGGATAAAAAACCTTTGTATGAGTCCCTTATGAACATTTTTTAAATACATTTAACCATCTGATACTCTTTAGCAGTTAGGTCGTGGTAGATCACTTATTTTGCACTTTCCACTAAAACATAGAGATAGTGGAAAGTTAATATTTGTTGAAATTTAGTAGTGGACTAAAAATTAGTGATCTCTACTGATCAAAAAAGAAAATCGTCAGTCTATTGCAACATTTTGTTCAATAAATTTAATGCAATTTTCAATAAATTTAATCAACAAAATTTTAAGCTCAAATGGCCATTTCTTATTATTATTTTTATTTTATTTTTGTACACTAATTAAAAACTAAGACTAATACTTCAATAAAAAAAAATGATTTAATTTTTTCCGAATTACATCCATACTTTACAGAAAGGAGAATCTTAGGAAAAGAGCTTATAAATTCAATGGCTGTCATTTTTCAGTAATACTTTGTCGTTATTAATGTAAGGTCAATTAAGAAGCAGAACGCTTATTTAATGGGTCTCTTTTCGTCCCCCTTTTTCTTCAGAGTGGATTTAATTCAACTGATTCGTATTTTACGATTACCTTACTCTCATGCCAGTCTAGTGCTGCCAGGCTCTTGACTTAATTGTTTCCAGACTGGTAACGTGATGGTCAGCTTCCAAGACAGAGAGTCTAATGGTAGTTCTGGAATTTGTATGGGCTTTGATCCACTATGGGATTCACATTTAACAAGTGTCTGCTCGTGGTTTTCAGCCTTATGCTAGCTAATGCCAGTGTAATGGTTACTTCACTTGAAACTTAGTGCTCTACTCTGAACTCTGATGCTTAGGACTTTTAGAAAAAAAAGGAAAAATAGAACATATCATTGCGAAAATTTGCGTCTCCGTGTTTGTATTTTTAATTGCTTTCCGAAGGGTGCTTCCGATTCATTTCATTATTTCATTTCTACTTTCACTATGCTTGTATTAATCAACAATTATCAGATAGTTTTTTTTTTTTTGAGAACTGATATATATACCAGGTTGAGTTTGGTCAATTTCAAGTGGTTGGAGTGTAGCAGTATTTGTGTTCAATTGTAGGCAATTACTAGAGCTAATTAAATAAGTTTTACATTATCATAATAACCTGCATAATACGTTACGAAGTGACCAACAGTGAGATCACTTCTAAAAGCTTTCACTGTTGTTAGGCATTTAATTCATGGTGGAAAACTATTTGTTGTTTCTGTGAGAATTAATAAGAAATAAAACACTTGGGGACTATGAAAAGTGAATCTCTACTGAGCGTATGATGAATTTTGAGCAACACCCCCGAATATCACTCATACGCTTGTTTTTGTTGTTTTTTTTTATTTTTTATTGGAATTATTTTTGTTTGCGGTCTGGTTGGTTTTCATGTCTACATTAACGGATTTAAACGGGTTTAATGTTGTATAAAGACATAAAACTTTAAAGAAATAACCAACAAAATTTACTAAGCACCTTACGTCTCCATTCTTATTTCATATGCCAAGGAGAAAACCAGTTTTGGGCTCGTATAAAAACATATAAGGTAAAAATAATCCTTCCGTGTTGGCTTGAAGTTCTTTTCGGTTTGATGATTTTTACATAGCCGCTACAATAAATTTCTTATATTCTACAAATATTTCTTTTTGATTATTTTATTCTCATGGCAATCTTAGTAGTTGTTACTGTGGCAGCACAACAATTTTAGTTCCATAGTATTCTAAATATCGTCCTGATTGAAATTTTTAAATGTTACTATAGGTTGATCATCCCGAATAATGGAAAAACAAAAAGAATTTTATCTTGCTCTTATTTTAATAGGAGAACTTTTGTTGTTATTTGAAATATCTGTATTGGAAACACATTCCATTTGTCCAAACTGAAATAGGAAAGTAAAAGCCTTGCACTTACGCAAATATCATAGTCTAATATGCTAAATTGCTCTATATTTAAATTGCTCTTCCTTGCTGGTATTTTTGTCGCTGCATATCTGTTTCATTTGCAAGCAGAATTTTATTGAATATATAATCCGCTTAAATATAGACTACATCTCAAGAAAAATTATTGAACAAGACCAAGCCAGTTGGAGGTAGCTACTAAACGCTACCGTATCATAAACGAGTTAACAGCAAGGGTCCATATTAAATGCAACAAGCCAACGATATATTTATTTTTTAAAGCCCAAGCAACTTCGCCATGGCTTATCTCGTTGGATTGGAGCCTAGACCTCCAACTTCTTAAGATTATGAGAATAATGCTATTCGTATCCAAAATACTGCAATGAAATTGATTAACTAACTGTAACTGTCTGTTTTCAAAGCACTTAAAAAATCTTAAGTAGAAAAAATTTCAACCAACAATAAAAAGAGAACTTAACACTTTTCTTCTTCTTTCGACTTTTATTCGCATGAACTCTGTCTATTGGAAATTAATTTATATTTGTTAATTAACCTAGAAGAGATTAAAGACATAAAAGCATGGAATAACAAATTAAATTTTTAATTTATTTGTATTGATTGTTTTGGTAAGCAGTTAGGAATAATGAGTTAAAATCAAAAGATAGATAACAACTGTACATAAATATGTTTTCAACGATAAGTATCTTTATACTGCGAAACTTTAACAAAATCACCGTTTAACAAACATAAAAACCAAAATTCAAAGAATTCCTATAACTCTTCAAAAATTCACAAAAAAATATTAAATATAATCAAAAATCGAAATTTATCTGGAATATTAAAAAAAATTTTAGCATAATTCTTATCCAAAACTTTAGGCGATTAAAAGCACTGAGATCAAAATGAGTACCAAATTTAATCTCTGTAACAATAATGGAACTTTCTGAATACTTATTCACCAAGACCAACCTGTTGTAGCAAATGTCAGCACTCTAGCACATACCGCATGCCTGAACTTGGTCTGGCGCACTATCCTACGCCTCAATTACGGGACCGTTATTGATGCCGGTCACACATCTAACTGATAAAGTCAATATAATATATATATATATATATATATATATATATATATACAAAGCTCAAACTTCCAAGTTTCTTCTGTAGTAAACAGTTACTCATTTCGTATTAGTGGCATTTGACCATTTGATGCCACAACGAGGTTTTGAACTAAATAGTTGTCTAACTGATAAAACTTTATTATCAAAACGAGTATCCATACTTTCGTATACTTGAACTTTGAGGAATTATAAGATGGTCGTTCTATATGTATTTAGACAAGATTGTATTATTCGAGGAACTGAGCGTATTACTCCATATCGTACTCTTCAAAATTTAAAACTGAAATGTTTGTTAGGTATGCTGCATTAAGAGTCATTAATAGTATCTATATAATTTCGGATTCACTAGAAGATTGGAGCATAGTGAAAATTTTGATGAACATACACTTAGCGATTTTTCTACTAGAAGTAGGATGTCATGTGGCCAATTTTGGGACGTTGGTAACGCGCATATGGTCGCGAATATTTCAGCTTCAAGGATAAAAGTGGTTATTATCAATCTATTCTGCGAACCTGAATTTGTTGCGATATACAGTAGTAATGCACTTCATCAAAAATTCATAAAATTTTCTAGTGATTATTCAGGGAAAGCACTTAAAAAAGTACGTTTAATTGCTTCATTGCGATAATTAGATGAATGCAGTTATATAGCTCATTGTGTTTTAAAATTAACTAAACATTTTATTAAGCAAAAATAATTCGTATCACATAAAAAAGAAACAAAGGTAGAAATTTTGCTGCAGTGCTGTAGCCATAAATACATTGATTAATGAAGCGAACCTAATTTAAGGAACATTTGATTTTAAGCATAAAGTTTTTAAGGGAGTTATCCGCATTAGGAAGCGAAAAGGATAAACAAGGATTTTAAAACCGAGGTAGATAAGCGTAAAAGGAATTTATGCGTGGTTCAAATGCGGTTTACTGTAAAAAGTGTCTCATACACTTATTAAAGTAATCGTTATTATCCAAATCCCACAGAAATAGTTTGAAGTTTGGAAACATTCTGCAAAAGATAGGTTTTCTGCCAGAGCTTTTCAATTTATATAGGTAGCTATCGAATGTTTTGTGTTAATTTTTTCCAACTTTAGTGAATTGGAAATAGTTTTACATTGGGTGTCTTAACCGCTTAAAAGCACCAAAAAATTTGTGAACATGCTTGGTTGATTGTGCAGTTTTATTTTTAACATCTTTGTGTAGTTGCCTTTTGAAGGAAACATAAACTATTTACAACGTTTATTTTGTCACTCTCTTGTAATGTTTGAATGTTCTTTTTATAATACTATACTTCGCATTCCGTTTTTATGTATTCACTGTGTGAATAAATTATAGGTTGTCACAAGACAATCTGTTTTCTGCGCTTGTTTAATAGTTAGAAAACACCCTACTTACATAACTGTCATATGCTAAGCTTAGGTTACTAAAGACCAATAGACTCTATTAAACAAGGTTTAAATATGCAGCAGTAGCAAAGCCTTTGTTATATACAACTATGCAACTATCATTTTTTACCATTGCGCTGCAAAAAAAATTAGATTTAAATGTTCGCGTTAATTCTTAAATCTTCTCGTGGTTGTTATTTCTATTAGCAGGCACGAACATTTATTTCGGCAGCAATATAAAAATTGTTTTCTGATGTAGTAGCACACACGGAAATTTTTGTACATACATAGTGCTGCTGGGAACAGCTGTAAACAAATTTTCGTTTCTTTATCTGCGAGTGTATATGATTCGCTACGGTACGTTATTAATTTACAGAGAAGGTACTTCAAATTCGTTGCACTTTATTGCCAAATTTTAGCTTGTTCTTTTCCATATAAAATTCAATGTAAGATTTTCACATTGCTTTAGCATTTGGAAAACGTGTTAACAAAGTAAAAGAATTCCAAAATTGTTATTGTAAATTAATATGTCCATCGGTATTGCACGTATAATCACAGATACATACTTGCTATACTCGAAAAAGAAACACACAGAAGTCTGCTGCTAAATAACCCCACGAAGAAAATAATAGCAAAATTGCTAAAACTAACAATGATAAAAAACTTGTTTAGTTCACATATACGTTGGATATAGAATATATATATATGTATATATAGTGTATTCTTTGCACGGTCCGTAGTAAATTTGTCATAGATTAGATAGAGCCTGTAATAGGCAAAGGGTAATATAATATCGTTAGGATATCCGAGGCTTTGTATCGCCGCTCGTATCTGAGACGATCACACTTTCAGTTTACGTCACGTCCATTATAGATAACCATACTCCTAAATCAATAATGTACGTTTGTTGCGGCATACCGGGTCAATTCGATTAACAGTGAGATTAACAGTGACGGTTACTTTTAGATAAGGACGCACCAATGATGCCGCTGGCCTAATACCACCAAGAAACCGTAATTTTCGTGACGCATTACTACAATCTGGTGTGGGTTGGCATTGCCCCATATACTTAAATTTTAATTGATGAAATATAAATGTAAGATGTGAATGCGTTTATATCGAGTTCAGCAAAGTGAGCAGTCGTGGTGAAAAAAAGTTGAAGGTTGATTTTAAAGTCGTTCTTGTGAAATTAATTAATTATTATAAACTATCTTAAACAATGCTATAAATTTAAATTTTTTTAAATTATTTAATTATTAACTTTAAAATCAAATACAATATTTTAAAATTGAACTATCAAAATGATTTCGGTCATTACATTATTTAACAACTTACATAAATTCATAATAAAATTCGCCTTGTAACTGAACATGATTTTCTGGCTAATCCCCTGGTTATCTTTTAAACTGTCGAATGCTTCAGCAGGAATTAGCTACAGTGGTCAATGGTTAGTAACTGTCAGCTGCTGAGTTAGTTGGATCGTGTACAGGTGCAGGCTTAAGTCCCGATGCAAAATTTTGGCAAGATAGATCTTGCGTCAGGTTTCCGTGCATTCCTTCACGTATAGAGGCGATGTTAGTAGCCGATGCGATTGATGTACGGTTGCTAACTGTTTGTTTAGCAATCGGGTCGCTTCGCGTTTCGCCACCATGTATTTGAGAGTCGGCTTTAAAGTACTCGGCGTTACTGGAACGGGCTGCTCAATTATAGTATAGACTAAAGTTTACTCGTTTATTATTATCATTTCGTGCGGTAGGTCATTTTGTTAATTCTTCCTTTTCACTTCCACTAACTCCTGTTTTCGTAGGCCTGCTGAGAATTTCACTTTTCTACTATTTCACGTAGGAGAGGATATATCTACTTTATATGAAATCTATGTTGACCAAACCGATGCAGGTAGTTTCCGAGACCTTCACATTCCGACTAGATTGTAGGGTGATTTACACTTGCATTCATTGAATTACTTGGACTGCTTTGGAATTAGTTTAAAAAGCCTGCGAATTTCCTAAATAATTATCTATACCGCTTTCCTTACCAACAAATTGTACTTGTTAGCTTTCTATGAGGACGTATGTGTTTCACTTTTTGTCGTATTTTTGCTTTGTTTACCATTTTTTCATAATCTGACAGCTTTTTCGCTGACAAGTATATTGAAAAGATTTCAATTATAATATTCGTTGCTTTGCGAGCATGGGTCGTGTGTGAAACATAATACTGTATCTTCTTCGACTAAATGTTATCTGGTGCGCTAGACGTAGACTATCGATAGACCAGATGTGACATGAATCTTCCGGTTGGACACAGAAATTAGTCGTTGACCCCCTAATTGATAACACATTATTACTACGTTCAATAATATAAAAACCCGACGCAGACTGCTAATTAGACGCGACAACTTACAACAAAACTATATCTACTATATAGGAGATATAACAAATCATAATATTTCTAATTTAGCCATGATTATATATTTTTTTCAAACGTCAATGTTGGATATTCTGTTTATACTCTATGAAGAAAACTATGTGGAGACTAGAGAGTAAATCAGCAGGCGTTATTTGCTTTAGCAAGTAAACAATTATTAGCACACGCCTACTCATCGGTAATATAAAATGTTATTTCACCGGTACTTAAAAAAGAATAAAATATGAGTTTAACGTGTAGTCTGTTATAGACAAGCAAGTAAGTTGTAAACCTATCTTAATGGTTTTATATTATTTTTGCTGGGTGAAACTACGAATGTAAAAACCTTACACATCTGTTTTAACACGACAACTTAAAGTGTTGCAATGTGTTGTAAAGACGAGTATGTATGTATATATCGCTTTCTATTCGTACTTGATCAAAAAATGGAGAAGTTGTGTATGCATGCATTTAATAATGGAATTTTCTTTACTACACAGAGAAACTAAAATTGTTTGTAAATCTAAAATTCCTTCCGTTGCCGCCAGTAAACAAAGGTTTTTTAATCAGAAAAATTTTTGTTTTTTTAGTACGAAAATGTATTTTCTTTGAGAAAGTTTTAAAGTAAAAAATTTTAAATATTTATTTGAAAAAAGCAATTAGTTTGTATTAAATTCTTTTGTATGTTTACAATTAATTTTTTTATTCCCTCAGATGTGTCCGTTCTTGTAGCATATTCTTAAAATAATTAAAATTTTTTTTTAAGTATTCTATTTTTAAAGAGATTCATGTTATACTCGTATACAAATCTTTACATTTTAGTCGGAGTCTCATGTCAACTCCGTGCACAACAAGTAAAAAAAATAAAGTTGGTAAAGGTGACCTCCGGATGCAGATATACTGGCTAAACCAGTCGGACAGAGAGATGTAAATTTCTTAAAAAATAATCGAGCGCACTGTTTCATCGAAGACAGTAGGCATAATCGCTGCATACCTATTGAACTAGAAAGCGCTTTAATACGAGTTGAATATTGATGTTTCGTGTGCAAAGGTTTTTTATGGAATGTAATAAAAGTTTGAAAATATTTGAAAACACAATATGAATAACAAACTCTATGTGTACTACAATTTTCTCATAACAAGTACTATATATAATACAAATAACATATAACAAACACCTTCACTTAATGTTACAATTATATTATACAAAAAATTTTATAAAACTAACTATGACACTTCAGTTATTAAAAGAATATATTAAATATTTAAACATCTTTTAAAATTTTCAAAAACTGGATTTGAAAGAAGTTTAGTAAAAATGTCAACTGTTGTTCCTTAGAGCTTAAAAAGTTTATTTCAAACTGATGTTGATTAAATTTTTCGCGTATAAAATGATATTTTACATCAAAATGTGTGTTCCGTTTATGATGTTCAAGATCTTTTATAAGTTTGATTGTACTCTGATTATCCATATATAAATAATTATCTTTTATATTGTTTGTTATTTCTTTCAAAACGTCCACACAATATCTTTAACAGCTTCACACCCAGCAATATACTCTGCTTCAGTAGTTGATAATACAACTATACGTTGCTGTTGAGATCTCCATATAATTGTGCATTCACATAACTGCGTCACAATTCAAGATGTTGGTCTTCGATTATTAATATCTCCTGCGTAATCAGAATCAGAAAAAGTATTTAATGTCCATTCATTTCGATTTTTATATAGCAAACCATGGTTAAGTGTGCCTTTAATATATATAATATTCTTTATGCCGCATTTATATGTACTTGACATGGTTTCTCCATGTATCTACTCAACACACAAACTGCATAAGAAATGTCAGGTCTAGTTATAATTGATAAATATATTAATAAACCAATCAATTCTTTATAAGGAAAGTTTTCGTTTGGCTCTCCATTCTTAACATGATTCACCCACCCAGGTTCTAGAGGAGTAGAAACAGAGTTACAATCTTTCATAGAAAACCTTTTAATGACTTTCTCCATGTACTGACGTTAATGAAGGAATAAAGATTCATAATTACAAAAATGTATTTGAAAACCAAGAAACTTGTTTACTTGGCATTCCTTCAATTTAAAGTTCTCTCTGAGATGATTTAATAAATCATTTGCTAGATTTTCATCATTATAAATTAATAACCCATCATCAACGTATATCGCCAGTATAATTTTTGATTCTCTTACATTTTTAATAAAAACACATGCATCAGTCTTGCTTATTTCCATATTATATTTCTCGAGAATTTCACAGAATTTTTTATTAAAACACCTTGGGGCCTGTTTCAGTCTATAAATACCTGTTTTTAATAAACAAACTTTTTGCGCCCCTTGAACATATCCGGGCGGTTGACTCATGTATATTTCTTCATATAGGTTACTATACAGAAACGCGGGATTTATATTAAACTGCTTAATTGACATTCCTTCAGATACTGCAACTGCTAGTATAAGACGAATTGAATCATATTTAACAACTGGACTGTAAGTTTCTTCATAATCTACACCCTCTTGTTGAGTAAAACCTCTTGCTAGCAAGCGGACTTTGAATCGTTCAATTGTATTATCAGAATTATATTTTGCTTTGTATACCCAACGACAATCTATTATTTTTCTTCCTTCGGCCATTTACAAAGTTCCCATGTCTGATTTTTAATTAGTGCGTTGTATTCTTCATCCATCGCTATTTTCCATTTGTCAGCGTTATTAGAATTAGAATGAATGGCTTCATTATATGTATTAGGATTTTCAAACTCTTCTTCCATCACTGAAAGAAATAACTCATCTATGTTAGTTCTTTTTGGATTAGGTCTTAAATAATATCTGCTTTGTTCAGTGTTTCTATTAGAAGTTCCATCTTAAAAATTGACCATTTCTACACTTGATTTTCCAGACTGAGGAGAAATCGAAACTGAATCTTGCACTTTCTTGTTCCTGTTCGTTGTTAAAATTCGCATTTTCTTGATTTGCTTGACTTATTTCCCGATTAATTTGTTCTATTTGATCAATATTGCTTCTACATTGTAAATGTTTTCTTACTTCTTGATGATTTCCACATTCACCAAAAAAAATTTTAAATTACAAGTTCTATACGTATCACCATAATCTTCATTATTTATAATTACTTTAAGTTCATCACCAAAAATTACATCGCTATATATTTGGATTTTATTATCATTTTCAAAAAATATTTGGTGTCCTTTAGAATTTAGATTAAAACCAACAAATATACCTTTCATACTTTTTACGTCCCACTTTGTTCGTGTTTCTTTGGGCATGTGTGCAAAAAATTGAGTACTAAAAACCTTTAAATGTTCAATTCTAGGTATTTTGCTAAACCATATTTCAAAAGGAGACTTATTCTTGATTGAACTTGGACCAGTCCCATTCAAAACATATACAACATGATGTACAGCTTTAGCCCATACAAATTTCTTTAACCGTTTAGTGTGTAAAATACACCTCGCTAATTCCACAATTGTTCTAATTTCTCTTTCTGCAGACCCATTCTGCTCTGGAGTATAGAACACAGATTTTTGGTGATGTGTGCCATAATTTTTAAGTAATTCATCTGTATTTTTATTTATAAATTCTTTGCCATTATCAGTTCTAAAAATGTTAATTTTTACGTTCTGATTTTTAATAATTTTAAAGAAATTTTTAACGTTTTGAAACACTTCACTCTTTTGTTGTAAAAAATACACCCATTTAAATCTGGAGAAATCATCTTCTAACAGCAAAAAGTATCTTGATTTTCCGATTGAAAATTCTTCCATTAGTCCAGAAAAATCAGCATGAATTATCTCACCAGGAGCTTGTGATTTATTTGCACTTGAAGTATATGGTAACTTATGTTGCTTACCTAAACAGCATCCTTCACATACTTCATTGTCATCATTGTTACATTCAATATTCCGAGTTTTTAAGAACTCAGTAACATGTTTCATATTTTGGTGAACAAAGCGTTGATGCCATATCTTTTTAGTATTTATGGTTCTGTTTAAATTATATTTCTGCTCACTCTGTGTTATGACTTTTATTTCTAGTTCAAATAAGTTGCCCTTTCGATTACCAATAGCTTCGACCTTGTTATTTCGAATGAACATACAACAATTTTTATTAGACTTCATTATATACCCTTGATCCATGGCTGCAGTTGTAGAAAATAAATTTACTTTCATATGTGGTACAAATATTTTTCTTTCCATCCATCATCGCTGTTAACCAACACATCAATATTTCCTTCGCCAACTGCATTTAAAGTGGTTCCATCCCCTATTTTAATTTTGGATGGCCTTTCAAACGGCTGATAACTTGAAAACTATTATTTATGTGATGTCATATGTTTAGAAGCTCCCGAATCGATTAACCAAGTTTCGTATATTTTTGAAATACTCGGTCTTCCCCTCATAAAAGCATTGGAGTTTAAGTTGTTTGATTTAAGATTTTTCCTTTTCTTCCATAATGGACAATCTTTCTTCCTATGGCCTACTTTATTGCATTTGAAACATTTACCTGGCTTTTTCGTTTCTTCACTCAGACTACGCCTTTTTGTTGTAAAAGCCTCAGCTATTTCCATATCCCGACTTAACCTGGATTGTTCCAATATAAGACGATTAGTTAAATTTGAAATATTTTTCTTGCTTTTTTCTGTTGATTCCCAGGCTGATTCAAAATGACTGTAAGTGGTTGGTAACGTCACAAAAATCTTTGTAATTATCATATTTTCAGTCAATGGTTCACCTTTTTAATCCCACTGCTAGTTCTTCTATTTTTGCAATATGCAACTCAATTGAGTCACTTGGATTCTTTTTAAATTCATAAAATTGTTGTAGCAACAAATGAATGCTAACTTCTGATTGCATTTCATGTATACAAATCATTTTTTTCCAGAATTCAAATGCTTCTTAGCAACACATCAAATATTTTAAGATTGTATTATCAATGGATGTAATAATAATCTTTTGAGCTCTTACGTTAGCTATCTTCCATGCCTGTAGAAAAGAACATCATCGGCGTCACCACATCCACCAGCGTTAATAGGTATTGGGTAGGATCCATCGACAATTTTGTAAAGGTCCATGGATTTTAAAATAATACACATCTGGAAATTCCATGAACACCAATTCACAGCTCCGTGTTATGTTACAAATAAATTTATAATTACTTTTTTTTAATTCCAAAATTTATTTGTTTAATCCGTCTAGCTGTCTTGAAAAATTTTCTTCAAATTCTTCAGTTTCTAGGCGTCTTGAAAATTTTCTTCAAATCCTTCAATGTTTCTAGTTCCAGTAGCAAAAGTCTCCTGTGCCCATAACCAGTTGAATATTGATGTTTCGTGTGCAAAGGTTTTTTATTGAATGTAATAAAAGTTTGAAAATATTTGAAAACACAATATGAATAACAAACGCTATGTGTACTACAATTTTCTCATAACTAGTACTATATATAATATAAATAACATATAACCAACAATACGTACTTGAAAAAATCCTCGGGTATCGAATCGCTGCACTCTATGCCCTGCTGTGGATTACTGTGGAATGGCAGATATACTACTGGTAAAGATGATGGTATGAAAAATTCGAAGTGTTTTGGTTTTCTTTTGATGCCTAAGCTTTTGTTAATTCCAAAGCTTAAAGGAAAATAAAAAACGTTTTCAAACCACCTTATAAATCATTATTACCATCCTTCCACCATAATTTATTAAACCACGAAACTTAGAGAAACACTTAAGTCAAAGCTTTAAAAGTTTTCCCTAGCTAACATATTACGTGCTATTTTCACATCTTTGGCATTTTATTATTTCGCCCATTTTGACGAAGTAAAACCAATGAATGTTGAATAATATATATCCAATGTTTAGTGTGTTTGTTTCAGCACTTAAATAAACATAAAGTTTTGAAAATTCACTTGCGCAGATATATTATTTTGAATATTTTTGTAATTAATCCTGTTTCAAATTTTTTTTAAAAAATTGTCTTCTAAAAAATAGTATTTTTTAGAAAATGATGATTCCAATAAATTGAGAACGTTCCTTTGGCTTTATTTTCCTTTTATAATTCAAACAGCTTATGAGCCTTCTCTGAAATTCAAAATAAAAAAAGCAATATGAAAACTGCTGTAGACACGTGGAATAAATGGAAGAGTACCACGGGAAGAATACCTTAACCAACTAAGTGTACTTGAAGAGGTCGTCATGTCGCCTTAACCTTGAAGAAGGCGGCGACACTTTGTGACATTAGCAAAAAAGCCTTTTAAGACAAATGGAATGCTGTGATGCAATAAGTAGTATGCCTGCTGGTAGTAATGCGAATGATGCTGTTTTGAAAGTCGTTGCTAAGAGTGGTGCCCTTTGTTACTTTTGCAAAAAGCCCGGATAGCAGAAGAAAAATTGCGGCAAGTATAAAAATTTCCTGGTAATAATTTTAACAAAATGGACTCAGTTGAAGAAAAATTAAAAACGACAGATTTTCTTTTCAAATTTGGTCAAAATAAGATTTGTTGGCTGGGGGTTAAAAAGGATAAATTTTTTCAAAAGTTAGATTCTTTTTATAAAAGTTCTATTGTATTGGCAAATGGAGAAACATCGATTGAAGAAGTATACTCTCTGTGCGACAATGAACATAAGTTGGTTATATACATTAAAACAAAAAACCTTGGTGTTGCTAATCGTGATAGTGAAATAAATATTTTTTCGTCAATATAATAAAAAGGTACTTTTTTGATTGAAAAAGCATTATCAGATATGTGATGTAAATCGTATTCGATTCGAATTTTATTGAAAACCATCGGTTGAGAAACGATTAAAACGTTGATTTTGATTCCATTTTCGATTTAGTTCCATGAAAAGATTAGAAAAAAATGTGATGGAAAACACAATTTAAATTCTTTTTACGTTTTTGAATCGAGTAGGTGGCTGTTCATGACTCAATAACTTTTGTATGTTTTAGAAAAGTTGCATCTAAAACGATTTGTTCTTAAAGATCTTGTTTCTATCGAAACTGTATGTTAGTAACTTTCTGATAAATAGACCTAAATAAGTGAAATTCTACTGAGATTTTAGGATTATGAAAACACAATGGAGCTGTTAACACGTTTTCAGCTTCAGTCGACTTAAATATTTATTCTTTATTGCCAGAGAATTATTTTCAATTAACATTTTGTCTAGCAAATCTAATGCGTTTGAACAGTTCTGCAACTTTGTCTGGTTAATATTTTCCCATATGCCTCTTAATTAATTATTACTAATTATTATATTGATGATTGCTTAAAAGCGGATAAATCAACCGCCAATTTTGACGGAATTATTTAGTCGCCTTCGGTGAGGCCAAATTTTTCTCACGATGTTTGCATTGATTTTACAATAAAAATATTATCAGTACTAAACCAGTAAGAGAGCTATATACTAAAGATTTTTCCAGGTGCAAAAGATATGTTTTTTTAATATTTGATCAAATTTAGAGTTGTCAGTGCAGTTTCAGTCTTTGGGTAAATTTTGTTGTTAAATTTAAAATTATGGTGAAGTGTGTTTTTTGTTTGTGAAAAGTGTGATTTTGTTAAAATTGCTACGTTTTTCATAAATTTTTATTTTTTGAAAATTTTTGCTGAAATTGAAAAATTTTCGGGGAACTAGAAATTTAGTTTCGAAATTGTAAAATTCCGTGAATTTTGGTTTTTGTGGTACATTTAGAAATATTTTGTTTTACTCTAGTTTTTCAATATATTTTTCTTTGATAAAAGCAGCATGCAAGTTGCCTTTTGAAGAACGTTTCATTAAAACGTGTGAATTTGTCCAAGTTAGAACAATGTACGTAAATTCTGCTTAATTTCTTTTGTAGGAGTAAATTCTGTATGTAATTTTTGCTTCTAGATATGCAGCGAGCCAATTTGGCAGCCGGCTTTTCAGTCACGTGATTCATTGTTTGTGGTTTCCGTTGCATTTTAATATAATATTTTAAATTCCATAAAAATATATTTGCAAAACCTTTATCTATAAGTTACTATTGTTTATTAAAATTTAACGAGTATTTAATTTGAAATATTACTAATAAACAAATAACTTCCGTGCGCAGAACAAAACCACGAGGACTTTTGTCTGTTTTAACGTAATGAACATTTTTAAATTTTTTCAAACTTTTTTTAACTTTTCTTTTAAATTAAGTCAAATAAGACAATAAAAAACCTGCTGATAAAAACAAGAAATTATTAAACAAAAATTACCATCATTCATTGTATTTTATGATGCTGTTGCTATACAAATTTTGTTGTTATTTTTTCCAGGAAGCGTTTTTTTTTGCCGGCCAATACACAGCTATATTAATTTTCCGTACAATGATTTTCACCAGCTTCCATGGTTATTTGTTATTTCATTTTTTTTGTAACTTTTTTGGTAAATATTTTATAACCGCCTTTTAAAATCATGCCCGGAACTGTGAAAAGCTGAAGTAAATTTATTTAAAATCAAGGAAAATATGTTATATTAAAATTCAAAGAAAAACTTTATATAACGCCACCATAAAGAACTATGTATTTTTTATGGACCATTCATAGTTCAAAAATATTATAAAATATTTTCAGTTTTTTTCAAAGTGAAAAGCCAAGCGGTCATTAAATTATTCATTTATTTTTATACCTACTAAAAAATATCGGAAGTAAGTTTTACACTAGAAGCAAAGAATCAGAGAATGATAATAAATTAGTGGTAAATATGTAATGTCTCAGATAAAATAGTATCTCGTAATAAATGCAATGACCTAGAAAATTATAGCAGTACAGATTCCGAATTAAATCAAGTCTAACACAATTCTGCCAGCAGGGGTTTGAGTGTATATAATCATTATGTTTACGGTCACAGCTTTTGTTTTGTGTCAATTCTGAGTTTGTCTTGCCACGATCTATGTAGAAAAGTCGCCGACTCTGGAAGCCCACAAGAGTGTGGGGACTCGTCTATCAAAGTTCTCATGAGATGGTTGCGAAAACTATTCAATTTCTCTTTTATTTTTGCCTTATAATTCACTATTTCATCACTTACATTTTGCGTACAACTTCAAATTTCTTTTACCGTTAAATGAATATTTTCCGGCAGTTTCCTTCATGCCATAAAATGATTGTAGCCTACAATTTTCTTATACCGCTTACTTGCAAACCATTATTCTCCAAAACAGAATAAAATCTTAACTTTCACGAGTTTCGTTCTATACTAACTCATTCAATTTTTGCGGATAATTTTTATCACAAAGTGACTCCTTAAGTACGAATTCATGAATAGGGCTGAATCAAAATGTACTCTTTAAGAAAAAAAGTGATTTAGGAAGCTTTTTGTCGTGATGGTTTTTAATTTGTCTAAATGAATTTTATGTACTCATACTTACTAGAACGTTTGGTCTTAATTTTTTGGTTATAACTAAACGGCTGCAAACATTTTATACAAACCGATACAACCGTATCGAAGGTTGTTGTGGCTTTTCAATAATTTTAAAACTTTTATACTTCTGCAGCGTGACTCTTAATTTTAGGAAATTTCTCAAAGCCCCAAATTGGATACTTTTTTATTTATTTTGCAAAATCCAGTTAGGAAACCGCATTTTTGTACCCTTTACAAAAATCAAAGGGATATATATAGTTTTGTCATTCCATTTGTAATTTCTACAATATTCATTTCCGACTCAACAAAGTATCTATAGTTCAATTAACGATGACCGTACTTCCGATGTTGAAATCAACTTTCTGACAGCACTAGACAATTGATGGTCTTAAAACTTGAACCACTTCATCAGTGAGCTTGGCGACTTTTCGTCATTTGAAATCAGCGATATAGGTTCACAAGTTCCCCGATATAGGCTATAAATTTTCACTTTTGCGGGCAATCGCATCTACCCAAGCCAGTAAAATTCGCATATTCTCAATCCTTATCAAATTTGCTATGAAGTATCCTGGCAACAATTATCAACCTGAGGCGCCTAGATATCCTACGGACATAAATCTTGGACCGAATTGAAAAAATTTTACAAAAACCTCAAAATTAAAAAAATAACAACAAAACTTGAGATCCTTAAAAACCGAAATTTCACAAAAAAAATCAAAAAAATTTGAAATTTTGCCTAAATTTTAAATTCAGCGCAATCGAAAACCTGGAACAACATTTTTTTTTTCAGAAAATCCAAATTTAATAAAAAAGAAACATTTCACAGAAAAAAAACAAATATTTCACCAAATTTTTAATATTCACAACAAAAATTTGAATTTCACCACAAATTTGTATTTTCGCTAAAAAGTCGACTAACCGCAAAATTCAACATTTCTGACAAAAATCAACATTTTAACAAAATCATTGTTTAACAAACATATAAAAACAAAAATCAAAAATTTACCACAATTGACTTCACAAAAAAATTTAAAAATCAGAAAAATTTTATTTAACTTCGTTATTAATCTCAAAAATGAAGAAAAAACCAAATTACACCTTTATTTGGAAATTCTCCAGAATTTGAAAATTCACCACAAAATCAAACTATATAATTTTCCATAAAACTTAAATTTTAAAAACGATTCCGTGTTTTTGATTCCGTGTCATTGAAAAAATTTGACAAAATCCAAAATTTTCCCAAATTTTATGTTCACCACAAACTCGGAAATTTACCACAAAATCAAAATTTTGGAACTAAAAAATTGTTTGTCAAAAAATCCAAATTCAACTAAAAACCGAAATTTTACGGAAAAAAACCAAGGAAACCAAATTCACCAAATTTTGGATATTTATTATAATAATTAAAATTTTTCTACAATTCTGTACAATCTCCAAAAAACCGAAAGATCAAAAAAAGAATATATATTTTATGAAAAAAAATCAACTTTTTACAAAATCGATGTTTAGCAATCATATAACAACAAAAATCAAAATCTCCAACCCAGTAAAAGTTCATCAAAATATTTAAAATCAAAAAAAATTTTATTAAAAATCTTAATTAATCTCAAAAGTGAATAAAAAAAACTATTATAAAAATCCGAAAATTCACTGTAAAACTAAACTGTAGTTCAAAAAATGGGCAGTTTAAACTGATTCTTATGTTTCAGAATTATGTTCTAATGCTTCGATGTCGTTTCCAAAAATAAGCCAAAACAAAAATTTCAGTTAAATTACTTCAAATTAATAAAAAGTCACCAAAAATGAAAACTTACGACTTATTTAATTATTTGCTACGATTTTATCGAACTGAAACGACTTACTTAACTCGATCAGCATGATGACAGGGACAAAATTTACGTATTTTAGCCTGACAAATGAAGAAAATTAGTAAAACCAGAGCAAAAATATAAAATTCCTGAACAACTCTAATTAAAAAAAACACACACAACTTTGGTAATGCCATTATAAAATTCTTCACAGTGAATGCAGTTCTCTCGGATACACAGCGTTTAGAGTTTAACATTTTTGAGGCAACAATTTATTGTTTGATTCCATGTTGTTTGCTTACCTTTCTCAAAACTTTCTCTTCAGTTGTTGGCAACACTGCTGATAAAATAGCTTTTTTTTTTTGCTTTCTATAAAGGAATCAAAATAAAACACAAACAAAGATTTGAAATTCAATTAATTTTTGAGAGACAAAACCACACAAAACCATAAAAGCGCTCTGTATTTTAATTGTATTTATTACAGGGCAAGAACCATAACATACAAAAATAAATACAAAGCCAAAAGTTCAAACGAATACTTCTTTAACCATTTTTCGTACATGACCTTTGAAACATAGTTTTATGGTGGTGCCCAAATAATTGATACCGAGTTGATTCTTGATGAACTTTTCAATTTGTTTTATCCTCGTATTGTTTGTGTGTCAGCTGTACCTCAGTTTCTGCCATATATTCGACAATCACCATTGTCGAGTGTGATTAAAAATCAAATGGGATTTTTCACGGAATGTTTTTAAATTTTATAAAAAAATATTTTATTAATTCTAGTTACCTTAAACTTTGACACAGTATAGTGAAATCAATGAATGTTATGTGACCTTTGAAATGGAAAGAAAAATAAAAATGTTCACACGACTTATGCAATTGAATTAATGTTAAATTTATACCTACACAGGCAAGTTCAATTTCTGTTATTATATTGTTACAAAGTAATAGTCAAAGGTGTGTGAAACGACCTATTGTACAAATGTACAAATGCGCAATATCACAAACACAAAGCAGAAACAAATTGCGCAGCAGAAATTCAATGAAATTGCGAGAAAAAAACATTAAAAATAAAAAGTAAGTAATACAAAATGAAGTTTGACGAGCTGAAAGTAGATCAGCTGAAAAAAGAGCTGAGCAAGTTTGATCTGCCAACGGCGGGCAATAAGGCAGAACTGCAAAAGAGGCTAATAGAGGAATTCAAGCGACGTGGTATTGACATCGACTTACATGAATTCGAGGAAAAAGAGGAGCTCGAGATATATACCCCTGCCACAACCCCTAATATGGACTTCACCGTAATGTTTGCCGCTATGATGGAGAAAATGGAGAAATTTCAAGAAGCTTCTAAGACTAACAGCGAAAGACTCTTAGCTGAGGTTAAAGCCAACAACGAAAGACAAGAGGAGAAATTTCAAGAAGCTTCTAAGACTAACAGCGAAAGACTCTTAGCTGAGGTTAAAGCCAACAACGAAAGACAAGAGGAGAAATTTCAAGAAGTTTCTAAGATCAACAGCGAAAAACTCTTAGCTGAGGTAGAAGAAAAATTTCAAGAAGCTTCTAAGAACAGCGAACAGCGAGGTCAGAGCCAACAACGAGAGACTAGAGGAAAGACTCTCAGCTGAGGTCAGAGCCAACAACGAGACACTGCAGGAAATTTCAGAAGTTATAGGCAAACGAGTGGAAGCTATAGAACTGAAAGTCAGTGAGCCTGATGAAAAATTCTCCGGCATAACGGGAAATGTTGATGAGAAACTCTCCGGCATAACGAGAAGTTTTGAGGAAAAATTTTCCGGCGTAGACGCAGACCTACATGAGTTGAAGAACAAGATGAGCGATCTACAAATTCGAGAAGGACCGGTAAGAATAATTCCTGAGCACGCCAGCAAGGTAAAGGCCCCGAGCTTTGATGGTAGCGCACCTTTTAATGTCTTCAAGTTCCAATTCGAAATGGTGGCTAGCAAGAATGATTGGGACAGTGAAGAAAAAGCTATAGAACTAATTCTTGCGTTAAAGGGAACAGCAGCAGCAATCCTTGAAAGCTTACCAGCTGGCTGCAGAAATAGCTACGAAGACATAATGGTGGCCTTGCAACGTAAGTACGGTGGCGAACATAAGCGAGAACTGTACAGGATGGAATTAAGGGGCAGAGTGCAGAAGCCGAATGAAACGCTGCAAGATTTCGCGATGGAAATTGAGCGCTTGGTGCAGCTGACTTACCCAGGTGAGAACCATCCATTCCTGGACCAGTTCAAGATAGAAGCATTTGTAAATGGCATACGGGATCCAGATGTTAGATATGCAGTTTGCGCTATGCAGAAGTCGTCCTTTGCGGAAACCATTTCGTACGCGCTGGCCCAGGAGACCGCAAAAGTTATATCGAAGCCACAAGTCTACAAGGTGCGGCAACTTGAGGCTGATACGCCAACCTGCGGAGACAAAAGGAGCGAGATAGAAGAGGTGGTCAAGCAAATACTAGAGGAAAAACGCAAATCTCGCGCAAAATGCTTTAATTGCGGTAAGGTCGGCCACTTCCAGCGCAACTGCAGATCAGCAAAGAAAAGATCAAGATCTGCTTCGACACCGAGGGAAAACAAACGGGCTAATAGCACCAAAACGCATTCGTCACCGTTAAACTAGATCGAGCTAGCGCTGAGGGGCAAGAGCTAGCTCCTGCAACCGATGGCCCCACAATCTCCATTTCCATCATGCAGCAAAAGAACAGCAACCTTACTGCTTGTGGTCTTATCAACGGAAAGAAACAGGTCCTCACCATAGACACAGGAGCATCGCAGTCTATAATAAGACCCGATTTGGTGAAAGGAGCAGTAGAACCGCTAAATAATATACGACTACGCACTGCTACTGGGGATTCAGCTACTGTCTATGGAAGAGCCAGGGCAAGACTGACTATCGCAAACATCAGCGTCGACCATGTGTTTGTGGTCGCCGACATATTGGATGAAGTTATTATTGGTGCAGACTTCATGATAGCCCACGGGATTGATCTGCGCATGGGACATCAAATAATGGTATGGCGCAATGTCGAGATACCCCTGGATGTTGGATATGAGAGCAGGACCACAATAAGAAAGCTGTTTGCCGTTGAACGCCAGAAATTACCACCTCAGGCAGAAACTATAGTATGGGCACGTGTGGAGGAAGATTGTGTGGATAACCGGTTGTGGGTTGTAGAACCAAAAGAAATAAAAGCCGAAATCATAACAGCTAGATCCCTTGTGAAAGCCTGCGACGATGGACGAGTTCCTGTAAAAGTACTTAATCTATCCAAAAGCGAAAAGACCATTGACAGAAAATTTGAGATCGGTCAATGTGAGCCGGCAGGAGCCATAATTAATTGTGCGGCGAATTCAGTATGCCCCAAACCAACAGCCAAAGAACGAGATTTACTGGCAGAACAGGTGGAAAAATGGGTAGCAGGCCTGACATCTCCTGACAGAAACAAAGCTAAGCAGTTGCTTAGAAAACATGCCTCTGTCTTCGCCCTGAGTAATAAAAGCCAAGGTAGAACCTCAGTTGTGAGACACGAAATCAACACCGGCGAAGCGAGGCCTATAAAACAAGCACCCAGGAGTATTCCCCTAGCAAAGCGAAACGAGGTCAAAGAACTGGTCAACGAAATGGAGCGGAATGGAGTCATTGAGCCATCTTCTAGTCCGTGGAGCTCGCCAATAGTTTTGGTGAAGAAGAAAGACGGCAGCACCAGGTTTTGCGTTGATTACCGGAAACTCAATGACGTCACAAAGAAAGATAGTTATCCGCTGCCCAGAATTGACGATACCTTAGACATGTTGGCCGGAACGAAATGGTTCTCTACCTTGGACTTGCAGAGCGGCTATTGGCAGGTAGAAATAGCCGATAAGGACAAAGAGAAAACTGCCTTTAGCGCGAGCGATGGTCTATGGCAGTTCAAGGTGATGCCATTTGGGCTCTGCAACGCTCCAGCTACTTTTGAGCGGTTAATGGAACGTGTGCTTAAAGGTCTCAATTGGAAGACGTGCTTGGTATATCTGGATGACATAATTGTGATGGGGAAGACTTTTGACGAACACCTAAAGAACCTGGATGAGGTGTTTAAGCGTATAACAGCTGCAGGATTAAAGCTAAGCGTTAAGAAATGCGCTTTGTTTCAAAAGGAGGTTAAGTATTTGGGGCATCGTGTAACATCAGAGGGTATATCCACTGATGAGGACAAAATACTGGCTGTAAAGGACTGGCCTCGCCCACGGAATCTTCATGAGCTTCGTAGTTTTCTGGGACTTTGCACATACTACAGGAGATTTGTGCCGAACTTTGCGCAAGTGGCTGCTAGCTTGCATGAGTTGACCAGAAAGTCGCGACCATACCACTGGAGTGAGGCAGCAGAAGAAGCGTTCCGGAGGCTCAAGGTACTTTTGTGTACAGCACCAATCCTCGCCTATCGAATCGCTGAGCAGAAATTCATATTGGACACGGATGCGAGCGGCTATGGAATAGGGGGAGTCCTTTCCCAGGTGGTTAATGGTATGGAAAAGGTCATTGGCTACTACAGCAGAGTATTGTCCAAGCCCGAGCGAAATTACTGTGTTACACGACGGGAGCTTTTGGCAGTGCTGGAGTGTGTCAAACATTACCATACTTATATGGTCAAGACTTCGCCTTAAGGACAGACCATTCCGCATTACGTTGGCTGCTGCAATTTAAGAACCCCGAAGGGCAGCTCGCACGCTGGATTGAACGTCTGCAAAGCTATGATTTTAGTATCGAGCACAGGAAAGGCGGAAAACACAATAATGCGGATGCCCTTTCAAGACGGCCATGCAGCGTAGAGTGCAAGCACTGCACAAAAGTCGAGAAAAAGGAATGTGTCATTGACGTGCGGCTGACCCAAATTACCTCAGGGGAAGACTGGTGTAAGGAACAGAATGACGACCCCATTTTGGCAAAGATTATGTTGGCTAAGCAGGAAAACAAAAGGCCGACCCGCAATGAAATGTCGGCAGAAAGCCCATTAGCAAAAGCGTACTGGGCCCAGTGGAATAGCCTAAAATTAATAGATGGCTGCTTATATAGATCTTGGAAAAGTGCAGATGGCAAATTTACAACGGACTTAATTGTCGTGCCCACTTCCAAGATAAAGGAGGTAATGAAGCAGTTCCATAACGGTCCTAGTGGCGGCCACCTGGGCATTACAAAAACTCTGGAAAAGATAAAACAGCGATTTTACTGGGTTGGATGTCAGCAGTCTGTAGCCGATTGGATAGCTAATTGCGAACAGTGTATTGCGGCCAAGGGTCCATCAAGAAGAAGTCGCGGCAAGATTCAGCAATACAACGTGGGTGCCCTTTTTGAGCGGATAGCTATCGATGTAGCAGGTTCATTCCCTGTCAGTGACGCTGGTAACCGGTATGTACTAGTGGTAATAGATTATTTCAGCAAATGGCCCGAGGTGTATGCCATTCCAAACCAAGAATCTAAAACGGTGGTAGACGCATTTGTCAACAATGGGTGTGTCGATACGGTGTTCCGATAGAATTGCATTCTGACTAGGGACGAAATTTTGAATCCGCCATATTTAAAGAAATGTGCGACTTATATGGCATCAAAAAGACAAGAACGACACCGCTACATCCACAGTCTGATGGCATGGTAGAAAGATTCAACCGTACGCTGGAGGAATATCTCAGAAAAGTGGTTAGTACACACCAAAAGGATTGGGATGAGCATATACCTAAGCTGTTACTGGCTTACCGGTCAGCTGTTCACGATTCCACCTCACGTAGTCCAGCGAAAATCCTGTTTGGAACGGAACTGAAACTGCCAGCGGATTTAGAGTTCGGTGTTAAACCTAAACCTGTGTGCGAAGACAATGGAAACACTCTTCAGGCACAGGAAGATCTTCACGAGCTTCATGAGTTTGTCCGTAACCGCATTAAAATGTCCAGTGATAAGATGAAAGCCAGATATGATAGAGCAGCAAACACGGAGGGATTTACCGAAGGACAAATGGTTCTACTGTTTAACCCACAACGCAAGAAAGGATTATCCCCTAAATTGCAAACCCATTGGGAGGAACCATACAAGGTGGTTAAGAGGCTAAATGACGTAGTTTACCGGATACAGAAGTGCCATAGCCCGAGGTCCAAAATGAAGGTGGTTCACCTTGAACGACTAGCCAAATATGGAAAGGGTGATGTTGAGCCTGTTCGGGACGAAAAGGCTTAAGTGGGCGGCAGTGTTACAAAGTAATAGTCAAAGGTGTGTGAAACGACCTATTGTACAAATGTACAAATGCGCAATATCACAAACACAAAGCAAAAACAAATTGCGCAGCAGAAATTCAATGAAGCGCGATTCAACAAAAACAATTTCTACAGCAAGCAAAAAGTAAACAAAAGATACACACACACACAAACACATATACAAGACTACTAAGCTAGCAACTGAAATAACAAATGCGCAATTTCGCGTATGTTCGGGACATTTCAAGAAGCGGCCGTGATCTGTATATAAAGGCGCCGTCCACCGCAGAAGAGTTAGTTGAAAACGTGTAGTACTATATGTAATTACGTACATGGCGAAATTGCAAATAGTCCAGTGAGCAGACGACGACAATTATAACCATAAATACATACATACATACATACATTTGTATGTAGTACATCCATAACAAATATGTAGCTAAAATAAAAAAAATGATTTTGATAGCAATTAGATTTAATTTTCGCTGTCGATTTTTAAGAAGTTTAGGTTTTTCATACATGTGATTTTTTAAACATTCATAAGTGTGTATTTTTTTGGTAAAGAAATGTGTAAAATCCCACGACTAAAAATAAATTAATTTATGACGTCTTTTTTTTCTTTTTTGTACATTAGCTGTTACATGAAGACAAAAAACAACTTTTTTGAAGATGATTAATTCTGGTAAAAACAAATCTATTTTAAACATCATACATACACAGGAGTAGCAATTAACATTCTAAAATAAAAACAATGTATGTACATAAAATAGATTTTAAACTTTTTAATTATTGTATTTAACAAAAACAGTTATACAATTTTACAAAATATACGAAATAATTATCTTTTTTCTATGCAATCAATGTTTTTATTATAAAAAATAAATTTCAATTTCACGTAAAAATAAAACACTTAAATAAATTTTTAGTGAGTCTTTAATGTACTTGTAACTAATAGACAAATTTTTAAAGTAAGAGATCAATTATAAGAAATTTATAATAGAAGTAATATAAATATCTAGTTTTAAAAATGACACCAAAATCCAATAGTCACTAAAAAATTAAATTTAATTACTTACATACATACTACGAAAGAATAATAAAACACGCACATCATATTCCTCTTCTCATATTCCTATTCTCTTTGTCGAACTGAAAGTTCAACATGTTCTTCATGTAGTACTTGAGTACATGCAGTACATGAACACAGCCGAGTACATATGAACAACATGCAGTTCGTACGCGATATCTTTAAATAGAAGAACATGTAAACGTAATGTTCCGTCAATTTTGTTGTTCTCAAAATTGAGGTACTTTAGTACTTCGAGTAAGTGTTCATGCCTTGCCGCTTCACGTGTACTTCAGGTATACAAATGTAATTGTGCAGACCTCTAGTGTGTAGCGTCATAGAAATTTATTTCATTCTACTAGTATTCAATATTATCATATCAAATAAATTCTCTTTCTGAAGAGACAGATTAAAGAAAATAAACTTATGACTAAAAATTAAATTATTTAATCTTTAGGATACAATATTATTTAGTTGTTATTCAAAATAGTATTTTCTGTATTTTTTTAATTTTAATTCAGATTTAAACCGCTGTTGTAGAGCACAAAACAATTTTCAAAACTAGAGAAAGACTTTGTGTGTAAAATCTCTATTGGATAATATTCTTTACTTTACACTCTTAAATGGTGCAACTATTAGACGAGTAGGTTTTTTTAATCTCGTTAAAAGGGCAGTTACAGCTTAATAAAACTTTATATACTAAAGCCCAACAAATTATAATATTAATACTTGAATAAAAAAAGCAAGCAAAGATGAAATTTTTGGATATGGCACATCCGCTTGCCGAGGAAAAATATGAAGGAGACATCCACACACCAACTTTATTGTGTTCTCGGCAACACCAAATGTTTTTTTTTTACTTTATTTCATTTTATTGAATCTTTCTATGAAAAGAAATTCACAATAAGTATTCAAATCTTATTTCTAAATTATTATTTACTAGTTAGTACCAACGTAATAACTAATTTTTTGTATTCAAATCTTAATAATCTATCTTCTATTGTGTAGAGAGAACCGTCTCGCCAGGCTCAATGTGTCAGTTCTTTTTAGTCTCTGGTGGCCGTCAAATTGCAATAAATTGCGTGCTAGAGTGTTGGGATGTGCGACTAGTTTGTTCACGTATTTGTACGTGTAGGTTTTAACTTCTTCGTGGATAGTGGGAACTTTGAGATCCCTATGTATGTTTTCATTTCTTATGTACCAGGGGGCGCATACGATATGACGTAAAATCCTAGACTGTCTTCAGTACCCCACAGCTGAGTACCATATGACGGATTTGTATAGAAGGACTTCATATTCCAAAGCCAAAGTTGAGTTAGGACTTATTAGCCAATGCAGTTGATTTGTTCGAAGCTTTACGGACGTTATTTTTGCTTCAATGTGACGGGACCAAGGTAGGCGCCGATCTAGGTGGATACCTAAATATTTGACGTGCGTTTCCGCTGGAACCGTGGTATTAGTTATTGTGATTGGTGGACAATTTTGCCTTCTAAGGCAAAACGTTACATGAGCACATTTTGATGGATTTACATTTACTATCCACTGTTTTAGCCTGTCTTCTAGCTTATGAATATGGGACTGCAGCTTTTCAGATGCATCCTTTGGATCATTACTAACACTTATAATTGCAGTGTCGTCTGCAAAAGTTGATGTTTATGTATGTGGGCTTGTCGGCATATCCGCTGTATAGATGATATATAACAGCGGCCCTAGCACACTACCTTGAGGTACTCCTGCACTGATTTCCCCACATCTTGAAAGCTGGTCCTTTGATCTTACTTTAAAAGTTCTATCGGACAAATAGCTTTTTATAAGCCTGTGGGTGTTTTCAGGTAGAATCCGAACTATTTTAGTAAGTAGCCCATCATGGCTTGGGAAATGTCTATAAATAAAGCTGAACAGTATTGCTTTCTTTCAAAAGCCGATCTAATAATGGTAGCGATTCTATGGACCTGTTCAATCGTACTATGCCTTGCTCGAAAACCAAACTGATGATCTGGGATAACGTTTTGTTCATTTAGAAAAGGAGTTACACTCGAGAGGAATAATTTTTCAAATATCTTTGACAAAACTGACAGTAGGCTAATAGGCCTGTAGGATGTAATCTGGCTTGAGTCCTTTCCTGGTTTCGGGATCATAACAATTTCAGACATCTTCCAAGAGCATGGGAAGAAGCCGATGCGCAACGTGGCATTAAATATGTATAGTAAAATTCTTACAGCTGAATTAGGTAAGTTTTTTATCATTGATCCTGTTATACGATCAGGTCCATGTGATGGTTTTGGCACACAGATTATCATGAATCAAATCATGAATTTTCTATACCTTTTTAATTTAATTTAATAAATTTTGCAAGCTTTGAAGTTTTTATACAAAATTCTTTTATATATTGCTATATTTCGATATTCCTTCCTTTGTTATTTTGGTTGTCATAAAAAAAGTTTTTGATTTCCACATGATTAGCGAATTATCGATAAAAAAATTTTTATAACAAACCTTCAAGCTTCAACAATTTAATAAAGTATAGATTGCGCATTGCACAAGCCCGTTAATTTCGTGCTCTCTTGCAGATGTCAAAGTACCTGCTTTTGTATGAAGAGTTTTCACACATAAATCAAAAAATACAAGAGATTAGTGGATATTGTGACGACATGCGCAGTGAGAAAGCTATTTTGAGAAAGGAATGCGCAAACTATTCTTTTTGTTTAATGACAGATTAAAGTTCTTTTGAATTACTTTAAATATTCGTTTAGTTACGATAAACCAGTTTTTGCTTACATTTTATCACTAACTGAATTCATCAAAAGTTTCTAACGCCACAATAAAATATATTTCACAATAACTAACATGAAAAGTCCTTGGTTTAAATCGAACTACGTATAAGAATCAATAGAGTACGGTTTATTTTATTCCTGACCTGAGTTCAGCTTTTTTGTTGTATTGACTAAGTGCTTGAAAAATTTCCAAGTGTAAAATCGTGTTAAAGAAAGTAAACTAATAGAGGCAAGTAAACAAGTACCATCAATATATCAGTGGTTTAAATTTGTTTGCAACTCCCATCTTGTGTTTTCTATATTGTGTCGCCATTTTAGCCCGGATCAAAACATGCAGCATATCGGTGTTAATAGTTTCAACACAACTTTAATTTCTTCCTTGATGGTTTTAAATTGGGGGTCAAACTCTAAATAGAGCCTCTGATATGTCGGATCTTTCCCTCCTAATATCCAATTTTTTGCAAACCATTAGATAGCCCTCTCAAAACTGAAATCGGGGTGTATGAAATATTAATTTCTTGATACAACTCTTAGTACCTCTGATCCTTCTCTCCTAATATTTAATCTATTTAAATTACTAGAAACATCTCTTAAGGCTACATAAATTAACCTGTGTTCACTCTACAATATACAAAAAACACATTAGGTTGTATTTAAGGGGTGTCAAAGAAGTTTAATGGGAGTTTTAGATTAGTCTTTGAAGTATCTTTCTTCCTAGGAGGTAACTTTTTTTGTATGGGGCTAGACGTGGACTAATGCTCTTTATATACGACAAATAAAATATGAAGACCGTAAACAATTGGGGCGATTTATTTGCGTAATTTTACTGTCCCACTGTAATCATGCGATTAAAATAAGAAAGGACTTTCAAATAATACGTAAAAAAATATAAAATTCCCTGTATATAAAATTTTGGTTTGTATGTAGTAAAAATATTTTTACCATTTCTGTTAACCCTTTAATTACATATGTATATTCGCATCCCAAAATGGAATTTTATTAGTGGCCCAACAGGCTTTGATTTAAAAAAGCACATATGTGACAAAGAAAACTGCATAGAAACATGGATAATTATAAATTGTTTCATTCATACAATGAAAACAATACATTATTTTCTTTCGAATAGCTGGAAGCACCGACATATTGTACCATATGCGAAATTAAATTTATTTATTACAAACAAATGATGTTATAGATGTGGACAAAAAATTATTTTTATATTTGTTGTTTTCCTTTATTATAACACGATAGAAAAGGAATTAAGGTATGGTCACATTAGTTAAAAATTTTACGGAGAATGTCAAATGCCATAGTCAGGCTACAAAATATTAATTAAGTGCAAATGACAAAGCAGCTAATTTTGGGCATACAACATTATTTAGCAGCAAACAAAAATGTTTCTAATGTAAACGCATTCAATGGCATATATTTGACTGGTTTCTGGGGAAAAAAATATTTAAACTTACCAAATTTTTGTAAGATCAAACAAAGACAAACAAAATTGCAAGATATAAATGAAACGGAATAAATATTAAATTTCAAAATATTTTCTCACCTTCCATTACCTTGATTATTAGATTACATACATGTTGTTTACAGTGGACACAAATTTAGTAGTAAAAATGTTGATAACGTGCATAGTGGCATAAAAAATGCATTCCATTCTGCTAGTTGTCTAATAAAATTTGAAATTTTACTGTGATTTTTAACAGAAAGAATAAAAATGTAGTTAAGCCTAACAAGTAAATTACTTCATATTAATAATTGAAGTTCGACAAAGTTACGTCAAACAATAAATATATTAAAATTATTAAATATTTGTAGTTGGTCTTTAAAACCAAAATCAAATGCGCTAGTAACGATGAAATTTGTGACATGAATACATAATAAATAGCTGAAAAAGTATAGAAACAATTTTGCATTTATGGTACTTAAGCTGTACTACAAAAAAAAAACGCTGAAATAAAAAAGAGCAAAAGGACTTCTTCGTTAAAAGGTATTAGTTGTGTTTTATTTTTATTACCACAATTTTACGTTTATGCTACTTTTTGTTAGTTGGAAGCAAGATTTATATATATATATATATATATATATATATATATATATATATATATATAGGCATAACTGTTCACTATGCTTTTCACCAGCAATTAGAGCTCTGTTGTATGTATAATAGTTAACAAGATATACATTTTAAATTTCAACTATAAAATTGTGAAAATTTCGGCTCTCTATCTGCTACAGTTTTGAAGATATTATTTTTAAAAATATTTACGTTAAAATTTCTTTTTTATTGAGACGAGTTTTTAAGCTTTAATTTACTATAAGTTTTAAAATCCTATCTCTTATATATTATTTATTAATTATATCCAATGTAATATCGGGTTGGTTGAACCCTCTCGCTAGCCACAATGTATCAGTTTTTTTAGTCTCTGGTGCAAGGGTGGGCCTCTAGTTTGTTTATGTATTTTGACGTGTATGCTTTTACTTTTTCCAGTATAGTAGCAACTTCTAGATCACCATGGATATTTTCATTTCTTATATACCAGGGGGCGCATATGACAATTCATAAAATCCGATACTGTCGTCTTTGTAATTTTTGAATGCTTGATATACAAGCAGTACCCCATACCTATTTCCCATACCTGTGTATATGAATTATAATAGCGGCCCTAGTACACTACGTTGGGGTATTCCAGGAGAAATTTTCCCTTTTTTGAAAATTGATTTGACATAAATTTATTAAGGTATTGATGTCATGAAAACGACTAAGTTGCCTTCTGAGCCTTCCCTTGAGTCTGTATATCAGATTAGTATAAATTTCTTAGTAGGATGTGCGGAGGTAAGTGAGAGCTCATTTTATATTGCAACCAATGCGTATACTTATGTGCAGTGGCAACGGTGTCCTGTAAAATAACGATTGTTGGTAAATGGTCGGAAGATAGATCATAGAACGAACTTACTAATAAATCATCACGTCTAATAATTAAAATCGATAAGATCTGGCAGTTTAATAAAATCTGTTGGCCAATTGGGCTAAGAAGTCTGGGGGCCCAAAAATGTTGCTTTTTATTGTAACCGCCAGCTGCAATGAACTTTTGTCCTGGTGTGGCAAAAAATGTGGCGAATTGATAATTGTACCTGGAATTTTGTACCTGAGCGCACAGTACGCTGATGGAACTATAATTTAGAAACCAGTAAGATTTATAGAAGTAGCTTGTATAAAATCTTTGCTGAATACTGGCATCGAAAATTGCCTTACGTTTTTGCGCACTATGCTGGCAGTGCCACCACATATCTTAATGTGAAAAATCTATTGACTCTAAAGCTCTTTTTAGAGTGAAATGTGTTTTAGAGCCTAAATGTATGTATTTCCTGTGTTAGCAGAATACGTTCTTGTTTATATTTATATTGGAAGAGCTAGTTAGCGTTTCAGAAGCATATTTGCAATTGGTTTATTTTTTGCTAAACAAAACTTGCAGAAGCATGTTTTGGCTGCGCATCATTTCTTGAAACCACAAAACTAAACTATGCACCACAAAACTAAACTATGGTTCAAAAATTTCAAATTACAAATATATTATAATTTTCCAAAAATCGAATTTAAAAAACCTTAACTAAAGTATAAATTTTAAAAAAATCAAAATTTTCCTACTTTTTAAATTCGATTTACTGGAACTAAAGAATTTTTTTTTATCAAAATTCAATAAAAACTAAAATTTCAAATATTTATCACAAAACTAAACTAACTAAATATCAGCTAAAAGTATTGTATGAAGTACGAAGCAGTTTTAATAATATCGATTTTACACAAAGTTCAAAAGATCTACTTTTCACAACAAAGAAACAAAAAACAAACTTCACAATGTAGATTTTTGGAACGAATTTCCGTCATCCCTTGTCAATTTGGATTTGGAGACAACCCGGTTTCGGCTATATGCCATCTTCAGTGTCATTTTTCGTTCGAGAACATAGCCGAAACCGGTTTGTCTCCAAATCAAATTTGACAAGGGATGACGAAAATTCGTTCTAAAAATAACATAACAAGTCAGCTTAAGGATTTTTAACACAAAAACTTTACACATTTCTGTTATTGAATTTTGTGTTATTTTTTAATTTTATATGAAACTGTTTTTCTTTCACATTTAATTAAAGAAATTTCATTTTACATATATAAAATACATTTAGCCACAAAACTATTAGGGCATCTTATGAATATTTCATTTCTTAAAACTATTTTTACAAGTATTGGTTGATACGACATTTCTTTAGTTAATTGCAAATATACCTTTAACGAGATCTGTGGTTATGTTGACTATATAAAAATCAGTTCTTTATGTGAACCGCCTTCTTAGTTCTAACAATAAATAATTGTTATCTTTTAGACCATAAATATTGATTAAGGAAGTCAGAATGTAAAGTATTTCAATGGAAAATATGTATTAAAAAAGGAAGGGGTAAATTTATACAAATACATTTATGTGCAATTTTTTAATTGACTGCAATATTAAGTTCACTGGCCAGTTAAAGATATACAATAAATAACTTGTATTACGTAGTTTGGAAGTCATTTTTGTCAGAACTTTTATTGTAATAAAAAAAGTCTCACTGCCAAATTGTTAGTAAGAAAAAATTCATGATATTGAAAGTCGCACAAAAATATAGAAACGAGTTTGACAGTTTTTTATACTATAATGTTTCAGTTATCTACCTGGTTATACAAAAAATGTTGCAAACAAAAACTGACGTATATATTTATTTGTAGTTTTTGACTGATTTTTATTTATTAATTGTTGATTTAATTTTCTTCAATTTATTCGCTGGCATGTTTTTATGTATTCTTCTCGATAAGTATGGACACGTCTTTATTTCATCCTTGAAACTCTTAGATCTCTCGTTTCTTCTATATCAAGGGGCGCAGACGATAAGTAGAAAAATCCAGGACTGTCTTCTTTGCAGCTATGTAATGGGTTTGTTTATACGCGTTTTGTATTCCAAAGCCAGGGTCGAGTTAGGGCATATTATCCAATGTAGTTGAATTAGTCCAAGATTTATGGCTATTACTTTTTCTCAATATGGGTTGACCAAGTTAAGAGTCTATCTATTCAAATCTTTGACGTTGGTTGCCGCTTGAACAGTTGTATTTTTTATTAGTAGACAATTTTGGATTCTAAGGGAAAAAGTAACTTCAGCACATTTCTAGCTTATGAATTTGGGACTGAATTTGTTCAGATGAAACTGCGGATCATTATTAACGCGTATAAATACAGTGTCCTCTGCAAACGTTAACATATTGGTAATTGGAACATCCGCTGCATAGAATATAATAGCGGCCCTAGTATACTGTGTTAAGGGACTCCTGCAGACATTGTTTCTATTTTGTAGAAAAGTGATCCTTTGATCTTACTTTAAACGTTCTTTTTCTCCGATAGCGCTCAAGGAGCTTGTGCGCACAATTTTCATGACAAGGCAAGCCAGCCAGAAATGTCAATAAATGTAGCCGAAGGATATTGCTTTATACAATATTAGTACCGAATGCATGGACTTGTTCAATAATGCTATGTACGAGAAGAATATTTTTTCAAATAATTTTGATAAAACTCAGAGTAAAGTAATGGATCTCTAGAACGTAACCTGATTTTAGTCCTGGCGTAGAAACCATTATAATTCGAGACATCTTCCAAGACCATGGAAAATGGATAACTCGCAACATGACATTTAATATATATAGTGGAATCCTAACAGCATAATGAAGTTTCCTAATATTGATCTTGTAATAGGATCAGCTTCAGGCGATTTTCTCGTATCTATATTTTGAATTCTCGCTTTTTAAATATATAGCTGGATCATTCAGAGTGTTACAGATAATTGGAATGGTACAGCTAAGTATATCACAACGCGTGAAGACTTTCTGTCAGAAATTAAAAATGGCGTTTACCTTTAAATATGAGATTTTAGTTCAAGCTACATAAATATCAGAAAGTTTCTCAGAACTGATTCGTATTTATATATGTAGGTACGACGTGCAGTGCCAGAGGTCTCATGTAAAGTAGTGATTGTAGACGAGTGATCAGAAAATATGTTATAGGATGAACTAGCTAATGGTTTAGAAAATCTAGATATATCGTACCTAATGCTTGTAGCGAAATGCGCATAAAGACTCGCTTAACCCCTAATAATAAATTTTGTAAATTTCTTTTTATTTTCAGCTTTAAGCGCATTTAAATTGTTATTTTATAAATTAAATTGTTATTTTATTTATTATTTAACGAGCAGTTATTAAATACCGAAGACTCTACCACAGTCTTTTGTAGCTGTAAACATACAATGAATTATACATTTCTTGTTACAAACGAATTTCCATATGCATGATGTCGTTGCGGGTTTTAAAAACGGTTCTCCTTAAACATATGACTCTTGCTACATGTGGCATATTGTTCAGTCTGAGACAGTGAATTTTAAACTGCGCTCATAAGAAATTTTCCATACATGATGAGCTGCTTATTATTTCTAAGTTCAATTTAAACTGAAGTACGAGGTATTGCAAATGCTTTTGTACCTTTTGACATTCTTGAAAACAAGATTTGAATCTAATTTAACTTATAGCGTCGCATTTGTGACAATGAGGCTACATACGAGTACTATTGAACTCAAGAAAGAATTTAGTTAGTGCATTAGGAACCTTGTACTCATACGCTGTGTAATTTAGGTAATCAGAGTTGGCCACGTAGATAGGATGTATAAAGACAGACCCATTGGCCAACAAGCTTATATACATTCGCGTATCGCAGGGAAGGAATTAAAAATTCAAGTCTATTTATCTTCATGTAAAATATCAGAGGTAAACTGCGTGACCGCTGGCAAACCCTGTATTATATAGTTGTGTGAAAAAAAATTAAATTTCAAAAAACACCCTGCACCATTTTGCCTTACATATGGAAGGCAAACTTATTCGCTCAAAAAAATTAACGATAAGGTGCAAACATTTTTTGTATTAAACAAAAGTATACCACAGATTAGCAAATGAAAATCTAGCTTTATATATATCTGAATCACTACTGTTTCGAGCCCTTGTAGGAAAATTGAACCACAACATGAAACGCAAATTGAAATCATTTAATGCGAAATCTACTAAGCATGTTGTAAAGTATTTAGGTATTCACCTAGACAAATTTTTATAATTTAATGACCACCTTAAAGTTAAAATTAAAAAAAGCCAGAAATTCTTTCTTTGTGCAAAAAAAAAACGGGGTTTTCCAGTAATTTATCGAACAGTAAAGATAATTATGTATCACGCTTTAATAAAACATGTACTAACATATGGTTGCTAGACTTAGTTCAACATATCGCCACTATATATGGAATATCTGAGACTATTTTAAAGAAAATGTGTTAGAAGATGTTTCTTCTTGTACAGATCTTCTTGAACAGAATATTGTATAGCGTATCAAAAGTTATTAGAATTCATAATTTTATTATTCACTTGATTAGAACTGACATTCTTAAAAGTAATGTATGTTACAAAAACAGCTACAGCTAGAGTTGCTAAGATTTATCCAATTTTCGAGATATTATTAAAATGGCTTTAAATTATGCTGATATTGTCTTTAAATCTGCTTGGTTCTTTCAGAGATATCAAGAAAGTGGTTGCGAAAAAAATGTTATGCATAATTGTAAAAAGTTTTTATATTCAAAATTTATAAAAAAAAAATTACTAATATCTTTTTTTCAGCATGCGTATAGACAAAAATGTTCCTAATAAAATAAACTATTCCTCATTAAAACGGATGCACAACTTTTGATTTTATTTACAATTAAGTGACGGTAGTTCATTGCAACAACAAATGCGAAATTGTTTGCTTAATGTTCATTAGTAACATCCATTTAGAAATTCTTACCAGCTTAAGAGTAGAACGTGGTGGATTGCAAATAAATTATTGCTCCAGACATATTCCGACTATAATGTTATTCTGAACGTATGATTACTATAGTTTAAAATTATTTTTCTAAATAATTGTACAAAAAAAGAATGACTGCATTTATTATAAGTCTAGAAATTTTGAACTTAACTGATATATAACAATTTGAGAATTGCTGTTTAACTTGGTTGGTTGGTTAACATGGTAGCCTGCTGCACGCAGGCTGTCAAGTAAGGTCTGAATGACCCCGTTTTGACAAGACCATACCACTCGCCAGGTGAATGGTGTCTTAGAGCCTATGCTCGCACTAAGACTAGGGAGCTAGATCCATCCCGTAGCCGTGAGATATCTTAAAATATCGTTGATACGGCACCTAGATATCTCACTGAGATGGAGGATCTGTATGTATGTAGTCTCCAAGAAATTTGTGTCTCCTGACAGCCAGCGCAGGGCATTCGCAGAGAAGGTGAAAAACCGTCTCCTCTGTCTATATGTCCTTACAACTGCGACAGTGGTCATTATAGGGGAGTCCAAGTCGCCTGGCATGTTCTCCTAACACCCAGTGACCTGTTTATATCGCTAGCAACCTCGATAAGTTTAACCTCTGCTATTTATTTTTTTAGTCGATAATAACACGAGTACAAGTTTGTTTTAGTATGTGTGCTAGTGTAAATGTTTTTGTATTTTTTTTTTTTATTAAATTTGCTTTGAACAGAAGAGGGCAGACGTGCTTAACTACGACAGTAGGGAACTCAACTACATTAGTTCACTGGAACAGCGACACAATTTCTAATTAGAATTGAGCTGAACTGAATGTTAGTACAGCTTTTTAATACATGTCATAATCGCCTATAAATTCTAAATTAAAAATTTATTATGGTAAGATCCTTTTAATACTTTACTAATTTTTAAGAAATATTTTTAAACCTGTTGAGTTACAAAAAATATTTATTTATTATTAAAACAAACTAAAAACTATTTACTAAGTTTTAATGTGCAATTAAATGATATTTGCTGTCTGTTGTATTTCTTCCAACCTCTTTCAATACGAACTTTTATAAATGAAAACTAAGTGATTGACATTTTGGTTAAAGCACATAAAAAAAGATTATGTGATTTAGTTAAGTGCGCTTGTTAACTAAATTTTTCCCCTTATTCTTGTAGACTTTGCACAATAGTTCGTAATTTTATTCTTTTTATTTTAATGAGTTTGCGGTACTTTACAGGTTCTTTGCACACCAACCTTTTAACAGCTTGTAGAAAAGCTTTGTCATGCCGTTTGTACATTGCCAAAAGTATATTTATATATAAAAATTATTTTCTTCTTTAGTTTGGTTGTAGACCGTCTGTTGTAATTGTCGTTACGTACTTTATAGCGAATTTATTTCGGCGGGTTGTATCGCGGTTTTTCCACGATTACTATGCCTTCAATTCTTCATGTCATTTTTCACGTACCTATTTAAGCAAATACCACTTTCATACCGTTCTAAGTGAATACGAAGCCTACGTTCAAGTGTATGGCAGATAATGGCTTTTTCGTGTTCACAAGACTCAGAAGATCCAACTACGTATACGACAACGTTTTCAGATGACACTGCATTTATAGGTGTAAACAAAGACCTGAAAGTTGCATCCGAGCAACTTTAGTCTCATGTTAATGAGACTGGCTAAAAACGTGGAGAATACAGGTAAATCCATCGAAATGTTCTCATGTAACGTTTTCCGTCAGAAGCAAAAATTCTCCACTTATATCAATAACTAATGCCAATGTTTCAGTGGAAACCCATTTGAAATATTTAGGTATCCACCTTGATCGGCGCCTAATTATTTACAAGTTAGAAAGAAGACAGTCTAGGATTTTACGACTTATAGTATGTGCCTTCTGGTATATAAGAAATGAAAATATACAGAGAGTTCTAGAAGTTTTCACTATCCAGAGAGAAGTAAAAACATTCACAGCAAAATACGTAAACAAACTACAGGCCCACTATCTTGTACGGAAATTATTAGAATTTCGTGGGCACCAGAGACTAAATACACATTGTGTCTGGCGAGACGGTTCAACCAAGCCAGTAATAGATAGTATATTTAGATTTAAATTACTATTACATTGGTAATAATTATAAAATAATATTTTAGAGATAAGATTTTAATACTTATTGTAAATCTCTTTTAGAAATATTCAATAAAATAAAATTAAAGCTTAAAAAAACAAAAAACTCAAGTAAATGCTAAGCGAAAGGCGTTTTAAATGCCAGTACGCGACAGGCAATTCCAAAATCTATTTCTGAAAATTATTTTAAATGCTGGAAAATGCAGAGGAAAAATATAGTTGGGAAATAGTCATGAAGAGTACTGACTTGTTGGCATTTCTTAAATGCTATAAAAAAAACTACTGAATATTTTCTCAAATTTCTTTTTTTATTTGAAAGTACACTCCTTCCCGTTAATAATGGAAAATAATTTCATTCAAATGGCTGCCTCGGCTGGCCATGCAGTAGCCGACACGATCGGTCCAATTTTTAAGCACATTATCGATTGTGTGTAGCTGTATTTCACCAATGGCTTCACGAATATTGCCTCTGGCTTGCCGGCGTAATACTTGTCTTTGACGGCACCCCACAAATATTAGTCCAACGGTGTCAAATCGCAGCTCTGCGGCTGATAATGCGATCTTCAAAAACAGGGCGCAGAACATCGAGTGTAGCTTCGGCTGTGTGGCACGTAGCGCCGTCTTGTTGAAACCAAATGTTGCCAATATCCTCCTCTTCAATTTTTGTGAACAAAATTTCGTTCAACATGGCCCGATAACGATCGCCATTGACTGTAACGGCCACTCCTTGCTCATTTTCGAAGAAAAATGGCCCAATTATTCCTTTGGACCAAAATCCGCACCAAACAGTGACTCGTTTTGGGTGCGTCGGCTTTTCAATGCATGCGTGCGGGTTTTCTGTGCCCCAAAGGCGACAATTTTGCTTGTTTACGTACACCCCAAGATCAAATTGTGCTTCATCTGATGGTCAGTTGGCTTCAACTCCTGAACCGAAGGTCTTTATGCAAAATTCGTCTCAGTAATGTCTCCGAAATGTTCAATTGTTGAGAACGACGGTGAATTGGTGTTGATGGCGCTTCACGCACACTTTCTGCCACAGCAGCAATATTCTCGGGTGTACGCACTGTTTTTAGCCTTTCACGCTTTGGTTTATCGATGGGGATGCCAGTTTCATTCACTTTTTTCACGAACATACGGAGCTGACGGTGCTTCTCTTCTTCCAAAATCTGTACGCAATTTTTGCACACATTCTGCAACATTACCATGATTTTCAAAGTAATGTCGCAATATTTCCCAGCGTTGTTCAAGCGTATACACGATCATATTCGTTCAACGGAAGGATAAAACTAATTATCTATCAAATCAGACATGAGCTAAATGTTACCATTCACGAAATAAGCACTAGTTGAAAAAAAAAACGTTAGATGGCGGACCCTGTACATTTGACTTTAGGTACGCGATAAGTAATTAAATTCTTTCACGAAAAGCTTTATATATCGCGCCGCATATTCAAAATATAGTCAGTTCAATAAAATCACATTTGAACAAAAAAAAAAAAAAAATGGTGTTCATGTCGCGTTGCAGGTTTTTCGAGAGTATACACCGTAGGAACATTTTTAAAATTTGCATTTCTTATCCCATTACGCTGAATGGACTCCGTTGGAAATTACTAACTGGTCTAGTTTTTAAACTATTCTCACTACTGATTAACTTAAGTCAGTAGCAGCCAAACTTTTGTAAACATGAACTGTCACCTGTAAATTTCAGTTTTTATATTATCTATACCGTAACTGGCAGCAAACTCAAAACTTCCATTAGTTTCAGAGCTAGTGTATACGGCACAAGCGCATTTAGCATTCTCATTTATTTGCATTTCTGTTTGCTGTATTAGGCTTCCGTTAAGTCTTTCATTCTTGCAAGGTTTTTTTTTTGTTAGTTAAAATTGTAGCTACGATAACTCAACATTTTTCTTTGTAATCCTCTTAAGGAATGTTGGAAAGACTTTTCTTGTATGTGTGAATATGAGATCAAGATAATGAAATTAAAGTAATAAAGTAGTTAAGTTGTTAAATTATACGCACTGCCGAATTTATAAAAATATTATGGAGAGGAAATATGCTTGCTACTTTAGTCCATTTAATTTCAGAAAAAGTTTTGGGACTATTTAATTTTCATTTAGGTATTGTATTGTGTGACGGAGAAACACATTTTATTTAATGGAAATAAATTAGTAATATTTGTTAAATAATTACAAAAATGAAATGAGGTTTGTCATTCCGTTTTTCTTCAATATTCATTTCCGACCGAAAAAAGTATATAAATTCTGGATCCTAATAGGCAGGGAAGTTCAATGAACGATTTCCGTCTGTCCGATGTTGAAATCAACTTTCTGACGGCACTAGACAATTAACGATCTTCAAACTTGGACCACTTGATCAGTGAGCTTGGTAAATTTTCGCTATTGGAAATTAGCGTTACAGGTCCACAAGTTTCGAGATATAGGCCATAAATGGTTGTTCTTGGTTTTTTTTACTATATTCACTCTTGCGGGGTGGAAACGCTTATACCTGATACTAAAATTCGTATTCCGAATTCTTAAAAAATTTGCTATGCAGTCCCTCTAGAGAAATTTAATGAAAAACCGAAATTTAAAAAAAAAAACACCAAAAAACCAAATTACATACAATTTTTTTATATTCACCACTAAATGCTAAATTTCCGCACAATTTTGTATTTTCTCCAAAAAGCCGACAAATCACAAAGGTGGTATATTTTATGACAGAAATCAACATTTTAACAAAATCGATGCTAAAAAGCATATAAAAATAAAAATCAAAAATTCACCATAAGTAGTGACTTCCCAAAAAATTAAAAAATCCACAAAAAATAAAATTTTTACCATAATATTTAAAAATCATAAAAATTATAAATATTAGCAAAATCCTTATTAATCTCAAAAATAAATATACCATAAAATTCGAAAGTTCATTACAAAAACAAACTATAGTTCAAAAATTTTAAATTACAAAAATATAATTTTCAAAAAAACATTTAGAAAAACGGAAGATCAACGAAAAAATTTCGCAAATTTTTTTTTAAATCCAAATTCAATGAAAACTCGAAATTTTACGAAAAAAATCCAAATTTTAACAAAATCGATGTTACATAAAATCCATAAAGTCCATAAAATCTACACATTATTTTTAAATTTAACGACAAGACGTACGCAAATTGCACCTAAAACTCTACATCTTATAAAATACTAAAAAACAAAATCTTTGGACCGGGAAAAATCTCTAGTATATATTTAGTAGTTAATACTTTTGTAAAGGATATATAAGATTCGGCACAGCCGAATACAGCACTCTTACTTGTTAGTTAATGTATGTGCTTATAATTAATTGAAAAGTACAAATAAAAGAATTTATTCAACATTCAAATTAATTAAAATCTATATGGTTTTATATTGAGATTAATAAATAAAATAAATTATTATTAGTGTTTTATGTGAAAAACTATTAATTTCAATATGTGTTAATTATTGCACATGTGTTAATTCAATTATATTATTGACAGTTTTTGCTTGTAGTGGCAAAGGTAACGACATGCAGGATAAGTGCGAAATTTTATTAATCAATTTCAATTATGTTTTTATACATCAGTAAATCGCAATTTCATGCTTTATATTTTCTAATTACCCATTATTTGAAGGAATAAAAGTGAATACACACAGAAATGATCAGGTGGTACATATCTTCTTCCAAATAGTTAAAAATTAACTTTAGTAATAAATGCAACAAGTTTAATTATTCCAAATTTTGGTGAAGCTTTTTGTGAAACTACATTCTTGATAGTACCATAAGTAATGTTCTATTCTATTCGCAATGATAACTTTGTTATGATTTCTTTGTTAATCAAATTTTGTCCATTTAAATTTACTTTACCTCAGACACATACTTAAGATGTACCTAACGCTCCGAAGTCCACACACCATAAGCCATTGTATGTGATCATTATCTAAGAGCTCCTGAGTCAGTTGGACCTATCACTCGTACAGGCCCAAGACCCAATGCAAATTTCAGTAAGTCCAAAATACAAGTTTTTATTCACGCTGAGGTATGCCCTGCCTCTAGGTCTCCTGTAACCTTTCATTAGCAGCGGGGATATTCACCCCAATCCGGTGTTCATTTTACATACATCTATTAAATGAGTAATTGCGTCGGCTGCAAATAGGCCGTGTACTTTGATAAATAAGCAAAGTTGTACCATTTGTACGTATTACTCAATCATATCACTTTGCATGGTGATTTAGCATTGGTGACCGAATATTAAAGAACAGATTTCAGAGAAGCCATTAAAGCAACATGACTGTCAACATCTACAATCGTTAATTCTAAAGTTTCCTGGAATATGAATTTTAAGTCATTAGAATTATAATTTGTTTAAAATTAAGTTCTTATTTAATTTAATAATGTTTGTTTCAGTGCGAATAGTTTAACAACGATTTAACAGTTAACAACATACTTTTTTCTTTTCTTTTCTACGCAAATTTTTTCTTTGTCAGTTTTCTTTTCTTCTACATACATTATTACTAATTTTTATAGTTTGAAGCCTCTTAATATTTAACATAAAGAACCCAAAGAAGAAGCTAAAAATTAAATTCACGGAAATAATTATTTATATATTTCGCCTGTGACCATGCAGTTTAGCGTGCCTGTGTCTAATAGATTACTTGTATTTAAGACAGGGTGTTTATAATTTTTGATTAAATAAAAAAGAATGGATCTTATATTGATAAATGTTTCATTTAATGTCGGCAATTTTGTATGGAATAGAATATCATATAAATGTGCGCCTCTGTTAGCCTCACAAATGCGAGCCCTTTTGAACACATTTTTCATTACCTCGTCACTCATTATGATTTTCTCATGCAAATTGGGTTGTAATGGGCGAGCTGTAGCATCCTATTGGCATATTTGCGCCGGCGTAAATGGTCTCCTTGAAGAAGCTCTTGTGTCAACTGAATCTTAAATGGAAACAAATGCAAATCTTTCTGCAAAATTTGTGGCAAAAGTTGTTCTTTGAAGACCAAGCTCCTAAGCACGGTGTCGAATTGAGGTTTATGGATTATTTTGTACACTTTCTTGAACAGCAGTAATGTTTTCAGCCGATCTTGCAGTACGTTGTGGTCCATGCTTGGGCCTGTCAGTCCCTCTTTCTTCGAGATCATTCACTACACGATCAATAATGCGTCTTGTTGGCACGTTGTTTCTCCCAAAAATTTCACGTAACTTTCTCATCGTACGGTAAACGATGATTGATTTTGATAAAATATTTTAACGATTAAAACACGTTGGTTTTCCGAATATGTTACCATAATAAATTTACCACATCTCTACTTCTAAATGCGAACTGTCAAGACTAACGTTTACCAAAATGGCGGCAAAACAAAGTAGTATACCTTCCCTTTGTATACCTTTGTATTACACGAACTTTCCACATTAGCTGTAGAGGTTGTTTTTTCTTTTCTCAATGAAAAAAATCTGATTATTGTATCTATTCGTTTAACAATTATTTTAGCCAGTTCTAGCGTATTTTAACTTGAAATCGGATTACACAAAATGTGGCATAAATAAGTTTATTTTATATCAATCAATACAATAATTTGACTGTATTACTTCATTTCAAAACCTCTAGCTTAAAAAAATACAAGATTTGTTTATTTGTTGCTCAGCTTACAAAACATCATATTGTCTGTTTTTCCTGCCCACAATTACGATTCGGTTGTTCATGCACTTTAACACACAAGTACTCCTGGAGTGAGTTGCTTAGCACAACTTCTTAAGTTTTAATACCCTGCTTCGAATGAAATAAATGTTGGGTTATGAAACCATTGGGTAAAATTCGCCATATTTTAGTACTTTAATCTAGAATAAATAAGTGGCCCCAAACATTTTGTAATAAAAACACAAATAAATATAAATAATGTTTCGGTTTCTGCATAAGGAGTTTTTGGGAATTAAAATCTCTGTGTCCATATTTTGATTTTTCAAATTTCAAGGTTTTTTCCGAAATGAGTTTTAATCATTTTTCAAAACAAAATTATTTTCGAAACAGATTATAAAAGAGGAAATATATAAATAAGGAAATAGTAATAATACTTTTTTGTTTAGGGTCATGACTTAAAAAACGCCTTCAGAAAAATGAATTTAGCTTCAAATATTCGGACATTTTGGAACGAGCAACAGAATACGACTTATTAAATGAAAAATTCTGCCGATTTTACAGATGTGTGAACTATGTTCTTACCCTACTATTGTGCAAAAACACATGGATCATATCTAGTCCCAGCACCGGACCCAGCTTAAGCATTTATGGAGGAGATAGTCAACTTTAATGAAACAAGAAATTTTTAAATTTTATAGTTTTTTAGTGTGAGCCAAGTGATTTGCGCCTGGTAATAATTATGATTTTCATGACCTTCTGTGTGTATGCATTAGGAGATAAAAACTGCCACTGCCGGAATACAACTTGAAGTAGAATATATCATGTGGAAATTTTAGAGTATAAAAAGTATTTAGTTATTTCATGTAGTAGAATATGAATAATTCTAAAGACAATCTCTTCTTCATTGCCTTATTCCCAAGTGTCCAAAGCGTCTCAAACATCATATCAAACGATACATATAACTAATATGAGTTATTACCACCTTGGGTTCATTATGCAAACTTATTTAGTTAACCTAAAATGTGAAAGAAAATAGCAACACAAAATGTGGGAATGCAAATTTATCTCTAAACAGAAAAAAGATAAACGTTTGAATTTTATTTAAGTACGCGGTTGGCAACGAAATCCAAAAGTTCCTAAGACAAATTAAATATTTTTCCGCAAGCAATTTTTCATTGTATGTGCCGGATTATTTTTTTGCGGTGGTCGCGTCATTAAACTTAAGTCCTGGAGTCACAGTTCATGAATTAATTTTAAATGCTCGTTTAAATGTCGTTTGTCTTTAGGCACAAACAAATCTAAGCATGTGATTAATTGCACAGATAATTAAGCGAATATATTATTCTGGGGTGTTTTAAATTTGTTTTTGCTACTCTGTTTTTTTAAGTGTTTGAGGCTTTTGATGTCTATAAGTGGGATATTGTTCTTTAATATAAATTTCGTTTTTACTGTATAGCTATGTAAAAAATATTAAACGTAAAAAATAGGGTTTTATTTATTTTATTTTATTGATTTTAATTACATTGTTATCTAGCACAACAAAATCGACATCTTATAAATGAAAGTGCTAGTGCATAAAACATAAAATCAATACAAAAAATAAAACAAAACAAACAGAATTTAAGCAATAACAAAATATAATATAACACTTATTTTTATTTATTTATTAGAAGTTAAAATACAATAACAAATTATATTGAAATTTTAATTACCGAGCACATTCTTCGGTGGGAAACCATTTATATAGGTGCATATAAAATTGTCGCTACAATAATCTTAATTTGTTTTAAACTTATGAAAAATTTTAGTGAAGAAAGCGTTTTTATTTTATATTTAGTCTGACAAAAATAAAGAAATGGTCTTTTAAATAAGAACATTTTATTTATTGGTTATATGGCCATTTGCGTGAAATTAGGATTGTGATGTGACTTATTATTATTTGTTTTGTAAATTTAATAGTTTCTGTTAGGTCACCGTATAACTTTTTAAATATTTCATTTTCTTTTTTAATATTAATTTAATTTTTCATTTTGTTTGGAATTGTATTTTTCATAATTTTTGGCTAATGAAACCACTGTAATTTGAATTTAATATACCCGTAGCTTTTTACTTGCATTTATAACTATTATGTAATGTTGTTGTTGTCAACAAGAATTTAGTCCTTTTTGTGTACTTATATATAAGTACATACACATATTGCAAACAATTGAAATTGGTACATTGGAAGTAAAAAAGAAATATAACAACAACAACATTACATAGTAATATCATTGTTAAGCTTAAAACAATTATTTGTAGAATAAAGAAAACATTGTTGCTTTAAACTTGAAACACATCAGCCGTTTTTTGTCTATTACTGTAAATATTCAGTGGCATATGTAGAACCATTTAAAATCTATATAGCCTCCGGTGAGGAAGAAGCTCCTCAGTGTACAGTTCATCTGTTTTAAGAAAGTTTGCTAAAATCTTAAGTTTTTGTTGATTTATTTGTAAACCTTAGGTTTTTCGGCAAAATACTTTTATTGTTAAAATTTAGATCTTCTGGACTTTTTTATTTGTGGTTTTTCGCAAAAAGGTAAATATTCAGTACAATGTCCATTTTTTGTTAAAGTTTTATTTTTCCGTTAAACTTAAATTTTTTATAATATTTTGATATATATTTTTAATTTTAGATTTTTTGTCTCTCGCGGAATTTTGGATCTTTATTAAATTTTACTATATGAATTTTTACTTCAGTGTAGCAGTAAAGATCGTAAGTAATCTGATTATTACCGTAAACATATTTCAGCAAGCGACCACGGGAGTCGATTTGATAACCATTGCGTATGTATCACATATGTATAAGTCTTGTAGTGCGATTTACTATTCTAGTTTAACGATAATTGTAATATTACACAATTTTAACGACATTGTTAATGACGTTACAATTAAGTAACATTTTAAAAAAAAATACTCGCTAACGCTGCGTCAACTGCTGTTGTTACCTAATCGCCAAATATTTTATTCGACAAACTAAAATGCATATCGTTTTTAGGGGCAGTGTTAATGTATTTATCATTTATAAACAATATTTTTGATGAAAAAATCAGTATGTACGTGTACATATGTATATAGTACGTATGCAACAACAATTGCCATATAAAGGAGTTTTAGGGATTTAATTGTTTTATATTAAAAAATTAAATTAATTATTTTTAGGTAATTTTTTTAATCCCAGTGTTGAGGGTAGATAAGCTAGTTTCTATGTGCATTTCGTTGGTTGCTTAGGTCAGCTCATCAGGAAACCTTTACCCGACTTCTTACAATAACTTAAACGTCTTATGCCAAAAATTGTATAGACCAAATGAAAAATTCAAAGAAAATCAAGAGAAAACTTTAAAACGCTATAACAAATACTATAACGGGGTGAAAACAGAAATTCCTAACGTCATGACAATCGTATATACATATATATATATACCTTTTATACACCTTTGCTGTAGGCTAATATCAAATATTGGCCGCATAATCATAAATATTAATAATAAATCTATACGCATTTTGGTGTCAAATCAATTTTTTTTATTTTTCCTATTTTTACCCAAAAAATTTTATATCCGTATTGCTTATACGCCTCCAGCCAAGAGCAGTTTGCACATTTTAATATTATCATTGTAATAAAGTACTCTTCCCTTAAAATTTGGAAGTATCTAGAAATTTTGTTTTGAAATGATGGAACTATTATTGATTCTTGATTGGATTTCATGACAGTGTAATTTTAAATAGATATTAGAAACTAACTTCCGACAAATTGGGTTTGGAGGCAATACTTATCACATACAGTTCAACACAACCTGGATATAGTGACTAGATCAAATGGTGTTTTAGACTCCGCTTAGTTTGTTTGTATATAGTTTCTATGTCGTCGATAATTTTTTTCTGATCGCTTCATGTTTTGAAACAATACCGATTTTCCATAACTTCTGTAGAGTTTTGTCACGATACTCCTTCTCTTTCTAGGACTCTTTACATTCTGCACATACCGGTAAAGCATTGTAAAAAACTGTACATCCCAATTTTATATGAACTGCTCTTTAGTATGCCATTATGTACTGGTTTTATAAACAAGTCCTTTTTCGTGTGTGTCTGGAATTATTGAGGTTTAACTTTAAATGCGGGACAAAGAAGGTAAGTTTGCTATATGCATAACAGTGTGTAGAAAATTTAATATACACTTAAGAATGTGTTAAGATTTATACAAACAAACAAAACTTGATTTAAAAAAAAATTTTTTTACTCCTTATTTTCCCAAAAATTTTGCAAGTATACGTAAATTGATACGGTAAGTAACGAAATCTAAGAAGTTGAATGCAAATTACAGATTCCTCCGAAAAGCTTTTAAAAGTCCCAAAGTGCGACCCAAGATAGATCAAATCATTAAAATTTTAATTTTAAAAGTCAAACATCTAAATTTAAGTGCATATTTTAAGGCCTCATGTGTTCGTTGGTTCGAGCTTGTGAATTTTATAGCTACAACACCAATACATTAGCCACGTAATGTTTTATACCAACGATCATTTTTAAACTCTGTATTTACAGTGTGCTGGAAATTTAATTTTTACAGTTGTCAAATTTTATGGTGTTGTTTGATATGAGTGTCGCAAACAATTGCAATGTGAATATCAAAAAATGATAATCTGAAAAGTTTTGTCTTCCTCAAATTCTTCTTATTTTGTAGAGGAATTAAATTTTCTACATAGATCATTCCTGGATGTTAACCTATACTTACATATTCTACCTGCAATTTATTTTTGACTGTGATTTATTTTTAAAGTGTAATTTAATTGAATGAAATTGTTCCGTTTTCTCATACTTATGCAAAAGAAGTGGGAATGAAGACAACTTTTACTTGTTATGGCCTCATTATGTCAACAGTGTTATACTATTTCTCATGTTCTGTATTTTTTTTGACAAAACAAAAAGAGGAAACGCGTAAAATTATGGAGATGAGTGGTTGTGAAGTTCCTTCAAATCAACAAATGGAGAAAGAATTTACAAAAATATAAAGGTGTGTACTGTATGTGTTACTCACAATTAATGTTCTAACTGCTTTCTATGATTTGCTGCCTTTAAAACAGGTCATTGAGCCTACTGTTCATAGTCTGAACGTCACAAAGGACTTTCTGGCTAAACTATTGGGGATATAGTTGTGTCCCGAGAAGATGCTAGCAGAATTGACAAATACCTTTAAAGTAAAAGAACCCAGGTGTTTGCTCAATTTTAGCCACTGATTCACGCAATGTAGAAGTCCGTGATTTCTGCGATACGCATTTGGTTTTGTTCTATTACACGCTATTATCGGAAAGCCTTTCATGACCATTATATTTAAATCTGTGCATTTAATAAAAGAAATAATAATAATAATAAATAATAATAAGTTAATTTTTGCTTATACACCTCTCTAAATATTTTATTCTCAATTTAACTTGAAGTAGGAGAACCTGGTTGTATTGTATTCATATGCTTTCAGCCCTTCTACACGACATATCTAAGTAAGACATAAATTGCGAACAACTGTGTCTATTCTTTTGCTTTTATTTACGATGCTACATGATTGCAAGCAATCAATAAATAAACAAGCAAACAATGCCAGGTATTTTACAGTTATTTTACAAAAACGTACTAAATATAATGCAGAGCTTTAAAATTAAGTTGAATCTGGTGCTTGCGCAATATATCGACATGCAAATATTTATGCCACAACCATGCAAAATGTGCAATATCAGCAATAACTTTGAGGTTATTGCTGCCGTCATTGTTGCAACAAGCAAATGGATATTGATTTTGTTTTAATTTGTGTAGACTTAGGCCGTCATCAGCTGGCAGGCACAAAGATATGGCTTTCCGTAACAGGGTGCACTGAAGTTCTGACTTCTATCTCCTCTTGGGGGCGGCCGGTAGCAGATTCCTATCGTTGCAAGGGGTCTGGTTAAAAAGGTAGAGCGGAGAGAAGTTAGAGAATTAACCCACGGTGTATACTAGTGGATCTCCAGTTTTAATAAACATTTACTCAGTCATATGGAGCACCTGTGTGAGTGGACATCTTTTTCTCTATTACAGGGATGAATCAGGAAGCATCGCAAAAGGCGGAGAGGTTAATCTCCGAAAAAACTCCGGTTTTAATTGTTTAAGTTAGCAATCCGGAAGAGATGGACAAGATCGCCTCTCAAGGGGTGGACAGGTAAACCTTCAAGGGCACTTCTAAAGTGTTGGACCGTGAGATACCAATAGGGATGGACAATGAAGTCTCGCAAGAGATCGAGAGGTTCTTCTTTGTAGGAACTCCAGTGTTTAGTGGCCGATGGAGGAATCCTGAATAGATCAACAAGAGAATCTGGAAAGGGGTGGACGTGTCAGTCTTCAAGGATACTCATGCAGAAGAGGCTTGGACGATAGTGCACATTGTGTGTGAATGTCCAGCACTGGCTATACGACCTAGGACCATGGGCGGACACTTGTTAAAAGTGAATGATATGGTGGGTCTAAGCCTATATTATCAGCTGCATTCCGTAAAATTAATCGCTAATCAACAGTTTCTTTTAGTAAATTATTTATATTGTATGACGAACGCTATCTTGCTGAAACTACATGTCAGAGTCTTCAAACAATTTTCAAAATAAAAAAAATTCACGAAGAATTTTTACGCACCCATCTACATATTTTGTCTTCGTGGAATTAATTCACCCCTTTTTTGTTGTTTGAACATTTAAATTTTTTTTTTGTTCTGACTTAACTTGCTACTTTTCGGTTTGTCAGTCTTTATTTGCTTTTCTCCAACTTTGTTTGGATGCTATCGGGAGTACTGAATTATAAGAGACGGTGATAGACGGAACTATGCCAACTATTCTTCCTTTTACAAAATCTGGCGGTGGCATAGGATATATTATCGTTACCATTGCATACCATGCGAAGGATTATATTTTTCGTTCCTAATACAAGTAGATATTCTTGTAACTTTCAGTATCCCGTCAGCATAGTTGTCATCATACAATTTTGGATTCGCTTTAGATGCACAAACATTTCGGCCAACATATAAAATGTTCAAAATGGTATTTGCACTTTAGTGAATTACACAAAATTTTGAATTTATTGCAAAAAACATATTTGATTAAATATAGGACATTTTAAGTTCAGTTTGAAATTCAAAAGAGTTTTTTCTATACTGCAAATACAAAATTCAATACGAGTCTTTACCATTAAAAACAGGCTTCTGTATAAAAATGCCATATAATCCATGTTCGGCCGTAAAAATATTTGTGGAAAATATATACAATATTTTTTAAGGTTCTCGGATAGTACAACGACTGACTGTCTCAGTTTTTATATCTTTATATTTTTTTGAGTCAGCTCTTTCTTAATAGCAGTTTATAATTTCATGTAAAAAATTTTACTCATATCTTGCCCATAGTGCAGTTTGGCTTCTAAACACAGATCATTGAATGCTGTTTACCGATCAAGCTAAATTGACGGTTTGTGCTGCATGTGTTTTTGTTACTTTTATAAATATTATTATATTATGTCGGTTATAGGAAAATTAATTATAGAAACATTTTGGTAATTGTGTTGTTGCGGAAAGGTATCTGAAATGTTGCTTGAGTTATTTGGCATGTTTTTCTAAGCCAAGAAAGTTAATTTAATCCAATTATTTAAGACACATTTGATTGCACTGGATTTAGTAAAAAATGTTTTGGTAAAGACAAAAATTTTAAAATTTCTATATAATAAATATATTTATATTTTAAACATGTTTCCGAATTTGTGATGATAAATTACAAGCATGATTGTTATTGCATATTTTCTCTTTACATAAGGCTTGTACTAGGATTTTGAACGCAATACTATTTTTTAACTCTTAGTTCTTTTAGGGACACAAAAACGGAAATAAAGTAGTGGAGTTATATATGGAAAGTCAAGAAAACTACATCTCGCAAATTTACTGATACATTCTCAGAATTTTTTTGCAATGTTCATAAATGTGACAGAATTTTTATTTCAAAAATTATTTCTAACTAAATTTTGTGGACAAAGCTTTGAATCTCCTTTTTCAATGCACGGATAATTAAAGGCCGCATATCTTTTAATTCAAACTTGTGAATGCTATTGTATCTTTCAAAATCAAGACCATGAACCATAAGAAAGAAATCCAATGGTGTAAAATTTCATGATGTCTTGGGGCCAACACTAAAACTTACAATACCGTCTCTTCAAACTCATATGTCGTGCACACTTAAATCATACAAATTATTTAAAAAGAACTAACTTGTCATGTAAATTAGATACTTCGGTAACAGTCACTGCTAAAAAAGTTCAAAAGCCACCCCAGGGAATAAAACGATGTGAATGCATTTGTTTTTAAAATTACATGTTAATAATTTGATTTTTAATTATATACAACAATTTTGGAATTAAACGAAAGTGCAAATAATCTGCTGTAGGTTCTGTATCAAATAAAAGCATAGAGACGTATACTTATAATAGTTTCTGAACGCTCACTAATAATGCCAAACACTACTATAGTGTTACCATTTAAGCTGATTGTGGTTTTTTATTGTACGTATAGCTTTTTTTTGATACTCTTTTCCCAAATTCTTCAAGTTGTAATTGATTCTTAGTTCATGAAGTTTTAGCAGCCAAACATGTACTCATTTTGAAGCACATGTAAATATCAATTAAAATTCATTATTTAGATCTATAGTGGATTGTTTTTCTGTCCAAGCTGATAGCTGTCAAATTGTTTTTTTGTTGGCAACACCACCGCAAAATAGCAGTTAAAAGTCTTGGTTAAATTTTGGTGCGTAATAATTGATTTATTAGATATATAAAATTCACTATCAGAATTAGTGTTTAGGTATGGAAGTTATGGTTCTCTTGGACCAGAGAGCCAAATAAAAAAAAATTAATTCACTCAAGAAATGAAACACGATCTAGTTAGAATATCAACATCAACTGAACTGAATTTATATTATAAAAATTTATTATTTAGCTTAAATTACATTTTTAATCATAAGCTTTATTGATAACATATTTTGCAATAACATTTAGCTTTAATTATAAAAATTATTTATTGAAGACATATTTCGCAATACATAATTAGGTCAGTAAACAATAATACAAAAGTCAGCAATATTAAGTTGGCTCGTGGCTAACAGTGGGCTTAACTTGGATGCACAAATAACACGAGCGCGATAATTAAAAGTGAAGTTGTATTATAGATTTCTTTCTGATTAAATCATACGATTAGGCGGGAAAGTGAGTCATGGCCTCTGGTGAATTCTGTTGTAAATGAAAAGAAACGCTTTGGAGGATAGTGGCTATATCTGGTGCCAACAACTGACAGCAACAAGTTATCCATAAAACTACTGTCTAATAAATTAGATCAGTTGCAACCTGAAAAAACAATGAAAATATATTAAAGTTCATTCTGGGATTCCTCGTAGAAGAGGATTAATATAAAAAATTATTTAAGTTCATTATATAAATATTCAATACGGTTTCAAGACAAGTATTGAATGATGGTCTAAAAGAAAGCTGACGAAGGAATTACAATGAACAATAGAATAAAATTAAAGAAAAATACGCATTAAACGATAAATATTTTTATTGACTAATTTCATACAAATCATTATGAGAATAGCAAGTGTTGCCGATTTTTGGGAGATGATCAGCCGAAAGCCACAACCAAAATACCATTACAACCAGCACCAAAAATACATTGCTTGGATCTTTATTGGTCAATACACTTTTAAAAGGGATGCTGGGTATAAAGTTTCAGTCAACTGTGTTCATGTAGACTTCACTTAATATATAGAGCGTACTAGACGAACAATTAGTTTTCATAACTGTAGCCTATAATATTTTGTCTAAATATGTTAAATTGCGTGTTCACATTGATAAAACAGAGGTACTCCTATATTTCAAAGTCAGCATTCGATGCGTTATCACAAAAATAAAACCTCATTTACTTTACGGAAAAATTGGCCCACTAAATTATATCATAACAAATAATTATCTCGTACTAACTTTTCATTGAATTTAAACACTTTACAAAAGTATTGTGAAGTCGTCTAATATTAAGCAGAATAAGACTTTTGTAATACATTCATATTTTAATTCTAATAATCTTGAACAAACCATAATTTAATAGAACAAGAGACAAAATGACGATTTAATACGAACGAAATAGAGAACAAATTGCTAACAATAGAAGTTGCTTTATTGTCTTAGCTTATCAAGTGATTGTGGTTCCTATCAGCTTCATAACTATCAGTTTATTTCAAACACGTGGCTCAATGCTTTCACTTATGTGTGTGTATGCGTGTTTGAATCGGTGTGGATTTAACAAACAATTGAATGGCAGGAAAAAAATTAAACAAACAAAAACGAAATTGGTTTGCACCTTCTCACTGTGATTTCCTACGTGAGAAACAACCAATGTTATTTTACCGCAAACAACATGTGCAATTGAAGTGAACGAGCTGCAGCTATTAACGCATTATTGACTTGCCACTCACGCTCAAGCATTTTGTATGAGCTTATTGATTTTTAAGACCAAAAAAATTATGAGAAAAGGACAGGGAGGAAGGAAGGAAATAATAGAAATGTAAAATTTAAAAAAATATTAAACCAGGTGATCAACTATCTGTCTGTTTACGATAATATTTACAGATACAAATGATTATTGTTTGTCCATACGTCGCACAGTGCTTTGTCCCCATATAGTGAATCGGCAAAATTAGAGAAGTTATCGTAGAAGAATGAAATTTGGTGTGCTGGTTCAAAATATGTCAATTTAAAAAAATTCGAAGTTACGGAAAAATCGGTGGAAGGACATGACTACCTCCCATACATCCTTAAATTTAAAACTTGAATTTTAGCTATAATTGTGAATAGAATGAATCGAAAGTTGGTAACTGTCTGTTAAAATATGTCTTTTAGCTCAGTGGTTAATTTTGTTTCATTCGGTGCAAGGACATGACTACCTCACATATATAATTTTTCTCAAAAACTAAATTGTAACTACATTAGTGATCAGAATGCACTAAAAACTTATCACAACTTACAAAACTATATTTTTGAGCTCTCTGGGAAATTTCGCTTCAGTCGATACAAGGACATGACCATCTCCCATATATCCTTTTTCTCAAAAACTAAATTTTAGCTACATTTGTGATCAAAATGCAAATAATTTAATATTCCCTTTAAAATGGGTCATAAATAAATTTGTTTCTAAATTTGATCAAATAAGATAATTTATTTTAATTGTAATTTTTGAGGTTGTCTTTCAAAATATATTTTTCAATTTCTTTGAATTCATCATTATTTTTTATGTGTTTTGTGGACCTAAGTGACGATAGGTCCGGATCCGACATTAATAACAAATGAGCTATTAAATCTCTATTTGTATTTTCTCTTGTCGTTTTTCTTGTATGGGAAAATCGCACATTCCTTATATTTTTATGACTGGCTTCTAAGGCTTCTTCGGACAAATACCCTAGAATAAAAATAGTTTTAAAAAATGTGTAAAAGGTTTTTTTAATATTTTATTACCTATTGGCAAGTTGAAGTATTCCAGAACATCGCACCCATGCACTAAAACCTTATGAACAGTACTTGGCATACCAGCCATACTGAATTAAATAAGAGTTCCTAGTAATATTTAGCAGCTCCTTAAATGGTGTAACATTAACCGGGATTCCGCAAGATAAAACTCTTAATATAATGCCAAAATTATCAATAAGACTTCTATCAATCCCCGTAATTTCAGCAGAAATTTCACTATTTTGAAAAAATCGTCGAGCCGTGTTTCCATCATTAATAGTTCCAAATCCCGTTTTTACTTGACCTATTATTAATCCCGTCCGTGTTTTAAATTCATTTTGAATTTTTTTTTTTGTTTTGTGAAAAAATTGAGGTATTTTCCTTATTGACTCGCCAAACTTTTAAAGGAAGACGGTAAGCAATGTGCAATATGCATTCAAAAAAGCGTATCCAGCAGTGGAGTGTAGAAAGTCCATATTTATAATTATTAATACAAAGTTCCTTAATTATGTTTATATTGTTCATATCGGTAGGACTTGCATTACATATAAAACACCTACTTGCTGAGTTTGTGTCACTCAAAACATTTGCAACTGAACCACCTATCATTGTGCAGTGCATATCGTAAGACACCTCAACAGCTGAACCATTTCCATCAATTACAGAAAATTTTTTTAATAAAATCGTTGCGCATTTGATTAATTAAAACTGGATTCTCTTTTGTTAATATAAATTTAAGGGGTCTACAATAAATTGTGGAAAATGGCGTTTTATTTGAGTCTAAATTTACCAATCTGAAAAAATAGAAATTTTAAATACATATAAAAGGATTTACATACCTCAGAGGGACAAAGGCTATAAAAAAAATGAACTCGTCGGAACTATTTTCGTTTTAAAATTTTTGCTTATGGCCAGAGCTACCATCCATGCCCCACTTGCAAATTAGGGACAGCTTTGTACATTTTTGTTCCGTATTACAAATTTTAATCACAATTTCCGCTGTTTTACACATTATACATTTCAAGTCAACCTCTGCTGAAATTTCAGTCGTTGCAATAGGGGGTAAGAATTTTAATTTTTGATTTCTTAACGCATATAATGATGGCAAACAGTTTGGATGAAGCTCATTAATTGCTTTCCGCAATACGTTATATCTTCGTTCCGACAAATCCAAATCCATGTATAGCGCCAAAGACTTTTCAATAGAAAAGCATTTTACATCAGCTTCAGTGCTGTCTAAATTATTATTACACCTCTTTCTTAGTTTGTCTGCTGCATATTGAAATTCTTCAAATGAATAATTTTCAATCAATTCTGAAATCTTTCTATTTTTTGATCTAACAGAACTTTGACTGAATACTTTCTTTTTTCTACCAGCTTTAGTTATTTCTTCTTCTGTAGTATGTGACACGGTTGTTTCCATTTCTGATGCTATTGAAGATTCCACTGTTTCTAGTTGTTCAGATACAATAGATATTTCATGTTGGCAAGTTTTGCTCGTGCTAGGTTCCCAAATCTTTTAGTTTTAAAGTTTAACTTTTTTATTTTATTGTTAAACAATTTTATTTTTCTTAACAACACTTCTTTTTCAACACTTGAATTCCCAATTTTGCCTTTTATAAATTTATATACTTCTGGGATTTTATTTTTTGAAGGCACAGATAACCAAAAATCAACTATATCGGAATTAATAATAAAATTTGTCATTATCGAAAGATATTGTTTCACAACTAGTAAATAAATTTGACAGACTAATTTTATTATGCATATATATAGAGATGAACCAGTTAGATTATTTACCTCACGAGGGCTCACTATTAGATTACAATGGCTACTGCAGCACGAGGTTATTTCAATATTGACTAGGTATTAATTTAATGTTTTATTGATAATTCCACAATTAATTTAAATATTATTGATAACAAAATGGTGAAAACTTCAAAACAATCATAAACTATTAAAAGATGATCACGTGAAACTGAAATAAACACGCTTTCATCTCTTGTTCAAATATAAGAAATAACGGAAAATAGCAAAATGTAAATAACTAATATTTATCATAAACTTTTTTATGGTGAAATTTTATTTTATTAAAGGAAAACCTTCCATATGACGCACACGCAGTCAATAAAATTGCACAGCTTGCAAAATTTAATTGAACATTAAACGTCTGTGGAGCCCTTTACTTGGCAAAAATTATATAATCATATTTTTGGTCTTTGTAAAACTAAAATATATAGACGTTTTAAAAAATGCAAAATTTCCAATTTCCGGTTAAAAATCTTAAATTTTTTTTACTAGTGGTTAGATTTGTTAACAAAGTCTATAACTGAGAAATAAAAAATTGCCTACTTTTTATTTACACATTTTCAAAATTTTTTTTAAAGTTTGCACTACTTTAGGGTTTCCGCAAAAAAAAAAAGTTCTTTCAATTTTTGGTAAGTTTTTGTCACTATTTAATAAAAATTATAAACTACATCAAAATTTTATTCATTTTTTATAGTAATAAAAAAAATTGTATAAACTATTTTTTTTTTAATTTTGGCAGTACCGCAAACTTAGGTCTTTGTAAATTTTTCTGCAACTTAGGAAACATGTGTTAAAAAAATTATATCACTTTTACATTTCCGGGCGAAAAAACTAAAACTTCTTTACATATTCTATTTAAGCCCTTTAAAATGTACTAAAATCGCAAATAAAAAATTACCTATTTTTAAAAAGAAATTTGTTTACTCTATCAAACTTTTGCATTTTAGTAATTCCAAATAAAAAATCGCAAAAGTTTTCGATGGCACAAACAACTTTTCCATAAAAAATATTAACCAAAAATTATTTTTGTTTTTTTGTACCTATAGTAATAAACAAAACTGTTAAGTTTCAAAGAAACACATTAAAAAAATGAAATTTTGACAATTTTTTTTTGTAACACAGTAAAAATCGTTTTTCTGTTCAACAGTTTTACCTCAAACATTTTCTGACTTTAGCGCCCTCTACTGTTAACGAAAAGAAGAGATCATAAATTCTACTTACTAATCTATTTAAGGTACTTTGTTAGCTTTACAAAAATGTATATTACTTAAATATTCTAAGCACTTTATTTTATTTTAATTTTGCCTATGGGACAAAGCACTGAGCGTCGTTGCCTGCATATTCCCTATAAACAAATTGGCAGCACTTAATTAACCTTCAAATTGTTTCATAAAAATATCAAGCGATGAGTAATGCATCAAGTATAAATTTATTTGTCGCAAATGTTGTTGGCCAAACTGAGGAGCCGTTTGATTAGTTAAAGAGCTTCCTCAAGAAAAAAATACTTAACAGAAATGTTTTGGAATAATTATTCCACTTAACCCCACATTCATTTAAACTCTAAATTATTGGAAACAGCTTCAATCAAAAGATATCAAATTAATTAAAACATAGGTACAAGTAGTAACAAAATGTAGTGTCATTTCAATAAGCTAATAGAATATCAGCATTGTTAAGGTGAATTCCAATAAGGGCAGGTATATTTTCAATTGGATTAGGATAAGCTTTGTATAACTTTTTTTATTTCAAAGGCCAATGTACGCATTTATTTATAGCATTGGACACCGCTTAAAAGCCCGTTGCGACATCGCACGGCACCGAAATGTCAAGTTTTCATTGATTGTGCCGCATAAATGGCGCTGAAGCGATTGTTAGTTTTTAGGCCATCGGTCGATTGCGACAGGTCTTAAACTGCGACATCGAAAAATCTCAGAAAATAATACTATTAAATCTTACATATCATTGCTGCGTTTGTTGCATGGAACGCAGTACAACCCTGCATGAACAATCCATATCCACATCACTTTAATCTGGTCAACAACAATTAGTTACCATGAGCCTTTAGCCCTTGGCACTGATGGCTGCGTTACCGATGCTACATTAATAATGCCAAAATGATTTTTCAGTCAAAATTTGAATCTTTTCCCTTTTTGAAGGTGCTGCTCAATCGTTTTACTTGCCACGGTAAATCTGTGGTTAAATTAAAAACTTATCCACTGGTCTCCAGAAAAACTTATTGCAATTTATCGACAGGTTATATGAATATACTTCAGTTCCTATTAATAATTTTATATGGTGTTAATTACAAACTTCCAGTAGCTGTAAGACAGCCTTTGTATTATTTTATGCAACCAGCAATTTATGTCTTTTTATTTCCATATATTTCTAATTTTATTAAATAATACTTGCTTGCTTGACTTTATCTTTTAGATCTTTAGACGTTATTTCTGTCCTTTTTTTACAGCTTAGTCGAATTTCAGTTGCAAATCCTTTAAACGTTCACAAATAAATTGTATAAATTATGTCTTCCCTACGCTGTGGCTTCAAAAATATACAAATTGTTGATTCGAAGATACACATGCATACAAAAATATTTAATTCCTTTTTGACATAAATTTAAGAAAACACGACCGTTAATGCAAATTGATGGCAAGTTAATTGGAAGAAACATTTAAAGTAAAGATATTTGTTTAAGACATAATTAAGAACAATAAATGAACAAGTTATTTTTTGATATAAAAAATTATTCATCTTTAGTTAACAATTATATTAAGCACACTTCTATAAAAGTTCAGGAAGTTATCACCTAATCTTCTTTTGATTAAAAAAAGACTATACTTGAAAAAGAATCCGACGTACAATAATATCCAATAAGGGTGGACCAGTGTAGAAAAAGAAATCAAGTTTTTTTTAACTTTAATAATACTTTGTTGAACCTTTCTACTAAAAGATATTTACAATAACCATTCAAATACTGTTATTATTTGTTAATTATTACCAATGTCATAACTTATTTATTCTATTAAAATCTTAATAAACTATCTATGATTGGGTTGACAGGGCCGTCTCGCCAGGCTCGATGTGTTTGTTGTTTTCAATCTCTGGTGTCTGGGACTTTTTATTGAGCTCCGAAATTCAGATCTCTTTACAAGCCCTGAATGTTTTTTATACCGACTGTAATTTCAGTTGAACTGTACTAAGGCTAACCACAGACCCTGCATTTTGTTTATAATATATATTCTTTTAAACGAATCAGAAACGTTCATTTTGGAGGCAGAAACCAGACTAATAGAGTACATCAATGTCTTCCTATACTCATACTATTCGGAACTACGCCTTCGTTGATCAAGAAGCAAATAGTCTTCAAGTAGCTGGTTACTAAAAATAATTGGATAGGACGCTACTTTATCATATCTTGGATACCTTTGCAGCCAACATCCACTTTATTTTTGCGTGTCAGCTGGTAGTTACTGATAAACTCACACCAACATAAAAATTTACTTTCGGCTCGAATGATTACTAGAATTCTGTATGCTGTATGGTTCCCCATACCATTAACATTCGCATCTCCGTGATGTCCCCAGCTAGTACTGGGGCTTTACGGAGAAATAGTTCTACGAGCGTAGCCTATTCCACACACATCAATCAAACATGATTATCTACGAGTTCCACCTCGGTCAGACGATTACTGAAATAGTGATGTCTCCTGTTACTATCGTAATAATACGGTTTCCTGTTTTGCACTTTCTGAATTCTTATTTAGAGCTTTTTAAATGAGGGTACACAACTTATAAAACCTTTTAATATTTTCGTTTGTAGAGAAAATGTGAAATGTTTGACCTTGTTTTACTCCAAAAATGTTTATGCACAAAAAAAGTTAAGCATATACTCTTTAATAGGCCAACAATTTATTTAAGAAACGAAAACTCTATTAGTTCCTAACTTACAACTTCTAGGGGTTCTAGAGTTATAACTCGTAAATGCCTTAACGCTTACTTTTACCGAAGTCAACCTCTGTTGCATTATCTTGCGTTTGCGCTGTATAAGCTGACTTTGACTACAGACAGACAGTAACTTCTCCGTCTATGCAGAAATTTCATTAACTATATTTTTAGGTTTTCCCAGTACTGTAAAGGTGAAATAAAATTAATCTGCGCATAGCTCGTCTTTACACAGGTAAGTCTTAAACCTGGGAGTAGTCTGGCATCCTATCTTCTTTTGGTCAGGCATATGCTATACAAACGTGAAGAATTTGTTGCGAATTTAATTCTCACTTATTAAATTAGATCGTCACTAGTATAAAATAAGGGACACACTTGTGACCGTAAACACGACTTTCGCGCAAAGATTCATTTGGAATATTTCATTGCTACTGTTACATAAAAAGTGGAGTACTTACAACTTGTGGGGTTTTATTGTCCAACCTAATTTGGACAATTAAAAATCTTTTTTATAAATATATATTTTATACTTACCATTTTTATATATTCCAATTTGATACTTACCATTTTTATACTTACCATTTTTTATACTTATCAGTTTTATACTTACTCCTTTTATTATAATTACTCTTGTCATACCATGAAATACTTACCCTTTGTAACAAACAAACAAAAAAATGTAAAGTTGCTCACTCTGATCATTGGAAAATGAACAGTTTTTTTTTCCAACAGCGAATTCAGCGCTCTCAAGCTGCAGTTTTCGCTGTTGAAGAAAAAGATTTAATTGCAAAATATCATCCGAGTGAGCAACTACAAAAACCTACCTTAATTTCTCAAAATTATTATTGTTAATTACAATTACAAGAATTTGTGCATTTCTATTTAAAAGTGTTGTGAACAATTATTTAAACAAAAAAGTAAAGAATATTATTACTCAACTTACAACAAAAACTAAATAATAAAACTTATTGAAGACATTCAATTAGTTCATGGTCCTTCGAGAAGTGAAAAGATCCAGCAGGCATCAACAAACAAAATTGGAGAGCAAAAAATTATTAATAAAAGTGAGCAAAATTAAAAACCCCCACCAAAAATAAAGCAGTATGAGGTATGTTAAAGTTTAATCCCATTACTATACAATTACATACATATATATACATGCATTTAAGTACCTACATCAAAGTGAGAAACATCAAAGGTAAAGTGAAAAAAATATTACATTAAAGCGAAAAAATAAATGTTACAACAAAAAGTTCTTTAATATACCGCTAAGTGATCCGTTAAATGGTCAGTTAATTAGTATATATTACAATATATACTATGTACATATGTAGGTACATAGAAAAGAACATAACAAAAAATTAAATATATACATATATACTATATATCTGCATACACTTGTGCACACATATTTTTAAATTTTATTTTTCTCAAAGCTAGTTAGAATCGAAATTTTGTTTCACGATCTCTTAAACACTACAGATTATATAATTCACTTACCTCTTATGGTGGTTGTTCTCTCTTACTTGTATATACGTAGATATAAAATAAAATTTGTCTCTTAAAAAATATCACAATACAGTCCACTAAAATAAACGCATACATTTAAAACGCTCTTAATTCTTAACCCAAAGAAATTAAAATTACGGTATACAGAGAGAACATATATTAATTTTGAGAAACATATAAATCAGAGACGGAAAGTTCTCTTCAATTAATTTTGCCAAAAGGAAAATATATAAATATATTTAATATATTCAATATAATAAATAATTATTAGCAAAAATACACGCGCACTATATAAATTATTATGAAATTACACCCAAATTAATTAAAATTTTAATATATTTTCTCATAATTTGAAAATTATTTATTCGTGAAAAGTTAAAATTGCAGAATTCACACTCCCATACCTGGTTTAGTAAATACCCATCAATGTTACCATTGGGGAACATTTAAATAAATAAAAACGGTGTTACCAGTGAGCACTCTTTTAACAAATCGAATACACGGAACTTAATATTAAAGACCAAGGAATAATTTTAAACAAATAAACAATTTTTTCCAGAAAATAAATTTTTGAAAAATTTATTAATTTTACTCGTGTAAGTGAAATAAGAGAACTCGGTATATATAAAACCTATATAAATAACTTAATACACAAGTCTCAAATTTGCGCTCAATTCTCTTATCAACTTTGAATTTAAAATTATTTAAACCCAATTTCCCAACTTGTCTCGTTATTAAAAGGTCAATTTAAAAATCCCTCGTTTGGCGATTTTAGGTATTCTATCTAAAATATTAACATTGCCACACCTAAAAGAACCTCAACCATAAGTTTTACCCTCTCTAATTTTCCCCTAAATTTTAAAATATGCCTAATACATCCAGTGAGGAATATAACCCTACTCCAAAAGAGCGGTTCGAATTTGATTGCGGGCACTTGCTAAAATTCTGTAAGAAATTTAATGCAACCCCGGTGGAAGAGCAAAATGAAACCATTTCAGAGGTGAAGTTAAAAGACTTGGAAGCAAGATGGGGTAGAGTAGATGCTTCATACGAAGTAGTTGTCCTGACTAGGAACAGAGAAATTACATCCGAGTTTAGACAGGAGGCAACCGATAGATTTGAAGAATGTACAGAAGCGTACTACGACTGTACCTCCAGAATTCTAGACTTAATAAAAATTTTACAGTTAGATAGCCCAGCCAACCCGAGATTCCAGTCAACCTCTCGCTATTCTACTCACCAAATTGCGCCTGCCCAAACTTTCGTGCAGGATAATTCAAATAATTGCATAAAATTACCTCCCTGCGACACAGAAGTATTCAATGGCAGTTACGAACAATGGCCTTCATTTCGTGATATGTTCACTGCTGTATATATCAACCATACAAAACTTACTCCCGTCACAAAACTGTAACACCTTCGAAATAAAACGAGGGGTGAAGCAGGTGCCATAGTTAAAAGATATCCTCTTTCTCACGACAATTTTGAACTCGCATGGAATGCACTAAAGACTCGGTATGAAAACAAGCGCGTACTGGTTGATAATCAAATAAAGATTCTTTTTGATATCCCAGCAGCAAAGAGTGAAGACAGCGAGTCAATAAGAAGAATACAATCTTCAGTAAATGATTCGTTAGCAACACTAAGAACACTTGGAGTCGAGGTGAAAAGTTGGGATCCGATTCTCATTCGGTTAATCTCAACAAAACTCCCAGACTTGACTCTAGCCCTTTGGGAACAATCGCTCACTTCTCCTCGTGAGCTGCCAGAATGGTCTCAAATGTCACAACTCCTCATTGATAGGTAGGAAGCTGTAGAAAGGCTAACAAGCATTAAAACCTCTAAAGAGGGGTTTAGTCTTACAAGAAAACCACACGCAATTGTACAAACATATGTTTCACAAGAAAACTTAAGCACATCTTGCAAACTATGTAATGAAGAGCACTCTCTCAGGTTATGCCCAAAATTCAGAGCATTTACAGTACAGCAAAGAATTGATTTTGTATATAAAAACAAATTCTGTAATAACTGTTTAGCTTTATCACACATTAAAGCGAATTGCAAAAGTAAGCATAATTGCCTATATTGCAAAAAATCCCATCATACTCTGTTGCACATGAGACAAAACCTCAATAACTCCACACAAAACCCAGGAAACTCAGAAGGTAGAGAAATTTCCACCACCAACAACAAAAGTGCTCATAAATATTTTAAAATCCCTACAAAAGGTAATCAGATTGATCCTTCAAGTGAACTTCCTAGCACATCAGGGCACATACAAGCCAACTGCTCAAGTAGCAATGAAAATATTTTATTGCGTACGGCAATAATGCAGATAGAACACAGGGGTGAACTTTATACCATCAGAGCCTTAATTGATCCTGGGTCTCAACGGTCATTTTTAACAGAAAGAGTACGAACTCGACTGCAATTACCTTTTAAGAAATCTCATTTCGAAATTACAGGTATTGGTGGTCAAAAACAATCAGCGAACAAACAGTGCGAATTTGTTTTGTATGCAAGAAGGTACGATCTTAGAGTTCCCATTACAGCCATAATATTGCCTACGGTAACGAATCATCTTCCCGCTTACTCTTTCAAAATCGCTCATTCGAACAAACTCTCAGAACTAGATCTAGCCGACCCCACATTTTATAAATCGTCTCAAATAGATCTGGTTTTAGGCAATGATTATGAGCATTTTCTCAATATAGAAGGCATTAAAAAGAAGGTTTGTGGTCAAGCTTCAGCTTATAACACCATATTTGGATGGGTTCTCAGCGGCCCAGTAAACACCCAAACCATTCAAGCTTTCACGACATCTGTAGCCCCATCCGAAACTCAGGAACTAAATAAACTCTTAAGAACATTTTGGGAGCAGGAAGAAATCTCTGTAACTCGCCCAAAATCAAATGAAGAAGATTTCTGTGAGAAATTTTTCACGGAAACGACTACACGAAATGAAAATGGTAGATACATCGTACGATTACCATTTAAGTTCTCAGATGCATCGAAGGCAGCATATTGTGCCGCTGTATACATTCGATGTCAAACAAATCATCGCAACACAGTTACAAATTTACTAACTGCTAAAAGTAAAGTAGCCCCAATACAAACAGTTAGTCTTCCACGCTTAGAACTCAATGGTGCAGTCCTCCTAGCAAATCTCGTAAACTATGTCATCTCTACACTAAATATCGTTATTAGCGAAATAAACTTGTGGACCGATTCTTCCATAGTGTTAGGTTGGCTTTCAAAACCACCCTATTCATGGGAAACATATGTGGCGAATCGAATTTCTCAAATCCACAGTTTAGTACCAAATGCAACATGGCGACATGTCCCAACTCATGATAACCCGGCTGACCTAGGAACACGAAGCTGCAAAACCCAAGATCTTGCTAGTAACAATCTGTGGTGGCATGGACCATCATGGTTAAATAAACCCTCATCAGAATGGCCAAATCGAAACCCGCTCAAATCAATCGAAAAACCCGAAACACAAACTCTAACTCTACACACAGAGGTTCAAGATAATGACATTCTGTGTAAATTTTCATCATACAGCAGAGCTCTACGTGTTGTATGTTATATCTTCCGATTTTACCACAAATGCTTAAGATACTCAAGGCCAAATGTCACGAAAATTTCACATGACAATTTATCGCAAAGTGAGATGAAATTTGTTAAATTGCGTCTCATCACTCTAGCTCAAAAAACTTTCTATAAAATAGAGTACGACGTGATAAGTACCGATCAAACTCTACCCAATAAAAGCCCGTTAAAGAACTTAAATCCATTTCTCGATCCCGATTCAGTTCTGCGCGTTAATGGCCGATTAACCCAATCGTCCCTGCCATATAACGAACGCTATCCCATTATCTTACCTGGAAACTCACGATACTGTCACTTGTATCTCACTTATTTGCACACATTTCTTGCTCATGCTGAATGTAGCCAGATGTGTAGAATGGTGCAAACTGAATTTTATATTTTTAGACTCAAACCTAGAGTAAAATCCATAATACGCCACTGCAAAGTTTGTATAATTCACAAACAGCAACCATGCACGCAGATAATGGCGCCCTTACCATCTGAAAGATGTAAGCTGACACCACCATTTTACACAGTGGGAATTGACTTTGCTGGCCCTTTCGAACTAAAAACTTCATCCTTACGCAAATCGAGCACTATAAAAGGATACGTGAGCGTCTTTGTTTGCTTTAGCACAAAGGCAATTCACTTAGAAGCGTGTTCTGATTTATCCTCAAAAGCCTTCCAAGCTGCATTCGCTCGCTTTGTTGGGAGGCTTCCCCAAAGGGTATTAACCGACAACGGCAGAAATTTAACTTTGAAGAATTTTCCACTATTCTCGCTCGAATAGAAGGGGTTCTCAATTCTCGGCCGATCTCTGCGCTGTCAGAAGACCCAGCGGATTTGACAGCACTTACTCCAGGGCATTTTTTAAGAGGAGCTCCCATAATGGCCTTCCCAGAACTCGACTATCACAACATGTCCCTAATTAACCGATGGGAGAAATTGAAGGCTATTCATCATCAATTCTCTATACGATGGAAGGAAGACTACTTGAAATCCTTACACAAACGTTACAAATGGAGAAGTCCTGCTCACAGTGTTCAAGTAGGAGATCTCGTGATAGTCATGGATGATTTATTACCACCCCAAGAATGGCGATTGGGACGAGTGGAGACGACATATCCCGGTGCGGATGGCAACGTGCGTACTTGTGACGTACGTATCGCTTCAGGAGTAATAACACGTCCGATAGTCAAATTGTGCTACCTCCCATTTATGAAAGTAGAAAATTCAGTCTAATTCTCTTACACTTGACTTATTTATCAAACTTAATATTTGTTAACTTAAATAACCCATTTATTTCTCATTTTCTATTTTTAAACAGGATGTACACTCTTCATCTTACGTAAGATAAACTCTTTCTAAATGTATGCTTTCCCTTTTTATTATCAGACCAAATCGCAGATTAGCCACTACGCGTCCAATGGAGGCACGTATGAACCGTAGCAGACGTTTTCCAAAAAAAACGTATAAGTGCGGTGTGTGCAACGCTTCTCACGGGTTACGGTTCTGCCGAAAATTTCTTAAGATGACCTTAAAGAAAAGAGAGGAGGTAGTTGCAAGATATCGCTATTGCGAGAATTGTTTAGCGAGAAGCCACGATCTACGAGCCTGTAACTCGCTGGATACTTGCAGAAGGTGTAACAAGTTCCACCATACGTTGCTACACCCCGTTCCTCAGCGTGCCACAAACTCGAAGAAACCACCAACAACTGCGCAGACAGGAAAAATGCGACAGGAAAAACTACTAAGCCCATCAACATCCCCAGCAGTACCTCCGCCATCGTCGTCAACAACTAACATTTTAGTAGAGGCCATAAAATCATTGGCACAAGTGCTTTGTGCCACCCATAATCCCGCACCTGTTGCCTAACTCCCAGGCCGGCGGCATGTCCAACCTAATTTGGACAATTAAAAATCTTTTTTATAAATATATATTTTATACTTACCATTTTTATATATTCCAATTTGATACTTACCATTTTTATACTTACCATTTTTTATACTTATCAGTTTTATACTTACTCCTTTTATTATAATTACTCTTGTCATACCATGAAATACTTACCCTTTGTAACAAACAAACAAAAAAATGTAAAGTTGCTCACTCTGATCATTGGAAAATGAACAGTTTTTTTTTCCAACAGCGAATTCAGCGCTCTCAAGCTGCAGTTTTCGCTGTTGAAGAAAAAGATTTAATTGCAAAATATCATCCGAGTGAGCAACTACAAAAACCTACCTTAATTTCTCAAAATTATTATTGTTAATTACAATTACAAGAATTTGTGCATTTCTATTTAAAAGTGTTGTGAACAATTATTTAAACAAAAAAGTAAAGAATATTATTACTCAACTTACAACAAAAACTAAATAATAAAACTTATTGAAGACATTCAATTAGTTCATTTATCTCTTTTGGTCTCATTTATTTCCGTATTCCAAACAACGAATTTTTTCTCTCGATGATTGATGAATGTTGTGGAAAAACCATAGTGTTTTTTAAATGTCTCTTAGCGCACAGACTTTGTTGCAACAAAACTAGCCGGCCCGCAGGCACTTAGTCAGTCATTTCGTTCTGAGCAGTGTAGAGTTTCAAAATTTAATATTATATACTTTATCATATAACATATCGGCATTACGCTCATAAATCATATTCTATCCCTGGCGTTGAACAGAACAGCTTTTTAGATACAATTATCCTTATTTTTTAGTTTCTGCATCGTATAGTAGCCAATACCGTCTGTTTATTATAACTAGCTTTGTTGGCAGTGATACCCAGTATAGTCAAAGACCATTCTTTTGTTATTTCGTGTTTTAAAGACGTGTATGTACTCGTATCATACTTCTTAATATATTTTACCAAACTTTGAGATTTATAGAAGCAAATGTTCATGATACGACAGTGGAGGAAAGTTTAAATGATTTTTTATTGAAGTTATTGTCACATTTATCGCCGATAGAGTCATATAAGCTTATTGCATTGTTTGTACGAATAATTTGTTTAAATTATTTTTTTATTTAATAAGCGGATTTTACAACCTTTTTATTTGAACGCGACTATTGTTGCTGTTCTTGTTATTTTTTTATAAAGAAGGTTTAGGTACTTTGTGGGGTCTTTTTATACAGAAACCAGTTACTTTTGCCCAGCATGGACGATTATGAAATGAGTGTCGGATCCTACCGCTGGAAATTAGTTTGCGTGAAGCGTTCGTTACGTTGGTTTAATGGCGACAGTTTAGTCAAATATCAAAACTTAAAGGTATGCAGAAATGAAATCGGTAGAGTTGAATGACACGCTATGGCGCGAAAATATGGAAACATATGCATTTAATTCATTATTTATATAATTGGGTTTGTCTTAAAAAATAATACTTACCTGCATTTAAAAACTTACACTCCGACATAAATGCTTCCTTTATTCACACACCCATCTTTTAGTCTAGACTTTAATATTCTACTGATGTAAAAAACTTAACGTATTACAAGTTTGTAATGCTTAGAGGCATTGCTAATCAAAAGCGTATATATAGGCTTGGCAATACGTTTGTAATTTCTACAATACCATTTCCGATTCAACAGACTATGTATATTCCGAATCCTTATAAGTAGGAAATTTCATTTAAGGATGTCCACCTCTGGCACTACACAACATCGATCTTGAAAGTTGGACCAATTGGTCAGTGTTTTCGACGAGTTTTTGCTATTGGAACTCATTCATATAGGTCAAAAAGTTCCCGAGATATGGGCCAAAAGTAATTTTTCTGGCTTTATTTGTAATTTGTTTACACACGATCTCTTACAATTCGATTATTTAAAATGCGTATCAAAAAAACCCTTTCCAAACAATTACCACGAAATTATAGATTTTTGTGAAACCTCAAATACTATAGAATAAAACCGAATTACAAAACCCGAAATTTAATTTAAAAAATTGTACGAAATTCGAAATTTTTCCAAAATTTAAATTAACCACAAATGCAAAGTTTACTATAAAACCAAAAAACTGTAATAAAAAATATTCTTATTTTACCTATTCACCAAATCTTGAATATATGAATTTCATCAAAATTTCGTAATTTCACAAAAAAATCCAAAAATCAATATTTAAGGAAACAACGCGTCGATATTTTAACCAAATGATGTTAAACAAATATATACAAATAAATCATATTTCAACACAAATCATAAACAAACTTAAAATGTTACAAATTCTCCAAAATATTTAAAAATCATAAAAAATATAAATTTTATGAAAAATCTCAATTAGTCTAAAAAATTAAAAGTCAAAGTTTTACCTAAAGTAGGGACTAACCACGTTTAAAAATTCACCACAAACCCAAACTATACCCAAATTTTTAAACTACAAAAATAACAAAATTTACAAAAATACAAAATTGAAACAAAAAATTACATAAAATACTAATTTTATCAACATTTTGACAACAATTCTGTAAAAATTTGAGATTATACCATAATTTGAAAAACTGGTATAAAAAAATTTAATTGCTAATCAGTATGTAATAAAAATATTTAATATTTTATTTATTTGTAAAATATTGATTTTTAATGGGTTCGGCGAATTCACAAAATTGTAATGAAATTCAAATTTTTAGGGTGAATTTTGATTTTTTGCTTATGTTTATGTTCCAGTTTTTCGATTTTCTGGGAATTTTAAAATATGTGTCAAATATAAAACGTTGGCCAAATTTCGGAATTTTTAAATTTTTTGTGCGGTTTCGTTTTTTTTTCATTTTATTTTTTAGGATATTATGTTTTTTTTGTAAATTAATATGTTTGACCTGTAGTATCCTCTTTATGGTGAATTTCCAAATTATGGTAAATTTTCGATTTTATATTAATTTTTCAGATAAATTGATATTTTTTATATAATTTCTAATTTTTATGATTTTTATTACATAATTTCATAACTTTTTTTGTGAATTCACTATTTGTAATAAAGTTTGTCTTGATATTTGTTAAACATCGATTTCATTAAAATTTCGACGTTTTTCCTAAAATATTAATTTTTCTTCTTTTTGCCGAAATTACCAAATGGTGATTTGAATATCCACTCAAAATTTTGCGATTTTTTTGGTTTTGTTTTGTAGAATTTAGATTTTTCATTATGTTTTGATATAAAAAAATTTTATTCCCGTTTTTCGATTTCTTGATGAGTTTAAAATTTGGCACACTTTTGAGCTTTTGGAAATTTTTTCTGATATTTCGCGTTTTGGGTGTATTCGGTTTTTCTTGTTAGTTTTGAAATTTAGAGATTTTTTTATTGGGCCAACATTTATATCCTTAGGTTATCTGGTGGGTACGGGATGATTATTGTAAGCGGAATTTATAGCAAATTTGATAAGGATTCAAAATATGCTTATAATATAAAAGTTACCTTCAACCCTTTTCACTTTTGTGAAGGGTATAAATGCCGAACATTACGAAAACATTTTTCACAATTATAAAAAAAAACAAAAAAATTCAACAATGCGCCGAACAATTTGAAAATATTAAAATTTAAATAAATATTATACTAAAAAATTAGGAATTCACTAAACTTTAGAAATCCTTCACAAAACCAAATACATAATTCTAAAATAATACCAGAAAGTTCGAAAAGAATTACCAAATTGCCAAAATCTGAAATTCTTAAAGATACCATAAATCGTAAAAGTGAAATAAAAAATTTAATTGCTTAATACTTAATAGAAAACCCCAAAATTTCATACAAATTCTTAAGGTTTAGAATTGTATCACAAAAACTTTAACTAAACCCAAATTTTGCAAATTCACTAAACAGCCAAAATTTAAAACAAAGAACAAAATTTTGTAAATATCTAAAATGGAGTACAGGAGTACATAAACATTTTTTTTATTTCACCACCAAAATTCAGAAAAAAAAATTTAAATTTCTAAGAATTTGAATAAAAATACTACGTTAGCTAAAGTTTCTTTTTTTCTGTCCACTAGACAATGTCCAGTAGAACTAGAAGAAATATGTTCCACATTCAATGATTTATTATTGTTAATCTTCAGTATATATTAAGGAGTTGCCGATAATTTTAATATTACTGTACTTTTTAAGCTGCAGCTTAGCGTAGTCATATCCAATCCAAAAATGAATGTAGGAAGATAGAGAGTGAATGATACATTATCAAACGTAATCGTAATAATTGATCTTAGTACGAATTGTTGGATGCGCATTGTCAATAACTATTTCCATCATGACATACTACTGTGGGCAAAAAATAGTAACTAACCCTTTGTTCATAATTTTAACTTTATTTATTCTGCCAAATCTATTTCGTCCCCCTCAAAGTAATCCCCTCAACATCAATACACTTATGCCATCGTTTTTTCCAATCCTCGTAACAGTTGTTAAATTCAATTTCCGGAGTAGTCTTCAATGCGCGTAGCGATTCACGTTTAATGTCTTCAATTGACTTAAAATGCTTTCCCCGGAACGGTCGCTTGAGTTTGCTGAACAGCCAGAAGTCACACGGACCTAAGTCAGGCGAATACGGTGGTTGTGGAACGATATTGATTGAATTTTTAGCGAAAAACTCACGAAGAATCAATGCGGTATGCGACGGTGCATTATCGTGGTACAAAAAACAAGAGTTGTCGGCCCACAATTCCGGCCATTTTTACGAATAGCTTCGCGCAAACGACGCATAACACTCAAATAGCATTCATTGTTGACAGTTTGGCCGGTCGGAAGGAATTCGGAGTGCACCACACCTCGATGATCGAAGAAAATGGTCAACAAGACCTTGATTTTTTACTTGCTTTGACGTGGTTTTTCTGGCTTCGGCTCACCTTTGGCACGATACTCGGTCGATTGATCGTCTGCTTCTGGATCGTAAGCTTAGATCCAAGACTCGTCGCCAATTATGATACGTTTAATGACATCCTGGTAGTCGGAAAGCATTGTTTGAGAGACGTCAACGCGACTAATCGTGTTAGTAAAGTCTCTGACTGTTAATCGTCGATTCTAGAACACCAAATCCTTGATTTTATTGACGTGTTTATCATCAGTTGGTGTTGATGACCGTCCTGGACGTGGTTCGTCGTCAACGCGTTCTCGACCCTCTTTGAATAATTTGTAGCAACCAAAAGCCCTTGTTCGCGACATTCAATTATCACCGAAGGCCTTTTGCAACATTCTGAACATTTCGGCAACAGAAATTTCATTCTGCCCACAAAATTTAATGGAACTTCTTTGTTGAATAATTTCACTCATTTTCGAATGTACTTGTTGTACTTTAGAAAGACATGCGTATACTAAACACTAATAATTACTTTGATGTGATATTTGGCACAGATGTCACTGACAGTCATACCAGCGTCGAAAAAAAATTTTCCACGAATGGATTTCCGCGCAAAATTAAAAAGTCTTACTTTTTTTGCCCACAGTAGTACAATCAGTAGAAAGTACTTAATGTATTCATATTTGCACGAACATAGCTTCACACTGCACAATTATAATGGCCAAAAAGGAAAATATTTTTGCAGCTAACTGTAGAACCTTAGCTAAAAGCCGTTGGGTGTTTTTTTTTTGCAAATACAACAATTGAGATTGAGTAATTTGTTATTAGCTTGTAGTTCATTTTAGTTGTCCCACCCACATTCAATAAATTTTTATCGATTCTATGATCAGAACAACTTCATCAACATAAACAATTCTTTTATTGTTAGTCTTTAACCCAATATTAAGGAAATATTTATGGTCACTTGAAATCACATAAATTTCAATGAAACTCAATAAGCACTTGTTGCAAGTAAAGACAATTGCCAAAGGCTCTCTCAATATTCGATCTGGCGTTAGCGCGTGTGTTTTGATATGCATTCATATGGCAGAAGTATGTTTGTAGTGAAAGCAATTTAAATGTAACATAAAGTTGTAGTTCACTAGATCAGTAATAAATTCAATGCGATTTTACAAAATAATTTAAGAATTGTACTGAAACTTTTGCCTCAGTAAATTAATTACTTTTAAATATTTGCCCAAGTCAATTTAAAAGTATATAATTTTTTGTGGTCATTTGACCCTTTCACAGTACTACTGAATGGTGACATTCTGCGGATCCGTTGTCACTAGGCAGATCTCATATCGCTGACATTCTTGTGACTGCAACCAAGGTGATATTCTTGCTGCTTTGAAAACCAGCCAGGGAACTTGTCGAAATTGTTTAAGATCGTTATCGTTCTTATTAACTGAATTATTAACTTTCAGACTTAACTGAATTATGTAGAAGTAAGTCACGAATCGATATTCAATGTTGTATTGTCTCTGAAAACTGACTTTCTCGATTAACTATTTTTTATCTTCTTAGATTCAGCTTAGATTCAACGGACAAGTAAAGTCGAGGTGGTCACTAAATTTTTAAATTGCTGAACGCAATATTTCCTCGTGTAGATTTTTCTTGGACAAGAAAAGGAAACATACATAAGAAATAATAATCATGTGAATAATGTTATGAGCTCGCAAATTATGTCCAATATTGGAGTTGCAATATTGGAATTTATATATTAAAATATTTTTCTAAGAAAAAATAAAAAAACATTTTACGTACAAAGATAAACAGAGTGGATATTATTGCATGTTTAAATCCAAAATCTACCTAGTTCTTCTTTCGTTATTTTATATAAAGTCCTTGAAAACAACTCAGTTCCATATGTAATAAAATAAAAACTCTTAAAAGATGTTTGTCTGCAAAAGATTTCTTTCTTATGAAATTTGTTATTAAAAAAACAACTTTATGATGTCTTTCGCATTTATTTCAAAATACTGCACATGATACGACATGAACCACCATTTAATAACAAAGAGACCAATTTACCATTTTGACACATCAATAATTATTTCCTTTACAATTCGTTTTTCCATAAAAATTTAATATTTTATAATTACAATTTTATTCTTTCTATTTAAAAAAACCATTTTTAATTAACTTTTTATCCCAACTCCTTTTATTATAAATAATGCAATTTATTTGTTGAGGGTGGTTAAGCTAGTCTCTATACGCATATTGCAGTTCGTCAGGAAACCTTTATGCAACTTTTTAGAAAAACTTAAACGACTTATGGCCGAAATTCTTTAGACTAAATGAGAAACCAAAACAAACAAAAAAATTCAAGACAAAAACATGAAAATTGAAAACCTCTACAACAAAAAATATTAACTTTTACTGTGCTCATACGAACCCCTGTAATTTTTTTAAACAATTTTAGTTTTTATATCTTTACGGTTTCGATACTTTTTCTGTGTAGTTATGTGTGTAATAAATACATAATTTTCTGCACTTCACTCCGATCCGGCAATATGTTTAAAATGTAACATTTGCATGTGGAAGAGATTTTAATATAAACGTGTATAAGTGTGTCAAACTGTATGTTTGCATATGTGTGCATATATATAATATGGTACATTAATTATATGAAGTATTGAAGTGGCGTTTCGTTGGTATTTTTGAACCCTTAACTGTATGTTTTCATTTTACTCAAAAATTCATACCTGAATACTTGCAGTGAAAAAACACACCCTTAAAAATATAGTTCTGGCAAACATATTACAGTATTGTTAAAATTTTTTTCACGTTACCCTAGTAACTATTTTAAAATTTTTTTAGCAGTTTTAAAGAAATAATGAATTTATTTACTGTAACATATTGATTTCTTTCCAATGTACTAGCATTTCATGTTTATGGTAATAAGGCGTGAAAATTCTATTTAAATGTTCCCTCATCCGCAATTATTAAGTTATTTCGAGTTGAAGCCTAAATATACATAGTTGTAAATAATAATATTACTGGATTCAAACGCAGAATCTGGATCTTAAAATATATGGTTGTTGCAAATATATTATAGTTACTTAGCAATACTATTTAAAGCAGTCACTATTTATTATCTACGAAAAGAATGTAATTTAATTAAATTATACTCTTGTTGCCTCAATTATATTAAGCGCTACTTTGTTTGCAGTTTCAGGAATGCAGATTCGCAATTTTATGATAACTCGTTGCAAACATTCCATTTTTGCTCACATTTACAAGTCTTCTTTTTGTTTTAGCACTTTAAGATTCATTTTAGTAAGAGAAGTTTTAAAGGGCTGTAAGGATGTGCAAAATAAATGTTTTTCTGCAACTTCCTTACTAAAACTTTATTATCTTTATTACTTATGCTCAAATAATCTCATATATACTGCTCCAAGAGATAGTAAGGGAAAATAATGAATAACTGCCATTGATGTGTAAAAAAATTAAAAGTTTTAAGAATAAATGCAAAAACGAACGCAAAAAAAATATTCGCATACACACACCGTTGAAACAAATGAAGAATAATATTAAAAGGAATGATAACGTAATAAACCACTAAGGAACCACAAATTAATTACAATTTAAACAAATAACGCCACGATCTGCAAACTTTGATAAAACCTACTGTGGTAAACTCTAGTCAACAATTGCATTCCAGCAAACTAAACCAACATTAACGAATAGTCATGCTTTGTCTTCAATTCAACTTAATAAGCCCATTTGTAGAGTAAAGCAAAAAAAAAAACAAACAAATAAAAGGACGTAAGAAAATAGAAAATTATTTGTTTACTAATGCACCCACAGTAACTATATTTTAGTTTAACTTAATTTCAGTAAGTGGTATTTTTATTGATAATGCGGATAGAAGGCAATATTTAAAAAATAAAGGCCGTATTAAGGAATAAAAAACAAACAATAGAGTAAGTAATAACAAATAAATATTTAGAGTGAAAAAGAAAGTTTCGAGATAACTGAAGAGCAAAGAACTGTACCTTTGACTAATAAGAGAAATGTCTTTAGGCTCGGATTCAGTTTTTAACAGTTTCAGGGTTTGGGCACATCCATTTGGAGCGCTAAAAATATTTAAATGTAATATTTTTTAATGATGAAGCATTGAACTAAACGAATTATCTATTTCATCAGCTGCGGCTTCTCTAAAATTTCGATTTTTTGGAAAATTATAATTTTTTGAGATATAGTTTGGTTTCGTGGAGAATTTTCGGATTATGGTGAATTTCCAAATTATGGTAAAATGTCGTTTTCTTCTAAGATAAATTAAAATTTTTTATAAAATTTAGAATTTTTTTGATTTTTAAATATTTTATGGAATTTTTATTGTTTTTTTCGAACTACAAATATTATTAATTATTAGGTAAGGTTAATTTTTACGCATGAGATCGTTTTTCTTTCTATTCAGAAAGAGGATTATTTATTTAATATGGACAGCCCTGAAAATAGTTAAAGTTTTAATTTTATTAGACATCTAGCTGAATGGAATGCATTTCCTATCAACATTCTTCGTGTCTTATCTACAAATTGTGTGTCTAAAGTTTAGATGTTAAGTAATGATTAGTAATCGTAATCATTAGTAATTAGATTACTTTTTTTTAAAAGTAGAAGTAATGATTACAATACGATTACATTCAGTTTTATACGATTAGTAATTGATTACGATTACAAGTAATCAAAAAATAATCAGGATTACTTGGAATTACTGAAAAATAATTTAAAATAATCAAAAGTAATCAAAAATGAGTTCGACTACTTTAAAATATTACTTTTGGAAAAAAATGAAAAGTAATCAAAAGTAATCAAAAATAGTCAAAAGTAATCTTTTAAAGTAGTCGAACTCATTTTTGATTATTTTTTAGTAATCGCAAGTAATCCTGACTATTTTTTGATTATTTGTAATCGTAATCAATTAGTAATCAGAAATTGTTGAATAGTGGATTATATAATCATTACGATTCTTTTTAAAAAGTAATGTAATTGATTACTAATCGTAATCGAAATTTAACAGCTCTGGTCTAAACACCTTCTACTTATATCAACATTTAAGACAAATGGAATACGAGAATGAGTTATTTCTCAATTTTTGAATTTTATAAATTATTGTCTTTTTCCTTGGTTGAGAATTAAGTTTTACAACACTCTAACTTTTTCTGTTATTGAATTCTAGGTTACCATATGCAATTTGCTTTTAGCCAACAATTGGTTGGCAATGAAAGCATTGTATGTATTTTAGTTTCATCTTGGTTGGATCTATTATAGTATCCAATTGATTATGATGAAGGAAACATCTATATTGCACTCTTGTGGGGAAACGCTTATACTGCTTATAGCCCATAAAAATCACATATTCTGCACCCTTATCAAATTTGCTATGATGTCACTTTAGAGAAATTATCATCCCGGCGGCCCCAAATAACCTACGAACCTAAATATTGGACCGAATTGAAACATTCTTACAACAACCTCAACATTTCAAAAATTAACAACAAAACTTGAATTCCTTTAAAAACCGAAATTTCACAAAAGTATTCTAAAAAATTAGAAATTTTGCCAAAATTAAAAATTCAACGCAAATTAAAAAATTCACCACAAAATTAAAAACTGGAACACAAAAATTTGTTTTTTATCCAAATTCAATGAAAACCCGAAATTATTCCAAAAAAACCAAATTTCACAAAATTTTTTTTCGCTAAAAAGCCGAAAAATCTTAAAAGTATCACCATTTTTATGACAAAAATCTACGTTTTAATAAAATCGGTGTTGAAAAAATATATATTAACAAAAATCACAAGCGGTTAATTCACAAAAAATAAAAAAATCAATGAAAAACTCATCACAATACCAAACTATAGTTAAAAAATTTAAAATTACAAAAATAATATAATTTTCAAAAAATTTCACAAAGTTCGAAACTTTCCCAAATTTTAGATTTACTACGAAATCGAAAAACCGGAACTTACAAATTGTTTGTTAAAAAATCAAAAATGAATTAAAAAACGAATCCAAAATTCACCAATTTTTGATTATCACGAGAATAATTTAAATTTTACTATAATTTTATATTTGCGCCAAAATGCCGAAAAATCACAGAAAAATATATTTTAAGAAAAAAACTTTTTACAAAATCAATGTTTAACTAACATATAAGAACGAAAATCAAAAATTCACCACAAGTAAAAAATCCCGAAAAAATTAAAGATTCAAAATATTTAAAATTATAAAAAATTTTTCAAACACATTTTCCCATAATTTAGATATACCAAAATCCGAAAATTCACCACAAAACCAAACTAAAGTTAAAAAATTTTATATTACAAAAGTATCATAATTTTCCAAAAAACCGCATTTTTTAAAATTTTTTCTGTATAATTCCAAAAATCACCAAATTTTTAAATTTCAAAACTAAAGTTCAAATTTGTCAAAATTTGTCTGTTTAACTAGCATTTTGATAAGATATGTATTGTCCAAAAATATAAAATAGGAACAAAAAACAAACTTCGCAATATTTGCAAATTTAACGACAATATTTACACAAAGGCTGAAATTGCACCGAAAACTACATGTTGTCAAATATTAAAAAACAAATATTTAGTACTTCATACTTTTGTAATGAGTATATAAGATTCGTCACAGCTGAATATAGCTCTCTTTACTTGTTTTTATTCTAATAAAATTATATTTTGCTCCAATAATTATATCCATTACTCATCTGAGACTACCGGGCATCAGCTTTTGATAAAATCCTTGTTAGGGTACGGAATATACACATGCGTACTTTATGTTGCGGAAACGAATATTATAAATTTTACAGGGATTGTAAGTTTTAAACATTAGTTAATAATATATAGAAAAAAGAAAACAACCTTTTGAGATAATATGTTAGCAAAAACAAATTACAAAGTTAATGTTTCCAAACCTTGAAAAAACCTACAGACGACTTTCAATGTTATTTTATAACCTTTTTTAAAAAAAATAAGATAAAGTCACCTAAAGAAGATGAACGAGTGAGCTGAAGTGGTGATAATCAGAAAAATTACCGAACCCAATCTAAGTGCATTTAAGATATGCAAAGAAATACTTGAATATAATGTGGTCGATATTCATCAGAAATCATCCATCGTTGTTTGAAAAAAAAAACTATTTGAACTCTCAGGCTGCAAGAAACAATTATTCTGCCAGTCAGGTTAATGTAAAGAAAAGGCTGGACTATATAAGCACTTAATTATCAATATAATTTGAAGAATGCAAAATTCTTTGAATGCATTACTTTCACTGATGAGTGCAAATACAACGTTTTCGGAAGTGATGGAATATGTAAGGAATGGAGAAAACCACTTTCTGCTATAGGTGCAAAACATTTAAGAGTGACGGGTATGTGTGTGAGCACGCATGTACAGGGTGTCCGCCGGTAAGGTATACTATTTTGTTTGTTTATAATTTTTGATTAAATGAAAGAGAATGGATCGTATATTAATAACTGTTTCACTTAATGTCGGAAATTATGTATGGAATACAATATCAGATAAAAGTCTGCGTCTGTTAGCCCCACAAATGCGAGCCCTTTTGAACACATTTTTCATTACATTCTCACACATTTCACGCGGTATATCATCACGAATATTTTGTTTGAGCTGCTCCAGTGTTTCTGGTTTGTTTGCATAAGCCTTCCTTTTCAGATATCCCCACAAAAAGAAGTCCGGAGCAGTCAAATCAGGCGACCGTGGAGGTCAATCAACATCAGCATTCCTTGAAATAACTTGTTGTGGCACCTTCTTGTTCATATATATCATATCACGATATCGCTCCCCATTGACAGTTCCCGTTACGCCGTGTTCAGTTTCAAAGAAGTAAGGTCCAATGATTGGTCCTGACTAAATTGCACACCAGACTGTCACTTTTAATGGATGAAAAGGTGACTGATAAATAATTTGAGGGTTTTCCATTGCCCAGAACCGACTATTCTGTTTATTCACACATCCATTCAAATGAAAATGTGCTTCGTCACTCATTATGATTTTTTCATGCAAATCGGGGTTGTCATAGGCGAGCTGTAGCATCCTATTTGCATATGTACGGCGGCGTAAATAGTCTTATGGAAGAAGCTCTTGTGTCAACTGAATCTTAAATGGAAACAAATGTAAATTTTTGTGCAAAATTGTGGCCAAAGTCCCTCTTTCTTCGAAATCATTCTATTAAAAGTGCGTCTTGTTGGAACGTTATTTCTCCCAAAAATTTCACGTAACTCTCTCATCGTCACAGTAATCGATGATTGGTTTTGATAAAATGTTTTCCAATTCCAATTCCAATTCAGTTTATTGTGTCTAATGATATTTACAATTTACTCACAATAGTATATATATATTTACAAAGAGTTTAAGGATTTTTCCTTTTTCTACTTAATAATACAATTTTGTTTTGTTTTGTTTTTTAAGTTATCAGTAATTTTTAATATAGTATTTAAGTTAAGGTGAAACTTTTCAAAAACCTTGTGAAATTTTTATTATGATAAAAACTTAAAAACTACTTAACTGACTAATCTAAGGCGGGGGCTAACTCAGCTATATGATTATGTTCAGAATGAGAACATTTAGTATTGAAATTTTCATACAATTTGTATATCTTAATAGCGACCAAATCGACGTTTGCGATTTGGTGTAGTCTTGCTGTGGAATGATGTGTGGGAAGATTATGAATTAACTTTAGGAGTTTATTTTGAAGGATTTGTAGCCTTTTTATGTGGCATTTAGCACTTTCTGCCCAAACTGGGGCTGCATAGCATATGATTGCCTGAAATATAAGTTTGAATATTAACATTTTATTGTCAATACTCAATGATGAGTTTCTATTTATTAAAGGGTAAATAGTTCTAATAAGTATGTTACATTTATTAACGATATATGATACGTGATCTCTATATGTTAATTTTGGGTCTAGAATTACACCTAGATACTTTACGTTGTTTTCCCATTCGATTTCGGTATTGTTTAAACGTATACCATTTTGGGGAATAAAACACGATTTCCTTTTTCTGGTGAAATAGATTGCTTGACTTTTGTTATAATTTAATGCTATTTTCCATTTTGTAAAATATTTAAATAATATTTCAATGGCCGATTGTAGGTTTGCCAATATTTCTGAAGAGAAAATACCTGAGCATAAGACTGCGGTGTCGTCTGCAAACATGGATATAACACAGTTGTTTATAGTAGGTATATCAGCTGTGTATATATTATATAAAATTGGAGATAAACAGGATCCCTGTGGGCATCCTGCCTTTATCTGAAAGACGTTTGAGCATTTCGAGCCTATGAACACTCTAAATGACCTTGAAGATAAATAACTTTGAATTATTTTTATAATATATGGTGGGAAGTTAAACTGTATTAATTTAAATATCAAGCCATCGTGCCATACGTTGTCGAATGCAGCCTTTATATCCAACAATATCATACCAGTCGAATTTTGTTGGTTAAAGTTAGACTTAACGATGTTCCTTATGCGTATTAACGGGTGTACTGTATTATGTGCTTTACGAAAACCAAATTGTTGGGGAGGTAAAATATCTCTACAATCTAAGAAGTTAATAATTATATCTTTTATGACTCTTTCTAAAATTTTACTTATAGAAGATAATAAGCTGATTGGACGATAAGAGGATGGGGACTCAGCAGGCTTGCTAGGTTTTTTGATTGCAATAACCTTTGCTTCTTTGAATTCATCGGGGAAATAACTTAATTTAAGGCAGCTGTTTATAAAATGTGTCAAAAACTTTGTACCTTTTCTTGGGAGAGCTTTAAGAATTGTGTTATTGATGCCATCAGCCCCAGGTGACTTCTTATTTTTCAAAACCTTTAATGTATCGGAAACTTTTTTATACGTAACAATGCAATTTTCTGTGGATACAAAGTTAGAATTAAATTCATTAATTCTATTCGTAACCAAATTTTCGGTTTCAGTATCACTTATGCTAGTTGAATATGAACGATTCTCCGAAAAAGTAGTAGCTAATAACTCACATTTTTCTTCCGTCGAAGAAAATCGTGAATTATTATGCTTTAGTATTGGGATATTTTTGGATCTCTTCCTTAAAATTTTTGTTAAATTCCAAAAAGGAGAAGAGTTTTTGTCTAATGTAGACAATACTTGGTTCCATGATAAAATGTTTTAACGATTAAAACACGATGGTTTACCGAATATTTTTCCATAATAAATTTGCCACGTCTCTACTTCACGACTGCCAAATATGGACTGTCAAGTCTAATGGTTACTAAAATGGCCTCAAAACATCCAGTATTATTAAATAAAAAAAAATTAAATAATTGAGAAAATAAAACTTTATTTGACACGACCTATAAAAATGTGCAATAGTGTATATTTTCGATCAGGTTTTGCAACATTTCGTGCGTTATTTGGTATAAGCTACCAGTTAGTTGTCATCTTCGAGATATTAAGTTACATGCTTTAATTTTCAAATAGTAGGAATTTCATATACAAAAATGTTATCGCAAAGAATTTGTATGGCATTCGAAAAGTTTTTTTTTTTTTTGTTACTATTAAAAGATTGTCTTTCTATTTTTGACTAGATCAACTAAAACTGTTTAAAGTTTTTATTTTGGGACAAAGTTCACTTTTTAGTAAACTATTCGTAAAATATTTCAAAGCCATGTTTCGACAATTTTTATCATACTTGTTATTATTTTTATATTTTGATATAACAGGGAGCAGCTTTTGGGTTGTCCTGCCTGTGCGTGAATTAAAAAACTTTATAGTATTAATTCCCATATAGAATACACATTTGTACGTACACATATTTAAGGCAAAACTGTTTTTTTTTCTTTTTCTTTAATTGCCATAATTAGAAGCGAATATTTATTACTTGTACTCTCTTAGCTCTACTTGAGTATTATTCATCATTGCTGCTGGTTTGGTGATATATGATGCTTATATCAAATTAATTTAGTTGTTTAAAGGGCTATGAAGAAAACAAGACTACGAGTATAATGCATTCTAAAATGATTTACTGATTAATGATTTGACTTGTTTGTCAATCTACGGTTAACTTTCGTCTGGAAGCAGTAACATATATTTTATTTATGTGCAATAATATGCTGCATATTAATAACACAACTGAAGATATCAACGTTGTCAGTCTACTTTTAGTTCAGACAATGTACATTTTGGTTTACATTGATCAAATTCTACAACCATCTGTAAAGACCTTTCTCAACGGGTAGCAGTATGGTAAACATTTAAAATGAAATATTTTTAACAAATGTGCATTAAGTCAAACATTTTTTTTAATGTAGGAGGATATAAAAGCAGACCGCTAACTTTATGAATCTCTTTTCGAACCCCTTTGTAAGTTACTCTCCATTTACCACCGTCTATAATGATTTCAAACCGCCGACTGGTGAGTTTCCACTTTCTTCCTCATCACGTAGTCTCTTGTAATTGATAGCTTTGGTCTACCATGGCATTTATACTTAACAATCTGCCCGTAGGCCTAAGTCTTATGCTAGCTAGTGATGGACATTCACACACAACGTGTGCTACCGTCTCAGCCTCTACCTCAGGAGTACTCTTAGAAGCTGTCCCGTACACCCCTTGTGAGGTTTTCTTGTCCAAATCTTTAGAATCTCTCCATAGGCCAATAAACACCGGAATTCGTCAGTCAGAATCTCAAAATCTAACGCCTTAGGGATTTTTATACAAGAGTGTTAACTTCTCTCCGCTCGACTTATTTAGCCAGACTCCCTTCAGAGACAGGAACAGGAACCGGACGCCACTACGTAGAGGTATAAGTCAGAACTTCTGACAGTGCACTCAGTTACGGCAAGCCATATCTTTGTACCTGCCCACTGACGGTCAACTCAACAATTATTTCACTACCAAAAAAAATGTATAAATAAGAACACCTTAATAAATAAAAATCCGCACCAACTCTTAAATATTAATGGTAAACAAACACAATTTTATTTTTAAATACGCCTTCAGTTTGCTTCGTGCACAAATATCTTAACTTTCCTTTCTTTTTATTCAGATTAAAACCTTATACGTAATTAAATTTATATATTCTGCTATACCAAATACACTTCATACTCTTTTAATCAAAGGGGATAAAAAGAAATGGCAAGAAATGGTAGATACGTCTTAGAAAAATTTGCTTAATTTTTGCTTACTTAAAGCTAGTTCTGGATATGTAGAATACCTCCACATTTCTAGATACCTGCGGGTTTGGTGACATCTTTCCCATAAATCTTACCGTTATTAGAAAGTTAAACAAATAATGACTTGGCGCACTGCCGTACGTCTTAATTTAAAAACAAGTGCATTTATTTTGCTGCATTTCATATCTCTGCAAAGCTCTACTTCTAGTGACTTATTGAAAGAGTAGGGCTCCTTCTACTCCTTTAAAATAAGATTTGTTGTTAAGAGTATCTGCATAATCCAGTCATTTGAGACAAATGACTAGTTTGAATAATTTATAACAAAAAATTAACCGCTTTTTTTAGTAATACTAAATTCGTAGTGACATTTAGCAATTGGTCGTGCTACAGTTTCATTTTTTAGCGGATCGTCAAGGGATAGAAAAATCGTGCAAAAGTTAAGTTTCAATTAAAGTTAAGTAACTTATTAAAGTTTGCGCTAAATGTATTTTAGCCGAGCAGTTGCGGGGTAGAGACTTTATCAGAATTAAATATGTAATTTAATGGAAATATACTAAAATTGGAAATTTGGCTATCTATTATTTTATAAAATGTCAACATTTAAAGAAAAATGTTTATTTTTTATATTGATTGCCTGCCGCACACATTACTCTTTATCGTAGAACTACACTAATATTGAATAATATTGGAATGTGTTGTCCACATAAGTTTCGTACTACACAAGAATTTCGTTGTGTTCCCCGACAAATTAATGTTTTTTTTTTTTAAATTTTGAAGTGTATTAATATTAGAAAAAAAGGAAGTAATTGTGAGGTAAGGTTATTTCGAAAGAAATCCGTGAGCTTGTAATTATAAAAGTGAATAAAAAATATTAATTTATTTCTTTAACTTGTTTCATTTTCTTTAATTGGCCAAATATATAACTTTAAAGCTGTGGCTCAGAAGCTTGATGTACGGATACGCAACTTCGAGTTAGCAGAGTAGCATATGTGGTACTATATTTGGAATTAAATTCCCAACTTAAGTAATTCCTATATGCACTAATATATGGACGTAACATCTTCGGCTAGGATCAATTCAACAGCCTTAGAAATTTATTTCAATTTGTTTGTCAAGAAGCAATTCAAAAACAATTTATGTTTTTTCAGTTAAATAAGTAAACTATATATATATAGTTTTAGTGAAACTTGGCACTGTTGCTTACATTGAGCACATAGACAACAAGTTACAATGGGACTTTAGGATTTTTTCAAAAATTCTGGCGTTGCATTACATTACGTTTTATGAAATAAGAGCCCAAATTATATGCAAACGGCAAATATGTAAAAATAATTACATGAAAATTTAATTTACCCATTTTTTTAGGCGTAATTTGACAGGATTTTCAGGATTTCGTGTAAATTCTAGCCCTTCTTATTCACGTCCAATAGGAATCTAATCATGGTTTCACACGAACATTCAATCTACGAGCTGTCGCCCGTGGTGCTTTCTCCTAACGCAACATCAATTATATCAATTACGACAGATAGTGGTAGTAGTTTGATTTATGGAAGACGACGCGAATAACTTTCTTTCCTCAGGAGCATGAAAATCTCCATACTTGTTGTATCTTACAACATCAATATGTATCAAGCATTCGACATGGTATTTTTTTATGCATTTATGTGAAATAAACAAAAAATTAATTACTTTTTTGGAAAAAAGCCTTGCTCTGCGAAGCATGTCTGTCAGTTTATATAAATAATCTGCATGCATGCGTCGTCTTACACGTAGGAAGCAGTATTTAAATTAAGGATTAATAGCTCAACTTTTTATATTAAAGAAATTACAATGAATAAAGACAAATTTGGCCAGGCATGAGGAGCCTATAAACAAGCAATTTAAAACAAAAGAAAAAAAAGAAATGAGAGAAATGAAAATGAAATTAAATAATCATCAAGGGTTTTAATGCAACTTTTGCATGTAAGTCGTAAAACAAACAAACAGAGCGAATATGAAGCAAAAAGAACCCAGTCGATGATAATGGTAGTTATTTCAAAGTTAAGAAACAATTTTTAATAGCTTTATGACTTAAATAAATTTTACTTACATATATTTTTAGCAGCAATAGTGTACATTCAACATAACTGTAACTTAACTTAAACTTGCCTTGGCATCGTCAACTTAGTTTAACCATAATGAAAAGCAACAAATGGCAGCATGCGGTCTTAAATATTTTAAGAAGGATTTATTGCACGGACAGGACAAGCTAAAAGATATGAAAAGCACAATTTAAATTAAATCCACATTCGGTACTGGCGCACACAACAATGCACTCACTATGTTTAATTCATTTCGATTCATGTGTGGTCTCAAGGAACAAGTTTGATTCTCAATCGAATGCAACAAGGAGAGCTTATATTGCTTACCAATTCCGTTTGCATGATTTTTTGTTAAACCAGGTCAGTTCTATTTAATTTTAAATTTATAATATCTGGACTGAAAAAATTTATAAAGGCGATGGAGAGTCAGATTCGGAACAAATATTGATGCTGTGTAACAGTCTACACTGCTGTAGGACATCTGTCATTTGAGTAAATGCCAAGAAGTTGTTTTAAAAACGAAAATCTTGTTACATATTGTGGCAACACTGACTGTTGGCTGATGATCAGCTGTCAAGTGTCATTATAGAATGACTTGTAAAATAATATAGTAATTTGAATAATACTAATTTGAAAATAAAAGTCTAAGTTTTTGTTTAATAAAAATTATGTTCTTTTATTATAATTAACCACAGGTTATTACACTGGCGACGAGTGGTAAATTGTGGAGATTTGATATTAGCATCAAATTGCGTGAAATTGAATTATTTTTCTTTAGATTGGTTGAATACCAGACAGCATTCAATTGCGTATAAGTTTTTTTTAAATTTGTGGAAGAACACAAATTGCATTAAATTGCCTGAGGAAGATTTTATATTGGTATGTTATCGATTAAGTTCGGCATATTAAACTGGCATCTGTGGTGTAGTTTAGGTTGATTAATTTTAATGAAAATTTTTACAGTCCTTTGAATGGTAAAATGGTGGAAGTTATAAAACCTTTTCTTTGTGATGCCATAGAGAAGTCGCTTCTTCGACACGAATGGGAAATATGGCTAAGATCATTTAGACTTTATTTTGCAGCGGAAGAAATCGTTGATGATGTCAAGAAGAAGAATAAGCTTTTGCACTTAGGTGGCCCCCAGTTACAGGAAGTAATATTCAATATTCCTGGGGCATTGGGAGAAAGTGACGGAAAGGATGGTATTAAAATTTATGATATTCTAGTGGAGAAGCTAAGTGAATATTTCTCTCCAAAAACAAACACAACATTTGAGCGGCATTTATTCCGGAATATAACTCCTGTTGAGGGTGAGAATTTTAATAAGTTTTTGCTTCGGCTACGTCAACAAGTAATAAAATGTTCATTTGGCAATACTAGGGAAGAAATTGAGGAAAATTCCATAAAAGACAAGATAATAGATTCTTGGGCCCCTCTCGATTGGAAAAAGAGAATGTTAGAGAAGGAGCAGAGTCTCTTTGAAATTATTGACGCATGCCAAGTGTACGAGCAAATTAACAAAACTTCTCGTAGCATGCTATTCCACACTGAGAAAGAGAAAGTAAACAAAGTTTCCACGAAAATCAATGTTTAATCACAGCCGTCAACCGAATGCAGCCGATGCGGAAGAAAGGGGCATTTGTCCAATTCTTCTGAATGTCCTGCCAGAAATGCAAAATGCAATAAGTGTTCTTTACAGGGACATTTTGCAATAAGATGCAGAACTAAGAAAAGGAAGTTTGATAATGACAACAATGTACCGTACAAAAAAAGGCGGCCTATAACAAATGTTCGTTGTATTGCAGAAGGGGATAATTCCAATTCAGAAATTCGAGAATTCGGCTGTTTTAAAATTGGGAATGATGAACATAAAGAGGAAAACATATGCTGTACTAGTGGTGGAAAAAATATTCCAATGATAATTGACTCCGGGTGCCGTTTTAACCTCATAAGCGAAAACGATTGGAATTTATTACAAGTATCAGAAGCGGTAATGTGGAATATACGCTCACATTCTGAGAACAAATTTAAAGCATATGCTGCCATTGATCCATTGGAAATTATGGCGGTTTTTGATGCTCCGATATGCGTTGGTAATAGAAAAGAAATAATATCTTCATTTTACGTTATTAAGAAAGCGAACCAATCTCTCTTGGGAAGGGAAACAGCTCTTCGCCTAAATGTGCTTAAATTGGGATTGGATGTTAATCAAATTCAGGAAAATGAAAAACAACCCTTTGCCAAAAATCCATGGAGTTAAGGTATCATTATCTATAGACCCTTCCATAAATCCGGTCCAGCAACCAGTACGCCGTGTTCCTGTTGCGCTTGAGGAGACGGTGTCTAATAAAATAGATGAGGCATTACGACTTGATATTATAAAACCTGTTTTCGGTCCGAGTAAATGGATTTCTCCTATAGTTGTTGTTTTTAAAGGAAATAACGACATTCGTATTTGTGTTGATATGAGACGGGCGATTCGTGCTATTCTTCGTGAAAATTACCCTTTGCCCACTTTTGAGTCATTCATGAGTAGATTGAAATCAGCAAAAATCTTTACTAGACTGGACCTTAAATCCGCATATCATCAGATAGAGTTGGATGAATCAAGTCGTGAAATCACAACCTTTGTGACACATAAAGGATTTTATAGATACAAACGATTGATGTTTGGGGTGAACTCAGCTCCCGAAATTTTTCAGAAAATTGTGGAAAGGATGCTATCGACATGCCGAAACGCGCTAAACTATATCGATGATATTATAGTGTTTGGAAGTTGCGATGAAGAACATGACGAGGCATTAAAGACTCTCATGGATATTTTATGGAAGAACAATGTTACCCTAAATCAAGAAAAATGTGTATGGAAGACTAAAAAACTTATGTTTCTAGGGCACGGGCTTTCGGCAGATGTGTTTACTGCGGATCCAGAAAAAGTAAAAATCATACAGCAGTTTCGAGTTCCAAAATCAAAAGATGAGGTACGCAGTTTTTTAGGCTTAATAACATATATAGGAATGTTTTTGCCTGATTTAGCAGATATAACTAATCCACTGCGGATGCTATTGACCAAGGATGCAAAATCTGTATGGGGCCAGATGCAAAATGATACCTTTAACAAATTGAAGATGATGTTATCCGAAATACCAAACCTGTCATATTTTGATCCAAAATTAAGGACTAGAGTCATAGCTGACGCAAGCCCTGTAGCATTAGGAGCAGTTTTGCTACAATTCGATAACGAAGGGGAGCCCAGAATCTTCTCCTTTGCAAGTAAGAGTTTATCTGCCGTTGAGAGAAGATATTCTCAAACCGAGAAGGAAAGTTTGGCCCTAGTTTGGTCAGTAGAAAGATTTTACTACTATCTTGCTGGGTTAGATTTTGAGCTCGTAACTGACCACAAACCTTTGGAAGCCATTTTCAAACCGACTTCGAAACCTCCGGCTATAATTGAAAGATGGTTACTTAGACTACAAGCTTTCAAGTTTAAGGTAATATATCGTAGTGGAAAAGATAATATAGCAGACTCAATATCTAGACTCTGCAAAATTTCTGATGAAGACTCTTTTGATGCTACATGCGAGGAATCAATTTTTCATGTACTACAAAACTCAGTTCCTAACACCTTAACTATATCTCTAATAAGTAAGGAAAGCAACAAAGACGAGGATATTCAACAGGCGATTTCCTGCATGGAAAATGATTGTTGGGATTCGAATTTATCAAATCCATACTATGTTTTTCGTCATGAATTATCAGCCATTGGATCAATTTTACTACGCGGAAATCGAATTATAATACCAACATTTTTAAGACCAAGGGTATTGGATTTGGCACACGAGGGCCACCGTGGTGAGTCGGCAATAAAATGTCGTCTTCGATCTTAGGTCTGGTGGCCATTAATTGATAGGAACGCCTAGAACTTTGTAAAATCGTGTCGTGATTGCCTCTTAGTTTCACAACCGTTGAAACCAACTCCAATGCAAAGACACCCATTTCCGAATGGGCCTTGGCAAATAGTGGCAACTGATCTTCTAGGACCACTGCCTAATGGGGAGTATGTTTACTATTCCAGATACCAAGAAGTTGTTTTCTTGAAACGTATTACTTCTGATGCTATAATTAAGGCCATGAGGGAAATTTTCTCTAGGCTTGTATTACCCAGAACAATAAGGACTGATAATAGCAGACCATATATCAGCGATGAATTTAAATGCTTTTGTGATGAAAATAGCATATCCATAATCAGAACACCACCCTATTGGCCTCAGGCGAATGGCGAAGTGGAAAATATGAACATATCCTTGGGAAAACGATTGAAAATTGCAGAAGCGAATAAGCTAGATTACAAGGACGAAATTCAAAAATTTATACTTATGTACAATGTGACCCCACATGGCACAACAGGTTCAGCACCGATTGAGCTGATGTTTAACAAACGTATTCCTGATAAGATTCCTAGCATTGAGGATATAGCAGAATAGGTAATTGAATCGTCAGCTAGAGATAACGATTTAATAAACAAACAAAAAGGAAAAGAAAAAGCTGACACGAAGAGAGGAGCGAAGGAATCTAATATTCAGATAGGTGACAAACTCACTCCGAATTTTGATAAAACTATTTATGAAGTTGTTGAGAGAATTCGAACTGAAGTTAAAATCGTGGGAGGAGGACGAACATATAAAAGAAATATAAGTATGGTGAAAATAATTCCTGAGGGCATGACACATCGGCAATGTCTATGCTCGGAACCATTACCAGCCGCCAAAAATCTACAATTGCCTAATAATGACTTGTATTCATCCTCCAACAACAATCAACCGCCATCCACCGTTGATCCACCGGAAACGTTACCCAGACCGCGGGACTGCTGCGACACTGATTCCTATGAACCTGAATGTCCGTCGTTTTCAGGCCAAGGACCGCTGAAGCTAAAACTGAAAAAGGTGGAAGGGATGTGGCAACACTGACTGTTGGCTGATTATCAGCTGTCAAGTGTCATTATAGAATGACTTGTAAAATAATATAGTAATTTGAATAATACTAATTTGAAAATAAAAGTCTAAGTTTTTGTTTAATAAAAATTATGTTCTTTTATTATAATTAACCACAGGTTATTACATTGGCGACGAGTGGTAAATTGTGGATATTTGATATTAGCATCAAATTGCGTGAAATTGAATTATTTTTCGTTAGATTGGTTGAATACCAGACAGCATTCAATTGCGTATAAAAGTGTAAGTTTTTGTTTAATAAAAATTATGTTATTTTATTATAATTAACCACAGGTTATTACACATATCTTTTCGCAAGTAGCTTTCTAACTGTGTATTACGATATAATATCTATTGACAAGTGGGGATACCAACGAGTTCTTTGTAAAATTTTCGTAACCGTTCCACCAAAGATAAAAGATATAAGTTTGAGTTACAATTGAAATTAATAAAGAGGCTTGAATGATAATAGGTTTTTCTTTTTTTTTCATACTGTTATAAAGAATTAGATATTTGGAACGAATTTCCATCATCTCTTGTCAAGTTTGGTTGGGAAAAAACCGGTTTCCGCCATGTGCCGAATGATGATCTAAAATAATTGATTTTTTTAGTCCAACAATCAGCTGCTTTAATACAACAAGAATGTCGCCGTCTTTCCAATGTAAAAGCTTATCTTTCGATTTCTTTTCTACACGCGATCAGATGTCGAGTGATGAAGCTTATTTTCCATTAAATGTTTTCGTGAATAAACAGAATTGCTAAATATGGGCAACAGAAAATCCTAGGATAACTCACCGCCCACTTTTCATGTGGAATATCACAAAAAGAATCATTCTATGACAATGAAGTCGGTAATGCAGTTACTTTCGCTGCTGCTTAATACTACAGGCGAACCCACAAATGTGAATTAAACAAGCTCCATTTTGTTGGACATTTTCGGTCAACACATTATTTCAAGAAGCAGAGAAGTTCGTTAGCCACCGCATTCGGCGGGTTTAACCGCTTCCATTTTTTTTCCTTTAGTGGAGGGTCAGAACGTGTACATATGTGTAAGCTGTAAACCATACCTCGATGAAAATATAATAGTCAGCAAGAAATTTAAGCGAGAGCTTTGAAATGATTAAAATATCATGGAAAACGTTTATGAATAGGAGCGACTAGTGAAGCCGAGCAGGAGCACCACTTACGTCACACTGATTTTTACGTTCAAATTAACCGAATTCATTATTAATGAAGTGTAAGAAAAATTGTCTGTACTTTATTTCAAAATTGCGTATTTAATTTCAAACTGTAATTTATTCCGCCAATTCCGAATTATTCATTTATAAGGAGGACCGCAAGATCTTGTTCATATTACATGTTTCATATTTATTTATTTAAGGTAATACATACTTGCAAAACCAGATTTAAATATTTTAATATATAGTAGGGCTTAGATGCTCTGTAGTACATATATCTATAATTACTACTATAACTAACATAACAAAAGAAATGTGAATAGGAATACAAATAAATTATAAAACCAATTTTATAGAATAGGCATTATAAATAAAAATTGATTGATGTATATGAGAATTCCAATTTTATCCTGTATAGATTAAATATAAAAATATTTTCATTTCAATTTTATTTATTGTATTTCTTATGATTTGTATCCTATCCGGTAATCTGTTCCATAGTCGGATAATATTTATAGGAAACTGCCACTCGGAGATTAGGCTTTAGTACCTTATGTTTATTAGCCCACATCCTCTATTTGACATCGCAAAACTTAAACGGTTATATAAGCACAATGGTAGTTCTGAGTTTATTATTTTATGTAAGAAAATAAGAACTTTGCTGCTTATTAAGTTTTAGAATATATTGTCATACATTTGCTTTGAAAAGTTGCTTATGTGTCCACGCCTCTGTATACCAAATCATATCAAGCTATATTGTTAGACACAACGTTGAGCTTGAGAAAACTTGCAGAGTCACAACGTCCGAAAATTTGACATCATCAGATAAGTTTTGATAATAAGCATTCTGAAGTTAGATACTCTGTATGAGTATATTCACCATAAGGGACGTAGCGGCGACTGAACTGTACATGCTATTGGGCTAACATGATTTAATCGACTTAGTGTTTCATTGAATGTAACACCTAGATTTTTCGTTGATGTGCCCATTTATCATTTATATTTATTTATCATTTTTGGTAATTTGTCATTTCATCGAAGGTTGTTGTTAAACATTTGGATTTTTTGTGAAAAATATTGCGTTTTGATTTACTTGTCTTTAAACAAAGACCGTTATTTGATGCTCACAAATATGCCTTGTTGAGATCAGAGTTTAGATTGTTAACATTTTACTATAGCGAATTGTAGGATGAATTATGATAGAATTGGACATCATCGCCATACATGTGTAGTACAATACGGTATATGTCGTTTGCATATATTGAAAAACAAAGTTATCCTAAGGTGAAGGAGCTCCTATTGTAACTGACAAGACTTTTGAGTACTTATCTTTTAAATAAACTGACTGAAAAGGATATGTTATTGATTTAGTTGTTTAATTAAAATTTTCTATTAAAATTTTTATTAAAGCACAATTGAACGCCTCCTAGTGGAGATCTAAAGATTCCGATAATCATTAGACACCAAGGTTTTTGACTCCACTGTACTTCTACGCTCATAGTTAAGTCCAAAATTGCGACTGTGTCGCGTTTTAATACATTTCAGCAATCATTAGAAAAGCAAAGCTGAATATGTAATGGCAAATCCTGAATGTGACCTCTACAATAACTATACAAACAGAAAGCTATCAATCATGCAGATTTAAAAAAGCTTTTCAAAACGACAGTGTGAGCCATCAGCGGCACTCACGCTGAGATTATTGATCCATCGTCAAATGAGGTTTCAAAGGCATGTAGGTTTCAAAGTTTTAATGTGGAAACCGTTTATGTCCACAGTTTGCAATTTTTGACAGTGAATAGAAAGTTTCCAGGGTTGTGTGATTATGCCGAAACTTCGACAATAGCTCCTGTTTGTTTGTATATGTTTAACAAAACGTGTGTTTTATTTTAGGTGTTTGGTGAATATATTAGTGAATGTATAGTAATTTACACTACATCTAGAAAATTGCGGCTGAAAGAAACAAATTGATAATGTAGATTTTAAAACCGAATCAATTACAGAAATGCAAGTGAAAGTCATTGTTCTCCGGCGAGTCCGTTTTCTCCAATTCGTTTATTGCAGTCAACTGTGAATTTTTTTTGATTTGTGTGGGTTCTCAAATCCGGCCCCTGAAAAGAGATAACTGAATATAGTCGAAATCTGTGGAGTCCTATAGAAACAAGTTGATACTCCTTAAGAAGAAAAAAATTCGACGATTATTGCGTGGGTTCTACATAGCAGGACACAGGCACTTCGTAGCACATTTCTATTTCGAACTTACTTTATATTCTAAGCCTGACTTGTGTGTCTCTGCATGTAGGCTGATCTAAATCATGTCAAGCCTTTTAGCAGGTCAATTCGTCAATTTGCTCTGCAGGCTTGCTTCTGTTTTTCTCAGCTTATCGGCCTTGCAATTTCCTAGGATTACAAATTTACTATTACCAAATAGACAGAATAAGGCTATCAACATTTAGGTTATTAGATATTAACTGTCAGTTATGAAGGATATTTAATTTGCCAAACAAAACCATCTTTTTTAAACTTTTTCCATAAATTCAGTCACAAAAATAAATGTTTTATTGCTGACCAAGAATCAAATACTTTAAAATATGTTAAGCCATAAGATTTAATTTTTCTCAAATTTTTTTTTTAATTTTGTCCCAACTTTTTTACAATACAAATGTATAAAAAAAATAAACTAATCATACTAAATTATTATGCTTCAGTACACTTCGATGCCCACAGCTAGCTCATGGCAAGATATAGAACTGCGTTTGAATATAAATTTTAAGTGTAAGTAGAGGCGTTTATTTTCTCATACCCAAAATCAAATTGGTTTAAAAATTGTTGTGAAGGCAACCGTCCTTTCTTGAAGTCAATCTTTTAAACCAGACCACACATAATATTTAACAAGGCGACAGGCTATCTTGTTTTCTTGTTGTTATTAGTGCTATACCTTAATTTTTATAATAAATTTCAAGTCAAATATTATGAGAAACTTATTTTAACATGCAAGGGAAATGTTATTGTGAATCACAACAACAAAAATGATAACGGCTACAAAAACAACAAAGTAGTATTAAACCCTGTCTTTAGACTCTCTTGACCAGTTGGCAGAACTCATTTAACCCGTCTAGTTTGCAAGAAAATAATAACTGCGACAACGACGGTTTCAAGTTAGCCTTCATGATCTCCACCAAGTCTCTTTCAGAATAATGCGACCTTTGTTGTTTTCTGAGCTTCATCACTGCATTCTAAAAATCCAGAACCACCCCAAGACGGCGAGCCCTAGCCGGTGCTAAACGCCAGCATGCCAGCACGGCCAATGATCTGAACGAAAACACATAAACAACATACTAAAACATAAATACACCGACCATTACAATCACTAGTTGTAGTGTACCTATCCAAGCACAAAACGTTAGCCAATAAGATCGGCCTGGTATCAAAATGGAATACAGGAATCTGAGTGTGTGGCTCATATATAACATTATCTATAGAATATGGCTTTGGAATTTCCACCGCAATCCTGTGATGGCATTTTCATCACCTTAAGAAAAATATCACTTTTACAAATACAACTGTTAATCTTTCTTTACAAATGGTTTTGCAATTTATAAATCTGAAAAACGGCCACCCCGACTGCGGCATGACGGTGCGATTGTTGAAAAGCGTGGGTTCAATCGTGGTTATTTTGCTTAGTATCTACTGTTTCGGTTCTGCAATTCTGTTCGGGTTTTTAAATTATTCCCTAAAAACTACCTTTGGTAAATTAGTCTTCGATTTTGACTTACTCAACTGCGCTAATTTCCCTTGAAAGTTTTTCTTTCAAACACACGAGTCTGTTATTAGTAAATTTTATCTGGAGTCCACATTTTCTTAATTCGAACACATTTCTTCGTTGTATATAATTTTGTCAATGAACCTAAAATATTAATTTCATTTTGCCACTGATGCATATTTTATTGTTTGGGAAATATTTGCAACATACCTTGAGTCAACCGTTAAAATGTCTAGTAATTAATAATATATCCAAGCTTAATCGATTCCCATTCAAGGGCTTTTGTATAATTTTAAATATGGTGCAACGTTTCTTTAAATTAACAAGATTGTCTTTTTGATTATTATGTGTCATACTCCTCAAATGAAAACGAATGCAAAATTTAATGAAGTAAAATAAGTACGGTCAAGTATTTAATAAACGACCACAGAAAGAATTGAAGCAGGCTCTCTAAATTAAATTGAGCCAGGCTCTCTACATTGACTGAAAAGCATGAAAAGACTAAAAGTTGCTATTAACACGAACTTATTTGTTTGGTCTTATTATTCCACTTTAAGATTTTGCAATTTACTTTAATTGATGTGTTGTCTGGCCCACTATATTTATAACTGGCTCCTATAAAACTTTCGGTTTGATTTTATCTGCATTTTTTTTTTTTTTTTTTGTAAAGGCAAATTGCTGTTCAGTGAGATGAATAATAATTATGGACAAAAAAGTGCATGTTTCCTCTTGAAAGCCCGAAAAATATTTTAGTATGTTCGTCGCAAATTACACAGAAGAATTATAATTTTTAATAAACTTTCCTTATCAAAAAATTTGAGCACGTTTTGTTGATTACTTTGCTGTTCAAACATTGTGCAAATAATTGCGGGATGCTCAGCGTTACGTGCAGTTAAATCCAAACTGTAGGCCGAACATAAATATCTCATTAAATAGGTGATTACATATTAGTAATAAATTATTAACAATTCTTCTCAATTAAAGCGATTTCTGCAACTGGTAATGGGTGTTTAAAGATGTATCGATGCATCGATGAAGGAATTATTTTAAATAAAATAATTTAATTATGTGTTTACATTAATAAACCGTGTTCACTATTTAATTTTCAATTTATTATACCGTAACCTTTCTGCTACAACCAACCATCTGTTCAGGTTAATGATGAAGAATAGAACCTAATCTTAAAGACATGTGTATATTTTGACATTTATTTCGTTAATACAACGAAACTTCTAAACTGCAATTGAGCTATGTAAATATTACATCTCGGATTCTCACCTCTTTCCGCAGCCACGGAAAGCAATTGAACAATATCATATTCTGTACGTAGTGGCTTACATGGACCTTACAAATATAAAAACAATGTCTTGAGTAACTCATCCATAGCTTGTCTTAATTCTTAATAACATCTATACGCCCTTGTGGGCAAACAGCTTATTGTTATAGTGTTCATTATCTACAGTGTTCTTTATCAATAAATTATGACCAATAAAGTTCGTTTGCATAAAAAATATTTTTAATTAAAAATCACTTTTATTATTTATTACATAAAATAAGTTTGTTGTGTTCACAAAGTTTATTTTATAACATTTTCTGGTATATTGCTGTATTGTAGATGTTATTACATGTTTCAGTATTTTTATATTAACAAGATGTTGATGAAAGATACGCTGTGTTATGGTACCACGGTGACATTAATTAACCACAACAAGTTGGAAGTGCAGTAAATTATAACAAAATGTATGTGGTTCGGTATTTTTGTTCAAAGTTTTTATGTGCTTTTAAATTTTGGTTGCTTTCACTAAGTATGTTTTGTGATTTCGATTACCCTGCATCTAAATAAATGGTAAATAAGGTTGGAAGTAGGTATGCACCTTTGCGCTAAACAACAATATGCTCTCAGTAAATATATGCACAAATACACGTAGTACTTATAAAGACGTTTCTCTCTTACCTTGTTCTCCGGTTTCTTTGCGAAATGGATCGTATATAAAATAAGCTCAGCAAATGATGAACAATAGTGTAGTGAAAACGGAACAAGAAGCAAAAATAAAAGCTCTGAAGAAAATAATAGTTTAATAATAGTAAAGGGTATTAAAAATTTAAAACAGTTGTTTGATTCTTTAAAACAAACAATAATATATACGTGGCAATAGTTATTTACATAAGCAATTAACTAATCGGATAAAAATAAGTAAAAAAATGATCGCCTAGCAATGACTGAGTGCAGTGCATGCAAGTCAGTGATTAGGGGTGATACGGGAATTAGATGCAATGGTGTATGCGGTAAAATATATCATTGCACAAAAAAATGTTCGGGCATAGACCAATATTCTATCGGTAAACAAAACCTTAAAGAATACAGAAGAGAATTTGAGACATCTTTGAGACAGAACGAAAATGAAATAAAACATTTGTTGGAGGCAATAGAAAAAAGGTATGAACAAAGGCTCAATATACTAGATAATACTCAAAAGACTTGTGAAAAAAATGTAAATGAAATTAAAAAACTTTTCGGCACAATAAAAGAACACGAAAATAAAAATGATGAGAGGTGTAACAACATAGAACAAGCTAATGTTAAGATGTGCAATGAGATAAAAAAGGTGATAAAGGAGACAAATGTCAAACAAAATAAGCTAACATTTTCCGATGCATTGAAAAATAACGTAGCATTGCCAGAAGTAAAAAATCAGGTACCATTAATAGTTAAGCCGAAAGAAAAACAAAAAATTGAAAAAACAAAAGATGATTTAAATAAAAAAGTAGATCCGGAAAATTTTAAAATTACAAACATTAAAAATCGAAAAAATGGAACATTAGTCATACAGAGTGAAAACATAGAAGAAAGGCAAAAGATTAAAACTGCTATCGAAACGAAAATGAGCGAGAAGTATGAAGTGAAAGTTCCAAATAATATTGAAATGTCTGTGGTTTTAACGGATATGACATTTAAGTACGAAGATACAGAAATTATCGAAAAATTAAGAAAACAAAATCAAATTCTAGAACATAGCAAAATTGAATTAATCAAAATATATGAAATTAAAAGAAATAATAAATCGGTTTTTAACGCGAAATTGAAAATTGATAACGAAACATACCCAAAAATATTAGCAGCACAGAATGTAAATGTTGGATGGGAGAAATGTAGAATCTTTGATGGTACGGAAATAATACAGTGTTTTAAATGCAGAGGTTTCAATCATAAATCTGTGGATTGTAAAAATGAAGAAACATGTTTTAAGTGTCATGGAAAGCATAGAGCAAAAGAATGTAATAAAGAGCAAATCCATAAATGCATTAAATGTAAAAGATCAAATGAAAAGTTCAATTTAGGTCTTGACGATAATCATATTACTTCAAGCAAAGAGTGTCCTGTATATAAAAATAAGTTAAAGTTAAAAAAAGAAGAATGGGTTTATTTGATTAACAACTAAAGAGTATACATGGCATTTACACAAATATACAAGGTTTAACTAACAACTTTAATCAGCTTGAGGCAATCGCTAGTATCGATAATCCAGATTTTATAATTCTCACGGAAACTCATGTAACTGATAGAATGGATGAAAATGAAACAAATATAGAACGATTCCATCAGTTTATTACGCTTTCCAATTCTTCAAGAACTGAGGGCTTAGTAATATATTTCAATAATGACTGGCAAATCAGATTGATATGTGAGAAAGTGAGAGATTTTAAATACTGGATAAGTGCATATTATGTCAAATATCGAGAAATGTCCTTTATTATAACAGCAATATATCGATCACCAAGCAGTTAGGAACTAGAATTTTATGAAGTTTTTGAAGATATACTTGAAGAATTAAGTGAAAAAAATACAGATATTATTATCGCTGGAGACTTTAATGTAGATTGGGTAAAAGAAAGCATCTATAGGAGCAAATTGGAACAAATTATTAATGATAATGGACTAAAACAATTAGTGAAAAACTATACTAGAATTACACGCGAGACGAAAACTATAATTGATTATGTTATAACAAATAATGTCAATATTAATGTAAATATCAGTAATTCAAATAAAATATCCGATCATGAAATTATAGAGATTAATGTTGAACATACTAATAAAAAACTGCACATGAAACCGGAAAAACAATCGATTTTTTTAAATATGATAAAAATAAATTCCAAAGAATAATTAGCCAAACACTTAAATTTGATGAAGGTTTAGAGTTAAACGCTAATGTAAATAATTTTGATGAAGCAATTGAAAACACTATAAAAAGACTAACAATTAGAAAAAAAATTTATGAAAAAAGCATTAAAAACAAATGGTTCAATAAACAATTACAAACACTTAAAGCCGAAAAAATTATGAAATACAACATAGCCAAATCTGAAAACACTTATGCAGCATGGTATAATTACAGAATAGCAAGAAATAAATACAAAGTTAAACTTGAAAACGAAAAAAATGCATATATAAACAAAAAAATTACTAATACAAAAGACCAAAGAAAAATGTGGAATAATATAAAAAATTTAGTGCTAAAGAAACCCAAATCTGTGATACAAAATGTGATATTTAACAATGTGGAATATAAGAACAATCATGAAATAGCAAACCAATTTAACGAATATTTTGTTGAAAGTATTAAGGAAATCAGAAATAATATAGAGTGTGTGCAATATATTAATCATATAAATATGAGAAATACTAGATTTGAATTTCGTTCAATAAATATAACAGAATTAAAGAATACGTGTAAAAGCATCAACAAGAAACCGGACTATAATAATGTTAATATTAAACTGATGTTGGAAAATTGGAACTTAATTGGTGATAAACTTTTAAATATCATTAACAAATCTCTAGATACTGGAGTTTTTCCTGAAAATTGGAAACTTCTATGGTAACACCAATTGAAAAAATAGTAAAGACAAATAAATGCGAAGAATTTCGGCCAATAAACACACTAAAAACATGTGAGAAAGTTATCGAGAAAATTGTAAAACAACAACTAGAAGAAAACAACTACTTGGAAAAAAATAATCTTTTATCTAAATACCAATCGGGTTTTCGAAAAACATTTTCATGTGAAACAGCTGTGAATTACGTTATAAATAGGTGGAAAAAAACTTAAAAAAAATAAGAAAATTATGGCAATTTTTCTACACTTTAAACGGGCGTTTGAAACCATAGATACAGAATTATTACTGCAAAAATTATTCTGTTACGGAATACAGAATAGAGAGTTAAATTGGTTTAAATCATACCTGACAAATAGAAAACAGATAACGAAAGTTAACGATTTCAAATCTGCCACAATCGATAATGGATATGGTGTACCACAGGGATCAATATTGGGTGCTCTATTATTTATTATTTATATAAATGATATGCCCAATATAATTAAAAAATGCGAAATAGTGTTATACGCAGATGATACCCTGATATTTAGTGAATCAGAATCAGACGAACAGTGTCACAGAAATCTAACACAAGATATCGAAATTGTAAATAATTGGTTGAAAATGAATAAACTTAAACTTAACGAAGATAAAACAAAGATAATGGAAATAAATATGGACAATAGTTTTGTTTTTAAAATTAATAATAAGGTAATAGAAAAGGTCGAAAAAATTAAATACTTTGGATTTATAATAGAGAAGAGAATTAATTTAAAAGAACACTTGGAATATATTTGCAAGAAAATTGGCAGAAAAATTGGATTCTTTCAGAGAATAAGAAACAGGGTATCCATATTGACAGCGATTAATATATATAATACCATAATAAAACCCCATTTTGAATTCGGTTCAACAATACTATATACATGATGCACAAACTTACAAATAGAAAGACTACAGAAACTTCAAAACAGGGCTATGAGGTCGATCATAAAGTGCAATAGGCTTACACCAATACAATTCATGCTAGACACACTAAAATGGGTAAATATAAAGCAGAGGCTTCAACTTAATACTTTTACCTTTATCCATAAGATGAAAATAGGCAACGCACCAGAATATTTAACGGAACAACTAAGATATGTAAATGAAAGCCAACCATATAATCTTCGCAATGCAAATGATTTTAGAATACACAGGGCTATAAACAACACAACGAAGAGATGTATACTATATAAAGGACTACAATTATTTAATCAGCTGCCATATTATATAAAGAATGAAAGTAATATTAATATATTCAAAAGAAATTGTGTATTTGCTATTAAGAACACTACTCATCAGAGCATTTAAAAAAGAAATTGTAAAGAAAACTAATTTTTATCATTGTAATTATAAAGTATTTCGAATACTACTTAAATAAATAAATAAAAAAATAAAAAATTTAAGATAATTGTGGAAGGCGAATGTCAGGTTCATAAAAGAACGGTGGGTCTCTGTAAGTAATTATGGTTACTTAAGTTGGAACATGCACTTCCAGAATGAGCTCTACTTCAGTAAGTGGCCTTTGTGTACTATCTGTGTAGACCAGCAAGTGTGCAAAGAATCTCTGTGATCTTTCCAGAAGGTAGTTAAGTAAAATCGAAGCACGCTAAGTTATATAACTTTGATGATTAGAGTATTTTAAATAAGGGAGGGACATCACTGGAGAGATGAGTAAAATAATCTGCGTGTGAGTTTTCAATGAAATGGTATTATTTTTATTAAAACGATATCGTATAAATGCACCTATACGAGAAGCTGATCCTTTAAATAAATATATAATGAATTTGAAGTATTTAACGCTTGCTCTCAGTTGTTTCTAATACGTACAGATTTGTTAATGGGTGTAGCTAATATGACCTCCTTAATAGAGTGGTAACAGTTTGTTTTGCCATATGTCGAGGACAGTTTTCAGTTATATATGGTTTTTAAATCAACAGTATCGACGTTATATGGATTACGGATGCATCCAAGGCTGATATTTCAGGTTTTCTGATATGTCGTTATCGGCGAAATTCTCGTTATAATTTTTTTTTATTTTATTTAAGTTTTAATCGCCGATATTTTGGTTTGAATGTTAAATATTGCGAAAAAGTTTATGAGGCGTAAGGTAGTTGAACACTGGAACCACTTAGATATAAAAGGTCACTGTGGTCATCCTTCTTGAGTACGTCTGCTTTCTTTTTGAAGTTCAGCAGATCATTAATTGAGTACAGCTTTATCTATGGTAAAAGCTTATGGAAAAATTAAATGCTCGAAAACGCGCCCGCCTTCCTATAAAAACACAAAATATTGGCACGGTATTATTTGTTACTTCACATTGACCATAACAACTTCTTCATATCAAATTAAAGCTAAAGGTTACCTTGAAACCACAACAGAGCTGAGTGACAGAGAGTTGTGCGTCAGATAATTGGTCAGTACTCAGGTAAGTATTGGGATTGGAGAAGTCAGGCTTTTATCATCAGAATACACCAAAAGTATACTAATCTCCGTTTTTAAGGCAATCATAAAATAAAAGAAATCTTTAATTTGTTCAAACATTTATAATATATATGCTAGAAGAATTTTGCGTAACTTACATTGCGAAGGGTGTATCTAAGACCCATACTAACCTCTATTGCCACTGCTTCTTATTTCATCGTTACATTATTTTCATTTTTATACCGTTGGGAAGCTGTCGCTTCGTTGTATTGTGAAAACCATTGCTGATGATATAGATGATGCTATTTGTAATCTAGGTGAAATGTCTACTAACGGTGTTGTTGCCGCTGTTTAACAATATACAAAATACATATGTACGAATCATACATATAATGAGTAGGCTATAGGTGACAACATACAAAAATATTATTTTCTTTTTGTCATACTTACTTATTTTTGTTGGTGTAAACATGTTGAAAAGTGATAAGAAATGTTGACGACAGAAATGTCAAATACTAATAGTTTATGTACGTTTTTAAATGATTAAGTCGTTTTTCGCACTTGCTTTGCTAAAAATAGCACACTGGCGGAGGAGAAGTGGCTAATCCTTGTTGTAATAATTTAAACTTAACTCTTAACCAAATCTCAAATTTAATTGGTTTAAAAAAATTTTATTTTGAGTAAAAAAACACGAAGACATGTCTCTTATAATAATGTCATATAGGCCTAACAATATAAAACTACATATTAAATCAATTTTTTGTGGTGGGCCGGGAGATCGCAGAATGGTGTGAAGATAGAAAATAAGTTTCCTGACACAGTAAGTTGTCATGGATAGTTCATATTTGTAGCCGCCTGCGGCAAGAGCTTGCACTCAAACGCTTTGATGCGCATAACAAAAATAAATATCTGCTAATAACATTCAGTATACAGCGAATTGTTTTTTTTTGCAACTACGTACATACATACGTAGTTTTTTATGGCACTAAACTTGGAAAAATAAGAAAGAAAAAAAATTGATATTTTCGGTTAATTTTGCATCATTATTAATTATTAAAAAGTCCTGCAGATTGTCACCGTATTCTTGTAAGAAATTATGAATTTTCTGAAATCACTTGTAGAGACAGGTTCCAACAGATAGTGATTTTGAAGTTGAGGACACAGAATGTTTGTGGTAGAATCAGAAGTTTTTTTGTATTACGAGCTGTTGAAATCTAACCAAAGAGCTGTATAAGACTTTTCCCATTTCTTGTGACCGCGCCTATGGATATACATTCCCAGTTAGCAAATATGCAACAACAGATTTATATTTTGCTTTTCCATATCATATTAATTAAAACCAAACTAACATTAGTGCATGGTGTCGCAATAATTGTTGGCACTGTTATTGGTTCAGGAATATTTATAGCGCCAACTAGAGTTTTCCAAAACACAGAGTAAGTGGCTAAAGAAACCTTAGAAGTAAACTTTTTAAAAGTAAGTATTTTATTGTTCTTTTTTCTTTATACCGCATTAATTATCATTTAGAAATTGAAAATGCATTAAAAGCGGAAATCGTATTACACTGGTCTGCAATGAAATCCTCCTTTAAGTCAAAATAGAAAGAATGTGAAGAGTTTAAAGCGCCGTATAAGAATATGTTTCCAGTTGCAGTCCCATCAAGTGCAGATATTTTCAATGGGCGTGGTAAATAGGACCCCCTAATAGGACGGTTACACTAGTTTGATTTTTAATTTATGACAACATTGGTACCACATTATAAGAGAACTTGGCTCTTAATGCAATTATTATATTCTTTCACGGAAAAACGGAAACCAATAAGGAACTTTACAAAATTTGGTTTGCAATATCCCTACCAATTTTTAGGCAAAGAAATTTTATGTTGAATACCTAAATATTAAGTGCGAATATTTCATATTCCTGTTACAAAAAAAAAATCGTAAAACTCCTTAAGAATTGAAAACGCTATTTTAACCAAAATGCACTATCACCTACGACATTTAATTTTGAATTGTACCTTTGTCTTCTCCACCGAATTTTTTTAATTTTCTTTTTGTTAAGCAACGGGAAATACTTGCAAGTATGAAAAGAAGGGACATCTATATACATAACATATAGTCAGTGATACCGTTCGGCATGTGATAAGAATAAATCCATTGCCAGAAGAAATATAAGACCAGATAAAATGTTGGCTTATAAAATGGCAACCATTTCTTAACAATAAGCCTTATATTCTGTAACGATTACGAGTAAGTATAATTTGTTTACTAGCGAAAATATATCACTTAACAGGGAGGGAAAATTCAGTACTCTTATATTTCATTATATACACACAAAAAAGTACTTTCTTACGAATGCATATATCTTTTCTTCCAAAAATGTTTGCTAAAATTTTTAACCTCGAATATTATGAACATATAAAAAACATCCTTTTCACTACTTTTTTTGGGCGAAAATCATTTATTTTTAAATTTTTCTTCGATTTCTCAGCTTTCTATAAACTAGCCAAAAAAAAACATACCTTTTTACTTTTTTCTAAAAAAATACACTTTTGTTTGCGAAAATTACCATAACAAAATTGTGTTGCAGGGAAAGAAATGACGTGCTGACTAAATTCAATGTTGTTCAGTTTATGGCGGCAGTCACACTGAAGCAGAGCTGTTAAATTTCGATTACGATTAGTAATCAATTACATTACTTTTTAAAAAGAATCGTAATGATTATATAATCCACTATTCAACAATTTCTGATTACTAATTGATTACGATTACAAATAATCAAAAAATAATCAGGATTACTTGCGATTACTAAAAAATAATCAAAAGTAATCAAAAATGAGTTCGACTACTTTAAAAGATTACTTTTGACTATTTTGATTACTTTTGATTACTTTTGATATTTGTCAAAAGTAATCAAAAGTAATCGTTTAAAGTAGTCGAACTCATTTTTGATTACTTTTGATTATTTTTGATTATTTTTCAGTAATCTCAAGTAATCCTGATTATTTTTTGATTACTTGTAATCGTAATCAATTACTAATCGTATAAAACTGAATGTAATCGTATTGTAATCATTACTTCTACGTTTAAAAAAAAGTAATCTAATTACTAATGATTACGATTACTAACCATTACTTAACAGCTATGCACTGAAGTAATCTACTCTATACTTCTAGTAAATCTACATACATATGAACAACTAAAAAACCTTTTCCATTTTCTTTTTTGTAACCCTAAATTTGGATTTTTTGGCTAAAATATGTTGAGTTGTCCAAAAAATTGCTTTTTAGAGGGATTTGGATTTTTAATAAACTCAGGTGAATTTATTGTTGCTTGCAGAAAATTATTTAAACTTCTGCAGAATTCTCGTATAAAGACGTTGGGATTAAAGTAAAATTAGGCAATGAGTTTTACACATAAGTTTGCTAGCTATGAAAAATAGCGCTGGATTTTCTCGTGGAGCCAATTGCAATGGGGCTGTTATTCTTACGATAATTGCTGGCTGTAGGATATTTTATAGTCTTTTAGAGGGATTTGGATTTTTAATAAACTCAGGTGAATTTATTGTTGCTTGCAGAAAATTATTTAAACTTCTGCAGAATTCTCGTATAAAGACGTTGGGATTAAAGTAAAATTAGGCAATGAGTTTTACACATAAGTTTGCTAGCTATGAAAAATAGCGCTGGATTTTCTCGTGGAGCCAATTGCAATGGGGCTGTTATTCTTACGATAATTTCTGGCTGTAGGATATTTTATAGTCTCATTCGCGTATGATTTCTTTGCTGTTTCTGTTTTTTTTTTAATTGTTTTCATTGCTCCTCTTCATTTATAACTCACTTATGTACACCGAAAATTCATGATTTTAACATAATTTATTTTCGTTTACGTTCTGAAATGATTCTTTGAGCATACTGTATAAATACTGACAGCAAAAACAAAAATAAAATATTTGCCTTTTTCTTGTTCAGGAGTTTAACACACCCTTGGTTTATTTAACAGTTTCAAGCAGTACAAGCCTTCGTATTATCTTGAGCATTAATATTCAATTGTTTGACGTTTTCACATATAATCTAAGACATAAATTAAATAAGACTTTGTTAACCCGCATTCACTTACTCCAAAAATATTGACACCTATTAAAGTTTTAATAACCTCAAAAACTGTTTTAAAAAACTGTAGAAGCTGAAATCTATAATACGGTCTTTTCTCCTGTTGTCTTCTTTAAGAACAACAACATAATTAAATCATTATAAATTTGAATAAATTGGAGCCTAAAATAAAAAATAAAAATTTATAAAAACAAGAAAAAAAAAGACTTACTAATTTCATTTAAAATCTTTAAATAAGTTTTTCCCTACATTCACAGTCTGGAATTATTCAAATTTTTAGTAAAGAAAAAAAATGTTATATACCAAAACTAATTCTTGTCAGGGCAAACAAACTTACTCACCTCGGTAGAAGGTGAGTAGGCCAAACAACCACAAAATGGAAGAAGATATGGATTATTAAATGAATTTTAATCTCATTAGGCAAATAATCTAGGGAAAAATCATAAAACACGTTTTATGATGCAAAAACTCTCACAGTTTTGATTTCCAAGTGTTAAAGCTAAACAAAATAAAACCATTTAAACAACAATAGGAAAGATACAAATCATAGACAAAATAATTATACCTATTAAAATTTTCGTTGGATTGAATTTCATATAACCAAGTTTTTGATTGATTATTTAATAAAATAGATTTTGTTCCTTTTTTTATAACAATTGTATAATTAACTTAACCAAAAAGTATACAAAATATATTTGAATCAAATAATTAACAGAATCAATTACAAGGTGGAACCAAACAATATCTAAAGTGGGTGTAAATATCTTAACTGGTGGATGAAGAAAAGACTTAATAACGTCAAAGTGAACCATCCATAACTACATAAAAGGTCCCTTAAACAACAACCTGTAGGGACTAAAAAAACATAGTCAAAAAACATAGTGGAAAAAGTATTTTTGTTCGAATATTCATTGAAAAAATTAGCAGGAAAATCTCTGCGCACCAGAGGTGCAAAAATTTAAACAAGAACATTATATCTTAAGAAGACAGGCTTTAGTAAACAGAAAAAATATTTACACCTATTATGGAGTTTCTTAGCTTTCAGCATTAACGTCTTTTCTTTTGGCAAAGATAAAAGCGTGAAAGCGTTCGTGATAATAATAAATACAGAATTGCTCACAAATCAATCGTACAATATATTAAATAGATAGTTTAGCAAATATAAAGATAGAATTATAAAATTGGATATATGAAATATTGCTTATAAAATACTTGCATTTTAACGGAAATGATCGGGAGAGTTGTAATAAAGTAAATGTTGGTACAACGAAAAATATGCTAAGGACTGGAATAGCCGGACAAAAGTCGGGCCAAAGATGTAGGAATTCAAATTAAACAGCTCTATCTTCCCATTGATATGAATTAAGTCACTATCCTAACTTTGAAAGTGCTTTAGTTTCAAATATTAAGAAGAATTATAAACGACGTTATCTGTTAAAATTGGTACAAATTTGTAAAACACCAATATCACAAAGAAATAATTACAAAGTAGATACAGATAATGTCGCTCATATATATAGGCATTTAATAAATATATAATAAAGTAATATTGTTTGTCTTTAAAATATTTAAACTTTTTCAAATGTAATATTATTTTCAGTTTGTATATGTTTTTGTTTTTTTTTTTAATTTAAAACTTCTTTCTTAGTATTGTGTGAAAATTTTGTCATATTTTATTGTTAATTTGAAGTGTTTGTAATATAATTATTATTTTGATGATGCTTATTAAAGACCTTAGTTTAAAATTAATTAATTAAATAAGATTCCAATGCCGATTAATTAATATTTTGAATTTCAAGTTTTAAATTTTTTAAATATAGTTTAGTTTTTGGATTTTGGTACATTCCCAAATTATGGTAAAATTTACTTTTTCTATTTTTCGGTTTAATTGATGCTTTTGAGAAAATTTAAAATTTTTATGATTTTTTTTTAATATTTTGGAGAATTTTGAATTTTGTGGGAATTTTTAATTTTTTTTTTTTGGAAATTCATCACTCGTGGTAAATTTTTAGTTTTTGGTTTTATATGTTTTTTAAACATTGATTTTGTTAATATGTTGATTTTGTTTTGATAAAATAAATGTTTTTATTTTTTATTATTGGAATGTCATTCAGCTTCGTTTTTTTTTTAATTTCGATTGTTTGGAAAATTATAATATATTTGTAATTATACTTCTTGAACTATAATTTGGGTTTTTGGTGAATTTTCGGATTTTGGTTAATTACACAAATTATGGTAAAATTTTTTTAAGATTAATTAAGTCTTTTGATAAAATTGATAATTTTTATGGTTTTTAATTATTTTGGTAAATTTTTAATTTTTTTCGGGTTTTTGGCGAAAATACGAAATTGTAACGAAATTTAAGTTTTTGTGGTGAATATTCAAAATACGGTGAAATTTTATTTATTGGTTATTTTTTGAAACAAATTTTATTTTGGTAGATACAAAAATTATCTACCAAAATAAAATTTTCAGGTTTTTGTAAAAAATTATAAATTCCGTCCAACAATTATGTACGTTTCTGGCGGCCTCGGGATGATAATTTCTCTAAGGGAAGTTTATATCATATTTGATAATGATTCAGAATATGCGAGTTTTATGTTATGGGCTTGGTTTCCCCGCAAGAGAGAAAATACAAATAGAAATCGATACATATATTTTGAACTTTTGTACCTATATGGCTGATTTCAAATAACAAAAATTTGCTAAGCTCACTAATCAAGTCGTCCAAGTTTCAAACTCCTATATTATCTAGTGCCGTCAGAAAGTTAATTTCAATATCGGACGGACTGACACCCTTAACCGAACTTCCCTACCTATAAGGATCCAGAATATATATACTTTGTAAATCGGAAATGAAAATTGTAGAATTTACAAACGGAATGACACATTTATATATTAATTTTTGTGAAGGGTATAAAGAAAATTGTATATATAAAATTGATAATAATTAATAAATAATAAATAATAATTTGGAGATAGAACTTTAATACTTATTGAAATTTTCTTTTACAGAGATTTGAGAGAGGAATCGATGAATACCATGGGAAATGAACCTGTATAACCTGAATAAAGCACTTGCGCAAATTAGAATTAGTCACTGTAAATGACCTCACCAACGTAGTATAGGCCACCATTTAAGATAGTGAATCACTTACAATTAATAGAAAACCAACTTTTTGGAACAAATGCTCCAACTGATCTCCTGAAAAGTACGTGTGTTTTATATCTATAATTAGAATGTGTACTTACATACATTCTGTAAAACTCTCATATTGTATGGAAGTGTTTTTATATTTAATCAACATTAGTTCCACGAAAACTAACTGAGCTGCCATAAGTTGTTTGAGAAACTTTTTTTTGTTCTTTTCTAAAAAATTTATAAAAATTTTGCACCGGATTTCTACGCATCTGAATATTTTAAACCAAGCCCACCTCAAATATTTTTTTAACCTGCTGAATAATTTTAAAATAATGGCTTGAACGGCTACTCAAGAATATAACTTAACATTGCAGAAATCTCGTATGTAAAACACCACTAAAAATTTGTGTTAAACTGGGTCTTATACTGCACAAAATCGACATAAAAACGGCAGAACCTCCAAATCTACTTTAAATAATTCCCAAAAAAAACTTAATCTTACTACCAAACCCTAAATGTCAAAAATATTTTTTGGCGAAACAGCACGAGTTGTGACTAAAATATCGTCTGAGGCGCCAAAAATTTGCATGGAAGACAATGAACATGATCTTCAAGCAAAAAATTTACACATAATTTATTACAGTTTTTAATACTTGTATAAATTTGTATAAAAATACCACAAAATCCCAAAATCCGTTCATATAAATGTGTTGAAGTATTTCAAATTCACACACGCAGCGTTAACATATTTCGATTATACGGTTTTCTAAATATTTTTATGTCGAAGAAAAAATATTGACAGAAGGAACACAAACGAAAACAGCTTTAATATATTGCAATAAATATTATCTTACGTTTAACTAAAGGTTTGTGGTGTTTGCTGGCAAAGAAAGGTTGACCGAACATACATTTAATAGTAGTAATGTAGCAAATATTTATTTCTCAACTTGAAATCTTTATTTGTGAACAGCGAAAAATAACCGCAGTGCTTTTGTATTTAGAAGATGAACTAATGTTTGCGTAAAAAATGATTGTGGAAGAAATGTTAGAACAATGGCAATGCTGAGAAAATTTTCTGTTTCTAAATAAATTCCTGGTTGGAGAAATTCACAAATATATAAAATTGTAACTAACTACCCTCGTAAGGAAAAAGCTTTCAACCAAATGATCGAATAATAAATAAACAAACATATAAATAAACACAGCAAGTAGTCAAAAACAATATTAAAAGAAGAGAGAAAATAAAAATATGGGAAACGATAAATCTCGCTAGATATTAATACCTACCTTTTGTTAATGAAACACCGCAAAAGCTCATTCGACACTCCATACCTTTTTGTTGCAAAGACACCAACATGTAACACATCCAGATGAATGTGCATATGTAAGCGGATATGTGTTCTTAAACATGTGAAATTGGCTGCTTATAGGTTGGGTAAGCTAACGATTTACCAACGATCAAAACCCATGTGTAGAAATGCGTATTTCAACCACAAAAGCACAGATACTCATAAATAGTAACGTATGTAGCTTGTGGAATTCAATTGCCATTTGCAAACCATTCAGGCGGTTAGTGATAATTTGGCGTAGAAAGTGAAAATAATATTTTTTTTTTTTTTTTGTAAAACGTGACCGGCAATGTTACTACAAAAGCATCAGCTAGAACATGGTTCTGCCATCATAACTAGTAGGAGTTAGCTACGGTCTAGAGGTAAATTGTATCACCACATTTATATAGAATTATTCAGGAATGTGTTTCTTGCAAAAATTAATTCGATAGTATAATTGCCGATGAACCGATGATAAATGCTTATAACCTTTATGAGCCAAATTACGTAGAAACATGATAGCTGAGTTAGCAGAAAATCTAGGCTTCTTTATTTCCAATATTTGCGTGAGAAGGAAAACAGTATTATAGAACTCGGGAGCAACTACAGCGCTGAAGATGCGTACATTAATAGAATGAAATAGTAGTTGATACAATTACACACCTACTTTAGCATAGTGCAGTGGCCTCCTTTACTAGATTTTTATGTATTTTTGGCCACATTTGAACGACTTTAAAACAACGAAGAGATATTTTAGGCCCTGAGCTTCACCATTCGGAAAATTTGTACACTTTAATTTTAAAATTTTTTTGTTTTTTTCCATGTGTTGAAATTAATTTATACAGAGCTATAGAAATCTTAATTTTAAAGATAACGTGAGAATGCTGTCTTTATTGATTATTGCTCTGAATGGATAATTTTTGAAAAGTTCAGTAATTTGACCAGCGCAAATTTTATGCCAAGCAATAAGTGTTCTTGTAGTAGAAATTATATAAACAAATGAGATAAAGGAGACGATATTCGGTTTATAAGTTTGTTTGCTTGATATAAAAAAATTATTTGTTTCCTGATAATGCTACACAATTAATTAGCGAAATATCGAAGAGAATAAACGAATTTTATAAAAGGAGACCTTCAAGCTTAAAAAATTTAATAAATTGATATTCGGGTACAATATCTTCTCCGGTGTGGAATATACTTATATGAGACATTTCTTTACCCTATGTAATCACACACTGTTTCGAAGAAGCTAACGAAGGATTGTTAACTCAGCTAGATCCCTAAATTATTCACTACGGCAGAGCAGAAATTAAGATTATACAAAATTTTCTTCTCGTTATTCTAATTATAGGAGATTCTGCCATAGTCATTTGACTATAACCCCGTTCTGCGCGCATGATTTCGAAATTTGCATTATCCAAATTTTCTAGTAGTCGATCTCCCATGTTTTTCAGATTTTTTTATGGGAATACGTCAGATATTAATGTTAAGGGGCCCACGGGATAACTAGGAGAAGAGTGATTTATTCTAAATTAGGTCGTTTTGTTGGCAACATCCTATATCAGCATTCGATTGTAAGATATCTAGGATTTTCGGAACTAAGCACGACGCTGCCTTCAGCAAAAACATTGTTTGATCAGATCTGTTCAAATATCGTATATAGTTAAACCTCTAAAAGTGTTATTCTTGCGTTTAGAACTTATACAAATACTTTAAAGAATAAATAGCCTTCTTGCGTATGGTTGGTAACTTTTAACATTGTCCATGCTTCCATATCGCACAAATGTTTATTTTTAACACGCGCAAATAAACGTGCAACATGCGAAAAAAATTCATTTTTGCCGCAAAATTGAACTGGTTGTGATGTTTGATGCCAAACCATTAATTTATGATTTTAAAGTAGGCGTTCTTAATTTGGGTTTCGCTTTAAAAGATTTGATTTGATTTGAACATTTATTTAAAAAAAAAGTAACTTTTAACGATTTTCTTAGGTAGTGAGTGCATTTATAGATATAAAATAAAAAAAATTTTCATTAATAAGAAGCATATTTAATTTCTTGGTTTTACTGTGACTGCATTCATAGAATAACAAATCGTTGAATGTCAAGTTTTTTTTAATAAACGAACATGCGGTGCAACAAAACAAAGCATTTGGTTTTAGAAAACGGATAAAAATTTGCACTTCACAGTACGTATTTTTTATTAAAAAAATAAACAATAAATAGTTACATGTGCAGTTGCTTTACACTAGATTCGATGAGAAACATGTTAATGAAATAAAGCCGGTGCTATCAAATGCATTATCGCGTTGCCTAAAGATGAGAAATATATCCCGTTTGTAATACTTCACACTCAACATAAGTTGCAAATTTTTCGAGAGCTTGGAAAATACTATTATTGACAGAGGTGACGAAACCACCTTCCAGGAAAAGTGGGCGATGATCCCGAAAATGATTTTAGAATATTTTAGAGGAAATCGAATACCGAGCAGTTCAGAGACCAACACAAGAGGTGAGTGTGTATGAAAATTTAGTTAGTAACTTCATGCGAGCACGAGGTCTTATAAATTACTTTATTAATCGCTGATTAGAGGCTTAGTATTTTCGAAATAGATCACGCAAAATGGTAATGCCCTACATGATCAGTAGGAAAACAAATTGGGAAGCACAGTGTCGAGTTCTTAACTAATGTAAGCTGCATTTGGTGGTCCTTCGTCTTAAAGTAATCTTATAAGGAATGTAAAAAGCTGTTCAATGACGAGAATAGAACAACGGACTAGATTTGGCATATTATAAGTAAAAATTTCATGACTTCTTCTATCAAAAAGTTGTTAAATTTAGATTCCCTTCACTATCAAATTATTCTTCCTTTCAAACAAATAAATATTGTTGGCAAGTGTAAACACACAGTGTCAGCACATAAATCTTATAAAAACAAAGAGTTCAACACAACCGATCATAATGTTCCTTACATGCATGTACGTAAGCAATACGTATTACCTTGCGGCTTTGTACGATTTTAGAATACCACAATTTCTGAGAAAGGTAGGATTAAACTAAAAGTATGTTTCATAAATATGTATAAAAACTTAACTGTCGCACAATATTTCTTAGGAAGCTTTCCGTTGATTTTTAATTAAATTTTAATTCGGGATTTCTTTGGTTAAGACTTCTGTTGGAAACAATTTTCGTCACACAAAGTACTACTATATGGGAGTCTGTTTCTTGACCACACCGATAAAATAAAACATTGGTACGATGGTAACGAAACTGACAGAGGACTAGCATTCGCGATCTTGATAGCAAGTATTTTGATATATTTTTCGAATTTTTTTCTTTGTTTATAAATCTGATATTTCTGGAACCGATGTCTAATTGTTTTTTTGCCAGTGTTTAAACATTAAACATTGACTACGCGATAGGAAATTTGGATTGAAACATTAAATTTAGTACCTCCACTCCATGACAGTATGTCTCTTGGACATTATTAAACATTTAAAGTTAATATAATGTCGATGAAGAGTTTGCATAGTGCATTATACCCATCTTAAAATCAACATCTCAAATATCTTTTTCCAATATAAAGATGAGAATATTTGCCGCATTGCTTAATTTATGTATAATTCGATTAGATAACATATTTACATATTTTGTGAACTTATCACGTGGTATATTACTTTTGATCTGTCAGTGAAGGATCGCGGGTTGCCAATTATTTTCTAAGGAAACCAAATGGTTGAATATGCCAGTGTGTGCGATCAAGAGGTTGGAAGGCTATCTGATATTGAAAGTCTTCTTTTATTAAAGAGGTAACGAATGAAGGATTGGTTGTAATTTCTAGACATTCCAACTACTGCAGAAGCATTCCAAATCAAAAGGTCCGAAAGACAAAATGCCTTCTTATATGCTTTTATCCTGTTTGATAGACCATGATAAGATAAGTTTCTTCCATAGAAAGAGTAAATGGTTACAGTAAGCAGTCCAAATAGCGAAAGTAATATTCTCCGTTACCAGTACAATTTTTATAACACTTTTCTTTCTTCTCTATTCTATTATTTTGTCACATTTTAGCTTCTCTTTTGTTATACCTCTCCCTTCTTCTTATCTCTTCGGGTGATCCATTAAAAACAAACATTTTCTCCTACAAAAATTTCGAAAATTCCCAAAATTTTTGGACCCACGCGTGACCTGGAGTAACCCAAAGAAGTCTTTACCAAATGGGGCATTCATACTGTTGTTCTTTTTGGAGCAGCTTAAGATTTCGAATTCACCTGACCTGAGTATATAAAAATAAAATTACTAAATGGCTACTCAAGCGATTGGAGCATTAAGAGCATAAACCGGTAAGATGTTTCTCTATCCAATTATGAGTAGGGAATATAAATAAATTATAGCATATTAAAACTACACAATGCAAATATGAAAAACCTCAAACTGACAATGAAAATTATATGCTAATACTATATGGTAATTCAATATCACCATTTAAGCAAGTAGTAGTGACAAAATAGTTGTTTTCATAGTGCATTTGAATTCATAGTCTTCTTTAGTTTTATTTCATGGTTGCTATTTGATACCCTTCCATACAAGATACCAAAGAATTATAAACACAGGTATGTAGAAGTGCATTTGCAAGGTATTAAAAAGCAAACTTATAAACTCGTTAATGATTCATAGCAATAATGACAGCAAGACCGACTACTGGTTTGTTTGAGGTTACTGCTTATGATAGAAAAGACAAAATGCCTTAAGTGAACAACAATAACTTTAAGTTACTGAAAAATCAAAGATGATATATAATGAACAAAACTTAGCAAACAACTATTTACTAGTGTTTCAAGTAGGGTTGCCAATAGATATTTTACATATACTTCAATTTATGGAAAAGCATGGAACGTATTTTTTATAGACCACTGTATTCACTGAATATTATGGAATATTTTTTTTTTCATTTTTATTTCGATTCACACGACACTGCTCTAAATATCTATGCAAAAAGAAAACAACTGCATTGGACAATGGCACGACACTATTGCCTTCGATTAGCTTAGGTAAACAATATATTACCACCTTCGAATTTAATTGCTCATTTAATTTGAGAGTTCCGCTGGCAAAAATTTATTTTTTTGCGTTTGATAGTCTTAGGAGTTGAAGTATTTAAATCTTATAACTTAAATGATTTGCTCTCAAATGAAAGACCTCAATCTAATTGAGGGTCATCAGTATAATATGAAGTTGTGGCTGAACTTGGGTTTTAATCGTTACCTCATACTTTAGTATCGAAAATAATTTTAATGAATAGTTATTTTTATATCATATAAATTGGCAATACTTTACGTTTCCCATATTTGGATTCTCTTTTGTTGCTCGAAATATGTCCTACAACCGCTGTGTAAGCGGCTTGATCTGTAAAGTAGCTGAGTGCACCCGCGAATTCACTCTGTAAGAGAGACTCGTAAGGTCTTATTATAGAATACACTATAAGTGGCGTAAAATTTATGCGTTCATTTTCTTATTCTACACATGTTACTAATTTGCAAAGGCGGACAAGCTACTAACAATTTATCGTCAAATATTTACTTGGTAACCCTTTTCGTATCCATTACTACTTGCAGAAGGCTATCTAAACGTGACGCCTAATAAATTCCATTTAAAATACTTAAACGAAATTCAAATTATCCTCTACCGCATATTTGTTGTCGAAAACATAAATTTGATTAAGGATCATTCATAAAAGAGAAAAGATAAAAACAGAGTTTTAAATTACTTAATTTCGAAATAAATTTTTTCAAGAATTGAATATACCTACACTTAATACTAAAAATAATCATTAGTGTTTAAAGTTGATCAGTAGCTTCAAATTATGCAGGTTTGCTTACCCATGTCACTTCACTTCACAGTACAAGTAAAAAAGTCTTTCTTTGTTTGTGTTTTCCCTCCAGATTTCAGTTTCTTTTCAATGTGTCAAAACCTACACCTACATGTGTCTTGAATGTCTATCAATATTCTATATTGGCGACATTTTACTGAGACCTGTCATGAATTTAAGATTTACTTCTATAGATTTATAGTCTTCCTGTAAAAGAACTAAAGACGGGGAGTTTACTTTTGTTTATTTTGACAATGTTAAATACTGCACTTGTCCGTCTGTCTTTAACGCACTTACTTTATTCATAAGTCTCCTTAAGTGGTTGGTTTTTCCAGTTGCTGTTATTTGTATTTAATTGTTTATTAATATGCTTGTAACATGGTTTATTTTAAAAACATGTACGGAATCTTAATATCAAATATTTCTCTATTTGGTTTTGAGAAAAATGCGTTATACTTTTTTTTAAGATTTTTAAAATATTTATATAAGTCGATGAAAGTGTAGTTAGGTATAAATTACTGGATTCATTTCCATATAAATTGATAAAATTCATAAATTCGTAAGAAAAACATAATAGATTTATGCTAAACTTTCTAAAACCCAAACATTATTACGCTTAAATCACTTTATTTTAACACTTTTAACTCTCCCCCTTACAAATTACTTCAACTGCAATAAATAAAAGTGAGTAGTAGTTTCTTATTGACCATTTTTGTAAATTTAGCGCACTCCCAGAACATTTTTTTAACCATGAATATACATTCAATGTAAAAATATTGGAATTAAAATGTTCATTTCAATACATTTTCTTCTTAACCGTACTCTTTGTTTGATATAAATCGTTATGTTTGAAACTTGAAGTTCAAGAGATAATACCCTAAATAGTTCTAGAAAAATTTCCATTGTTGCGCCACAATCTAAGCCACACAGAAATTTTTTAGAAATGCACTACTACATGGATCTTGTGTCCTCTTCCAAACGCTCCAACGATTTTCTCGGCGGTAAAACAATAAAGAATAAACAGATAATTTCACCTGGGTTCGTTATAACAATTTAATTCTTTCCAATTTTGAAAAATATTAGATGATAGTAATTCTATTCTCTTCACAAAAATAAAAAGGGTAATTTGTTTCCGACCCTACAAAGTATATATATTCTCGATCCTTTCAGGTAGGGAAGTTCAAATAACGATGTCCGTCTCTCCGATGTTAACCTCAACTTTCTGACGCCACTAGACAACCTATGATCTTGAAACGTAGGTCACTTGATCAGTGAGCTTGGCGAATTTCCTCCATTAAATATAGGTACACAAGCTTCCGAGATATGGGCAAAATCCCTATTTCTGTGTTTTTGTATTTTTACTCTTTACGGGGAAACGCTTATACACAAGCCCCTACAATTATCATATTCTAAATTCTTATCAAATTTACTAGAAGAGCCCCATATAGAAATTATCTTCTCGAGGGCTTCAGATAACTGACGGACTTAAACGCTGGACCGAACTAAACAATTTTCATAAAAACTTTAAAATTTCAAAAACTAAGAAAGAAAACCACATTAGTCCCAAATTTCACAAAAAAAAATCCGAAAAATTCAATTTTTTTTTTGTCAAAAAACAAAACTCTAGGTAAAACCGACATTTTACGAAAAAAACACCAAAATTTATGTTTCACCACAATTTCATAATTATATTATAAATTAAGAATAATGACACGATATCTCATATTAATCACCGAAATTGTAAAAAAAATTGTTGTTTAACAAACATATAAAAACAAAAATTTAAATTCATGGCAAATGGTGAATTCCCAAAAAAATTTAAACATCCCCAAAAAATTGAAAAGTCACCATAATATTTAATAATCATAAATATTATAAATTTTATAGAAATCTCAATTAATCTAAAAAATTAAGAAGAAGGAAAAAATTACCATAATAAAGGAATTCACCCATATCCAAAAAATCACCACAAAACCAAACTATAGTTAAAAAAAAATTAAATTACAAATTTATCAGTGTTCCACAAATCAACATTTAAAAAAAATTGCTCAGAGTTCTAATTTTTTTTTCAAAATTGCAAATACACCACAGAAACAAAAAATATTATTTTGCCAAAAAATGAAAAATCAGTACAAAATCGATGTTTTAACATAAAATTTCAAAACAAACCAAAACTCACCAAATTTAAATATTCGCTCCAAAAATTAAAATTTCACCACTGCCGAAAATTCTCAAATATACTGAACAAATATATCCAAAAAATCCCCAAAATATTTAAAAATCATAGAAATTATCGAAAGGGCTTTTTGTTTGAATTGACTTTGTCCGCCACTATCACGCATTGGACTCTGAAGTTTTGGTTCAAAGAGAATATAGGCGCACGTTTGGTAGCGTACTTCCGAGTAGATGGACCATTATGAGACTAGTCGCTAGAAGGCCTTATAATCCAAACCATTCCGTTAAAATAGAGGAATTAATTGCTGCCGTAGTTGCTGCTATACTAAGCAATCTCAATTTTTCAACAAGGAGATTATCTGCTCAAATGGGTGTCAGTAGGCAGACTTTGCATGCAATAATTCATAAGGATTTGCACTTACTCCCCTACAATATTTAAATGGCTAATAACTTAATGTCTGATGAGGCTTACTTCGATCTCAACGGCAATTTAAAGGAACAAGATTGCCGCATATGGCATATGGAGTGGTTCCAACCCAGCAATAATGCTTGAGATGGAATTGCAACCAATTCACGTCACAGTGTAGTATGCAGTTCCTTCATGCTGCATTATTTTTCTATTCGGAACTACGCCGATATTTACTTTTAATTCTGTGTGGTTTCAACAAAATGGTGCAACTGCACACATAGCTCGGCCGGTTCTGGCCGAATTACGTAGAAAATTTCCTAACAGGGACATTTCAAGGAACTTAACCTTCCGTTGGCCCCTGAGGTCGCCTAGCTTAACTCCATCACTTATGTACATGATACTGTTTAAAACCAAATTTAGTCAATAACAAACATACAAATGTATTTTGAGTTGAATTGTTACTGATCACAGTTAAAAAACTTACATATCGCACTTGTGTATTAACTGAATTTTTGTTGTTGTTAAATTTTAAATACATTTAAATAAACAAGACTGGTTTTAAGAGAAAAACCAAACAAAAGATTAACTTAAGTTAAAGAAGGAAATTAATATTCTAAACAGTAAAATATTTATATAACTTGAAATTTATCTATTGAACATGGTCAACGTTATTTATTGCTTTTCTTCTTGTTGTCTTTTATTTTCTATTAATATAAAAACATCCTCCTCTGACTGAACTCGCAAACACATAAATGCTTGAGTCGGTCCGCTTAAGACAGAATGTTGGGAAAAAAGCCAAAAAATAACAATTTGTTTCGTTTTAAATTATTGACTAGAAAAACAAAAAGTATTTGTTAAAAGGCATTAATGAATTGTATTAATTTTGCACAGTGGATTCGTTAACAGGATTAAACCCCAACCAAGCAACAGAATTAATGACATCGATCACAGCTCATGTGTCAACACCAATTAACACATTTTCAACTAGATCCACCTTCCATCACGCGCGGATTTAGTAAATAAAACTTAATATTTTCTCATACAAGCAATTTAAAAAAATTTTGTGCTTTGAAATACTTAAACTGATTTTCGGTTTATCGCCAAGACACGAGCTGATTAAAAGAAGATTGCAAATTCTGTTTTAAGGGCCCAAAAAACGGAACAAGCAGCTTTCATTTGTGGCGCACCAAAAATCGTGTCATTATCCTTAGATTTCTCTCCAGCAAAAACCTAAAAAATTTGTAACAGTCTGCTTAAGGGAGTAGTAAATTTGAAACTACTCGTATTTAATAAAACATCATATAGCTTACCATTCCACTCCCTACTGTTTTAAAATGTATTATTTTTTCCTAATGACTTTATTTAATTAATTTAACTTCTTTATACAGAAATAGATTCTATCTTAATCGTGTCATATTAGAACCTTTTAAAGTTGCTGTTACATGCAAAAGTTCTATTTATTTGTCACTGCATATAAGTACCAGTTTATCGCGCGGTATAAATAGCTCAAACTTGTAAAATATTTCTTTATTTACATTTTAAATCACAATTGTAAAAGCTAAATGCATGTAATACTTGAACTAACAAATTTAATTCTTGATTGCCACAAATGTCACTTTTTTAGTGGCATGGCTTCTGCAATGACCGTATCTAATATGTACATGCAATAAGTGAAACACCGGTGTTATAAAGAATTTTGTATCCACCGCACCACAAGACAATGCACGAATTCAGATGCAAGAGAAGGAACATATACTTAAAAAATAAAAAATTTGTAAGTGTGCGCAGTAATTATAGAATATTTTCTGTTGTTTTTTTAATTACCTCGGTAGCAAGCAAAAAATTCAAGGTACTTTGATGGAATTTACGTAACTATCAAAGGAAAAAATATAATAGATTTAATATAATTTATAATAATATGCTCAACTATTTCGCAATATGACTAAAGTAGAATCGTCATAACTCAAAATTCTTAATTTTTCTAGAGACGAATTTCTAGCTTTCCTGTTGATGTATATTTTTTGTTAGTTTTTAGATGCAAGTAACAATGTTTGAAATGTGTTCTGAAACTTTTTCTACAAATAGCTTTGATCAAATATAGGAAAAGCTATTTTTTATCATCCGTTTGAAAAGGTCTTATATATATTATAATTTAACTTATGACGTTGTTGCAGCAAATGAGCAATATCTCTGCAGACCGCTCTCTGCAAGTTGTAACTGTCAAACAAATTTAATCAATAGGTAACTGTGCGACATGTTATTTTTTAACTTTAAACTTAAAGTAAATTGTTTTGCGTGTTTTTTACAATTCCGTGAAAGGCTTAACTCCACCTGAAATTCACGTTTGATACAAGAATTTAACCATGATATTTTATGTGTAGTACGGAAGTTTCAACACATCAACAGTTTTATACGTGACTATATCTGTAATACCAGGCATTATTGTTTCATTATTAACCCACATGTTGAGCGCATATTTGATACACTCAAGTGTTCCCCATTAAGATGAAGTGTTAGTAATTATTTTCCATACGTTTTCTGTTCAAAATTATTGCATGAGAGCAATGTTTAACAATGATGATTTATAATATGTATTTACTCAACTTTAGTTGTTTGATTTAACTTTCCAATTTATATTGTTTCCTTTCTTTTAAATCATCTGTGACGTGCCTTATAAATGACCTTTTAATTTAAAGAAAAACATTTTAACATTTCATCAACATTTCCTATATCATATCTTACAATTTTTATCAAAAACAAAGGAAAAATTATTTTAAAAATTTAAATATTAGAGTAAGAAGTACTACAAGAAAAAAATTCTTTAATAGCGAAAGAAAATTCGTGGTCACAAGGTTTTTTTCTTTGTAGCATTTTTTTTGTTCTTGTTCAAGAACTTGATACACATATTTTTTTGAAAGTTACTTTCAATATAAATTTAAATTAATATAATTGAAATACATATACGTATATATATGTACATGCGTGTACATGTATTCGGAATGTGTTGGTTTTTATTTTTATGGTGCATTTTTAGTGATTTCGTAATTTGTGGTGAACTTTTTTTCTATTTGTGTCACATCGATATTGTTACAACTTTCGAAATGTTTAATAAAATGTTGATTTTTTTCAAAGTGTCGGCTTTTTTCTGAAATTAAAAATTTTTTTTAATGTTTTACAATTTGTTAAATTTTGGTTTTTTGGTATTTTTTTGTAAAAATACGGTATAAATTTATTTAATATTAATTTTTAACCATTAACTTTTGCTGTTTCAGTTTGCCGATTTTGTTGTAAATTTTTAAATTTAATATTTTGGCCAAAATTGGAATTCATCCATGTTTCTTTAGTTCTATTTCGCTTCTATTTCAAAAGTTTTATTAATTTGGTAATTTTAAACTTTTCGACTATAGTTTGGTGTTGGGAAAATTATTAAATTTTGGTAAATTCCCAAATTATTGTACAATTTCAGTTAATTTACTGGAACAAAACAAAATAATTCCAAAAATACCAAAAAACCAAATTCACCAAATATTAAATTTTTTAAACAGAATTTCAATTTCACCAAAAAATGGCAACTTCAGAAAAAACTTTCATAAACAAGTAACAAAAAAAAAAAACGATATTGCAACGAATACTCTAAATTTTGTCGCATACTACAAATTATAAATCCGATTATCTACAATTCACAAAAAAACCGACAATTTATCAAAAACTGCTTAGCATTCAGAAAAAAGAGAAACAAACGCACCGCTCGAAAATGCTTATATTAAGTCAAATGTAAAATAACACTACTAAAAGTGGAAGTCAAAATTAAATATCTCAAATAATACTTTGCACGGGGAAAAGTCTGTAGTACATTTTCAGTAGTTCATACTTTTGTGTAGGGTATATAAGATTCAGCACAGCCGAATATAGCTCTCTTACTTGTTTTATTTAACTTTTACTTGGGTGAGTGCACAACATCAACTTTTTTTTTTTATTGCGGATTGAACATGTTAAATATATGTAAAAAAAACTGTTAACATGACATTTAACTTTATACCTCGTTCAAGGAAAAGTAACATAAACGTAAAAGCTCTAAGTAGTTACTTGCGAATATTTTTGAAAAGTTGAAAATTACCATCAAATAAGACAAGCAAAGATAGATTTATCTATACTTATAAGAAACACTTGTTATACATATATATTTTAGTATGTAAATGGCGATTGTTTAGCTTGTCTTTCGTTTTAACACTTTCGTAAGCGATACACCCTTTCTGTAATAATAATCCTTAAGCTGCTCAAAGTAGTCGTCAGCCGGTTATGCCACCTATTAATTTTTTAAACGTTATGTACGATGTTCATATGTCGTTTGAAGATTGAAGAAAACATTGCGATATCTCTATGGCTTGCAACGGCGATTACACAATTGACATTCACAAGGAAGTGGTAGTCAAAAGTTTTTATTTTTGATAATTTTGGTGCAGTTACATACATATGTATATACCGAAACATACTTCTATATCATAACTCAAAGTTGAAGCCGTCGATGAATGTTAATGAGAGGATCCCTGCCAATTGTCGAATGTAAATAAATGAGAACTAGTGAACTAGAGAATAAATAATGTTTGGAAAATGCAAATGATTCACTACCCAAAATCTTACTTAGTTACTTAGTCCATCAGCTTGAAAATGAGTATTTTCCTAGGAAAGCCCGTTATTAGAAGTTCGCTATTAAAAAAAAATTTTAATGCACGCGTTGCAATTGAATGCAAAATAGCTGTGTAGTTTAGGATGACTTCATAAAATATTAGCGAAATATATTTAAATTATTATACGATATGCGTTAATAGAGCACATACTGGTATAATTTAGGTTTTGTTTAAATAACAATATTTGTCTATAAAAAAAATAGAAGTTAATTACCTCGTATCCAGTTTTTACCTCTACAGGCGCGTCTCCAGGGTGCAGAAAATAATACAGTCCCATGATTTTCACGCAAATTCATTAAAAATAAAGGTTTTTCAAAAAAGTTTGTTGTTTCCTTAAAAATATACCGCCCAACTTGTTCAGCTGGATCCGCGCCAGAGCTCTAAAAATTGCCTCTCAAAACAGTTTGCAGGTGCTTAGCATTAACTAGTCAGCAGAGAACCTTTTGTGTGTAAGCAATTGTTTTAGTCTGAGGAATGAATATAAGTGCCAGGGACCTCAGCCGGCGAAAGCTTTTATTGTTTGCTTAACAGTGTTCTAGTATTTAAAAGCGAACAATAAATAACGCTGGGTTTCCAGAATTTAATTTAATCTTTGTTTTAACTTGATTAAATTTTCCAAATGCGCTTCGTATATGCAATATAATATTTGTCAGTTTGACTGACTTAATGGTATGCACTGTTATGTGTTTATTTTGCTCATAGCGCTCAATTATTTAGAGCGTTCACCCCATTGCTGTCTCTTGGTTTCAGTTCAGTTCAGTGCCATTTTGTGTGCTAGAGTTCAATTGTATGAAAATAAAATGAAAAATAAAATACTTGTACCTCTATAACTACACACATACTTACGTACTGCACGTACAATTTTTTTTTTGAAAGCTAATAAAAAAAATATTGTATTCTTTGTGTAATAAATATCCGCGAGACGATGCATGTCATGCTTCTGGCTTGTGACAAAACCTTCATAGCTAAAAAGTTGTGTTTGTATAATGTTTTAAAAATCGTTCTTTAAATTGTTTTCACAAAAATAATTATTCATAAACTTTTAAAAAATATTTCTCCTTAAACCAATTTTTCAAAAGATCTAATTTATGAAATATGAAAAATTAAATTGGAGGGGAATATACAAGCGCTAATGATCGCAATGTGATACAGTGAACAAACCGTCTGTAAGTTTTAATTATCTTAATGTACATATTTGTGTACATATAGATTTAAGCTGTTTTGCCTATTGAATGAGGAAGAATAATAGGGGAACTCACTCTTGGTTACATTACAACCCTTGCAAACCTTTCAAATATAGCAAGTCTAACAAATATGCTACATTTTGCAAGACCATAACAACAAAATGTATGAAACTAAGATTTGCTACACTTGAGCAAATGTGCTATGGCAAAAATCGTTGCAGATTGGTAATTTGAAATGCTAAAATAACTGTTTATTTCATTTTATTATTATTAAAACAAAGCAACTAGACACCTGCGCTAACAAAGTTTCACGGCGCACAGTGGCACATTTGGGGAGAAGGCGGTCAAAAATCCGTAACTTTTGATTGGATTCGAATTTTGATATGCGTTTTTTTCTGTTTGATATGTGGGATTTTAAACTTGTAATTTTTGATAAAAAGCATAAAAGTCGACCGACAAAAAAAAGTTATGAATGGTATAATATTCGTTACCATTATTAATTGAATTTGAGTATAAATAGGAGTGTTGAAACATTTAAAAAAAATTTTTTTTTTATGTCCTATTTTTATTTTTACGAATTATAATTATAAATAGTTTTGTAAACTAAATCTTGTAAGAAACGCTAAATTTCGGCAACCGTAATATTTTTAAGCTTAAAAGCAGCAAGGGCCAAAGGTTGTTTTTTTTTAAACAGCCGTTTGAAACAAAAAATTATTAAAAAGTTAAAATTTCCTTAATAACGAAATGTTTTAATGAAAAAATCTCATTTTAGTTAAAGTTTTATTTTATTTTTAAATATTTCTATAACAATTTATAAAATAAATATTGATTAATTTACATACATACGTATACTTTGAAATCAAAGAGCCACATTAAGCAATTTTAGTAAAAATTTCTTCCAAATAGCATTGATTTTCATCTGCTAATAGTTGTTTAGCCTCCTCTTCCAATTCGACTGGAGTTGTTTTCCATTTTTGTCGAATGTTGGACATATATGTACTCAACAAAATGGTGATAAGGTCTTCGGTAGCACAACATTTATACATATTTCTTGTGCTATGTTCGCGAAAGAATCTGTAGTCTTTGTTCCTTTTTTCCTTGCTCTTCTTCAGACAGATCTCTTATTGGTAGCATAATCTCATAATCTATACCTGTGATAGATGCTGCAGTTTCTGGATCGGAAAAAATCTTCTTGTAGTATTTCCATCATTCGAATTATCTTCTCCTTGTTTAGGTTGGTCGATTATAAGGCCTAGCTGAAGATATCTTTCTTGAATTTGTCCTTTTTTTCTTTCGTTTTTCTGCATTTTCATTACTGTTTCTTATGGTTTCGCCTGAAGAACCAAATTCCAAATCATAACCCAATTTAAAAATATGCTCCATAAAATGAATCCTAGTATGAAGAGGCGACAATCCAAATTCGTAAGCTTCCTTAAAGCTATCGTCTTGTGCTGGAGGTTGATTTAATTGGTATGATAGCTTTTGGCATATAATGCAGCTTGACGACGACTTTGTTTCCGTTAAAACTTTCGCAACTTTTCCATCAATCATTGTTAGACACATTTTAAAATTTACTTCGATGTCTTTTTTTGTTAAATAGAAATTTTCTGCCATAATTTGTGTGTTCGTATATTTTTGTGCAATTAGTATGCGTATCTCGTTTTGCGAACACTTTAAGACTAATAGGGACACGATTTTTGTTAATATTTATATAATAATTTTACCCACATGCAGTTACACATTATAACCTTTGTGACAAAAATAAACAGGTACTAAGAATAATCAGGTACAGATCATCCCATGCAGTGTGTGTGCACATTGTGTTATTCAATTAAGCAAGGAATTAGCTTACATTTCCTTACCTACATATGTGGTAATAAAACTTACATTTGAAAGAATGCCATAATAAACATGTGCATTCACGTATTTTATTTAAGACTTCCTTTTTAATTATTTCATTATTCTGGATTTATAATCCTTTTGATCTTATTGTTTTATGATATATTTGCCATTACCAACTCCAATGGGTAACCAAAATTTCATTGAATATTTGAAAAAGTGATAGGTACAATATAGTACATTTGTATATTAATAGATTCCATCACAAAATTGGCTTTACCTTTGTGTTAAAAAGTTAAAATAATTCAAAAATAACTCTGTCGAAAAAAATTTTTTTTTTTTAATTTCGTATGTATTGATAATTTTTGTACAAAAATTGCTCTGGTGCACATATAATGGGGTATAGGTGTGTAGGGGAGGTTTTGGGCTATAACACAGAGAAATATCTTTTTGACGTGGCTTGACGGTAGGGAGTTATGCCCTATTAAGCACGAGATTTTTGAAGAATTGTGACCTTTTTTAAAACAAAAAATTTAAAAACTTCTAAAAACGTAACGACCTTATTTTGTTAGCAGTGATAACTAACAAACTGCACAATTAAATACAATTTATTTTGATTTGAAAATTAGAATTTACTAAAAAAAAAAACATTTTAACAAAATATTCGGAAAATCTATTTTGGATCACCCTGTTCAGTGTGTTATAGTTGGAACAGAGTTCTAAACTTTTTCCTCTCGATGTTTACTGGTATTTACTTTCAAATGAATAAGAAAACACTAAGATCGGTAACCACAAAAAAAAGGATTTTTGCCCGCCTTCTCAAAATATGTGCTACTGTGCGGCGGTAGAACCGTTTCAACAATTGCCTGTGAAGAATTAAAATTGAAGCTAAAACTGTTAAAAAAAATGTTTGCTAAAATAGTAAGAATTAAAATATGAAACAAAACTCCATAAGTGGATATAAATTTTGAGAAAGTTTATGCACGCACAAAATATTTTCTTTGCGTAAATATTTTAAAGGCGGCATTAGCGTTTATATACTGGCTACGGATTAGCTAATTGCATCCTACAAAATTACTTTATGCAATGTAACCAAATAAATAATAAATTAAAAAATGAGTGGTGAAGAAATCAAAAAGAAAATTAAAATAATAAAACAAAAGCCAAACAATAATTTATTTATTTATTTTTTTATTTATTATTATTATTACGGTCTTTATGACCTAGATACAATACCAGCCTTAATGTAAATTTTACAATTATTTTTCATTATTCTATAACAAATACTTTTTTGCAATATGTTTTTATTAATCTATTGTATATATATTCATTCTGACAGTCTTTAATTTCTGTTTGCAATTTATTATACATTTTGAATCTCTCAAAAAATACACTTTTCTTTTGAAGATAAGTCTTAATTTTAGGCAGTCTAATATTATTTCTATGTCTCGTATTATAATTATGTATTTCAAAATTATATTGCATTCCCTCATGAACATAATTTGGCAATTGCCCTAATCTTAACTTATGTACAAATTTTAGAGTGTGGTATGCTATTAATTGTTTTATATTAAGCCAATCTAAGCTTCGTATCATCTCAGAAATTGATATATCGTACCTTTTGTTTAGAATAAACCTCATTACTTTATTTTGCTGTGTTTGCAATCTTCTAATTTGCATATTATTTAACATAAAAATTATTGTTGGGTTATACGTAAAATAAGGTTCTATTGTTGACTTATATATAGTCTATTTATACTGCTTATCAATATATTTGCAGGTTCGATGCATAAATCCTATTTGCTTTGCTATTTTATTCTCAATATAATTTACATGTTCCTCCCACTTAAGTTTATTATCAATAATTATACCTAGATATTTTATCTGCATCACATTTTCAATTTCGTAGCCCTTGATTTTTAGTTTTACACCGAACTCGTGCCTTGTGATTTTTTTGATGTTTAAGTCACTACCGTAGGAGTCCCTCACCCTGACCAGAGTACTTTTCTATACATGCCTTCTTAGTATATAACTAAGAAGAATGCGAGCGCAGGAGCATATTTCAGGTATTCGGCATTGCAGGCATGTAAAATATTTGCTATCTCAGCGACGCTTTTAAATTTGTTTCTCTATTTAGGTATGTGATAGATAATATGCCACTGACTTTAATAAGCGTTCGGAGCAATGACCAATTCATCACTGAGAAAGTGTTCTTTAACTGCTAGAATGAAACTAAGAATATTAACGCGGTGGTCTATCAAATCATATAGTCTAAGATACCACCTGTTTCTCCAAGGAGTGATCTATTACTATGTGGCGTAATTAACATTTTACTTTTCTGACAATTTAGAATAATTGTAAAATTTTTGCTGAACTATTTCGAAATAGCGAAGACTTCTACACCACAGCTGTATATTGCTTTTTTTCTTTAAACTCCGAATATTTCATTAATTTCAAATTAACATCAGTTATTTCAATAATATTAAGCATGAACGGAATATACTAATAGTTTTTAACAATTTTAATTTCAAAACTTCTAATATGAAGAAAATTTTTTTAAGCTTTAAACTTTATTGACGGTTTCACATGCTTCCAATAAAAACACAAAGAGCGGCAATTATACAAAAAAGAAATACAATAAATCATGCTCTTTCGAAGAGAAAAAAATACTTGCAAACATTTCAATGTAGAAAAAACCAAAAGGTTCAATAAATAACCTTAAATATGTTATTTGTGGTAGCTTTTACAAATATTGATTCTATCAATTTAGTTATAATAATATGCAAGCCGGTAATTGTATTATTTAAATAATAATAAAACATTTTAATAGTGTAAGGGATTTTAATTTGAGTCGAGTTGAGGGTATTATCACCTCACTTAACAGCGGCTAGTAAGACGTGAAACACTACTTCTATAAGGTTTTAATTTATGATGATATATAAGTCTCTTAATGCAATGCTTCAAACTATTATCAAGAGCGATAATGTAAAATCAATGAAGTAGCCTTACACGTAAGGTATGCTGTAGAAAGGCACATATTTCTAGGTTCATATTTTGGATTCTGTGTGCTGTAGCGCCGATTTTCTGAAAGTACGTTTCATTTAGATTCAAGTGTTGGGCTTTAAGCAACAAAGCACGCTCCGCCGATTGTAACTTGATGTATGAGAACATAAAAAAATATTGGTCAATGATTTCGTTATACTGTAAACCATACCATCTAGTGGTGTTATCCTAATAGTTTTTATTTTATCTAGTTGCATATTTGACCAATATTACAATATACTTTAATGTTACTCTAAAAACCAAAAAGGCAGTAAATCACTATGAAAATCAGAAAATTTCTTGTATTGTGTTTTCCCATTTTAGTTTTTTCATGAAATTTAGGACTTTTTCATCATTTAGCAGAGCTCAAGAAGCTTCAGCTCTGCAATTGACTTATTATTCTAAGAATCTATCTTATTGTTGCCGATTTCGTTCGTTAAACCAACAGGTTTTACTTCTTTTTTGGAGTTTTTTGCTTAGCAAACCCTAAATTTTAATAAAACCGATGGCACCGAACAACGTTCAGCTTAAACTGCCGCCAGCCTAAATTATTGCCAGCTACATGCTTTGATCATATATCTGATAAGGAGCCAAAGTCAAGATGTACATAAACCAGGCTGCATAAGTCCTAAAAAATGAATTTGCAATGCTGAGAAACAATCTAAAAATCAGCGGGATAGGGACAGAGGCTAAGACAGTAATGTCTAGTGAATTGTAAGAATCCTTAAGCTTAGTGCTTGTTAATAAACATTCTTAAGAATGTTTATTTTTTCAAAATTAAGCGGTTTTTCACCCAAATGTTTTAAATATATTAATTATTTCATTTACAACCTTCCACACTTGAACTGGATTCGAGTATAAGCAAATTGTATGATTGTACACGTGTGAATCGAAAACATTAACTGCTAATTGATTTATGTTTATGTATAATGAAGTTTAGGGTACAAAATATTTCTCACACATCTAAGTTTTTACTTTACTTACGCTTTACAGAGTTCAGAAATAATCGAACACTTGCTAATTGTTAAATTAATAAAGGAAAAACGACAATATTTCATACTTATAATGTAAAACAAACAAAATATCATAAAGGCTCAACATCTAATAAAAAATTAAAACATAAACATATAAACAACAAAAAATTTTACGCAAACTTTAATAAGTTCTCTTAAAGACCACATGAAGATAGAAGTATTGCAAACACATCACAATCTCGCACAATTTATGTGTATCAAAATGCCAGAACAATGAGTGGGTTGTTAACTACCAGATAAAGGTTAGCTTACGAGTTAAATTATATTAATCGTAATAATTGTAACATATTACAATAAAGACGCAAGTTATAATCAATGATTGAAAATATTTTGAAACATTTAAAAACGGAAAAGGTTTTGAATTGCTAATTTTTTTTCGTGTTGTTCCTTAAATTCGTTTTTTAATAATTCTCATTAACTTCTCATAATTTTTTTTACCTTAATTCTCCTATACGATTTGAATTTTATCTTCGTCCGAAATGCGTCATATCTCGATCTCGAGAATCGATATGGTCCGGCACTGCAATACCTTAGGGATCTTTTGTGACTGAGATCAGATTTGTCTGAAATTTATTTCTTTAAATTAACTAAATCAATCGCTATGGGGCATGTGTTGCCGTCGGGCTGACACTAAATGTCGCCAACATTAATGGGCTGCAATTGAGACCAGAAGAGCTTACAAAATATACCTCTGTAATACTATGTAGCGGGTCTTGGTGTTTCTAAAAATAATGCAAATAGAGGGTGTCTGGTAGCAGATTTATATATTTAAACTTAAATAAAAAACGTAATAATTTTCACAAAGTTTTATTAAGAGCATTGAACGATAGAATGGAAATGCGGATCTTATTTTTTAAGGAGTATGTCATCCGAAATCTCCTCCGTCGAATTGAACACACTGTTCAAAACGGAGCCTTGTGTTTTGCGCCATCGATGCAGTAAACTTGGTTCAATTGCGCTGATTTTGCGGCGCTCCAAAAAGTGGAATTTACAGTGCGAAAACGCTCCAACATCGTTTCACAAACATTTTTGCGTAAATCAAAGTCACTTTCTTTCAGTTCTTGAACGATATGAATTTTAAAAGGATGGAACTTCAGGTCCTTTTTTAAAATTTCATGAATAATCGCTCTTGGAAGTCCCAGTGAGGCTGCTTTTTCCTTATTGAAAGTCGCGTATTTTCACGTAAACTGCTTTCAACCAGTTCAATGTTTTCGATAGTCCTTGAAGATCAACTGGGCCCTGGCCGTGGGACATTCATAGCCGAAGCAGTTTCGTGGAATCTCTGAACCCACGAACGAAACAAATTATATCTCGGTCTATCAGGTATTCGCCGAATACCAAACTTTGAACAAAATTGTCGACGAGCAATTACGTAAGAATCATTACTCTTAAAAAATTTCTCCACAGCGAACGCACGAGGCTCACTCGTGGCTGACAAATCCGTACAATCGATAATTCCAACGGTACCACCCTCCCTCCGCACCGTTTAATACTTTTTGAAATAATCGTATTTAAAAATATAAATTTGCCACCAGACACCCTGTATAGCCGATTGAAAAATGCTTAACAAACTAAAAAGCTTAAAATGTTTTTCCTTATAATTACGATACCCCTAAAAGCTTAAAATGCATCTGAATATTTCCCATGGCTTTCGAACATTAAGATAAGTCGTCTCGTAATATATTTAATTGATTTGTGAGCTATTGGTGGGTGCGCTTGGCCGTCATTCTAATCGTACTATAGATTTTACGAACAGTATGTCCGAAGTTTTATACTCTGGTGAGGGTATACGTGGTTCGACTTGGCCGAACATGACACAGCAGCAGCATTAATTTCAACGGATTTACTTCTTAACACTGGCTGTCGAATGTTTGACACTTCCACGATTTTATAACAACGACAGAATGAGAACAATAAAAGCTGATTTATTTTCAGTCTCATCATATGCTGTTCGTACTTGTTTTTATAGTAGCTACTCGTATAACGAGATTCCAAAAAGTTCTGTGTGAAGAGGATTTTACTGTATTTTTTAAGCTTTTGTTTTCATTATTCTTCGTTTTTGAAAAAATTCCGCGAATCGTCACTCATATGAAGTATCATAAAATTATAATTTATATTCAACAAACTGACATGTATTCCAATGATTGAGCGGTTCCCCTTATTATTTCTGCCTTTATCATATTGAATAAATCGAGCGGAAAATGATAGTGATTGTAGCAACATGATACGATTTTGAAAGGGTGCTTTTTTCCATGTCTTATCTTTAAAATGTAGGAAGATACACATGAACTTAATAAGGACGTTGTCTTTATTAGAAACACAATTTACTCTAATTTTTATGTACATGTAGTTTTTGGCCTATGACTTCTGCGACTAGGACCTCAGTTATTTTTATATTAGAAGATGATTTTAGACAAAAATCATTTGCTCAAAAATTAGCGCGATACACGCTTAAGAGACTACAACCGCACAAATCGGCAATCATATATTCTATTTAGTATCATGGAATCGTAAACTTATTGCCGGATCAAATACTATGTTCCTTATCTTCAGATCATAGAACTCCACTCTCCGCCCACACTTCCATTTTTATTCTCTCATGTTAACTTCGTCGATTTTTAGAGGCCACTGCATTGAGCCACTTACCAAATCTATCGACTAAATGTGGAACTGTAGTCTTGAAATCACAGCTTTCGTGCATCAAGGTGTTTCAGTTGAGGAAAAGTCTAAGAGTAATATTTATAGAACTGTTTCTAGTTAGTTTTTACAAAACTAAAATACCCTCCGGTAGACTTTATTTGTGTTACCCTCTGTGCATCAGAAGTTATATGCAACAAAATGAATCTTCCCCGTTCATTTACACAAACGGTTATGGATCCCAATTTTTACGTATTCGCATCATGGGGGAGCAGTTGTTTCTAGATGTGCGTCTAAATGTGCGTTTTTAAATAAATATTCGCACTTCTGAAAGTAAAACAAAAGTAGAGGTGCCATATGTAAATTTATTAGCCGGGAAACTTAAGGTTTTGTAAATGTTTAAAATTTTAGTCCACCAAAAACATACTTGTAAGTGTTCGAAAATTTGTGTATCGGCTTTTTAAGTAACGATAAAGTTTTTGACTTATCGCGAATTTTTTTGTTAAACCACAATTTTGCGGAACTGGAGATTCCGAATCCTGGAATATTTTATCGTCGTGCACCATCGGTAACCCTACATATAAGGCAGTCAAATTATGTATAAGAATTTCTTAGAACTGTTGCTGTGCTGCATCGATTCTTTCCTTTGCATTAAGTATTTGTTGTAGTTGTCGAATTTATCTTAAGGCAGTTTAACAATATTTCAATTTACTTAACCGTTTCTTAACTGTCGCTGTTTTTATTATTTGCTTTTGTTTCCCTTAGTGTACAGTAATGGGTGTTTGGGAGTATATTAAGGCAGTCTATTTCTGGTAAAGCTGGCTGCCCTTTAATGGAGTTACTGTAGAGTGTATGCTCTCTGACACACACAAACTCGTAAAAGGATCCCATGGGTGCCGATAATGTTTTGGTAATTTTGAAAAATGTTTTTCAATGAAACGGAAACAGTTGCTGTTATTGAAATTTTTACCGCTACTCGCGAAAGGATTCGTTGGCAATAATTAGTTTTCATTAAACTTGTTACTATAATGTAAACTTTTAATTGAAGGTTTGTTCTCAGACGTGGGAATAAATAAATGAATTAGATTTTGATTCTTGATTTGATATTGGAGTTTATTTCATACAAATTTATATTAGATTGATTTTAACAGTGTTCTGACGATTGGATGAAATTAACATGTCTACTCATGCATTGCGTTTAATATACAGCCCCCACGTTAATTTCTCGAAGGCACTTGTCCCTTCGACAGCTGCTAGTTTCGGAAGTAGCAGTCGGATAGTCGCACATGCCGGTTATATAGTTCTAGTATCAGGACTAAGCCTAGTTCCTTATATATGTATGGGAGCAATTGATCCGCAAATACGGAAATTAGTAACAGATGAAAATTTCGTGCAACAAATGACACTTGCAGAGAAAAATGCATGGAATGGCTTCGTTTCAGTGTATGAAAATTTCCTTGGAAACACAATAAGTGAAAATTATGAGCAAATAGTAAACAATATGCTGTCTGCATACCATGCAATGGGTTGCAAAATGTCAATAAAACTACACTATCTGCATGCTCACTTGGAAAGATTTCCAGCAAATTTAGGACAGATGGATGAGTGATGAACAAGGTGAACGATTTCACAGCATTATTTAAGAAAAAATAAAACCAGTATGCTTTCTAACTACTGCTGGTCTTTAAAGCGGAATACTGACAGGGAAGATTATAAAAAGCACAGACATAGAAGTTATTTCTAAATAAAAAACCAAAAAGTTAAAGCACAAAAATTTGCATAGGTCTTTTTTATCCGATTTTACAGTTATTACCCATTTTGGAAGCCTAATTTAGGTTCCTTTTTTTGCAATCATAAATATCTATAGTATTTGGTAACTCATAAGCAACTTATAGCTTGAGGAAAACAAAAGAATACTTTTTTAATGCGTTTTTTGTACATTTCAACGACTGTAACTTAGCCATTTGTTAGTCGATTTAGAAAAACTATATTTGGTTGAAAGATAATATTCGATCCTTTTAACCAACGAAAGAAAGTTGAAAGAAATCCGTTGGGAAACAAAGAAGTTACAACTGTTTAAATCTGAAAATCTAAGAAACCCCGTTTTTCACTACATTTACGTTATAAAAACACTTTATGAAGTGACCTAAAAAAACCAACGGTATTTTCGTCATCCATGGACTCCAACAAAATAGAATTGGTACATTAGAACCCCTGAATAATTTTTTTTCTCAACTTTTGTATCACAGTGCATTTATTAACGTACTCTGGTGTAAATACAAAATTTTGAATACATTTCCTTCTATATTGCATTTAAAAAAGTAAATAATCCCAAATAATTTTGTACTATTGTAACACTATACTCTACTTAAGTGGAATAGTTAAACTTAAAATTTCAAGAACATTTACCTTATTATCGGTACTTATTAACTTATTTAAACAAGTACACAATTAATTATAAACAATAAAGTTGCAGATTTAACAGCAACCCACTAGTAAAATACAAACTCATGAGATAAAATCAGTTAAAATATCACCTCTTTAACTATACAAAAGCGTCAAAACGAGAACTGTGTAAAAAAGGCAATTCGTATGTAATTGTTCGATACTAGGCGAATGTTAATGCCCCTAGTTTCTACATGGAATATTTTTTTTTAATATATGCTTGATTTACTCAGACGCTCAATGAACTTGACACATTTTGCCAACTTAAAGGACCAGCAAGTAAGTGGCTCGGGTTTCTGTAAGAGGTAATTCATTTCATCTGATAAGTTTACTAATATAGTCGCAATAATGTGTTGGCGATAGTGGTAAAATTACAACCAACCCCTGTTCGTTTGCCTCAGATATTTGGTTTTGCCCAACTTCTAAATTAACACTTAATCCCACACATCTATTTACCTTTCGAATAATAATTGCTATCGACTGGTAGTCGCTGCTTAAGTGAATTCATAATCCACACTTCACTCCGCAATGTCGGCTTGGGAACCAGCAGCCGCAGTGATGGTATGTTCTGTTCTGGGTATTGGTGTAGCTCCTTTGGGCGGAGTAACGTGGTGGGTATGGTTTAAACCAAAATCACGGGAAAATTGTGATGGGTGGTCGATGTGGCATTGCATTGCAACTCTAGCCCTCAAAGTTAGGACAAGAAAAGGGGTAAGTTCATAGTTCAGACGCTGATAGTACTGAAAAAGCCACCTATGTTGAGTGCGCATAGGAGCAGTAGTGCCCATAGGAGCAGTAGTGCCCACATTGTGTTGTTGTAAGATGTACAGACATGCGGTCTCATACTTTAGTCTGGGACTATATAGGGTCACTATTATGGTCCGAGTTCTGGCCGCCAATACTAGGAGATCGTAGAGTAGATGTTTACCGCCTATATCTATCCGAAAATAGTATATAACTATCGTATATGGGCCTGTGTTGCAAATTATATTTAAAGATGGCTATATGTATGTGATAACGTGAACCGTTTGTTCGTGGAATAGACCTAAGTTGAATATCGAGGAAGCGTCTTTAGCTATTCTACTTTTCACAACCTTTTTTATAGTTCCAATAAAATGTATTTTTAATTAAATTAAAAAAAAACGAGCGCTCATAATTCAGAAAGTTAAAGATACCTATTAAACACAGATTCCGGCTTTGGACAGATTGATTGTCAATCGTCCAGAAACCTTGTTGTTAATAGAGATGACTGATAGAGATGACTAGCATATGCACATTGAGAGAATAGTATACTACTTTCAACAACAAAGAATAAAATGAAGAAAATAATGTAGAGAAATTCATTTACTACTGTCACGTGGGTTCACGAGATGGCAAGTTTGCTACAAAGCCTCCAATTGTCATGCGTTCCTTGCATTGCGTAGTGCACATCAACATTATCATTTAAAAAATAATAAACCTCATGTTCAAAAGACCTACAAACTTCCACTATATTCGTAAATAGAACAAATGGACTGACACAGAAAAACTCAAACTTATTGTGATACGAGTATGATGATGTTCATTTGTTAAGTATTTCGGAACCAAAGCTACTGTCTGAACAATACTGATAAACGCAGTGGGCAACGTTTCACTCCACATTATCTATTTTCGAAATTTGTTCGTTTCAAGAGGCTAACGAGAAAGAGTTGTTTTGGGATTGTTGTGAAGGTGACAGTTACATTATAGAAATATGACTACATAAACGCTGCATTTATCTAACAATCATTTTTTATTTAACTAACCCACATAAAAGTGACACAATTTGGAATGAGTGTTTCCTCAATGTGGTTGCAAGAAATTTACTATGTTGTTGCTCGTGGTTTTTTCATGTGTAGACAATGACAGTGAATAGCACATAAACATTACGGTAGATAGTGTTCTCAAATTTTGGCCAGGTTGTGTTTAAAGATTTTGTTTTTTATTTTAAACAGCAAACACAAATTTTTCGTTTTTTTAGAAACGCATCATAGACACCTAGAAATATTTTTATGTTCACCGGTATATAAATACGTCTGTAGACCTATCTTGCATTGTATTGCAACAGTCTGTTAATTTCAACTTTTTTTTATATTCAGTTGTATGTTTGCAATCGATTTCTCGATAGGTAGTTTATCTAATTTGTTTAAAAGCTGCATTATAATAGGTTGTTTTGTCTTGTTAATGAGGAGCTAAATGTTATAAACTTGATTTATTTATTGAGCGTCTATATGACTCTGTTGTTATATGGTAAAGTAAGACCTGTATAAAGCTTAGAAAGTTTATAAATACTTATTCGGAAAAGGAGGACCTTATTTTTTCTTCACTTGACAGAAGCAATTGAAGTGAACAATTAGATCCGAAAGGTGCACAGAGGTTTGCCTTTAAAGCAACTTTACTGAAATAGAGGGTAAATGTTAGCGAAATTGCCGAATGGAATCCCCAACAACAGAAATCCTCAACTGTAGAATAAAGGGAATAAAAATTCTACAGTCTGCTATGACTGCCTGGTTGGATGAAATTATTTTCGCACAGATAAAATGCTGAATGGGTGGATAAGTTATTCAGGTGTGCAATCAAAAGTATACTTAGATGTCTTTTTGCCATCAAAACTGGTTCAAGTATGCCGAATATCCTTAAATATGAACCCGAGACTTTCACGAATCAACTTGAAGTAGGTGAGTTGACATGGGCCCAATATGGGCAATTGTATGGCCGATAAACTGGAAAAGAGAGGAACAAGGCTCCATAGAACTCAAATATTGATGCATTTTCTGGCATTCCCTTCTAGCTCTGCAAGGGGCAAATTAACAAATTAATAACTATCATATGGCTCAGGCCAGGTGGTGGGAAGAACCTCCATGTGGAAACACTACACAAATTGGCCCAGTATACAGGGCTCGAACAAGAGATCTACTCAGATTTCAGAGGACCCAATTGAGGGACTTGGCAATCACGCCAAGAGAATGGGGTTGCATGTAACATAAATGAATACTGTAAAAGTTTTCATAACGATGAGGAAGAGGAAACAGTAGTTCATTCCCATTTCCATTCCTCTTTTCTGCACTTCTATAGTACCTACGCCAATCTTAATACAGGCGAAGGACTTGTGGCCGGAATTCATGAATGATATTTATTCATACGAAGCACCAACTGTTTCTGTAATGACTACACATCGGCACAAATACAGTGGCCACTCAACCCCTACTCTATATACTACTATACAGCATTTGCAAAAACACCACAAAACCCCAAATTTGCCATAGTATGAAATTAAAAGAAAAAACTTTCTCATATTTTGAAATTTGACAACAAAATTTACCTAAAGGCTGATATCGCACTAAGTCTGTAAATTTTATCAAATACTTCAAATTTCACTAAAAAACCGATCCCGCTACTATTAAACAATCCACCAAAAAATCGACAATTTACTAAAAATTTATATACATTCAACAAACTGAGAGAAAAGAAAAATAAATAAAAAGTTCGCAAACAATCTTTTGCACCGGTATCTGTATTACATTTTTAGTAGTTCATATATTTGTAAAGGGTATTTGGCACACCCAAATAAATCTCTCTTACATTCCGTTTGTGCTTTTTACAATATTCATTTCCAACCAAAAGTATATATATTCTTATAGGTAGGGAGTTCAATGAACGATTTCGCCTGCCCGTCTGTCAATCTTCCCGATGTTGAAATCAACTTTTTAGCGAGACTAGACAACCTAGGGGTCAGAAACTTGGACCACTTTATCAGCAAGCGGGAAATTAGCCATATTCATATCTATAAGTGCCCGAGTTATGGGCCAAAAACTATTTTTCCGGTTTTTTTGGCTTTAACATTCTTTGCTGGGAAACGCTTATACACAACCACATAAAATTTGCATATATTGAATCCTTATCAAATGCTATATATTCTCCCTTCAAAAATTATCATTCCGAGATCCCCTTGATAACCTACGGTCCTAAACGTTGGACCGAATTAAATTTCAAAAGACTCGACATATCGAAAAAATTTTAAATTTTTAGCAAATTCAAAAATTTACTATAGAGTGGAAATACTGGAATAAAAGAAAATTAAATGCTAGATAATCAATATTTAATAGATTACCGAAATTTTACCAACAAAAAAGCAAGGAGAAAAATATTCACCAAGTATTAAAATTTTACCAGAAAAACTTATATTTCACCAAATGTTGTGATTTCACCAAAATTAAAAAAATCACAAAAATTTAATTTTTCAAAAATTTAAAATAATTTGTCTGCAACAAATATATCAAACAAAAAAAATCAAATTTCGTCACAAATGGGAAACTCAGAAAATTTTTGAAAATTCATCAAAAAACTAAAATACCATTAAATTTATAAATTTTACCAAAAATCTAAATAATCTAGTTAAAAATGAAGTTTACCATAATTTGGAAATTAACCAAAATACGAAAATTTACCACAAATACTTACAAAAAGCTTGAAGTTGCACCCAAACATTACCAAGTAGCCACAATTTTAAATTCACCAAAAATTCGAAAATATACCATTAATTAAAAAACTGGGATAAAAAAATTTTATTGCTATTTCAACATTCGTCGAAAGTTAGAATATATATATATATAGACCTTAAAATACAAACACAAATATATAAGATATCTCTAATTTCATCACAAATCTGGAATTCATAATAAAATTAGAAATTCAGAAAAAAAATTTTAAATCATCGAAAATCTTAATTTCAACACGAAATCCAACTATAGTCTAAATATCCAAACCAAAATACTAAAAATTTCTCCACATTTTGTGTTGACCAAAATATCGGAAATTCACCACGAAATCGAATAACTGGAATAAAACAAAATAATTCCAAACATACCATAACAACCAAAATTTACCAAATTTTATGATTTCAAAACTAAATTTAAATTTCACCATAATTTTGCACTTTCACCAATAATTTTAGAAAATCAATCTTTTCTAAAAAAACATCGGAATTTCGACAAAACTGACGTAACACAAGCTAAAAGAGACCTACTTATATCTTACAAAAAACGTAATTTCCACAAACAAGCAAACTTTACCAATTTTCAAAATATAATGAAAAAATTTACCCAAATCCTGAAATTGCACAGAGAACTCTATATTTTATAAAATAATTAAAATTTTACTAAAACTCAATTATATATCTAGTAGTTCATACCTGTGTAAAGGTTGTACAAGATTACGTGCAGCCGAATATAGCCCTCTTACTTGCTTCTTTCCAATTTTTATCTCATGAAGTAACAGAAAGGGGCCGAATTAGATGGATTCCCGTAGGCCTGCGTACCTAACCTAACCCAGCACTTGCAGTTGTTTCAGCTGAGAATAAATATTAATAATAAATATTATCTGAGTACGCACGTTGTCCACCATACGTGTATAATTGTACACCTTATTCTAGGGTTCGCTGGCGAAAATTTCATTGGTGGATGCCCTGAATGTCATCAGCTTTTAATTTAAAACATAGCGACGTAAGTGGTGAGAAACCAGGTCGATAACTAGTAATAACTGAAGCCGAAATTAAAACTGAAGCCAATAGTTAGGCAAAAGAGTGAAAATGTACATTTGAAGTTATTGAAATTTTGTACTAAGAGCAGCTCTTCATATTATAATGTTGTTAGTAATAGTGAATTTAACTACTATCCCACTTACGATATTTTATCCATATTCTGTCATTAGGAGTAACTACCGTAAATTATGTAGATCATTAGCACTTCTTTCTTTTTCTGCAAATTACTGTCACTTTGAAAAATAATGAGTCATATTATAATGCACTAAAATGTCATTGCAAATATTGTCCAAGTCATTACTGTCAATTCTGGTATAATTAATCTAGATAAAGTGTTTTAGCCTTTTTTACTATTTTTGTTTACACCACAAAAAAAATATGGCATATTGATTTAGCAATTACGTTTGTTACATTGGAAATTCTTAATAAAGGCCCTATATAAATACCTAATAAAAATTAGGGAAAGACTTTAATAAAATTGGCGCCATTTTAAACGATACCAATATATAGGAGCAACAGTAAGTGGCCAACCCCCACGTGGTCGAATGAGGAATGAATTCAATGCACGTTGAAGGTAGTTTTAGAATTATAGCTGTCCTAGCACTGGGGAGTTTGATGACTATTAAAATTTCTGCATTATTATTGATGGCTTTAGACACAAGTTTGCTAAGAGTAGCACATAAACCACAGCCAACGCGTTATTTAACAAACAGTGAGGTAGTTATCATCCATGCTGTACAAGCCTTGGGACTGGTTCCGAAATATCTCTTCGACAGCAATAAATCAAGACACTCCCCGGGAGTTTGTATGTCAGGCATACAGTAACGCTCTATAAATTACCCAAAATCCGAGAAAGAAACTAAAGTGTCAGGGGAAAATTTTATTTATTATTTAATTATTGTAGGCTTATTAAATTCGGTATAGTCGGACTTCGTTTTGTTTATTTGTTTGTACTGACAATGTAACAAATGTATTTTTATTTCTGTTGTTGCATTTTCTATATTATTTCTGTTTCAAATGGGAACGACATATATAACTTACTTACTTACTTGGTTGAAATGTAAACATTTACTGCTGTGGTAATTGAAAATCGATTTACTTGTGGGTGGCTATTAGAGATGGTTTATTTGGTTTTTTTTTAATTTAGATAGCTTTCTTTGTGCATTTAAAAAATTAATACTTTTTCAACTCTTCTTATCATGTCGCGAATTTGTTTGAAAACTCAAGTAAAATAGTATTGGTGAGAATGTTTTCCACATTAAACTAGCAATTGAGGTGAAATGATAATATTTAATTTATAGAGACAAAGTTATAAATTTTTGTTTAGAGAAAGCAATATATATGTTGACATAAGGATTTATGACTACAAAATTCATAACTTCTATCTGCGTACTTAAGTGTTTTTATTTGGTCCTAATTTAAGCCTACTACATTTGTATAAAATAATTCAAACTTACTGGCTTTGGCTGTTAGAACAGAGTGTTGAAAAAATTTCAAATATATTATTGTAAATTTGGATTTTACACTTACGTAATTACTGGTGAGTGATAGTACGTTACTGTATTAAAATCTATCATTGGCATTAGTACCTTTCGAGATAAATATTTAATCTTAGTTCACCAACAACATTAACATTTTTTTGTGGTATAAAATAATGTGAAAGAAAAGCATTGTTTTATCAGTCAGATAACACCGGTCAGCAAAAACAAGTATCCTACTTTAACATGAGTATGAATGGCTTAACGTACTTAACGCTTTTTGTGTTTTTATCGAATAGAAGAAGCATTTTTAGGAAGAGAACACAAATTTGTAATTTTTTGCACACAAAAAAAATAGTTTGTGTTATCTGGCGATATTGAGTTTTCTGGATAAAAAAGTACTATAATACATTCAGGCGTCTTTTGGGTACGAAATCAAGTTAAATAGAAAATTCGTCAACTTTATCCTTGGGCATACATTCCAGCGACAGTTCAAATAATATACAAACTATGCTACCGTAGCGAAAAAATAAAGAAAATATTTTAGAAAGTACTACCCCAAGAAGTCTTACCAAAACACAGCATATTAAAGTTTTTGTACAGAACGAAAAATTACACTGAAGATGGAACATAGCCGAAATCGGTTTGTCTCCAAACCAAATTTGACGAAAATTCGATCCAAAAATCACCATCAAAACAACACACTGTCGGAATATGAAATCAAGAATTTTTGTACAAGCTAAGAGCGCTGGTTTGTGCAAGGAACAAGGTTGCGATAAGAGCTAATTTATAATTTGCAACAAGTGTAACGTGTTTCTCTTTGCAAAAAAAATTGGAATTGTTTTGAAAAATTGCAGCAAAAAATTTAATGTGCATATGGAAGTTAATTTGCTGTTATTAAATAACTTCACATATTATTATAAATTTTTCCCAATAAAATCTTTTAATAAACGTACACAAAACTGTTTACTTTCATTATTATATATAACTAGGTTTTAACCGCGGTTTTGCGTATTCCATTGCTGCTAGGTGTAATTAACAATATCACCTATGTGAACTTTTGGACACGTATTAAATTTTAAAACCGGTTTAATAGCTTGGGAGAGCCGGAAATTGCTCACCAACCCGCTTTCATTCTAAGGTTTGAAAAAATTTATCGCCTATGTTTTTTTAGACGCAGATTTATTTGTGTTTTTTATTTCATTAAAATTGGTTCAGCTGCTTAACCTTCAAATCGTAACAAACAAATAGAAGTTACTTGCGTATTTATAATATTATTTAGGATTAACCCTCTTCTGAACATTTTAAAGGGATAATATATTGCCTTTGTTCATTGGCAGGTGTCGGTCTACATATTGCTAAAGGAATTTTAGATACGAGTGGGTAGTCCCGGATTTTATCTCTTACAAATATTACATCTTTATAATATTAGTTCAGATATAGATTCAGTAACAGTCTAGATCTCTTTAAAGGTCTATTTTAAACATATTCGACATTGTCTAAAAGCTAGAGTTGTCGCACAAGTTCCAAATTATTATTATAAGCATCAGCGATACTAGCTAATATACATATATTTCACCATAACTCGAGAACATGTTGCCAGATTTTCATAAGTGAACCACCAAAGCATATGTAATAAAGTAGCCTTGAAGATAGCTAATAAGTCCATAGAGTAATTTTGGTCTAAATTGCGTGCGTAAAAATAGATAATTAGTTCTGTTTAAAAATTTGGAAGGAAAAATATCTTAAACAATATGTTCACCAGGTGGCCATTCATTGATCCATTTGTCTTCGAATACATATGTCGTACTAGCATTATAATGAAGATAAGCTTCTATTCTGCCAGAAATTTTTTTAAGAAGACGCAAACATAAACGACTAGCAAGCTCCTCGTAATGGAATTAAAGTTATACAGAGTACGTCAACCCAATATAACATATGAAGAAGATATTATTTGAAAACATTTTACTGCAAACATTAATTTTCGAATGTGTTCTGTATGTCGAAATACTTTGTTAGTGCTGAACACAATTTAAATATATGCAAAAATTTCCTTTTGTATCGGAATCGGTATATACTTCTGTGAATATTTTGTGTACCATGCAGCTTAAAATAAAGCAGCGATTCATAAGAAACGCAGTTTTGTTTTTTTTATAAATACATATTTTTTAAGAAGATGGAAGAACTCCTTCCTTTAACTTATTTAAAATTATATAAGAAAATATATGTTTGTGCCTGTTCTGCAATGAAGTTAAATAATTTGCAACGGTAAAATACCGTTACAAATAAAATTAAAGTTATAATTATTTTATCAATTATAGTGCTTAATAATAACGGTATTCAATGAATATTAAATTTTTTTTAATTATAGGTCAATAAAATTCTACAATACTTTCTATTGCACTTTTTCCAGACGATTTGCACCAACCAGTAAATATAAATATCTTATATAAAAAATAACTTTTTTTACTTAACTGCGTCCCTTGTCCTCAGGGCAACTCATACTAAATTTAAAAACTCTTACAATTATATTTCTGCATTTATAAAATAACGAATTTGTGTGCCGACCGTGTTTCTCACTCACTACCCATTATACTTTAAATGTAACTCGTACCAAATTTGAATATTCTCTCTATTATAATTCTGCAGATATAATTAATTAATACTTTATATATGGAGTATCGGCATCGCACCTATTCCCTTAGTTTTTTGCTTTCAAAAAAAACCCATACTAAATTAGAAGACTTACAACTTTCTAATAGCTGAAGTTAGGATGTTATCGGACACATAATTCGTTGTTTTTTATTATGAGTGTACTTTAAGATAACACTGTCCGTTAAGCTGAAGAGAGGATATTGTGAAGTTGCCATATTACGAATAACGAGAAGTAAACAATTTTGAGTTTGGAAATAAAAAAAACAATTAAAAGAGACCCAGAACTAGATAATATTTTTGAAAATAAAATATACCAATGGTTTTAGGCCGGTAAACAAATAAATAAAAGTAAGTCGTTGCTACTATGCATTCTTAAAAACGAATTTCGTTTGTTGATTTTCGCTCTTCACTGTCATATTTTTGAAAAGATTAATTTCATTTTACAAGGAAATTATAATAAAGAATAATAGTTAAAGGTCACTTTATTTCTAACATTAATGGAAAGTAACTGTTTCCGCGCTCCTATTTTTGCTTGAATCCTCATCTTGTGTTTAAGGCATTGAAGATAAATATAAATGACTTTGTAAGGGCTGTCCTTCTTGTAAAATTATAAAATTAAAATAGTGTTTAAATTTTTTTTAACATTGCTTGATACAAGTGAAGAAAAAATAAATATTTCCTATCTCGTTACTATTCTTAAACACTTTTAACTACAATAGTACGAATACTCAGTTTGGTTAATACAACCAATCTCTTTTCTTTGTGCTTTGAATCTTAAGCTCTAAACCTTTCAAATCATTAAAATAGAAACATATCCTTTATATCCTTTGCAATGCCTTGGGCTGCTAGCCCGGCTAAAATTCCTTGATTTAATTCTTGTCTGTGATTCGAACATTCTTGTAGGTTAATCCATCATTTTCAACGTCCAGCTTAAGAACACATAATATTTATCTATTCATAATGTTGTATCTTATTAATTTAATTTAATATCTTAACTACATCATCGTTACCACTAACTCGTTAATATTTACAAACGTTTAGTATACCTTTGCTAATGACACTGTTAACAAGTTGTTACTAATTTAATTTATGGGCATGGGGAAACTTGCAACATAGCAATTATGCTACATGTCCAGTCCCAAAAGAAGGAAATATACATACACTTTTGAAAATGTAACGGTTGGTTGACTGTTCTAAAGGCAACTTAATGCTGACATATCGGATTACCAATTGAACCACAATACATGGAAGTTGTCGTAATGTTGCTTTCATCTAGAACTGGTTTCGAATTTGTTCGCAGCTGCGTTTTTTAATGACTTATATGTTTGCAAACGTGAAAGCTTTAGTAGGACTATAGAGGTTTGTCATTCCATTTGTAATTTGTACACTATTTATTTCCGCCTCAACAAAGTACATATATATAGTCTGGATCATAATAGGTAGGGAATTTCAATTAACGATGTCCGTCTGTCCGATGTTGAAATCAACTTTCGGATGGCACTAGACAATCTTAGATCTGGAAACTTGGATCACAGCGAGCTTGGTGATTTTTTGGCTATTTAAACGGTTTTCTGGGGTTTTTATTTCTACTCAATCTTACGGGGAAACGCTTATACCCAAGCCCACAAAATTCACGTAAATTGAATTCTTATCATTTTGCTACTAACGATAATCTAAAAACAACAAAAAACTAAATTTCACCAGAAAAAGCACCAAAATTAAATAACTACACCACAAATCCAAACTATAATACAAACATTTTATATTACAAAATAACAAAATTTTCAAAAAGTTAACTTAACAAAACCAAACTATATTTTAAAAGTGTTTGAGTTACCAAAATAACAGTATTTTCCAATAAAGTTTAGAAAAATCGAAATTGCCAAAGAAAGAAAATCACCACAAAATCGAAAAAGTGGAGTAATAATAACAAAAATACCACCAAAACTAAAATTTAAAAATTTCAATATTTGAAATTTCTCAAAATTTTTCAGTTTCACCGAAAATCTTGAAAAAAATAAGAATTTTATGAAAAACCTATACATTTTAACAAAATCAATGTAGCACAAGCCACAAACAAGGAAAAAAAGACAAACTTTACCATACTTTTAAATTTAGCGACAAAATTTACCAAAAGCTTAAATTGCACCCAAAAGACTAATTTTTATCAAATATTAAAATATATATTCTTGGCAGCGGGAAAATCTGTAGTATATATGTAGAAGTTCATACTTTTGTAAAGGGTATATTAAATTCGGCATTGCAGAATATAGCTCTTTTACTTGTTGTTAAATAATGTTGCATATTCTGGGCTTTAGCTAAGACCATTTGAATAACATACTGTCAGTCATCAATCTATATATTCAATTATCAAACCATATTCCTAGAATTGACAAATGATCCCAGTTAACATTTAGTTTGTTATAAAATATACCCAAAACATTCCTATCGTACGCCACAATAGAAGTCAATGGATGCCCATCTCCACCAATACAGTGGAGTATATTATCCCACAACTTAAAACACTGTGATACTATTAAGATACAGCATCCCTTTTCGTAGGAATTCTGTGAACAACAAGGCAAACTCCAAGATACAATAATAATAAACAAATGAAAGGGCCACTCAAATACAAAAGAAAAGCCTAAATGAAATGAAACTAAATTTTGGTGACCAAAATGTATATAAAACACTTGTTATTAACACTTAAAATTATCTTAAATCAAAAAGATGCAGTATCTAAATGTGTGGTCTTTAAAGTGTCACAAACACAAACACATAGATACAGTAGTTGAACTCGTTTAAGGCCAAATTGAAAAAGGTCACAATAAAAACTAAGAAGAAAAAAACACTCCATTAGCAGGGTTGAAAAAAGAAACAGTGGGGGGACACTAACCACGACAACTAAAAGTAAATGTGACAAGTAATAAAAATTACTTCATTTATATTCTGTTTTATTCTTCTTTTTTTATTTCTGTATTTAAATAAATAAAAACTGCAGCTCAATAAATTATAGGAACGAATACAACAGCCGTGAAGATTTGGGCACTCTTTAAAATCTTAAAAATGTGTTTCGCTTACAATGTACTTTTACAAAGAAAAAGAGAAACCAAATATTTGCCCAAAACTCAACCAGACATGTAAAAGAATTGAAATAATTTAGTTAACAGCCACTCTCAAATTTCCTCATTAGTGGGATAAAATAAATTTACATTTTTGCTTTTAAAGACAAGTTATCATTTAGTCAATAATCAAACTTTACAGTAAAAAACTAAAAATCATCGAGCTACTTGCAGAATGCTTTTAAAATAAATGAGTAAGAAATCTATATTCGGCTGCGACGAATATAGAATATACACTACAGATAAATTTTTTTTTTTAATTTTGTCGTTAACTTTAAAAATATGGTGAAATTCCAGTTTTTGGATATTGTGTTGAATTTTTTGGGATTTTTATTAATTCTTTTTTGAATTCACCACTCTTGATGAATTTTTGATTTCGGCGTTTTGCAAAAAAATTGATTTTTCGAGTTTGCAAAATTGTGGTGAAATTTTAATTTTTGCAATGGATGTCCAAAATTTGGTAAATTTGAGTTTTTGGTATTTTTTTCGTAAAATTATGGTTTTTCATTTAATTTGAATTTTTTGCAAAAAAAAAAAAAGAATGTTGCTCCAGGTTTTTGATTTTATGGTATAGAGACGGACATCGCTAATTGAACTTCCCTACCTATAAGAATCCAGAATATATATATGCTGTGGGGTCGAAAATATTTTAGTATTTACAAACCTTTTCATTTTTGTGAAAAAGAAATTTTTTCCATTTCAAAAAGAGTCAGAACATTCAGAAGGTTCAAACTAAGTAGCAGGTATTTTAAGTGATATCACCACTTTGTATGATTTTATTTGAGAATCTCCCGCTAACACAATCGTTGACCTAAATATCCACTTTAAAAACTGAGAATTGAAGGCAGAGAAAAGGCAAACAAATCGTATGTTTTTTAATGAATTCAAATCTGATGACAGAATCTTGATAATATGCTTAGTAATTTAAACAAACACACACTTTCAATGAAATTGCTAACATCATGAGGACCAGACACAGTATACGTCAAAATCACAAGTACAACTGTTCTAACAAGCAGAGAAATGACCAATAAATCAGAATAAAATAACCGTAAAATCCACTACAAATAATAATCGAATTTCGTCTGTTTCCAAGGACCACTTTGTTCCCCAAAGTGCAATGAACTGCCGTCTAAAACATAAAAAATCAAAATATCAACAAAAGTGACTTCAAAAGCAACAACACAAAACAGCCATTTTAAACGAATTTATATTTTTTATCCGTTATTTCAAATCGCATTTTTAGTTTATGATTTTAATCGCGGCATTTAAAGCGGATTGTTTTAGTCATATAAATTTAAGCATATTCCGGTTGTTAACAAGCAATTCAATATAATTACATTACGGAAAAACAAATACAAAAGTGAATAAAGAAAATAACAGCAGTTAAAGATAAGTCCATGTGTTATATGCGGCCGTACCGACATACAAGCCGAAAAAATTTGAAAGACTGGCATATATTTCTTGGGAAACACCACTATATAATTAAATAATTTAATTTATGTTTAGTTATTTTTATTACAAAAAATATTAATTTCAGTACTTTCTATCGTTTCAATGGATGTGAAAACGGATCTTTTATCGGATGTGCTATAAAAGATTTGAAAAAGCTGATTATCATACCGTCAATTATTTCACTCTCTCCGAAACTTCCTATAGTTCAGACTAGCATTGATTTCTTCTTACATCGTTTGACAATGAAAAGGTGCTTCCCCTCACCGTCTAATATTTCTAATACCGTAATTGTGCAAAGCATATTTATGTCTCTATCCCTTACATATGTTACCTATCATGGAAAGGAAAAAGGAAAGAAGTTATTTTATTTAACTATCTAGCTAAAAAAAGTGGAATACTTTAATTTGAGATTAAGATAAACTAACTGAAATATTAATGATTTGTTGCAAAAGAAGGAACTGCATGGCAGTCAATGGCAACATTAAATAACCGATCGCTGGTAAATTAAATTACGGTTATTTTAAAAACGAATTTAATAGATATTCAATTCAAGTTAGTGCGCACCAACCTTTTTCTAGTTGATGGCTTAAGGTCCAAAGAATGTACTCATATTTCGACGAATAATCTGCACACTGAAACCACATTGCAGCGACGTAATTCACATTGAGTATTTACATTTGAGCTGGAATTTTTAAATTTGTTAATAATTGCTATATGTTTGTCAACCATGGTAGCTCGGACAGATTTTACAAGTAACAATTTGAAAAACTATAATTACTACCTCTATAACTACGTTTTATTTTCAAGCTGACGCGAAGAAAATACATTTTAGTTGTTAACAGAAATAAGGCCAAGTTGCTATCCAAAAGTTTTGGCCGTAAAATGTACTAAGATCAAAATGAAGACCAAGTTTTCATATGTTCAATACTATCCCATTTCTAGGCAAATTGCAAGCTTGGTAAAAATTTTCGCATTATCCTTTCTCATGTTAGCTAGCAAATTGAATAGAAATGGGATGGTGTTGTACGTATGAAGAACTTGGTCTCCATTTTGATCTCAGTACCCAGGTAAGAAATTTCCGTTTTCGGATTTTTTGATTTCTTGTTCTCAAAGGCCTACCTGTATACCAAATTTCCGCTCTCTATATCTACAGTGGAAGTTTCGCATAATATTGGCGAGTAAGTGAATATGTACTAAAAACACATTTTTTTACGGGAAGCTTTTATTGCAAAACTTTCAAGGTGAGGTTACCTACATATATGTAGAGTCCTTATGTTTCAAGGTTATTTATTTTAATATTAAGGGAAGCAAAGTGATGAGGGTGCTTAAAATAGCCGGAATGGTTTCGTGTAATATAAACACTGTGTGCTTTAGGCCTGAACTTGGCCTGGAGCACCTAAATAACGTTCGACACCTTGTGCTGCGTAAAGGAATAATATCATACCGATAGGCTCAATTAGAACTTACTGAAATTTGATTTTAACAAATCAACTTTTATCTTCCTAAAAATATTAAGTTTCGCTAGCTTTAAATGTTTCTGCTCGGGAATTATTGGGCAACATTCTCCATAGCATTTCTGGGGCCTCAAGCTAGAAAGATAGAACGTCCAGGTTATGGCACTGAACCAGACTAACTGCTAGTGAAAGTGTCGCGAGAGGTAAGAGATGGCAAGCACTATTTGGGGTATTCTCTTATATCGTAAGCTTCCAGAAGATCTGCAACTCCTTCATATTCCACATCCTAAAGTTTTTACCTGCGTGCTAAAAAGTACATACGAATAATATTGAACATTCCTGCGATCACTGTCAGAAGTCCCCAGGTGTTTATAAATTGTGCCAGTTCTGCACTAAATATCTTTAATTTTCTGTCTTTATTTTGCTGCTCGTTTTGGCAAGGAACAGTTCGTTTTCTAAAGAACAAGGAAAATCCACTTTTAATTATTTATTTTAATTTTTTTAACAACACAACCATTGTCAACGCAAACTTCATGCAGTCCAATGCAAAGCAATCTAATCTGGGTGTTGAGATGAAGCTATTTAAAAGATAAATATTGTGCCTTTGTTTTTACCTTTATCACTTTTTTTGAAAAATGTAACAACAAATTTACATCGCATTTCAGACGTAACCACTAAAGACGTCAGTTGCTTGCAGAAATATATGTTTAAGCTTTTGTAAATAAAATGCGCAAAAAGGAGTTAATGCATGGCAACAGTATTAAAGGTGATTTTATATTCAAAAACGTATTATTTGTTCGTTATAATAAACAAATTTAGAGACGGTAATCGTTGGTTGCAAGCATGAGTGCATTGGCTAAATATAATGTTCTTCAAGCTTTGTACAGATGGTTTCAGAATCCAAATCTCGCATTAAGGTTTTATTGTCAACTGAATCCCTGTAACTTTGCAAAAAATTTAGTCATTGTCATTTGCTCAACTTCCATATGTTGAAGTTACCAGCTCTAAATGCTCTGAAAGCAGAGAGGGACGAGCTTAATGCCCTCTACCACACCATACGTTCCCATGTAAATCGTTTGCTATCGGAGTAATAGTTTAGAACCTCCAGACTATTTACACTTTTATTATAGACAATAACTGAAATTTGTTTTGGTTTAAAAATCATTATAACTGGTATGTGTGAATATAACACTCTCAAACTTACTGGAAAATGTTATGCCCGCTCTATTGACCCTTTAATTCATTTTGGCACGTTAAAGTTGTATTCAAGTTTAAGTCGTGATAAGGAACTCGCCACACCCCAACGAGCAAGCGTTATTGTGTTTTATATTAAGCACCCAGTAATTTAGAAATAATTTTGCTCATCAACAGATAGCCTACATAGGTTTCCTTTTAAGTCTTAAGAAAAGCATTAATACAATAAAAGTTTTATAAGCAGAGGAAACCCGAACTAATAGCAGAGGAAACCCGAACACCATATTACCACTATGGGAATCTCGGCAAAGTTAACTTCAGTTGCTTTTTAAGTTCGACTAGCTGAATTGCGCCAATGATGTCTAATATAAAATATATTTTTTATACTGCTTTATTGTGTAGTATTTTTAAGTTTGTTGTTTAAAAATTAATAAGAACGCTATATTCGGCTGTGCCGAATCATATATATCCTTCACAAAAATATTAACTAATAAATATACAGAACAAATATTTTTCGGTCAACATTTTTGATAAAACTTAGATTTTTCGGTACAATTTCAATCATTGGGTAAATTTTCTTGCTAAGTTTGAAAATATGGTGAATTTTCTTTTGTTTTTTTTGTTCAGTTGATCGCGGTTTTAGAAAGTAATGCTTTTTGGTAAAAATTTTTGGCAAAATTGCATACATTTGGTGAAATTGAAATTTATTTTCGAAATTTTCAAATATGGTGAATTTTTTAATTATTTTATTTTTTTCCAGTTTTTAAATTTTATGGTGAAATATGGGGGTTCTTTAAAGTTTGCTATTGGAAAAATTTATTTGAAAAATTTTGTTATTTTGGTAATTTAAACATTTTTATACTTTAGTTTGGTTATATTATAGGTTTTGTGGGTAAATTCGAAAATCTTGATTTTCGAATTTTTGGTCAATTTTAAATTTCGGCACATTCGTAATTTGTTGGTAAAATTTTTTGGTTGCATTGGATTTAAAAAACATGACTATTTTAATTTAAAATTTTTAGAACTCTAGTTTGGTTTTGTGGTGAATTTTCGTATTTTGGTTAATTCCCAAAATATGGTAAAATTTTGTCTCTTTTCACTTTTCGGATTAGTTCAGATTTTAATAAAATTTATAATTTTTAATACATTTTGGTGAATTTAGAATATATTGGTGATTTTTTTATTTTTTTTAGAGGGATTCACTACCTGTGTTGAGAAAACTAAATTTTTGTGAGGAATATTCACAATTTTTTGAATTTGCTTTTAGTAAAAGTTCGGCTTTTTTGTTGAATTTTGATTTTATGACAAAAAAATTTTTTTTTAAGTTTTTTGATTCTGTCGTTAATTTTTGAATTCGTGGTGAATTTTGGCAAAATGTATAATATGTATTTGCAATTTTTTCTACCGCGTTGGCTCCTTAAAATTAAGATAGTTTTGTATTTTAAAATTTTTGAACATGTGGTTTTGCGGTGAATACAAAGTTATGGTAAAATTTGGTTTTTGATTTTTCAGATTAATTAAGATTTCTTATAATGCTTATAAATTTTAAATATTTTGGCGAATTTATAATTTTTTATTAATTAAAAATTTTTTTCGGAACATACTGTAATGAGATTTTGATTTTTGTTTTTAATGTTTTTAAACATAAATTTTATTACATTTTCGATGTTGTTCATAAAATATTGATTTTTTGTAATTTTTCGGCTTTTCGACTAATTTGGAAAATTAGGAGATTTTTCGGTTTTGTGGTGAATATTAAAAAATTTGGTGAATTTTTTTTCCGTAAAATTTCGGTTTTTCATTGAAGTTCGATTTTTTGAAAAATTATAATATTTTGGTAATTTAAAATTTTTGATTTAGTTGCAACAAAACAGAATTTTTTCTAAAAGATCTGATAAATACTTAGCACTTGTTTTGTTGGTATGTCAGATATCCTACAGTTGGTTGTTAAATTTGTTTTATATTAAAATGATTATATTAAAAAAAAACAATTATTTACTTAACTTAACTCGACTGATTTAAAATGTTATAAAATGTTGATATACATGTTGATGGTCTCTATCCTACTAAACACGTCTCAGGAAAATGTAATACAAGTGATTGTAGTAGAATTTTTCAGAGAAAATGAAAACATATTAAACATATGTATATAGTAGGGTTTAATACAACAATTCACAATAGTTGTACTGCAAAGCATGTACAGTTACAATTAATATGATTGTGGCCACCCTCTCTTAAGTTTATGCTTTCAATTAACAAACAAAACAAATATTTTAAGTATAAAAGCGTAATAAAACGAATTAAGAAAAACAATATAATTTTCAATCAGATAATACGACATTCGACATGGTAGGAAAAATGTTATATGTAGATGTTATTAAATTTTTTTAATAGAACGACGTTGTACAATTAATTAGATGATATCTATGTACAATAATGTGTTCTGAATTTTTAAATTGACAAGTCAATCCAATGGTGTTTACTTGAGCATATGCGAAAGTTTGGCTTTACCTTCGAAAGCTATGAAATTGACTTACAGCTAATTTTCCGTATTCCGAGTGTTAACATTTGGAATTGTAAAAATGACCGGAAGCAATAGATAGTGTTTATTAAAACACTTGTTTTTTTAACATTAATCCTCTAACAGCTCTGTTCAAACGGCCGAAATGCATTTTAAAATTAGTTGTGGAAAATAAATGAAAATTTAATGAAAGCGTTCCAAATTTTAATACAAAAGTGTCTAACTCATTCCACCAACCTGTCTTATTCTAATTAAAACGAAAGAAATTATTCAAAAGTGATATACAGAACATTAGGAAATTTCCACTTTCCAATAAAATATTGCAGATTCGGAATACAGAACACCACTGAAAGTTGAATTAAAACCCTATCCTAACTTTGAGAAAAATTACTAGCGATGTTATATATTAGAAATGTTACAAATTTGTAAAACATATATATAGGCATTAAATACATAAAAAACATAATATAATTTGGAATAACTTTCTTATTGTTTTTGAAAATATGTTTTATTTATACACATACATATATACATACATACATCTACGTACGTTTTAATCCTAGAGTGGGTATAAACCTAAAGTGGTTTAACCCTTATGTGGGTCATAATATAAGCTTTAAAGGAATTTAAATATGTAAATAGATTAACAAATATGTAACTGAGGAAAATTATACTTTCTACATAACGTACCAATAAATTAGTGCATTACAATTACTTTTGTTACAAGACCTTAGGGAAATAAATGACACATACATTTACGTATGTATGTGTGTTAAACAAATTTATGTTCCATATAAGCTTTGTGGTCATCAACTGGTCCTGGAGTAAATGAATTTCTACCTCGGCAGTAGTTCTGTTAGGGAATGTAAACCTCTTTAATATTAAATATTTTTTTCTGAACTCTACAATCAATGAATTTACAACTCAGCTACGACACACTACACTCATGGTTTAAAAGTATTCTAAATAGAAAATTTTTATTTTTATTTTATTAGCAGATGTGAAATACTCTCCCTTCCTATCTCTCGCGCTCTTTTTCATTATTGGAGCATACTTTGGAGAGCAAAATATTATGAAGAGAAACAAGTGCAATGCTAAACCAACTGATTCCACAGAATTTTACCAAGAAGAACAAAGTGAGAAACTATCATATGCAATATGGAGTAAAACATACTTACTTACTCTCTTTAAAATAAAGAAATGAGAATAATGTTTGTATTGTATTTATATGCATAGAATCCACTTATATTAAACTAAATAACAGGCTCTCGGTCCAAAGCTGAGTATGAGGTACTGTGTGGGGAATGTCAGTGTATCGTTTATACAATATTAGGTTTACCACACTAAAAAATATTTTATGCTTTAAAATTTCTACACATTGTATGACACCCAAGGAAATGCACCTAAAACATAAATTCAGTGTTGCCGGGCTCTTCAACTGGTTTGGTGCTTGTAAACACGTTAAGCGTTCTTCGCTGCATGCAAAAAATGTTTAAAAATTCGTACTTTCAAGCAAAAAATACATTCAAGAAGCAAGATTTTCGTATAACGTATATTTTCGTCAATTGCGGTAATCGGGAGAAAAACACCTACTAAAAATTCGCATGTATGTCAGTAGATTATTAGCAACGGACGGTAGTTTTCTTAATAAAAAATTTCCAAACAACGGCAATTGTAGCAATGCAAAAAGTTAACAAATTTTAAGGTAAACATTTACTTAAATAAATTGTCTGTTATTCACACATATAATTATTCTAAAAGTGTTTAAATAAAGATGTTCTAGTACAGAACACATTGTTTAAAGGAAAATATATTTTAGAAAATTTTGGAATCCGAGTAAGTTCAATTAAAAAGAAAAGTGCTAAAATATGATTTCTAAGCAAAAAGTATATGACATGCTTTTTCCCAATGAAAAAGTAAACATTAAGTAAATTATATTTTTATACGTCTGTGTGTAAAATAAGGTTCAGAGTAAAGGTTTAATACCTCCAGTGTTAGCACAGCCATAACAAAAGCATAACAATTCTCTAATAAGGACCACATTCGTAAATACAATTTAAATCAACGAAAAGTCGCGTTTTGAAAATAATTTTTAGCAAGTTTTTTTTTTATAAAACAAACAGGCATCAGGAGCCTTTTGACATTAAGAAATTTTTAGTTTGTCTATTTGGTATACGTCGGAAAAAGGGTTACGATTAAACATTTTCTTTAAATCACTTTTGCGCTTTTTATTAACAAACGTTTTCCAAACCTGTTAGTTTTACGTAATGTTTACCGGACTGCACAATGAATTTAGAATGGTATTCAGATTTTTAGAATGGTATTCAGATTTTTTTGGATTTTGTGCTATTGATGCCAACTGTTTTCCCAAAAAGCCACATTCTTCGGAAAAATCTACTTTCTTCACATTAAGCTTATTTTTTTACAAAAAACCACCTTTTTCACATAAAACCCACATTTTCAAAAAAAAACCACTTCCATTTTTCAAAAAGCCACTTTTGTGTTCTAAAAAACCCACCTTGTTTCTCAGAAAGGCCTTTAGTTTAAAAAATCAGTTTTTTCTTTAAAAAAGCCATTTTTCAAAACCGAGCTTTATGGCTTACGTTGTTGTTACTGAATATGCTTAAAATTTTATTATAGCTTAATTTTTAGTTTATAAAGATTTGTAGTTTCTTGCCCGAGTGTTAAATTAAGTGATAAGTGACAACATAAGTAATTTTATTTGGACATATTTTTAGTGTCCGTAATACTTTTTTTTGCAGTAATGTTTTTTCCTGAAAATTTGGAATACATTTTTATTATGCTATTTTTATTAAAATCAGAAATAGTTCATTCTTATTATCGTATTTTAACTCGTTAAATTTCTTAATTCCATTAGACCTCCCTTGGACATAATAAATTATTCTGGCCAAATGAGATCCTTTGTAACCATTTATAATTGCCTGACATTATTAAGTCGTTTAAATTATATTTTTAATCGGTAGCCTTTTATTGAAAATTTTTTTTCCTGATAATTGTTATGTTATTATTGCTTACTCCACATCACATATTAAAAGTTTTATCAAAATATTTAGAAAGGCTAGAAATCATTAATATACGAGTATGTATGTATGAAAATCTCATTGTAAAACAATTTGCTAAAAAGTCTTTAATAAAATCATGACGCTGTTTTTAAATTGTTGCGCCACTTAAGAATTTACGAAACCTAGTTATTTATCAGCCCCTGCTACAAATACGTAGCATATACATCAATTTAAGTGTTTGGTAGACATTTACGTCATATTGTCTTTTAATTGTTTAAATACCTCTTTTTACATCATACATATTTTTAAAGCATTTAAGTATATTTACATATTTATTTGCGTAATTTATTGTTAATTTTTAAACAATTTAAAAATACGAACGTTGTGGGCACCTCACACATCAAAAAGGACACACTATTAAAAAATTATTTTAAAAACTATTTAATTAAAACGACATTTTTTGTTACTCAGTAGTAAAAAGCGAATTAATAATTTGTTGCATATACTTATGTGTATTTCTAAACAAGGACATTTGTTATGTCTAAACGCTTCTCAAGTAAACTTGTAAGAAAAATATTATCATGTGTTCAATACTACCGACTCATATAATGCATTAGTAGTAATATAGCAACAATTTACGTAGAGGTGGAATACGACTTTGTTTAAATGTCCGCCACAGCTTTGTGGTTTTGTTATCTTGACTTCGAGGGCATCAATAGTATTTAAAACCACCAGCAACTTAAGCAAACCCCACAGGAAAACTTCTAGCGAAATCAATTCGCGCATCCTCTTCGTCTTATTTAAGCCACATCTGCGAGAGATAACCATCCCATCAATTTGTACATTGCTAAATTTTTAAAGCAACTGGTTGTATTGAAATTGGCTGCCCAAGCTTAAGGACTCGACTTTGATGAGCATCAGTGTCTGGCGTAAAATGGGATCACAGTTTGTACTAACATATTTAAAAATTATTTGGTCCAGCTAGTGTAACGTACCAGCGCAATTTGGTGTCAGTAACTGAGCAGATGACGCCAATACAACATGACCGACACAAAGCACCTTAGAAGGACTCATAAAATAAATGGTGCATTATTACTTTTAGCATATATGCAGTAGGCGTATGTCTAATTTTTACGAAAATTTTGACATAACACTATGTTGTGGCAAATGTTGTATCAGTGCCAGCTATAAACGGATTTGAAAAGATTTCGTAGTTAAGTAACAACACCATGCTTTTTGCCAGTACTTACACAAGTTGTCCCAAAAATCAACTATCGTCCACGCTTTTCTATTTTCCAGGGCTACTACAGCTAATTTTACCTCCTTAGAGGCATTTTTCAATACTATGACCTGGTACTTTTCCCTCCAATTGTTTACCATCAAGCTACAACAATTCAACAACTGGCTTAAAAACTTACAAATGTGAAGTTTTTCTTGAGGACATCACGAATTGCCTGAAATACAATTTGAATTAAGTATGGAGTTGACACAATTTTTGAAAATGTGATTTGATAATTACAAATTGTTCCAAGTAATATAAATATGTAATACAGAAATTTTTTAAATCAATAAAATATCCATTTGAGAAATCTTTATATTTTTCACTTGAATTGCAGCAAATTCTTTGATTTCTATACATAGTTGAAACATTTTGTATATAGAAATCGGTTATTCTTTTTTAAGAAATGTTTGGAAATGTATGAAAAAAAGTAAACAACGAACCTTTATGATTATAGTGGTGAAGTTTATTACTTTTTCATGCAATTGGTGCACAAAACAATTTTATAGTGAAATCTGGTGTTTCTTAGCTTCTGGAAGTGACCGGTAAACTCTTGTCTTGTTCCATAAAATCATCACATTTTTGCAGTCCTACTTGCTTAAACTAAACTTTTTTCAAAATCCCTTTTCGTCTATATTTATTCACACCTGCATTCTATCATGTGCTTTAGTGGTAATGAAAAGACATGTATTTAAATATACCATGTTCGAGCAGTGTGTAGACAAAGAAAAATACCGCATTTTATATCAACAAAAATTTAATAGACTTGTTTAATATAAAATAACGATTTTCATGTTAGCTTTTATGTTATTACCTTTAAAAATCGATAAACACCCCTCTA